>OY757022.1:1508445-2710945 GCA_963580285.1 Lucinisca nassula
TGGTTAGAGCTAGGGACTAACTTCCCACATCACAGGTCCTGGTGTATATGTCATTTGACGTGTCACCAGTAACAATTCTGATTCTGATCTGATTCTGATTACGCTGGAACCGTCATGTAATCTTAGGCCCAACCCACCGGTGTGCAATCAAAGAGGGAAGCAAAGTTGCCAACCGTGATTGGGTTAACCACCATGCATGCAGTCTGTTTTATAACATTTATGAAATTGGCTACTAAAGTCATTACAAGCATGTATTTTTCTAAATTTATATACTAAGTCACCATAGAATTTGGGTTCCGATAGACCTTGTTGCAGAAGTGTTTTATGTCCAACATTGAATTTTAAAACCAAATCAGAATGACGTCTATAAAACTTAGAAAAGGCTTTACGTGGTTTATGATACCGATACCCCTGATTAAGAAGTTTAGCGGTTGCAGATTATACCCAACCGTTTAGCGGTTAATAATTAATTATGAGTGTTGAAGTCAGATACATGACTAGATACTCTAGCGAATCGAATTAACTGCGAAATATAAACCGAGTACGATGTCGCACGAGGAACATCACTGTCCAAAAAAGGAAAATTTGCGATATCGAAATCAAAATCATCACGTTTATCATGAAACCTATGTCTTGTTGTGGAGCTATGGAGTTCTGTCGGCTTGATCATGGCAGACATAAAAATCCTAACCTTAACGAACGAACGAACTAGACTACACTAAGCATGTCGTCGATCATCGGCATGTTGTCTTACCTCTCAGCACGAAGCAAAATCAAATGTACTCTGTATCGGCGTAGTTTTAAAATCTCGCCTTTTCACGTAAAAATGCGAAGTCAGTTGTGAAATTTTCACTGTTTTGCAAGGTGCGACCACGTGTTGAAAGTTTGTCAAAACACATCTTTATTGTGAGTCTTCAAACGAAATGTATTTTTGACATGTAAAAAACATCAGTTGGTCTTTTATATACCACAAAGGTTCATTTTCAGATTATCAGTTAGGTTTAGAAGGTTGCATATTGCGCAGTTTGTTCAGACATTTTCTTTCATTTCTCCATAAAATCAGTGGGTGGGGTAAAGTATAAAAACACAGCAAGGTCGATTTATGAATTTATATTTTTGAGTTAGATACATTTAATAAAGCATGAATAAACAATCATTTTCTCCATTGATTGAGATCCGATTTTTCATTTTTAAGCAGATTGCATAAAAAATGGTTAAAAAAATATATATGCAAAGCTAAGTTTGGTAATTTTGTTTGACAACTGCAAAAATGACATTTTTGGAAGGTTGTTTTGATGATTCCGGGACGTTTCGCCCCCAAACCATTGCCTTTCCTAGTCGTTTCGCCCCCAAGACGTTTCCTCCCTAGTTCACATCTACATCTATGTTGTTACACTAAGCTGTCACACTTGACAATTCTTTAGTGGTGCGCTAGAAAGAAAATAAAAGGAAAAATATAGTATAGGTAGAAGAAATAGGTCAGACAATCGGAGTATCAAGAATGCAATGTGTGTGTGTGAATTCGGGTTTAACGTCGCTTTCAACAATTTTTCAGTCATATCACGACGGTGTCTGGTTGCGACAGGGAGCTCAATGCTCACGTTTATAGTGCTGCCTCACTGAAGTATCATGTCCCAGACACATTACATGATACCACACCCAGTCACATTATCCTGACACTGGATCGACCAGTCCTAGCTCTACCCCGTAAATCTGAGTGCCAAACGAGGAGCAGCTAGTACCATTTTTAACGACTTTGGTATGTCGCGGCCCGGGATCGAACCCGAGACCTCCCGTTCCCCGGAGCGGACACTCTACCAACTGAGCTATCGGGGCCGGTACAAGAATGCAATAAGGAAAAGAAAGAAAAATAAGAAAAGTTTGTTCCCAGCCACTTGTTCTTGTTCACTAGATTCTGCCTTTATAGGCACACCTGGTTTTCATCAGTAAAAATCTTCTTGAGTAAAAGTTTATAACATTGATCAATATTTACAGGTTAAAAGCCACGATTGTTTAAAAGTTCATACAGATAAAATACACTATATCTCCTCCACCAATTGTACAGTATAAAATTTGGTAAAAGTTACACACTTTTTCACCGTCAGGACCTTTGGTTGCTTTAGAAATCTGATACTCTAGCTCAAGTGTGTGCTGCTGGGGCCTGTTTTCGTATCTTTGACTTAGGTACAAGTTCGAGTTTTTGATATCTGGTCGAGTGTAATATATAGACAAGGCGCCGGCTATGGAAGTGGAGTAATTCCAGCAGAGTCTTGAGTTTATCATCAGTACTCTTATAACAGTCATTTATAACACTAGCGTCTATGAGTAACTGGACAATACTGATGTCAGCCACCAAGGGATAGGTGACTATTATTTCTCGACGTATATTCAAAAAGTCACTTAGGATAGGTTTTCTCACAGTGTCAAGCTCCTTACAGTTGAGTAGGAAGTGTTGTATGGTTTCATTGTCCATTCTACACAACTGACATGTAGGATTTACTTCATTCTGGTTAAACTTGGCTCTATTACTTTGCAGGATATAGGTCCCAGTCAGTATCTTATTTTTCACTGGGATTCTGTAGATGTCTCGATCACTGTAGCTATATGGCTTCACAGCTGGATGACATTTTCCGACAGTAAAAGTCTTTGACAGATATCGAAGTGATGAATATAACTCTGACTGTGACACTATTTTGTCAGTCCAATATTTATTAACAGCCATATTAAACCGTTTCTTCCATCTGTATTTCCCGAAAGGATTTTCCAGTAGTTCTTCAGCAGTTGGCAGGTCATACATTATTAAAAGTTTTTTCACGGCAATAAACCAACTGTGGCTTTTATCAGAGTGAGACCTGTCCGCCTTCCCTGGGGGTACCTGGGTGCCAGACCCGACGGCATAGCTCAACACTCCTCATCTGGGTGTACGTTCATGGCCGGGAGAAAAGTTCCCATTAGAAGGTGAGGTCAGACAGCTCCTTCTTGAAGAATGCCAAAGAAGGAGCCTCAGCTGCGGCAGCTGAAAGTCCGTTCCACACTGGTATCGTCCGTGGGAAAAAGCTGAATTTGAAGTAGTCGGTGGATGTAGAGTACTGCTGGAACTTGTGAGCATGGGATGATCTTGTTCTGGAGTAAGCCGGAGTCAAATGTTCTGTAGGTGGAATGTCGATAAGCCCGTGCACAATTTTATAGAGAACAGTCAGTTGGTGCTTGCTGTGTCTTGACTCATGTGTTTCCCAGCCAAGATGGTCAAGCATATCTGTAACGCTGCTCGTGTTTCTATACCGGTTTGTAACAAATCGTGCAGCCCGTCGTTGCACCATTTCAAGCTGGTACTTCTGATCCCGCTGGTAGGGGTTCCATGTGGTACAATAGTAGTCGAGGTTGGACCTTACCATGGTGAAGTATGCCTTGGTCTTTGTTTCCTCGCTGGCCTGTCTGAGGTTTCTTCGAAGAAAACCCAACATGTTGTTCGCCTTCTTGGAAACTCTGCTGCTGTGGCTCTTCCATGACAGGTTGGCTTGTAGGTCCACCCCCAGATATTTTGATGTCTGTTCTTCAGCTAATGTCACGCCTTTGAGTTGGTACTGGAAAGGTCTTTGCGATTGAGCCCTGGAGATCCGGAGGACTCTGCATTTCTTCGGGTGGAACTCCATCCCCCATGTCTGTTCCCAGTCGGCAAGCCTGTCTAGATCTTCTTGAAGTAGTTGTTGGTCTTGGTCGGACATTATCTGTCTGTATAGGATACAATCATCGGCGAAGAGTCTTGTTCTGGATTGTAGGTCATCTGGGAGGTCATTGATGAAAATCAAGAATAAGACCGGACCCAGGACTGATCCTTGAGGGACTCCGCTGATGACTGGTACCTTCTCTGATGAATGTCCTTCCACCATTACCTGCTGTGTTCTGGAACTCAGGAAAGATGAAATCCACTGGTAGGTTGAACCTCGGATCCCATAATGGTAGACCTTCTTCAGCAAGCGTTGTTTCGCTCCCTAGTCGTTTCGTCCCCCTAGTCGTTTTGCCCACTTTTCCCTGTAAGACTATGTTTCACTTTTATTAGAGGTGAGAAGAGGCAAATGTTTAAGAAGCATCATCGCCCTGTCAACGTCAGCCTAAGGATAACTTATATCCTTAGTTACCGGCCGGAACCGGGCCTTAAAAGTAGCCACTCGGAGAGGTGTGGCTAGGACTTGTTACACTAAAATTATTGAGGCTGTTTTCTTAAAAAAACATCCGCCTTAACCCCACTTTATATTGAGAAAACTGAGGTTTACGGGGCTGTTCATTATTTTACATACTTCCGTTCAAATTCATTTGCTGTAGGTACTCATTAGAATCGTTCCAATTTGGCGGCTGTAACAAGAAAACACAACCAATGTTTGCAATACATAGCGTTACGAGTAGTTTCATTTAAATTGCATGTTCTTCTCTCCCTCCCTTGGTCTCTGTCACACATTACTTGACTTGATAGATTTTGTAAGGTAACCAGGCGCTAAAAGCACATAGGGGCTACCCCTTGCAATAAATCTTGTATATGTATAAAAAACAATATAGGAAAATATTTTGGGGGCGAAACGACTAGGGGCCAAAAAAGGAGGCGAAACGACTAGGGGGGAAACGTCTTGTTACCGCTTTGATAGGCTGACTTAAACTACAGAAAATAATTAGTGCCACACACTCTCTGAGTCGTCTACAATGGAAGATCCAATGTTTTGACACTTGATCTTGTTTACCTGTCACTGCTCAAAACTACTTTTCCTTTTGATAACGATTTTTCGTCTATGGCAAAAAGCCGCTGGTTCCATATAATTGATCGATTGATTGATTGATTTGAGGTTTAACGTCCCCGTCAACACTGTAAAGGTCATTTTGGAGACGTTGCTTCCAATTTTGTGGGACTTTTACCCGACGTTGAGATGAAATGACATCTCAAGCCCTGTCGCCCAATGAAACAATGAAACCAATAGGGTTATAAGCATGGACGGTCCTCCTCGCACCGCGGTTCCTGGGCAGGCTTAGATCCCCTAAGCAGTTTACCAGTACTAGTGTGCGGGCCGGATTCAGCTCTGCGTGGAAGCATCATGCAGCCCAGATATTTCTTCAAGCCCCTATGGGCGGGGGCGTTGGTTCCATATAAACACATTGTAAACAGGTTTAATATTACGGGCATATTTTAGTTGACCGTTACAGAAAATCGATCAAATTACACTATAAATGAGTAAATAAATATATTCCAGACTTCAGTTCATTCCTGCATCTTCCGCATTTTTAGTCATTCCTTTTGCACATTTTTATTACAAATAATTAAGACCGTCCCGCCTTGTTACCAACCTAAGTTTAACAGGTAATTATCATCAAAACAGCCTCAAATATTCTAGAAACCAATAATTTCTAGCTAAGAAATGTCTATTTTAAAAGCTTAAAGGTCAATTTTGTTGTTTCGATTCAAAACAAAATACAAGTTTACAGAAAATAACATCAAATTTACAATGGCGACAAACAGCATTATTGAGTTATGACGTAGTGTTTGGGTGTGTCTATATCAAACCGGAAGTGTTTTTACCAATCAGAGAACACGAGGCTGTTGAAATTTTAACCTTGTGAGCTTTTTTCATAACATACTTCCCATACTAAATAAAGAACGGGAAAAGCCCTGGCCGTCAACGGTCATATAGGAGTTTTTAGGAATTCCAAAGTAATCTTGTGTTTGATGCGCATAGACTCTAAAGACTCATATATTCTAGCATTAATGCGACACTGCTAGTGTTCATGACATGGCTGCTCTTCTTTGGGGAACAAGACAGTACCACTGGATATGTCCAAAATGTGAGGTTTGTAACTTTTCAGACTCCCTTTGAATATGTAGAACTGAGTAAGCCAAACAGGTTTGAACCTCTGTCAGAGGATAAGAGGCAAATCTTCGACTGCTGATGAAACTAAGTCAAATTTTGTAAAAGGTTTGAAACTTTGCAGTATAAACATAAATGGAATTAGAGGAAAAAATCTTGGAACTTTTAGCTTTTCTCGATACATCTCAACCTCATATTGTTGCTATTCAGGAAACAAAGATTGACTCATGGCGGTGGGGTGATGTTGCTCATTCATAGAGACATCCCTCACATGCCTTTCATGGAACTGGAAAATGACATGGAATCGGCCTGGGTTAAGGTTTATGCAAATAAAACTTTCCACTTCGTAGCAAGTTGGTATCGACCACCAAATGGTACGGTCGAAAACTTCCAGTTGTTTTAAAGACCAACTGGATTGCATTAAATTGCAGCACAAGGGTAAAAAACTCACAGCTGTGCATGTTCTAGGTGACCTCAACTTCAGAGACATTGCTTGGCTCGACAGGCTCAGCAAACAAGGCACAATGCTGAGTCAGTCCGAAGGACAAATATTAATTGACATTATGAACGATCATGGCCTGGAATAAATTGTTAACTTCCCCAATAAGAACACATTGGATCTGATCCTTACAACTTTGCCAGGACAGTTCAAAGACATTCATTCCCCAGATAAACTAAGTGACCACGATATTGTCTCCTGATATTTGAAAATTCACATCCCACCAATAAAGAAACCTCGGAGGAAAGTGTACACATATCAGAAAGGTGACTATGAAACTATGAGGAAGGATGCACTCAGATTTGCAAAGGAGAAATACTTTAATGGTCATTCAGATGCTCGGTCTGTACAGGAGAACTTTGATTTGATAACTTCTTTCATTTATACTTTCTTTGATATTTGGTGTGAAGCTTCATCTAGTGAACCTCTTTCAAGATTGTTCAAATTATAGCCCTGGGGCTAAAAATGCCCCAAATGCTTAAATCAATTTAAGCCCCCCCAAGTGGAATTCTTTCCTCTGACCATTCCAAGGCGGTTCTTCTGTGATGGTTTATTTATATTGTTGTTTGTTACTTACTGTGTGTATCACTTGTGTCTTTTTATTTTGGATGGCCATATGGCCATTTTATGACAAAGTAACTGTCCTTATGGCCTTCCTTTGTTTAGGTTCCATTATGGTCTGGTCGCTTCATGTTTGTGTTTCTTTCCCTTTGGTGTCTTTGATGGGTGGAGTAAGTTAATTGTATCGATTCCTGATCTTTGTTTTACTTCTACTTTATATAGGGAAAATATTTAAATATCTTCTCTGAAACCACAAAGCCCATGTCTTTGATATTTATTATGAAGCTTCACCTAGTGAACCTCTACCAATTTTGTTCAAATTATAGCCCTGGGGCCAAAATTGCCCCCGCCCTGGGGGCCTTTGGTTTTACATAGGCTTTTATAGGGAAAATCTTTAGAAATCTTCTCTGAAACTACAAGGCCCAGGTCTTTGATATTTGGTATGAAGCTTCACCTAGTGGACCTCTACCAAGATTGTTCAAATTATAGCCCTGGGGCCAAAATAGCCTGCCCCGGGGGGCCTTTGGTTTTACATTGGCTTATAAAGGGAAAATCTTTAAAAATATTCTTCTCTGAAACCACAAGGCCCAGGTCTTTGATATTTGATATGAAGCTTCACCTAGTGGACCTCTACCATGGTTGTTAAAATTATAGCCCCGGGGCCCTTTGGTTTTACATAGACTTATATGGGGAAAATCTTTATTTATCAAGTTTGTTCAAATAATAAGCCTATGGCGAAAAATGCCCCCCCCCATGAGGGCCCCTTTTATAGGAAAGGCCTTCGTCTGTCCGCCCGTAACACTTTCTTGTCCGCTCCATATCTCCTGAACCCTTTGATAGATTTTCATTAAACTTTGGTCAATTATTCGTCTCAGTGAGCTGGTGTGCAGAACCCATAAATGAACCATGCCGACTCAAGGTCATGGTTGAATGTCACGAGTTTGAAACTTGGAATTTTTTGTCTGTTCCACATCTCCTTTACCCTTGGAAGGATTTTCATTAAACTTTGGTCAAATATTCTTCTCAGTGAGCTGATGTGCAGAACCCATGTCCGTCTGTCAGTTTGTCCGCACTAACAAATGTATAGTTAGGTGGCTATGACAATGGACAGAATCAATGTAATTGAATGGGATTTATTCCGTTAGACACATGAAAGATTCTTTTATGTGGCTAAAATTAGCCACATAAGTATCAATCCTGCCAAAAATAGCCACATAAGCATACATCCGTGAGAACGTCCGTCCGTCTGTCCGTAACTTTTTCTTGTCCGCTCCGTATCTCTTGAACCCTTTAATAGATTTTCATTAAACTTTGGTCAATTATACCTCTATGTGAGCTGGTGTGCAGAACCTATAAATGAACCATGCCGACTCAAGGTTAAGGTCATGGTTGAAGGTCACGAGTTTGAAACTTGGATTTTTTGCCTGTTCCATATCTCCTTTACCCTTGGAAGGATTTTCATTAAACTTTGGTCAAATAGTCTTCACAGTGACCTGATGTGCAGAACCCATGTCCGTCCATCTGTCTGTCCGTCTGTCTGTCCGTAACTTTTTCTTGTCCGTTCCTGAACCCTTAAATAGATTTTCATTAAACTTTGGTCAATTATCCCCCTAAGTGAGCTATGTGCAGAACCTACCATAAAAATTCGGCTATAAGACGAGGATTTTTCCCTCCAAAATGAGCCCGAAAAATTGACCCCGTCTTATAGCCGAGGTCATGGACTGCATGCTTTTTTCCGGCAATGTTCGGCGAAGACCAGACATACGGAAAATGCGGATAGATGATTTTTGAATTGATATAAATCGCCGCCCACAAACCGACGCTACCATTTTTCTGCACGCGATCGGTAAATGACGTCATCCGATGCCAGCACCCCAACACGTGTTTAATGTCATTGTGTGTATCTCGTTCATAAAAAAAAAACGTTAGGAACCGGTAAAAAATATTTTCTCGATAGCTTATCGGTTGTGAATAGAGGTGGATAGAAAACCAGCGCTTTGCACAGCTCCCGAATTATCCCCAGAAGCTCCGTGTCAATAACCAACAACAGCGTTCGACTTTTCTCGCCCAGCGTCTGCTATTTGGCGCCAAAACATAACCATTCATGAGAACGTAGAATAGTCCATTTTTTGTAATGCAAACTTCTACCGTTAGATGTAGCTAATTGTCTGAGGAGGGATTAAATCATTTTCACATTGATTGTGGATTAAATTTTATGATTGGAGGATAAACGCAAATAGGAGACATAACTTGACCATATTTTCACACCTTATCGACACGCACTGCAGGGTGGCAATTATATGACAGGGATTAACAATAGTGTCATACTTGAACCGTAATAAATACACAGATGGTTTGTCTGCATTAATTAATGTGATTTACTTACTGGTCTAGTTTTACCGGATTTAAGGGCTCAGAAAGACTGACAGTTGTAGACGATTTTTTTTATACCCCCGCAAACGAAGTTTGAAGGGGGTATATAGGAGTCAGCTTGTCGTCTGTCGTCGTCGTCGGTCCGTTACAAAAAACTTTAACATTGCTCATAACTTCCTTATTCTTTGACCGATTTCTTTAATATTCACAAACCACACACCTTGCCACTAGTACTTAAGATTGATATACACAAACCTGACCTTGACCCTGACAACGCATGCGGGGGTATAATTGGCGCCCGTTAGGCGGCAGCTCTAGTTTTGCACTTGCCTGGCGCGATTTCGGTCTTGTCTCGGGCAGCCGGGAAATGGATTTGACAACCCTGTCGTCTATTAAATAGAAGTCTTAGCCAGCAAAGCATGTACCGGGCCAACTTCGGGCCGACAGCGATACGACCTATCGGCCCGACGTTGGACCCTTCTCCAGACACATAATAGACCTACCGATTCAGATTCAGTAAGAGTTGTCTCTCTTTGTAACTCTCACAAACGAAGACATTATGTCAACAGACATAAACAAAGCCATGTGAGGGGTAAGTAGAGGGGTTTTCTGATGAAAAAAAGGCCGATTTCTCACATCTAAATGGTAGCAGATAGGCCCCGACAGATATGGCAAAAATTTGACCCGTCTTATAAAAGAGTATAAGCAAAATCCCACATTAGAAGAACTGAAACAGGGGTCTCGTCTTATAGCCGAATCGCCTTATAGCCGAATTTTTACGGTATAAATGGACCATGCCGACTCAAGGTGAAGGTCACGAGTTTAAAACTTTGATTTTTTTGTCCCTTCCATATCTCCTTTACCCCTAAAATGATTTTCATTAAACTTTGTGTCAATTATCCCCCTCAGTGAGCTAACCATGCCAACTCAAGGTCAAGGTGACAGGCGAAGGTTGAGCCTTGATACAAAATGGGGCGGGGGATTTGGCTGTCCTCCAGACTGCTTTCTTGTTTACATTAGCTTATACAGGGAAAATCTTTAAAAATTTTCTTCTCTGAAACCGCACGGCCCAGGTCTTTGATATTTGGTGTGTAGCTTTATCTAGTTGACCTCTACCAAGATTGTTCAAATCATAGCCCTTGGCCTCTTGATTTTACATTGACTTATATAGGGAAATTAAAAAAAACCTTCTACTCTGAAACCGCAAGGTCGTGGTCTTATCTAGTGTATCTCTATCAAAATTATTCAAATTATAGCCCTCGAAAATAGACGTCAAGGCAATGATAACCTTTGAAAATCTTCTAAGGTCTTTGATATTTGGTATGAGGCTTTGTCTTGTGGATTTCTAACAAGATTGTTCAGATTATAGCCCTGGGACCAAAAATGGCCCGCCCCGGGGACCCCAAGATTTATATAGACTTATATAAGGAAAACTTTTTAAAATCTTCTTGTCGGAAACCAGAGGGTTCAGGTCTTTGATATTTCATATGAAGCTTCACCCTTTAGACCACTACCAAGATTGAAGATTATTGAAATTATAGTCCGGGGCCAATAATGGCTCTCCCAGGGGCCCACTTGTTACCCTATGGATCAGGTGAGCGATCCAGGGCCATCATGGCCCTCTTGTTTGTAGTTAAGTCGCAATTGTCATTATGCCCCCAACTTTGAAAAAGTTGGAGGGGTATATTGGTTCTGGTTCGTTCGTCCGTTTGTCCGTTCGTCCGTCCGTTACACTTTTGATGCATAGCATAACTAAAGAACCGTGTATGCTAGGGTTTTGAAATTTCATATATGCATTCCTCATGGAAAATTAGCTGACACGTATTTTTTTTCTCGTCTGGATTATGCCCCCTTCAAGAGTGATTGCCCTTTGAAATTTTTTTAATAAAATCTTGTCAGCAAGATATCTCAAAAACTATTGGAGCTAGAGCCTTGAAAGTTGGTGAATATATTGGTGGTGATGAGTAGATGAACGGATTAACTTTTGACAAAATTCCGAAAAATGCTTTGAGTTATGGCCCTTTGTCATTTTGGAAATTTGTGCCCATTGTAATGTATGCTAAAAGTGATGCATAGCATAACTTTAGAACTGTGTATGCTAGGGTTTTGAAATTTCATATATCCATTTCTGATGGTAAATAAGCTGACGGGTATTTTTTTTCTCGTCAGGATTATGCCCCTTTCAAGAGTTATTGCCCTTTGAATTTTTTTTAATAAAATCTTGTCAGCAAGATATCTAAAAAACTATTGGAGCTAGAGCCTTGAAAGTTGGTGAATACATTGTTGGTGATGAGTAGATGAACTCATTAACTTTTGACAAAATTCTAAAAAATACTTTGTGAGTTATGGCCCTTTGTCATTTTGGTAATTTGTGCCCATTGTAATGTATGCTAAAAGTGATGCATAGCATAACTTTAGAACCGTGTATGCTAGGGTTTTGAAATTTCATATATGGATTCCTCATGGAAAATTAGGCGACAGGTATTTTTTTCTCGTCCGGATTATGCCCCTTTCAAGAGTTATTGCTCTTTCAAATTTTTTTAATAAAATCTTGTCAGCAAAATATCTCAAACACTATTGGAGCTAGAGCCTTGAAAGTTGTTGAGTATATTGGTGGTGATGAGTTTATGAACTGATTAACTTTTGACAAAATTCTGAAAAATACTTTTTGAGTTATGGCCCTTGGTCATTTTGGAAATTTGTGCCCATTGTAATGTATGCTAAAAGTGATGCATAGCATAACTTTAGAACCGTGTATGCTAGGGTTTTGAAATTTCATATATGCAATTCTGATGGAAAATAAGCTGATGCATATTTTTTTCTCATTCGGATTACGCTCCTTTCAAGAGTTATTGCCCTTTGAAATTTTTTTAATTATCCCCTCGCACAACATAGTTGTGAGGGGGGATATAGCATTTGTCCCGAGCGTACGTACATACTTTTGTCATCGCTCTAGCGCCTAAATTTCTTGACCGATTTTAATATAACTTCACACAAATGTTCCCTTTAAAAAATCTCAAGTAAGTTCTACTTTCAATGTCATGACCTCAAGGTCAAGGTCACTGTGGCTATTTTTAGAAAAAACATTGTCATTGCTCTAGCGCCTTCATTTCTTCACCAATTTCAATATAACTTCACACAAATGTTCCTTATAAAAATATCTCGAGCGAGTTCAACTTTCAAGGTCATGACCTCAAGGTCAAGGTCACTGTGGCTATTTTTAGAAATACTTTGTCATCGCTCTAGCGCCTACATTAATAATCTTCACCAATTTCAATATAACTTCACACAAATGTTCCTTATAAAAAAATCTCGAGTGAGTTCAACTTTCAAGGTCATGACCTCAAGGTCAAGGTCACTAGACTATTTTTAGAAAAACTTTGTCATCACTCTAGCGCCTACATTTCTTCACCGATTTCAATATAACTTCACACAAATGTTCCTTATAAAAAATCTCGAGGGAGTTCGACTTTCAAGGTCATGACCTCAAGGTCGAGGTCACTGTGGCTATTTTTAGAAAAACTTTGTCATCGCTCTTGCACCTCCATTTCTTCACCAATTTCAATATAACTACACACAAATGTTCCTTATAAAAATATCTCGAGCGAGTTCGACTTTCAAGGTGATGGCCTCAAGGTCAAAAAGGTCACTGTGGCTATTTTTAGAAAAATTTCGTCATCGCTCTAGCATCTACATTTCTTCACTGATTTCAATATAACTTCACACAAATGTTTCTCATGCCAATATCTCGAGCGAGTTCGACTTTCAAGGTCATGACCTCAAGGTCAAGGTCACTGTGGCTATTTTTAGGAAAACTTTGTCATCGCTCTAGCACCTACATTTCTTCACTGATTTCAATATAACTTCACACAAATGTTTCTTATGACAATATCTCAGCGAGTTCGACTTTCAAGGTCATGTCCTCAAGGTCAAGGTCACTGTGGCTACTTTTAGAAAAACTTTGTCATCGCTCTAGCGCCTACATTTCTTTAACCAATTTCAATATAACTTCACACAAAAGTTACTTATAAAAAAATCTCGAGCAAGTTCTACTTTCAAGGTCATGACCTCAAGGTCGAGGTCACTGTGGCTATTTTTAGAAAAACTTTGTCATCGCTCTAGCGCCTCCATTTCTTCACCAATTTCAATATAACTACACACAAATGTTCCTTATAAAAATATCTCGAGCGAGTTCGACTTTCAAGGTGATGGCCTCAAGGTCAAAAAGGTCACTGTGGCTATTTTTAGAAAAATTTTGTCATTGCTCTAGCGTCTACATTTCTTCACTGATTTCAATATAACTTCACACAAATGTTTCTCATGACAATATCTCGAGCGAGTTCGACTTTCAAGGTCATGACCTCAAGGTCAAGGTCACTGTGGCTTTTTTTTAGGAAAACTTTGTCATCGCTCTAGCGCCTACATTTCTTCACTGATTTCAATATAACTTCATACAAATGTTTCTTATGACTATCTCAGCGAGTTTGACTTTCAAGTTCATGACCTCAAGGTCAAGGTCACTGTGGCTATTTTAAGAAAAACTTTGTCATCGCTCTAGTGCCTACATTTTTATTCACTGATTTCAATATAACTTCACACAAATGTTCCTTATGACAATATCTTGAGCGAGTTCGACTTTCAAGGTCAAGGTTGTTGTGGCTATTTTAGAAAAACTTTGTCATTGCTCTAGCGCCTACATTTTTTCACTGATTTCAATATAACTTCACTAAAATGTTCCTTATGACAATATCTCGAGCGAGTTCGACTTTTCAGGGTCATGACTTCAAGGTCACTGTAGCTATTTTTAGAAAAATTTTGTCATCGCTCTAGCGCCTACATTTCTTTACTGATTTCAATATAACTTCACACAAATGTTCCTTATGACAATACCTTGAGTGAGTTTGACTTTCAAGGTCAAGGTCACTGTGGCTATTTTTAGAAAAACTTTGTCATGGCTCTAGCGCTTACATTTCTTCACGGATTTCAGTATAACTTCACACAAATGTTCCTTATGACAATATCTCAAGCTATTTTGACTTTCAAGGTCAAGGTCACTATGGCTTTTTTTAGAAAAACTTTGTCATCCCTCTAGTGCCTACATTTATTGATGGATAGAACTTCACACAAATGTTTCTTATGGTAATATCTCGAGTTACTTTGACTTTCAAGGTCATGACCTCAAGGTCAAGGTCACTGTGGCTATTTTTAGAAAAACTTTGTCATTGCTCTACTGCCTACATTTATGATTTTAATCTAACTTCACACAAAAGATGCTTATGATAATATCTTGAGCAAGATCTACTTCGCGGCCATGGCCTCAAGTCAAGGTCCCTATGACTATTTTTAGAGAAATATTTTCATCACTCTACAACCTACATTTATGGATGGATTTTTAAACAAACTTTACACAAATGTTGCATATGATAATATCTCAAGCAAGTTGGACTTTTGCCATTTCAGTGTTTTCCACACACGAAGTTGTCTTATGCCAGGGGATTTGTATCACATGCGATGCCTGTTTTTTTTTTAAATAAAATCTTGTCAGCAAGTCCATATCTTGAAAACTATTAGAGCTTCATTAATCATTTATGGTACAAACTTGCATCCAGGCATTGCAACTTCAACGCAAGCATCCATATCTGACCTTGACCTATATTTCATGGTTCACTGACTTCGTGAATTATTGCGACCACCCTGACTTTCACCCTAATTTAAGAGTCCATTTCTCGAAAACTATTAAAGCTTTTTAAATTATATTTGGTACAAACTTGCATCTAGGAATTGCAACTGCAATGCAAGCATCCATATTTGCCTTTGACCCATATTTCATGGTTCACTGACTTTGTGAATTATTGCGACCACCCTGACTTTCACCCTAATGTAAGAGTCCATTTCTCAAGATCTATTAGAGCTTCATTAATTGTATTTGGTACAAGCGTGCATTTAAGAATTGAAATTTCAATGCAAGTATCCATTTCTGACCTTGACCTACATTTTATGGTTCACTGACTTTGTAAAATAGTGTGACAACCCTAACTTTCCCCCTGATGTAAGAGTCTGTTTTTAAGAGTTTCTTTGATGATACTTGGTTTGTTTGTTTGATTTGAGGTTTAACGTCCCCGTCAACACTGTAAAGGTCATTTTGGAGACGTTGCTTCCAATTTTGTGGGACTTTTACCCGACATTGAGATGAAATAACATCTCAAGCCCTGTCGCCCAATGAAACCAATAGAGTTTATTAGCATGGACGGTCCGCCTCGCCCCACGGTTCCTGGACAAGCTTAGATCCTCTAAGCGGTTTACCAGTACTAGTGTGCGGGCCGGATTCAGCTCTGCGTGGAAGCATCATGCAGCCCATATATTTCTTCGAGCCCCTATGGGCGGGGGGGGGGGGGGGGATGATACTTGGTACATGCTTGCAACTAGGAGTGAAATTTTTATGCAGGCATCCATGTTTGACCTGGACCTAGATTTCATGGTTTGGTGACTTAAGTCTTTGCGCCCCCACAGGCACGACATAGCCTTCGGGGGAATTCTTGTTGTATGTTTTTGAGTCTTTAACAATATTTGTTGAATAGTTTGCCATCTAGGGACAAGCAAAGGTTGGGGGCATTGTGTTTTACAAACACCTAGTTAGATTTTGCGGCCGCAAAACTTTGACAACCTTTGGAAAAATGTTGGAAGTTTTGTGTTATGTTAAATTACACACACCCAGTTTTGACTGCATATTTCTGAGAGAAAGAAGTGTGAATTATACACGCCAAAATACGATATAAGTGAAAAATACTTGTCTTTACCTTGGTTTTTACTTTGTTTTACAGACAGTTTTCATACTTGCAAGATGTCATCACTTAGGACAGTCATGGCCTGTGCTGTGGCATCTGTTGCTGCAGTTTTTGGAATGTTCTGGCTCTTCAACAGAAAGAAATCTCTACCACCAAAGAAATTAACTGAACCACCAGATAAAGAAACGCCTAACTCACATTCAGTAGAAACAGCTTCAGACAGACTTTTGAGTGAAGAAAACAGGTCTGATCATAATGCTGATAATGAACAAGATGTGTTAGCTGAATCTGCACGAGTAAATCTTAGCTGTGGAGACACACCAGCTGACAAACATAGTGAGAAAGATGAAATGATCAATGAAATAGATAATGCCTTTAAAGATATTTGTGAAGATTCTCAACTTCCAGTTGAAGCTGATAATCGAACTCATGAAATAAATGAAAAGTTAAGTGGTGTTCAATGTGTAAAACTGGCAGATGGTGAAAAACTTGAGGAATCTTTGAATAAAATCAGCGCTGACAATGAGCAATCAGATATAAATATGGAATCTTTTAATAAAATCAGTGATGACACTGAGCATTCAGATATTAGTAACATTGTTCAAGAAAGGGTTGTTTCAAGACAGCTGGAAAGTAATTTAAATCCAACTGCTACCTCTGATCACAATGTGAATGAAAGAAAGGTTCAAGATGAATTTATACAGAAAATTGAAGTTCCTCTTCAGGAAGAAGCTTTAGCTGCAGTCTCAGTTGATTCCTTGAATTTGGAGCCTGTGTCTTGTTCTGAAACTCAGCAATGCATGGGTAGTGTAACTGTTGACTGGTTGGGCAGTCTAAATGTTGTAGAAGACCTAGTCGTTCCTTCAAATATTCAGTCTTTAAATTCCAAATCTGCTGATGTTCAGAAACAGTCAGAGAATGTTGAAGAATCTATAGTGTGTGAACAAATTGAGGCTACCATTGAGTCTCAGATTATTTCGGTGAACACTGAATCAGAAACTGCAACATCTGTCAATATCTCCAGCCTTGTCTCTCAGATTCACCAAGTGTCAGACAATTTACAGAAAACAAATAATGTAAATGACAGTTCTCTAATGGACGAATCCAGTGCTAAACCTGACAATAAAGAACTCATTTCAAATCAACCCGATGAGCAAGTAACTACAACTCCTGTGCCAACCGATTCTGTTGACACAAATTCATATAACAGTAAAAATGACTGGGCCGCAGGTCAAACTGAAGCTAACAGTTGGGTTGAGGAAACTACAACTGGTTTTAACACAGAAAGTGATATAAAGACAAACACTTTGGTTGTAAATGGTGAAGTTGAAGACTTGAACTCTGAACACTTACATAAAATTTCAATAGATAATGTGATCTCCAGCCATGAACGTGCTAAAATGTTATCTTCTCCTAGTAAAACTGAAGGTGTGGTACAAAGGGGAAGATGGGGAGGGAGTGTTAACAGCTCTGAGTCATCCAACTGTGATAGTTCCAGTGTGGTATGTAACTAACTCCCTGTGCCCAAAAAATAGCAGCTACCGTATTCGCCCTAATTACCGCACCGTGAGCTTAGTTTTTAGCTCACCTGAGCACGAAGTGCTCAAGGTGAGCTATTGGGATCGCTTTTTGTCCGTCGTCCGTCCGTCCGTCCGTCCGTCCGTCTGTCCGTCAACAATTTCTTTAAATGACATCTCCTCCTAGGCAAATGGCCGGATTTCAAAATCATTTCACAGAAATGTTCCTCGGGTGACCCTCTACCAAAATTGCTAAAATGGTTCTGCTCCGCTGAACAAAATGGCTGCCAGAGCTAAAAATAGAAAAACCTTTAAACGACATCTCCTCCTAGACTAATGTCCCGATTTCAAAATAATTTCACAGAATTGTTCCTTGGGTGACCCTCTACCAAAATTGCTAAAATGGTTCCGCTCTGCTGAAAAAAATGGCCGCCACATCTAAAACAGAAAAACCTTAAAACGTCATCTCCTCCTAGGCAAATGGCCGGATTTCAAAATCATTTCACAGAAATGTTCCTCTGGTGACCCTTTACCAAAATTGCTAAAATGGTTCAGCTCCGCTGAACAAAATGGCCACCAGAGCTAAAAATAGAAAAACCTTTAAACGACATCTCCTCCTAGGCCAATGTCCCGATTTCAAAATAATTTCACAGAAATGTTCCTTGGGTGACCCTCTACGAAAAATTGCTAAAATGGTTCCGCTCTGCTGAACAAAATGGCCACCACATCTAAAAATAGAAAAACCTTAAAACGACATCTCCAAGGTCAATGTCCCGATTTCAAAATAATTTCACAGAAATGTTCCTTGGGTGACCCTCTACCAAAATTGCTAAAATGGTTCCTCTCTGCTGAACAAAATGGCCGCCACATCTAAAAACGGAAAAACCTTAAATTGAAATCTTCTCCTAGGCAAATGGCCGGATTTCAATATCATTTCACAGAAATGTTCCTCTGGTGACCCTCTACCAAAATTGCTAAAATGGTTCTGCTCCGCTGAACAAAATGGCTGCCAGAGCTAAAAATAGAAAAACCTTTAAACGACATCTCCTCCTAGGCTAATGTCCCAATTTCAAAATAATTTCACAGAAATGTTCCTTGGGTGACCCTCTACCAAAATTGCTAAAATGGTTGCGCTCTGCTGAACAAAATGGCCGCCACATCATAAAATAGAAAAACCTTAAAACGATATCTCCTCCATAGCCACTGGCCGGATTGCAAAATCATTTCACAGAAATGTTCCTCGGGTGACCCTCTACCAAAATTACTTAAATGGTTCTGCATGGCTGAACAAAATGGCCGCCAGAGCTAAAAATAGAAAAACCTTTAAATCACATCTCCTCCTAGGCCAATGGCCCGATTTCAAAATAATTTCAACGAGAGGGTCCTTGTCTGACCCTCTACCTAAATTGCTAAAACGGTTTCGTTTTGCTGAACAAAATGGCTGCCAGAGTTAAAAATAGAAAAACTTTTAAACGACATCTCCTCCTAGGCCAATGTCCCGATTTCAAAATAATTTCACGGAAATGTTCCTTGGGTGACCCCACTACCAAAATTGGTAAAA
Organism: Lucinisca nassula; assembly: GCA_963580285.1. NCBI lineage: Eukaryota > Metazoa > Mollusca > Bivalvia > Lucinida > Lucinidae > Lucinisca > Lucinisca nassula. Next base: position 1,527,591 of record OY757022.1, read on the forward strand.
TGTTTTTGCTCTGCTGAACAAGATGGCCACCAAATATAGAAATAGAAGAACCTTTAAAAGATATCTGCTCTTAAGCCAATGGCCTGATTTCAAAATCATTTGACAGGAATGTTCCTCGGGTGACCCTCTACCAAAATTGCTAAAATGGTTCTACTCCGCTGAACAAAATGGCCACCAAAGCTAAAAATAGAAAACCTTTAAACAACATCTCCTCCTAGGCCAATGGCCTGATTTCGAAATAATTTCACAGAGACAGTCTTTGGCTGACCCTCTACCAAAATTGCTTAAACAGTTCTGCTTTGCTGAACAAAATGGCTGCCATACTTTTGCAGAAATGTTCCTAGGGTGGCCCTCATCCAAACTTGGGAAAATGGTTTTATTCCAATGAACAAAATGGCCACCAGAGTTAAAAATAGAAAAGACCTGCAGATGACAGCTTCTCCTAGGCCAGTGGCTAGATTTCGAAATAATTTTACTGAAATGTTCCTTGGGTGACCTTTTACCAAAGTTGCTAAAATGGTTTCCCTTGCTGAACACAATGGCTGTTGGATATTATTATTTTAGGTCTAGCCTGCCCAGGCAAGGTGGTGCAATTTGGATCATCTATGCACATGAACTATATTGGTTTCTTTTGGTGGCAGGGCTTGAGATGTCTTCTCAGTGTTGGGTAAAATTCCAACAAAATTGGATACATCTTCAAAATGACCTAAATACTGTTGACTGAGACGTAAAATCTCAATTTAAACAAAAAGGGCATAAGAGGACCAGTCTGATCTGGATCCACACTGTTTGCAATAATGACTTTAAAGTAACCAGCCAACACAAAGCAGAAGATAATTCTGAAGGGTTAAACAGAAACATCTTAATCACTCTTTGAAATTGTACATTTATATAAAAACAACAAGGTTTTAGACCTGTCAAAATATCAACAGGCAGTTGAAGATAAGACTATTATACATATATAGCTCTGTCACTGCTTGCATAATATGGTATGAATCAGTAGGACTCAAAACAAACTGTAAAGTGACTAATATTGTTATGCCAGAAGGTATACATATTAAATTGTGCAGTGACTCTGGCTCTCATTGTATAATAGAAATCACTTAGAGGTTAGGACCCAGGTGTTTGACCTTGTTATAAACAGAGCTGCAAACATGGGCTAGTTAACTACTAGGCTCTTGAAAATAATATAGGTGGCTTAAAGATCTGTGCTGCAGTATACAGAATCAGCACCAAAAACTGTTTATTTTTGATTGAGTGATGTAGATAAGGGGGGTATAGGTTGATAGTTAAAGGATAATTTTCCTTATCAATAAAACATGTTGTAGGTATTTATTAGAACCACCTTGCTCTTAATGAATATATACACACCATACATTTTTTTCAAAAATAAGGGAGACTTTAGCTAATGTACCACTAAATACCCACCATATCTACAGCTCTAGGAACTAAAGATTTGACTGATTGACTGTTTTAAGTTTAATGACACGTCAACCCTTGTGGGTCATTTTGTGTCCTCTCAGAGAAACGGAGAAAAGAGGTAGGAGAGATAGTAGAGGAAATGAAAGTGAGGGACAGAGGAGAAGAGGCAAATGAATGGAAGGAAGTGTATATAGAAACAGAAGAAATAACATTCCCCCCTCTACCCATACTTGCAGCAAGGACAGTAGGCCTTGTTCAACTGTGAGCCAATATCAGTTGGACACAACAGTGATGCAAGATACACTTATAGAGATTTAATTACAGTATTAATAAATGAATTCTGAGCCAAGGCACAGAAAAGAATCAAGCTGGCATAAACTATTGGCATGCCTAAATAGCGTTGACATGGATGTAAAGCTCAACACAAACAAACAAATTAACCCTTGCCCTGCTGAGCTTGGATATGCCTTATCTTTCAAACAATGTAGATTCTGATCAGATGGCTTCTTGATCAAGATTTACACTTACATTCAGTTTGTGAATTTATAGGAATAAATCACATCATTTTAACCCAGTTTGTGCGGAAAACTTAGAATGGGATACTGGCAACCGGGGATTGGCAAACAGTGAAGGCCCAGATCAGATGCTGCAGAACTTGACGTCTGATCTGGGCCTACATTGTTTGTAAAAGGTTCTGCCATTTTCCATATTAGGGGTTGAGGTTGACAAAACAGAGTAGACCTAGAACAGATGCCACAGAATCTGTCTTATCAAAGTCTACTTTGTTACTTACAGTGTAGGAAATTTTGAGTCAGATGCTGCAGAATGTGGTGTCCAATCGGAATTTACACATTTTGCTTACAGTACAGAATGTAAAAGTAATAAGCGAAATGTAAAAAGTCTATACCGCAATTCAGGATCATTTTCCTAGCCTACATTTTGACACAATTGGCCCATCAGTGCTATCAGTGCTTTGAAATATGCTATTGTTTCCCAAAATAAAACTGACTTCATAACGAACTTAAGTGTTTATGCTCAAAAATCTAATGTCATTATTTCCAAAAACAAAACTTAACGTCATTTATATTCAAATACAACAACTCCAGTGTAAACTAAACAATTTCATGTTATCAGAAAATTAGTGTTAGAAGCTTCTATGGTGAAATGGTTAAACTACTTGGCTAATAAACCCAGTTTCATTGGTTCAGTCCCAAGCTTCTCCACACTTGAGGCGTTTTTGATGCAGAGAACCCACATCCTTTGAACACAGTGACTGAATTTAAGAAAAATTTTACAAAATCTCCACCTAAGTTCTTAAATGGTTCTGCTACATTGAACAAATAGCACATAGACAAAAATAAAAAAATCATCAAAAGATAATACAACTTGACTCAGGTGAGCGAATTAGGTCCATCATGGACCTCTTGTTTCAAAATTGTGTCATAAAATCATGGTGAAAAATCTACCTAATTAGCGCACACTTGATACGAAAACAACAGCTTCCAAGATGATGCATACTGATATTTAATGGGGCGGAAGAAATAATGGTAAGTTTTTATTGATTTACTATGAGAGCTTCAAGGGGAGATTATTGTAAAGTGTGGGCTTATGCATTTCCTTTTCAAAAATAGCTTTGGTGTGCGCTTATAGGAGCATGTGCGGTAATTAGGGTGAATACGGTACATAGAAACAGATATGGTGGGTTTTTGATGATAATAAACCCCTATGAATATTTAATTAAGCAACACCCATTTCTAACTCTGAACCAATCATATTACTTGATGTAATTTTTTCTTGCAGATATACAAACTGAATGTCAAACAGTGTAGATCCTGATCAGATGGCTTCTTCAGAAGCCATCTGATCTGGATCTACACTGTTTGTGAAAGTAGGGGTTGCCATGAACAGCAGGATAAGGGTTAAATGATACATTTCCTTATTTCTTCCTATAAACCTATATTGTATGTACATGTATTCATTAGAATAGGTATTCAAAGGTATTCATTAAAATACCCACAATATTCATAAAAGTGCCTCGCCGAGGTGGTTTTAATAATTCCACACAACATAGGTTTTTAGCTCATCTGAGCCTTTAGGCTAATAGGTGAGCTTATAGTATAGCCATGGCCCGTCGTCCGTCCGTCCGTCGTCCGTCCGTCCACCATTTTCAAAGATCTTCTCCTATACTGCAGGGCCAATCAAAGCCAAATTTCATATGGAGCCTCAGTGGGATGGGGGAACGAAGTTTGTTCGCGGGGTCTGGATCACATGACCAAGATGGCCGCCATGCCCATATATGGTAAAAAGCCTTCAAAAATCTTCTTCTCCAGAACCATAAGGCCAGTGGCCTTGAAACTTGGCATGTAGCATATGGTACTCGGGGCCCATCATGGTTTGTACAAATGGTGACCCCGGGTTGACCTTGACCTATTTTACAGCAATGTCAAATTTGCCGAAGTAGGCTTTTGCATGGGGCAAAGTGAAAATAATGGATTTATAGGAAAACCATTGAAGACAGTGTCACCAAAATTTGTAGATCAGGTAAAGTAACTGAATACATGAAGATCTATGGGTCAGAAAGGTCAAGGTCATTCATTGGCCTTAGACCAAGGTCATTCAGGATCCATATTTCAAACATTTTTTTCTCCAAAACTGCTGAGCCAATTTAAGTGAAATTTAATATGGAGCCTTTGTGAGTTGAACAAATGAAAAAATGCCAATACGGTCTAGATCACATGACCAAGATGGCCGTCACGCCTATATATATGTTAAAAAGCCTTAAAAATTCTTCTTCTCCAGAACCGAAAGGCCAATGGCCTTGAAACTTGGCATGTAGCATATGGTACTCAGGCCCATCATAGTTTGTACAAATGGTGACCCCGAGTTGACCTTGACCTATTTTACAGCAATGTCAAATTTGCCGACTTAGGCTTTTGCATGGGAAAAAGTGAAAATAATGGATTTTTAGGAAACCATTGAAGACAGTGTCACCAAAATTAGTAGATAAGGTAAAGTAGCTGAATACATGAAGATCTACGTGTAAGAAAGGTCAGGGTCATTAATTGACCTTAGACCAAGGTCACGCAGGTTCCATATTTCAAACATTTTTTCTCAGAAACTACTGAGCCAATTGAAGTGAAATTCAATGGAGCCTTTGGGAGTTGAACAAATGAAAAGCTGCCAACATGGTCTAGATCACATGACCAAGATGGCCACCACGCCCATATATGGTAAAGAAACTTCGAAATTCTTCTTCTCAAGAACCGTAAGGCCAATGGCCTTGAAACTTGGCATGTAGCATATGGTACTCGGGCCTATCATAATTTGTTCAAATGGTGACCCTGGGTTGATCTTGACCTATTTTACAGTAATGTCAAATTTGCTGACTTAGGCTTTTGCATAGGAAAAAGTGAAAATAATGGATATTTAGGGAAACCATTGAAGACAGTGTCACCAAAATTTGTAGATTAGGTAAAGTAACTGAATACATGAAGATCTATGGGTAAGAAAGGTCAAGGTCATTCATTGACCTTAGACCAAGGTCACTCCGATTTCATATTTAAAAAAAAAAACATTTTTTTCTCAGAAACTACTGAGCCAATTTAAGTGAAATTCAATATGGAGCTTTTGTGAGTTGAAAAAATGAAAAGTTGCCAGTACGGTCTAGATCACAGGACCAAGATGGCCGCCACGCCCATATATGGTAAAAAGCCTTCCAAAATTTTCTTCTCCAGAACCGTAAGGCCAATGGCTTTGAAACTTGGCATATATCATAGGGTACTCGGGCTCGTCATAGTTTTTACAAATGCTGACCCTGGGTTGACCTTGACCTATTTTATGGCAGTGTCAAATTTGTCAACTTAGGCTTTTGCATGGGAAAAAGTGAAAATAATGGATTTTTAGGAAACCATTGAAGACAATGTCACCAAATTGGTAGATCAGGTAAAGTAAATGAATACATGAAGATTCATGGGTAAGAAAAGTCATCATTCAGTGACCTGGGACCAAGATTAACCAGGTTCGATATTTCAAACAGTTTTTTCTCAGAAACCGCTGGCTCAATTCAAGTGAAATTTGATATGGATCCTTTATATGATGAACAAATGAAAATTTGCTCATATGGTCGAGGTCACATGACCAAGATGGTGGCCATGCCCATATATGGTAAAAACACTTCGAAATTCTTCTTCTCCAGAACCGTAAGGCAAATGACCTTGAAACTTGGCAGGAAGCATCTGGTACACGGGCCTATCATAATTTGTTCAAATGGTGACCCTGGGTTGACCTTTACCTATTTTACGGCAATGTCAAATTTGCGGACTTAGGCTTTTGCTTGGGGAAAAAGTGAAAATAATTGATTTTTAGCTCACCTGAGCCTTTAGGCTCATAGGTGAGCTTATAGTATAGCCATGGTCTGTTGTACGTCCATCCGTTGTCCGTCCGTCCACCATTTTCAAAGATCTTCTCCTCCAAAACAGGGAGGCCAATCAAAGCCAAATTTCATGTGGAGCTTCAAAAATCTTCTTCTCCAGAACCATGAAGCCAATGACCTTGAAAGTTGGCTTGTAGCATCTGGTACTTGAGCCCATCATAGTTTGTAAAAATGGTGACCCTGGGATGGCCTTGACCTATTTTATGGCTATGTCAAATTTGCAGACTTGGGCTTTTGCATGGGAAAAAGTGAAAATAATGAATATTTAGGACACCATTGAAGACTACGACACAAAAATAGGTAGCTCAGGTAAACAAAATCAATACATGAAGATTTATGGATAAGAAAGGTCAAGGTCATTAAATGACCTTGGACCGTCGTCTGTCCGTCCACCATTTTCAAAGATCTTCTCCAAAACTGAAAGGTCAATCAAAGCCAAATTTCATTTGGAGCCTCAGTAGGATGAAGGAACGAAAGTTTGTTCGCACAGTCTGGGTCACATGACCAAGATGGCTGCCACACCCATATATGGTAAAAAGCCTTCCAAAATCTTCTTCTCCAGACCCATGAAGCCATTGACCTAGAAACACAAATTGACGAGGTGATTATTAGATTAATCATGTGTAATTAACGGATTGACATCTGAACTAAGTAAGTTTTAAGTTTACAGAATTTGATAATATCCTAAATATTTGACTGAATCAGCGAAAATTCCCTAAATGTTGGACCAGTATCGGACCGATTTTTTGCGGCTTTGGGCCGTTTCCAATCGTCCCAATTTCTGAATTTCGGTCTGGGACCGAAAAAAGATCGGTTTTCCCGAGCCCTGAGCCACGGTCAATCAACTGGTAAATTATTTTTTACACATGACAACAATAAAAAGGATGTTTACACAAGTGTCAAATTAATTGATAATTGACTTAAGCGGTATTTTCTACCTGGCCGATCATCAATAATGACTTTATCAAAATTTGCAATTATTTGATGGAATATTCTAACACAGCGCGCCTATATAGGCAATGGAAATTAACTGTGTTTTATTCTGCAACAAATCACAGCTAGGAAGAGCGTGACGAGTGACGTCATTAAAATTCCCAATTTATGACGTCACTAGTCGATTTCCTTGACGTTAGACGGTGTCACGTCATTTACTCGCATCGAAAACGTAAGAAAAGTATATAAATGCATGTGTTTCAGTCGATAATTTTAGCGGGACTTCTTCGAACAATGGCGAAAAGTTGTGACATTTTGAAGGAAACAACAACATTATTGCCGATTTTGCAGCGTGTTAGAATCGAAATAGATCAGCTCTTGTCTGTGATTTGTTGAGTAATAAATCACTGTTTGTCGGTCAGTTGTAAGTAGACAAATCACGCGCTATGCGCTCGTGATTTGTCTACTTTACAGCTGACCTCCAAACTGTGATTTATTACTCAACAAATCACAGCTAGAGCTGATCTATTTCTTAAACAAAGATCTTGCGATGGAAAGTAATGTTTCTTGCTAATAGGAACAAGAAAGAAAAAAAAAATAAATAGAAAAATGATTTGGTAAATATTTTTTTTCAATCACAAGATTCACCGGTTCCATGTTTGTCCCGCACTTTATTACTATGACCCGCGCTCTGTGCTAACATTAAAATGTACACCAGGACTAGGTGTCAGGTGAGCGTTTACAGGACCACTGGTCCTCTGGTTATGGAGAAGTGGCAACATTTTCCTCAAATTATCAAAAAACATACACCTTAATATCTATGTAGCTGCCATTAGGGTTTGGTTTCAAATTAAGTCACATGCAATCATAGAAAAACCTTGTGAACATAAAGGAAAGAAGCACAACTGGAAAAATAAGCCTGCCTATGGTGAGATTCGAACCCCAGCGGCTCACTGAATTCCAATGCTCTATCCACTTAGTCAAAGAGTCGACTCCCTGACACAATTGCCAGAGAGTGGTGATAAACTTACAAGCTATGTATAATCTACTAACGGCCCCCGCCCATAGGGGCTTGAAGAAATATATGGGCTGCATGATGCTTCCATGCAGAGCTGAATCCGGCCCGCACACTAGTACCGGTAAACCGCTTAGCGGATCTAAGCCTGTCCAGGAACCGCAGTGCGAGGCGGACCGTCCATGCTAATAAACCCTATTGGTTTCATTGGGCGACAGGGCTTGAGATGTCATTTCATCTCAATGTCGGGTAAAAGTCCCACAAAATTGGAAGCAACGTCTCCAAAATGACCTTTACAGTTTTGACGGGGACGTTAAACCTCAAATCAAACAAAACAATCTTCTAAGGTAGATAACTGAAGGGAGGAATTACAGTCCGTAACAATGTGAATCGGCCGTCTGCCTAGAAGACAATTCAGAAGTAATTTCAAGAAAAATATTTTGAAAAATCAGATTGCTATCTGCTATAGGAATTTATGTAGCAGTTAAAGGGTAAATTGATCTTTCTGCATGCAGGTTATTTTTTTTTCGCAGCAGACGTCATTTTGAAATATTTTTCTAATTTTCCCATGAAAACAGGATTTGACATCTTGCAAAGTGTGTTGTGTGTTGTGTGTGTGTGTGTGTGTGTGAATTCGGGTTTAACATCGCTTTCAACAATTTTTCAGTCATATCACAACGGTGTCCGGTTGCGACAGGGAGCTCAGTGCTCACTTTTATAGTGCTGCCTCACTGAAGTATCATGACCCAGACACATTACATGACACCCAGTCACATTATCCTGACACTGGGTTGACCAGTCCTAGCTCTACCCCTGTAAATCTGAGTGCCAAGAGAGGAGCAGCTAGTACCATTTTTTAGCTCACCTGTCACGTAGTGACAAGGTGAGCTTTTGTGATCACATTTTGTCCGTCGTCCGTCGTCCGTGCGTGCGTGCGTCCGTAAACAATTTGTTGTCCGCACGATAGCATCTTCATTTATGATTTGATTTTAACCAGACTTGCACACAACTTGTACCCCCATGAGATCTAGGTTCCTTTCTTGAACCAGCCATATTCCATCATGTGTTACTGAGTTATGGCCCCTGAAAGGGCAAAAATTGCCTATTTTGGTCTTGTCCGCAGGATAGCATCTTCATTTATGATTTGATTTTAACCAGATTTGCACACAACTTGTACCACCATGAGATCTGGATTCCTTTCTTGAACCAGCCATATCCCATCATGTGCTACAGAGTTATGGCCCCTGAAAGGGCATAAATTGCCTATTTTGGTCTTGTCCGCACGATAGCATCTTCATTTATGATTTGATTTTAACCAGACTTGCACACAACTTGTACCCCCATGAGATCTAGGTTCCTTCCTTGAAGCAGCCATATCCCATCATGTGTTACTGAGTTACGGCCCCTGAAAGGGCAAAAATTGCCTATTTTGGTCTTTTCCGCACGATAGCATCTTCATTTATGATTTGATTTTAACCAGACTTGCACACAACTTGTACCCCCATGAGATCTGGGTTCCTTTCTTGAATCAGCCATATCCCATCATGTGCTTCGGAGTTACGGCCCCTGAAAGGGCAAAAATTGCCTATTTTGGTCTTGTCCGCACGATAGCATCTTCATTAATGATTGGATTTTAACCAGACTTGCACACAACTTGTACCACCATGGGATCTGGGTTCCTTTCTTGATACAGCCATATCCCATCATGTGCTTTGGAGTTACAGCCCCTGAAAGGGCAAAAATTGCCTATTTTGGTCTTGTCCGCACAATAGCATCTTCATTTATGATTTGATTTTAACCAGACTTGCACACAACTTGTACCACCATGGGATCTGGGTTCCTTCCTTGAACCAGCCATACCCCATTATGTGTTACGGAGTTACGGCCCCTGAAAGGGCAAAAATTGTCTATTTTGGTCTTGTCTGCATGATAGCTGTTTCATTTATGATTTGATTTTAACTTAACTTGCACACATTTTGTACCACGACAAAATATCTCTGTCAAGATCGAATATGGGTCATGTTGGGTCAAAAAGTAGGTCAGTAGGTCAAATCAGGAAAAACCTTGTGAAGACACTAGAGGCCACAGTTTTGGTCCGATCATCATCAAACTAGCCCAGAATAATCATCTTGACAATATCTCAGTCAAGTTCGAATATAGGTGTTGTCGGGTCAAAAAGTAGGTCATTAGGTCAAATCATAGAAAAACCTTCTGAACACACTAGAGGCAACAATTTATGTCCAATCATCATCAAACTTGCTCAGAATGATCATCTTGATAATATCATAGTCACGTTTGAATATGAGTCATGTTGGTTCAAAAAGTAGGTCAGTAGGTCAAATCATAGAAAAACCTTGTGAACACACTAGAGGCCACAGTTTTGGTCCGATCATCATCAAACTAGCCCAGAATAATCATCTTGACAATATCTCAGTCAAGTTCGAATATAGGTGTTGTCGGGTCAAAAAGTAGGTCATTAGATCAAATCATAGAAAAACCTTCTGAACACACTAGAGGCAACAATTTATGTCCAATCATCATCAAACTTGCTCAGATGCTATTCATCGCGAGGGCTCGCCTATATAATTCTGATCCCCTTCAACCCCACTTTTACAGGGTAAAACTGGGGTTTACAAGGGTGAACCTTATTTTTCCTGCTCCTGTTCTGGGATGTGGATTGTGGGTGCTTGTTGGAACCGCCTCTATGAGGCGTTTATAACGGGTGCCCGCTGTCTGTGTTTTGGACGGAAATGGGGGGAATATCACTTTTTTTAATCTAAAAAGTTCGATTTTACGGAGATGAAGTTCACCATCTATCTGTGTGGGCTTGTCCTCGTGATGTGGTATATACACCCAAAGCTTAGTTAAACTTATAGTTTGAAGCCATCAAATCCAAGTTTGTATACATGTCAAAAATATCCTCCATCATTATGTTTATTATGTTTAGTTCTATGTTTAGGTTTTTTTACTGCCTTTTACAACCGGTGTTGGGCGAGGGATTGTTTGCGCAGAGTATTACTTGTTCAGCCTTTGAAATTTGTGGATTTTGCATGACGGCTATATTATCATTCTTGATGCTAGTTACAGCTGTTACATGAACACTGCATATAAAAAGACTAGAATAGCCGTCACGCCAGTTTACCGTCGCATGTTCAGATTTTCTCTTTTGCTCCATTTTCTTGCACTGATTGCTATACACAATTATGCCATATATACATTTTCATTATTAAAATTATTGCAAGACAATGGATTGATAGCAAACAAAGTTTATGTTCACACCAACTTCAAGAAAATAACGCGTAATGTTTCGATACAGTTAAACTTAGATTTCTTCTTCAGACGTGCACTCAGTTTTTCCATAGTTTTACTAGCAACATGGCTTGTTTCTCTCAGTATATACCTGTCAGGCGACATCCATCCTAATCCTGGTCCCGTATCATCAACGTCCTCAAGCAGTATCTCAAGCTCTTCAACAACAGCCTCTAATAACATTTTCAATTCTATTAATCTTACCCACAACTTATCTGTTGTACATTATAATGTTCAAAGCATTCTTCCAAAACTAGATGTATTGCATACTGAATTATACGAGTTTGACATATTAACATTTACAGAAACTTGGCTTAGTCCCACTGTCGAAACTGAGGACCTGATATTACAATCATATAGTACACCTGAAAGAAAGGATCGAGACGGGGACAGTCATGGAGGGCTTATTTTATATGTAAAGGAGGGGGTTCTTTATAAACGCCGCAGAGATTTAGAGTTACGAAATATCGAATCTATATGGATTGAGTTAAGAAATGCGCATAAACATATATTGGTGGGATTATTTTATCGACCGCCGAATTCAGATGCCTCCTACCTTTCCAGTATTGAGGATTCCATTGCTTTGGCTGAGGATACTGGCATATCTGAAATAATAGTTACCGGAGATTTCAACCTGAATATTTCTAACCCTGCCGGCTTAAGGAAAGTAAATTCTATTTGTCACCAGTTCTGTCTTCATCAAACTATCAATGAACCAACGCACTTTACTGAACAGTCATCTTCGATAATAGATTTACTTTTTGTTAGTGATAAACACAACTTGATACTCAGTGGAGTTGGTGAGCCATTTCTTGACCAGTACATTAGGTATCATTGTCCTGTTTTTGGAATATTTAAATTTTCTAAACCAAGAATACATACATTCACTCGAACCGTGTGGTACTATGATCAGGGAAACTACACATCACTACGTAACAAAGCAACACAAATTAATTGGGATTCACTTCGCGATTCAGATATTGACATATATGCCCTCAACATAAGTAATCAGATAATATCTCTAGCAGCCGACTGTATACCCAACAGAAAAGTGAGAATTAAACCAACTGAACCTCCCTGGATAAACTGTAACATTAAAAAACACATTAGGAAACGCAAAAGAGCATACAGAAAAGCCAAAAGAACAAACTTAACAACAGACTGGAAGACATTTAAAACTCTACGTAATAAGGTAGTCGGAATTATTCGTGATTCCAAAAGGACACATTATGAAAAAATTGCATCAAAACTTTCTTCTGCTTCGCTTAGTTCTAAGGACTGGTGGAGGTTGCTAAAGTCATTTGTAAGTTCAAGTTTTAAATCAGCAATTCCACCACTAGAGTTTGATAACACAATTTATTCGGAAGAACTAGATAAAGCAAATATACTAAATAGCTATTTTCAAAGCCAGTGCACATTAAACGAAAATGGAGCTACGTTGCCTAATATACTTCCATCTACAATAAAAACACACTTACAAAGCATCGTTTTAACTCCAAATGAGGTCGAAGCTGTACTAAAACTTTTACCGATGGGCAAGGCTTCTGGTCCTAATGACCTCAACAATCGCATCCTTCGAGAATTATCTTCTGAACTCTCTTACCCATACTGCTGTTTGTTTAATCAGTCCCTTCGTACTGGCTCTGTACCAAATTTTTACAAAGACGCTAATGTTTGCCCCGTCCCAAAGAAAGGTGATCCGTCGCTGATTACAAATTATCGGCCTATATCCTTGCTGAACACTGAAGATAAACTGTTTGAAAGATTAATATTCAAATATCTATTCAATCATCTACGGGACAATCAACTGCTCTCCTCTCTCCAGTCTGGCTTTATCCCTGGTGATTCAACTGTTAACCAGTTAACATACATTTATAACGTGTTTTGTCAAGCACTTGATTCAGGTAAAGAAGTAAGAGCCGTATTCTGTGACATCAGCAAAGCATTTGACCGCGTTTGGCATGCTGGACTCCTACTAAAACTTCAAGCAGCTGGTGTCACGGGAGAAGTCCTGAATTGGTTTCGAAGCTATCTGTCGAATAGAAGACAACGTGTAGTTACTCCAGGAATTGAGTCAGACTGGACCTTCATACATGCTGGAGTGCCACAAGGCTCCATACTAGGCCCCCTGTTGTTCCTTGTATACATAAATGACATTGTTATAGACATTGGGTCGAACATTCGTTTGTTTGCAGATGACACGAGTCTCTTTATAATTGTTGACACTCCTGCATCTGCAGCAGCCTGCCTAAATACTGATCTTTCTAAAATCTCTAGATGGGCATCAACGTGGCTTGTATCTTTCAATCCTTCAAAAACCGAAGCTCTTCTAATTTCACGTAAACTTAATAAAAACCAGCACCCACCTATTTACATGCAAAACCAGGCAATCAGTGAAGTTGAAACACATAAACACCTTGGTATTTACCTCTCGAACGATTGTACCTGGCACGAGCATATAGCATATATTACAGAAAAAGCATGGGTAAGAATTAACGTTATGAGAAAGTTAAAATTCAAACTGGACAGAAAGTCGCTCGAAACTATCTACTTAACTTTTATACGACCACTACTTGAATATGGTGACGTCTTATGGGACAATTGTACACAGTATGAAAAGTTTGAATTAGATAAGCTACAACATGAAGCAGCTAGAATTGCAACCGGCTGTACGAAACTTACGTCTTTAAACGCCCTTTATAAGGAGGTCCGATGGGACACACTGGAAGACAGGCGAAGGAATCACAAATTGACATTATTTTATAAAATGAGCCACAACCTCACTCCTTCATACCTTTCTTCCCTTATGCCACAAACGGTCAGCAGTGCCAGTCGTTACAATCTTAGAAACTCCAATGACTTACAGACTATTAATGCTAGAACAAATTTGTATTTTAACTCCTTCTTACCATCTACCACCAGAGCATGGAATAGCTTACCCTACGAGGCTAAACAATCTGAATCAGTAAATTCTTTCAAATACTCCCTAAATAAAGACAAATCTCCAGTACCAAAATATTATTACTCTGGCAAAAGAAAAACACAGGTGTTACACACGCGTCTAAGGACAAATTGTAGCTCTTTAAACTTAGATCTTTTTATGAAAAACATTACGGATTCACCTATGTGTCAGTGTGGTAGTATTGAGGACGCTCAACACTATTTTTTCCATTGTTTAAATTACCGACCCCAACGGACTGAACTGCTGAATGGTATTTCAATGTATTGTACGCCAACATTAAATCTGCTTCTATACGGCGACGACTCACTCACAAACGAAACAAACGTAATTATATTTCAACAAGTGCATCGATTCCTTACTGAAACAAAACGATTTTGATATACATGTACTAGCTAATGGTCATGCGACCGGTTCAATTAATGGTATTAGTCTGTGTAGGTATGCTCTGCGGGTGCGCTCTCCCTCTCCCATTTGCCTGTTGTATTTCTTATTATTGTTAATTAACCTATATACATATATTATCTTCTTGTTCCAACAACTAAGGTTATTTATTTATCTATTTATTTATTTATTTATTTATTTATTCAGTTACTTATTCAGTTGCTTATTTATTTAAGGAATATATTGTCATAGACAGAAACGTTACGATATAACATGTCAATTAATATTCTGACAAGTTTCCACCAATTGTTTACATTTTACACATGTCAGGAGAAGAACTATATAAGTACTTGTGCTTTCGTTCTAATCCTATTATTGCTTGTGTTACATTTGGATGCATATTATTCACTACCTTTATGAAATAAATATGTTTAAACTAAACTTGCTCAGAATGATCATCTTGATAATATCATAGTCACGTTTGAATATGAGTCATGTTGGTTCAAAAAGTAGGTCAGTAGGTCAAATCATAGAAAAACCTTGTGAACACACTAGAGGCCACAGTTTTGGTCCAATCATCATCAAACTTGCTCAGAATGATCATCTTGATAATATTTTGGTCACCTTCGAATATGGGTCATGGCAGGTCAAAAAGTAGGTCAGTAGGTCAAATAAGAGAAAAACCTTGTGAACACACTAGAGGCCACATTTTTGGTCCAATCATCATCAAACTTGCTCAGAATGATAGTCTTGACAATATCTCGGTCATGTTCAAATATGGGTCATTTCAGGTCAAGAAGTAGGTCAGTAGGTCAAATCATAGAAAAACCTTGTGAACACACTAGAGGCCACAGATTAGGTCCGATCATCATCAAACATGCCCAGAATGATCATCTTGACAATATCTGAGTCATGTTCAAATATTGGTCATGTCGGTCCTAAAAGTAGGTCAGTAGATAAAATCATAGAAAAACCCTCTGAACACACTAGAGGCCACAGTTTTGGTCTGATCATCATCAAACTTGCTAAAAATGATCATTTGACAATATCTCAGTTAATTTTGAATGTGGGTCATATCTTGCCAGTAAGTAGGTCAGTAGGTCAGATTGCTGAAAAACCTTGTGTACACACTAGAGACCCCAGTTTTGGTCCGATCATCATCAAACTTGCTCAGAATGATCATCTTGACAATATCTGGGTCAAGTCTGAATATGGGTCATGACGGGTCAAAAAGTAGGTCAGCAGGTCAAATCATAGAAAAAGTTTTGAACACTCTTAGAGGCCACAGTTTTAATCAAATCATCATAAAACTTGCTCAGAATGATCATCCGGACAATATCTCAGTTCAGTTCGAATATGGGTCATGTCAAATCAAAAAGTAGATCAGTAGGTTATTTTGTCATAACTTTTGAACTGTTTTAGATAGAGCCTTCATATTTGGCATGTAGGTTCCTTGTGACAAGGGCTTCCCACTCATATAAAGATTTGACCTGTGACTTTGACCTGTGACCTACTTTATCATAACTTTTGAACCATATGAGATAGAGCCTTCATATTTGGCATGTATGTTCCCTGTGACAAAGTTTTCCCAATCATTCAATTTTTTTTAGCCATGACCTTGACCTTTGACCTACTTTGTCAAACCTTTTGGAGCATTTAAGATACAGCCTTCATATTTGGCATAAAGGTTCCTACATAGGAGTGAGTGTTTGAGTTGAAGTCTCACCGAAAGCTAAGGTCATACAGTGATGGGACCTCTGTTTAAAAACCAATCTGAAAGTCTGGAGAAGCTTGGGATCGATACTGCTACCCCTGGTTTACAAGGCAAGTAACATGACCACAGTACCATGAAGGCTTCTAAACTTCATTGGAATGTTGTGTAGATGACCCTCTAGGAAAATAGCATAACGATTAACAAATGGTCACAAGAGCTAAAAATAGAAAAAAACATTGTGAATTTGCTTCAAATGCGAACTCCTTCTAAACCTTTGGGCAAATTGGATTTTAAACTTCACAGGAATGTTGCCTAGGTGACTCCCTACCAAAATAGTTAAACCATATTCCACTCCAATGAACAAGATGGCTGCCAGAGCTAAAAATAAAAAAAAAAAATCTTCAAATGACAATTCCTACTGTACTCTTGGGCCAATTTCATTCAAACTTTGAAGTAATGTTGCTTAGATGACCCTCTTCCAAAAAGGCTAAAACGATCCCGCTCTGATGAAAAAAATGGCCACCGGAGCTAAATATAGAAAAATATTGTAAATCTGATTCAAACGTGAACCCCTCCTAAACCCTATGGCCAATTTGATTCAAACTTCACAGGAATGTTACCTAGGTTACTCCCTACCAAATAAGCTAAAACTGCTGATGGCCACCATAGCTAAAAATAGAATGTACTCGAGACAGTGACAGACAGGTGAGCGAATCAGGGCCCTGTGGGCCCTCTTGTAATGACTTTGGTATGTCCCGGCCCAGGATCGAACCATCTTGCAAATTGTCTCACATGAGATGTCAAGTCCTGTTTTCTGGGAAAAATAAGAGAAATATCAACAATTTGTCATCTGCTGAATTCGTCTAAGAGAGTCGTAAAGGTTAACTGCCAGTAGTATCATTGTATTAAAGGGAGAGTAACCCTATTGTAAAGGGACTGTACTGTTCCGCTTATTTTGTCCACTTTCAAAGGACAATATTTTGCAGACGTCGAGTGGAAGTAGTCGAGGAGGGAGTACGCCAGAGATGGTAAATCACCGGCCTAATGACCAGGAACGTACATACGAGTTCAACTTACCAGCTGATCTGTGTGGATTGTTCATCGGCACAAGAGGAAAGACGATCAAATCAATACGAGATCAATCTGGTGCAAGAATTAAACTGAGGAATAATCCTTATACCCCGGACTTCCAAATATGTGTCATAGAAGGTACATTACACCCTCTTTTAACCCATAAAATGCCAACCACCACAATTGTTGTCTGCTTTGTCGTCTGCCAGTTACTTTAAAAGTCATTTTTGCAAACAGTTTGGGCCCAGGTCAGACTGCTCCTCTAGGAGCAGTCTGATCTGGGTTCACACTGTTTGCTTGGAGCAGTCTGATCTGGGTCCACACTGTTTGCCTGTATGTAAAAATGTTTTTAAAAAGTTTGCAAAAAAAAAAAATTCAGCAGATGACATAAGCAGACGACATTTTCAGATATGGAAGGATAATTTTCAGATAATTTTTTCTATTCCTCCATCACAACATGTTGTGGGTACCTGTTAGAATCCCCTCATTAAGGCATTATTAACAAGTACCAACAGCTATGAGAAAGCAGAGAAATCATGATAAATTATGTATTCATTACGCTTTCATCACAGACCTGTGGAGACCATGAGGCAGCATTGTATAAAATTCTTGAGATGGCTTTGTATAAAAATCATGAGGTAACGTTGAATATTTATAAGTTGTGAGATACATGTAGCTTTGTATAAAAATCATGAGGTAACGTTGAATATTTATAAGTTGTGAGATACATGTAGCTTTGTATAAAAATCATGAGGTAACGTTGAATATTTATAAGTTGTGAGATACATGTAGCTTTGTATAAAAATCATGAGGTAACGTTGAATATTTATAAGTTGTGAGATACATGTAGCTTTGTATAAAAATCATGAGGTAACGTTGAATATTTATAAGTTGTGAGATACATGTAGCTTTGTATAAAAATCATGAGGTAACGTTGAATATTTATAAGTTGTGAGATACATGTAGCTTTGTATAAAAATCATGAGGTAACGTTGAATATTTATAAGTTGTGAGATACATGTAGCTTTGTATAAAAATCATGAGGTAACGTTGAATATTTATAAGTTGTGAGATACATGTAGCTTTGTATAAAAATCATGAGGTAACGTTGAATATTTATAAGTTGTGAGATACATGTAGCTTTGTATAAAAATCATGAGGTAACGTTGAATATTTATAAGTTGTGAGATACATGTAGCTTTGTATAAAAATCATGAGGTAACGTTGAATATAAGTTGTGAGATACATGTAGCTTTGTATAAAAATCATGAGGTAACGTTGAATATAAGTTGTGAGATACATGTAGCTTTGTATAAAAATCATGAGGTAACGTTGAATATAAGTTGTGAGATACATGTAGCTTTGTATAAAAACCATGAGGTAACGTTGAATATAAGTTGTGAGATACATGTAGCTTTGTATAATCAAAGCGCCAAAGGCACTGAAATGACAGATTCTATGACAAAATCAACACACTGTGAAAACTTACAGACAACCTTTCTAAAAGATCTTAAAATTTAGAAAAGTAGTTCTGCAAATTCCATTGTATGATATGTTTGCAGATGTCTATACACCGATGGTATTATGAAATGCCATTCTATGTTTCAAATTTTGGAAAGAAACTATTTACATTTTCAAAACCAAACATTAAAATTCAAGTTTTAACAATGCTTCTGTCAATAAGTAACATTTTTGTCTGGTCGGTTGTGGATACCTCCCCCATGGGAAAGAGATCGGAGGAGAAGGGCTGGTCAGTCCAGTACATGAATTCCATTGGCTTGAAGACATTTTTGAATAAGAACAGCACTATAATCCCGCCCGCAATCCTGCTGGATTAGATATCCTGGATTTTGAGCTTAAACAAATAAATGGAGCCACGCGAGGCCGACGCATTTGATTGATGTAACGTCTCGCTGTTCAGTTAACGTCTCAGCCATGATCTTAAATGTTCTTAATGTCGCTAGCTACATGCAATAGCTCGACATACAATTTCGCTTATTCCATCCGATATATCATGCTCTATTACGCACGCGTCGCCTTGGCATACCTTACACATAAATATTATGTCGAAACATCCCAAAACGACAATCGGCGTGATTCACGCTGAAGTGCGATGTGTCACTGAAACGCATATCACGTGAGTCGCTTAGACGCCAATATACATGTACGTATTTCAGGCACCAGCGTAAGTGTTCCGTACTGTGTCGACATATTAATTTTGGTCACGACAGGGACGTCTAGCTCTCAAAAGTGCATCGCATAAGGGCGACGTTCAGTGTCAGTGCTTATTAGTCGGTAGTTGAAACCCTTTGTTTATCTACAGGTACAGTGTAGCATATGCCGGCGGAAATCTGCTTCGCATATGTGTCTGTCGGATGACGTCGGTCTTCCGCTACGTCGACGTTTAGCGTCTGTTGATAGTAAGATGTCACTCCAACAGGCATTTAGATAACACACATGTGGCGCCCAAAATCAGAGTCAACGCCATCCGCTTTACGACCAGCATCTAACTGTCCATTAGAAGCCTCCGTGATGTAGTGGTTATGCTACTCGCCTTGTAAACCAGGGATCGCAAGATCGAACCCGAACTTATCCAGGCTTTAGCATGAGTCTTTAAACCGAGGTATCGTCTCCGTATGACCTTAGCTGTTGGTGGGACGTAAAACACAAACACTCACTCACTCTAACTGTCCAGGGTTTAATGAAAAATGTTGCAATACATTCTCACGTGATGCTTTTTGAGAACAAAATACAATTTCTTTTCTAGGCACGACCTTACATCACACATCAAAAGTTTGATCCAGAACATGTGGTTTCTATCAGCGCTGGTGTGAAGGTGATACACAGGATCATTGGCCCCCGCTCATCGGGGCTTAAAGAAATAGATGGGCTGCATGATGCTTCCACGCAGAGCTGAAACCGACCCGCACACGAGTACTGGTAATCTGCTTAGAGGATCTAAGCCTGCCCAGGCAAAGCGGTGCAAAGCCTCCATGCATATAAACCCTATTGGTTTCATTGGGGGCAGGGCTTGAGATGTCATTTCATCTCAGTGTCGGGTAAAAGTCTCTAAAATTGGAAGCAACGTCTCCAAAATGACCTATACAGTGTTGACGGGGACGTTAAACCTCAAATCAAACAAAACAAAACACAGGATTGTGGCCAGGCTGGTAACCATACGTCACGGTTGATTTATTTAACCTTTTTAGCTTAAGGGCATGGCGCATAAGCGTATTGTAATCATGCAATCGTTTGGTTTCAGAATCATAGCACCGAAAGTGTTGGTGGGATTTAGGTTGGGGTAAAAGTCCTGGGCTGAGATTTAAACTGTTTAATTTAACTTTGCAATTCCAAACAAATAGTGAAGATTTTGATAAGAAGCGCATTCTGCAGCGTTTGAACTTGGTCTACACTGTTTGCCAAGCTCACCCTATGATTTCAGGATGACCCTCTTCAGTCTTATGGAATACCCTGATCTCACTGCGGCTGTTTTCTGCAAGAAAAAGGTTATTCCGAGATAGTCAGTAGACGTTAGCTCTGAATCGCTTTTCTTATTAGTAACTTTGGGTCGAATGCCAAACAAACAACCCAAACATAGCCGGGTCCTTTGTCAGTGTTGGGTACACTGCACTTGAATCAAATGTTGGATCTGGCAAACAATGAAGACTAAGATCAAATGCCACAGAACACGGTGCTGATCTTGTTCTACATTTTTGCATCAGTTCCTAACATCTTAAGTTTAAACGGATCAGTCCAAGTCCTCGTTCATGACCAGCCTGCATTTAGAGACAATCGGCATGATTGGTGTCAGTGCTTTGATTTATTCACTTCCTTGAGTTTCTGGAGTGTACTCTTCCATCACTGAAGTTGGGCTCATCCTTTCTGCTAAATATGGCACCTATAATTATATCACAGGACCTACACTGTTTGCATAGGTATCTGTACCATATTCCAGGGTTGAAAGGGACATTTCTCGCAAAGTCTGATATACACCTAGTTGTTACTGACCTAGATTTGACCTCGAATGTCGGAAAATCCATTAATATTCTGGTCTGCAGCTGACCGGCTGGTCTATAAGGATTAAATATTGACAGCACTGTTAGAGAACAGTGTAAAACCTGAGCAGACGTCCGAGCAGACGCCGCTTTGATCTGGGTATACAGTCTCGCATGATGCAGCTGATTCATATGAAATGCTGAATCTATTCTCTTGAAGGTAAGATAAAATCGTCAAGTTGTTTGCTTCAAAAGTTTGTATTGCGATTAAAGGATGTACAATTTTGATAACTGCGCCAAACCGGACTACAGTTTGTGCGGACTCATATTTCTTTGGCGGTCAAAGCCGGAAGAAAGTCGTAAGAAAGCCGGAACTACTTTACAACACGCAGGATAGCTAGAAATGACAGATTGAATCTGCCATTAAAAATCATGAGGTAACATTGAATATAAGTTGTGAGATACATGTAGCTTTGTATAAAAATCATGAGGTAACGTTGAATATAAGTTGTGAGATACATGTAGCTTTGTATAAAAATCATGAGGTAACGTTGAATATAAGTTGTGAGATACATGTAGCTTTGTATAAAAATCATGAGGTAACGTTGAATATAAGTTGTGAGATAGCTTTGTATAAAAATCATGAGGTAGCATTGTATAAAAGTTGAGTTCAACTGTATTTGTTGGCTGTGCACTTTCATTTCGTCAAGTCTTTGTAATGACTACCCCCCTAAATCCCACTTTATATAGAGAAAACTGGGGTTTAAGAGGGTATATATTATCAGGGATTTTCCTAGTGCAATTTTTGGGCCGGTAATCAGCCCCTATTTTTCCCAATTTAGAGACAGATATTCCCAAATTTTATAATAAATTTCCCAATTTCTGATGTTGTGCTACATTTTGATAAAAATTTCATGAAAATTGAACAAAAATTGACAAAGTTACAGCTGATTTAAATTCCCAACTATAAATATTATCGAGCTGTTTTTCCCAAACCCAGCGGCCCCTGGACCCTGATTCCGAAGGGTAGGAAAATCCCTGATTATTTATCTTAATTCTGCTCCAAGACAAAGGTTACAGGTGCTCGTTAGAACCGCCTCAATGAGGCAGTTCTAAAGAGCACCCACAACCTATGTTTTCAGTATAAATAGGATAAATATCACAGATTTTCATCAGAAACTAAGTCATTTTGTGAGATGTTGAAAAATGCGCTATGCCGCACAGGTGTGTTATTGTAATGTGAAGAGCAAAATTTTTAATGTTAGTGAATGTTAGCTCTTACCTTGTTTGTCAGCTCAAGGCTGGAAAATTCTTTGTCCACTTGCCATGATGAGTAAAAATTTTGCTGCATCGCTATTAAATTTACAAAAAAAGACGGCATGCCCTTGGGAAGTGGTCATGTTGGATGAGTAAAATTTTGAAGAATTCTCCAGTCCTGTAACTGAAATGTACAGGGTGTCCAAAAAGTAAGTTAACAGTTTTAACCCGTCATAACTTTTTTAATTTTAAAGCTATTTTGATGAACAATATTCCAAATTAACGCACATATCCTAAAGTTTTTATACGACATAATTAAAACGCGCCAAAATAATTGACGTTGTCGCAAAATGACGTCATTTAAAATCTTGTTTTTTCCAAGATGGCGCGTTTGACGTTAGCCCAGCGTATTTTCATTGTAAAGAACTTTTACGAAACTAAAAGCGCTACAGATGTTCAAAGAAAATTTAAATATTCATTTAATTGTGATACTGTAAGTCGACTAAATATCTACAAGACTATCAGAAAATTTGAAGAAACGGGATCGGTGAAAGACGCGCAAAAGTCGGGACGGCCGAAGACCAGTAGAAGTGATGAAAATGTGAGCACGCTTCAAGAACTTATGCAAGACAGTCCTGAAAACTCAATTCGGCGTACATCCTCGGAGACAGGTATCCCCAAATCATCCGTTCATAACATAATAAGAAAAGATTTAGAACTTTATCCATATAAAATACAAATTATGCAGAGCTTAAATATAACGGATCAAGTGGAAAGGCTATCATTTTGTAACTGGGCATCAGACGTTATTGACACTTACGCCGATGCTTTTAATGATGTGTGGTTTAGCGATGAGTCACATTTCCTTTTATCAGGACATGTTTGCAAACAGAACATGAGATTTTGGGCAAATGAACAGCCCCACCAAATAGCAGAAAGGCCACTCCATAGCGATAAAATTACAGTTTGGTGTGCTATGTCATCCAGGGGAATCATTGGACCGTATGTGTTTAGCGATACTGTTAATTCAGACCGCTACATGTCGCTATTAAACAACAAGTTTTTACCGGAATTGCGGAAACGATCAACTGACATTAACAGTGAATGGTTTATGCAAGATGGAGCAACACCACATACGGCTAACAAAGTGTTAGATATGTTACATGACACATTTGATGAGCGGGTAATTTCCAGACGATATCCCGAAGTGAAACAATGCGGCGTAACTTGGCCTGCGCACAGTCCAGACCTGAACCCATGTGATTTCTTTCTTTGGGGTTATCTTAAATCGGTTGTTTACAAGCCCAGACCCACAGATACTGCTATGTTATTAAAACAAATACGCAGGGAAGTCAAGAAGATAAGTGTTGGCAATTGTGCTAGAGTAATTGAAAATTTCAAGCAGCGAGTACGGGAAGGAAAACGTCGAAAGGGGCGGCATCTGGAAAACGTCATAAATTACTAAATTGACGTCACTGGACAAATTTGGTATTTTTTGTTTATTGTTTGTTATTTTTTTATGCTTTAATGGATTTGTATGAAATTTTGTAAGAAAAAACTTAAGGATATATGCTATGTCTGTGAGAAATTTTATACCGCTTTCACAACGTTATGATGTATTAAAATCTCGTCAAAACTGTTAACTTACTTTTTGGACACCCTGTACTTGGAAGTGTGAAATACTTCGTTACATTAACACAGATAAGGTGTCTGTTTTGTTATAATTAAAGGATAGTTTTGTCATTTCTACCTTTGTTGTGGGTATTCGAACCGCCTTACCGAGGTGGTTCTAATTAATATCCACAACATGGGTTCATATGGAGGAAAAGAGCAAAATTATTCTTTAGTTATCACCGTTCTGGCAGCCCTGCCCATTGGGCCTTGGAGAAATAGATTTGGTTGCATAATGCTTCAGTGCAGAGCTGAAACTGACCAAACTTTAGTGCTGGCAAATTGCTTAGAATGTCATTTCATCTAAATGTTGGTAAAAGTTACACAATATCTGAAGCAATGTCTCCAAAATAGCCTAAATAGTATTGATAGGGACACGAAACCTCAATATAAACAAAACTAACAAGTTCCCAGCTTACCTGTTTCTATGAAACTTACAGGATCCCAGAGTGCCATTGATAAAGCTTGTAACATTATCAAAAGAAAGTTCCCAGTAGAGAGATATCCAGGAATAGACTTGACACCAATCAACAATGCCAGTCCTGTTTTAATGCCAGAAATAATGCAGGTAGGACCATCTTTGTTAACTTGTTAAGCAGTTTTTAAAAGCATGTTTAACCCTTGTCCTGCTGAGCCTGGATATGTCTTGTCTTTCAGACAATGAAGATCCAGATCAGAAGGCTTCTGAAGAAGCCATCTGATCAGGATCTTCATTGTTTATCATTCAGCTGATGAATTTGTTGCAATAATTTGCATCAACTAATCTGATTGGTTGATAATCAGTAGTGGGTTTGGCATATATAAATATTCAGCAGGTCAAGGGTTAAGTGTAGCTGATACAATATGTAATATTGGAAAAATATTGGAAAGTATTTATAGTAGCCCTGTTTTGTACACAAACTTACCGTAATAAATCTAAGTATTAGGACAGATAGGCATGAGCAGACAGTGCAGACCCAGAAAGGAGCAGTCTGATCAGGGTCTACACTGTTTGCCTCTCTGCACCTTTTTGCCTTCTTACTGGATGGTGGTGATACAAATATGTTAAAAGCTCAGGAGAATTACAGCAAGTCCTAAAGGCGTCCAAATTTTTAAGATTTTTCTTATAGTCATATGACAACCTTTTCTGACCTCATGAAGAAGCTTTGTGTCACTGATCATCCATAAAGTACACAGCAAACACTCTGATCAGACTGAAATTTACTAAATGTCTTCTCTGGGTGTTCATGATCAAAAACTTCTCATTTCACTAATAAGCGAAACTGAGTGTTTTCATGCGCTTGAATTGCCCCAGCCCATTGGGGCTTGGAGAATTATATTGGGCAGCATGGTGCTTCCACGCAGAGCGAGACCATTCCTGCCTATAGACCTTTGGTTTCATTTGGAGGCAGAGCTTGAGATATCATTATGTCCCCACATCTGAGGGGAGGGGGCATATTGTTGTTGTGTGGATCCCGTTTGCGTTTGCGTGGCCTGTTTAAAGCACTATATCTCCTGAACATATTGACGGATTTTGACTAACTTGCATAGACACATCACTAGGATGGGAGAAAACAGTCATTAAGTCATGATGACCTTGACCTCATTTTCAAGGTCACAGCGACCCTAAAACAGTCATTTTTTGGGCCAAAATGGCTTGTCTGCACTATCTCATTAACAAATTGATTGATTTTAGTCAAACTTGGTACAATATATCATTTCAACATACCGCAGATTTGATTAGATTTTGGTGAGCTTGACCTCATTTTCAAGGTCACAGCGACCCAAAAACAGTCATTTTTGGGCCAAAATGGCTTGTTAACAAATTGATTTATTTTAGCCAAACTTGGTACAATATTTCATTTCAACATACCACAGATTTGATTACATTTTGGAGACCTTGACCTCATTTTCAAGGTCATAGCAGCCCAATAACAGTCATTTTTGTGCCAAAAATGGCTTGTCTGCACTCTTTTTCATTAAAGAATTGATTGTCATTATAACACAGCGCAGGTTTGATTAGATTTTGGTGACCTTGAATTTTTTTCAAGGTCGCAGCACCCCAAAAACAGTCCATTTTGGCCAAGGCCAAAAATGGCTTATTTGCAGCTTACATTTCGGGGACTTTAACCTAGTTATTAACCCTTTTTGGATCAAATGGAATCTATCTCTTTATATATAGCAGGAGTCCACTTCAAAATTTAGATTTTTCTTCAAAATTAATTTGGAAAATGGCTGAACTTTTAGCAAACAGTGGAGGCTCTGATCAGACAATGCGGCATCTGATCTGGGCCTGCACTGTTTGCCAGGGTACCCGTTTTGGGGTTTCTGGTACTAAATGGGTTAAAGTCAAATGGGTGTTTCAGATATATTTATGGTGGGGGGACATTCAAACTAACTCTTGTCCAGAGGTGCTACTTGGATCAAAGAAGTAAGCATGTAACATGATATTAGTGAAAAACTTTTTCTGACAGCAAAGTATGTGTAAATTTGGTAAGGGTCTAAGATTCATAGCGTATGACGAGGTTTGATTCAATCCATTTTTGCGAGAAAACCCAAAATGGGCCCTTGGCAAACAGTGACAAGGCAGAGCACTAGTGTCATTTATAATTTTCTCTTCACAGTTGAGTCTTCCTGAAGGGGTATCTGTGGATGTTGTAGTCTCAAGTATTGTAGACGCTGGACGAATATTTGTACAACAGCCAACACACCCGTCATTTCCTTCGTTAGACCGGCTCAACTCCTACATGCTGTCTTGCTACATACAAGAAGGGTCTGTGCCAGACATACCCAGACCTATAGAAAGTAAGTTATTATACTTCTTTTAGCTCCATTGTTTGTGCCCTATTTACTCTTATATATTCAGACATCTAAACTCCTTTACATTCCTGTTGTAAAATTTGAACAATTACAATTTTCTTCCCCATGTCATGTCTTTAAATAGCCAGATGAATAAGAGATATTGTGGACCCCGTTGAAATGCCACATAGTGCAGCATTTCATCTGGGTCTACACTGGTTAGGCTTCTCTGTCCGAAGACATAGGCAAGTATAGTAAAGTTGTTGCACCAAATGAAGAAGCTCACCTGAAGAAATGCTCCAGGTCAGCGTACACATTCACCTGTTGTTTGGCCACGTTTTACACTTTCAAGAACTCCCAAACTGTTGTGCCAAGAAACAGCGTGATGAGTGTCAAATAGTGTAGACCCTGATGAGATGCGGCATTCAATAATGTCCCATCTTGGTCTACACTGTTTGCTCAAGCCTGTCTGTCCGAATGCATATGGTAACTATAGCAGATAGAAAATAACTGAAAGAGTTTAGATATGAAATCAAAAGATGGCTGCCATTGGGCAAGATTCATTGTTGACCTTTGAAAGGGATGTCTGACACTCAAGTTTGTGAACATTGTGTAGCAATGACAGGACATCATATTTAACAAGTACACACAACACATCCGTCCTATGGACGCATTTCTAGTTATTCTTATTTCTGCACGAAAACATATGTTGTTGGTACTCCTTAGAAGCACCTTGCCAAGGCGCTTCTAATGAGTACCCACAACGTATGTTTTTATGCAGAAATAAGAAAAATATGAGTATTTTTTTCTGATGAAAAAAAGCACCTTATCTGGAGCTAGACAGAAGTATTCTTGTTATACCTTATCTGAGGTTTCCTCTTTCACAGATGGTGTAATATGTGCTGCCCCAATGTTGAATGGCTGGTACCGTGCCCAGATAATGGCTGTCTACGACGATACAGATGAGTGTGACATTAAATACGTTGACTACGGTGGTTACAGTAGAATTAGTAGCCAGTGCCTCAAGCAGATCAGGTAGGTACATATGCACTTAACCCTTTTTGTACCAAATGGAATCTTCCACCTTGTATATAGCAGGAGCCCATTTCAAAATTTATGGATGTCTGGTTGTGTTTTCGTCAAAATTTATTTGGAAAATGGCTGAACTTTTAGCAAACAGTGTAGGCCGTGATCAAACGCAACATTCTGCAGCGTCTGATCTGGGCCTGCACTGTTTGCCAAGTACCCCTTTTGGGATTTCCGGTACTAAATGGGTTAACCCTTATCTTGCTGTTCACGACAACCCCTATCTTTGCAAACAGTATAGATCCAGATCAGATGGCTTCTGAAGAAGCCATCTGATCAGGATCTACACTGTTTAGCATTCTGTTTCTGAATTTGTAGCAATAAATTACATCAAGTAGTTTGATTGGTTGATAGACAGAAATGGGTGTGGTTTAAATGAATATTCAGCAAGATAAGGGTAAAGTATCACTTCTTAGAACTCTGCTTCAACCCTTATCCTGGTGAATAAATTAATTTAGCCACATTTATTTCAGCCAGTCAAAATTACTTGATGACAAACAGTGTAGATCCCGATCTTAGAGGCCATCTGATCTGGCTTTATCTACACTGTGTGCAATGGTAGCGGCTGTCATGTTCAGCAGAATAAGGGTTAAAACTTTGTCAAAACCAGAGTGAGTGAGTTTTACGTCTCACCAACAGCTAAGGTCATAGGGAGACGGGGCCTCGGTTTAAAGACTCATCCGAAAGTCTGGAGAATCCCGGGATCTAGTTTACAAGGCGAGTAGTATAACCACTCCACCACGGAGGCTTCTGTCAAAACCAGAGGTATGTGGATTTAATCAGCCATTTTGGCTTAGTCAGATTACATATCTGTCTTGTTTATGTTTATGTGTTTGAGTTTAACGTCCCACCAACACCTAAGGTCATACAGAGACGGGACCTCGGTTTAATGTCTGTCTATCAGGAGGTTGTGGCTCAATCGTCACTAGCTCTGTGGAGATTTATTATGAAATATTTTCTATTTTCTGGGAAGAGTAAAATAATAACAATTTCTCGTCTGCTGAATTAGCCTAGAGAGTAGAGCTGAAAAGATAATCAATTATCAGTCCTGTCATAGCGATCGATAATCGATTAGTAATCGCTAAGATTTTTGTCATTATTTTACCTGTCTGGCTTTCTGTCTGAGCATGACTCTTACCATATGTTGCACTTTACCATATGTATATTTGATCAGACAGGCCTGAGCAAACAGTGAAGCCCCAGATGAGACGCTGCATGATGCGGCATCTCAACAGGGTCTGCACTGTTTGCCACTCATCCAGCTATTTTAGGCATAACTTTGGGTAGTAAATTGTACCTATCAAGTAATCGATTAAAAGCAAATCAGAAATGATAATCATTTTTGTGGAATTTATCGATCGATTAATCGATTATAGGATTAATCGTGGCAGCTTTCCTAGAGTGTGCTAAAGATTAAGGGAACTCTTTACACAAGTAACTGCATGCAGAAACCTTTCAGGTGCTGATCAGGAATAGTAGATGGCATTTTCATAGTATGGTTCTCTTGGGTTTTAGAAAAAAATGAGGCATGACATTACATGTGAATGGTCTGAAATGTCAAGCCTTTTTAGCTCACCTGTCACGTAGTGACAAGGTGAGCTTTTGGGATCACTTTTTGTCTGTCGTCCGTCGTGCGTGCGTCCGTGCGTTCGTCCGTAAACTTTTTCTTCAAACGACATCTCCTCCTAAACCACTGATCGGATTTTGACCAAACTTTACAGGAATGATCCTTAGGTGGTCCCCTTTCAAAGTTGTTCAAATGGTTCCAGTCCGTTGCACATATAGGTCACAGTAGCCAAAAATAGATTTTTTTCACCGAAAACTTAAAAAATCTTCTTCTCTGAAACCGCAAGGCCCAGATCTTTGATATTTGGTATGAAGCTTCATCTAGTGGACCCCTACCAAGATTGTTCAAATTATAGTGCTGGAGCTAAAAATGCCCCCGCACGGGGGCCCTTTGGTTTTACATGGGCTTATATAGGGAAAATCTTTAAAAATCTTCTTCTCTGAAACCGCAAGGCCCAGGTCTTTGATATTTGGTATGAAGCTTCATCTAGTGGACCCCTACCAAGATTGTTCAAATTATAGTGCTGGGGCCAAAAATGCCCCCGCACTGGGGCCCTTTGGTTTTACATGGGCTTATATAGGGAAAATCTTTAAAAATCTTCTTCTCTGAAACCGCAAGGCCCAGGTCTTTGATATTTGGTATGAAGCTTCATCTAGTGGACCCCTACCAAGTTTGTTCAAATTATAGTGCTGACGCCAAAAATGCCCCCACACCGGGGTCCTTTGATTTTACATGGGCTTATATAGGGAAAATCTTTAAAAATCTTCTTCTCAGAAACCGCAAGGCCCAGGTCTTTGATATTTGGTATGAAGCTTCATCTAGTGGACCCCTACCAAGACTGTTCAAATTAAAGTGCTGGGGCCAAAAATGCCCCGCACCGGGGCCCTTTGGTTTTACATAGGCTTATATAGGGAAAATCTTGAAAAATCTTCTTCTCTGAAACCGCAAGGCCCAGGTCTTTGATATTTGGTATGAAGCTTCATCTAGTGGACCCCTACCAAGATTGTTCAAGTTATAGTGCTGGGGCCAAAAATGCCCCCGCACCGGGAGCCCTTTGGTTTTACATGGGCTTATATTGGGAAAATCTTGAAAAATCTTCTTCTCTGAAACCGCAAGGCCCAGGTCTTTGATATTTGGTATGAAGCTTCATCTAGTGGACCCCTACCAAGATTGTTCAAATTATAGTGCTGGGTCCAAAAGTGCCCCCGCACCGGGGCCCTTTGGTTTTGCATAGACTTATATAGGGAAAATCTTGAAAAAACTTCTTCTCTGAAACCACAAGGCTTAGGTCTTCGATATTTGTTATGAAGCTTCAGCTAGTGGACCTCTAAAAAGATTGTTCAAATTATAGCCCTGGGGCCAAAAATGCCCCCGCTCCGGGGCCTTTTGGTTTTACATAGACTTATATAGGGAAAATCTTGTTTTACATAGACTTCTATATGCAGGGTAAACCTTTAAAATCTTGTTCTTTGAAACCACAAAGCCCAGGTCTTTCATATTCAATATGAAGCTTCATCTTGTGGACCTCTACCAAGATTGTTCAAATTATAACCCTGGGGCCAAAAATGACCCTGCATGGGGCCCACTTGTTATACATTGGATCAGGTGAGCGAACCAGGGCCCTCTGGGCCCTCTTGTTTATCTGAGAAATAAGGAGAAATCCGGGCCCAGTTGTTCAAAGCATCGTTATATTAACAATCTCGTTAGTGGTCAAATTGTTAACTGTTCCAGCAAGTACAATATCTAAAATTTTGTCATTTTTGCTGAATAAATGTGAGCAGCTTTTGCCTGCTCACATTTTTCAGCAAAAATACTAGCCTATATGCCGTATTAAATGATCAAAGTTTAACAGTACGTTAACTAACGACCTCATTAGTTTTGAACAACTGGCCCCCAGATTGTTATCTACTCCAGAAGTTGAAGGGTTGAGGAGTATGTTGTCTGCCATAGAATTTAACGCATTAAAGAGTACATGTTAAATGGCCTTATTGGTACAGAATTAATGACGGTAATAAAGAGTACATGTGAAATGGCCTAAATTGGTACAGATGTAATTATGTTAATGGACTGATCCTAATATTTTCAGGAGTGACTTCATGACACTTCCGTTTGAAGCTGTAGAGTGTTATATGGCCAATATCACACCATTACAGGGTAGGTATACCTTATTGAAGATACATTGAAACTGCACTCATTTACCATGGTTAATTCCCGATCGGGTCAGCAACATGGAGATGATCATGAAATCTTTTCTGCGGTCATTCTCTTCCCCTGATTCAAGAAGGGCTTTTGTCAGTTTCTGGTGAAAGAATGTGCACTGTACTGGTTAACTGCTTACATATAAGCCTGCCCAGGAAAAGTGGGGATAGGTAAACTGACTGGCTCAAAAATGACCTAAATAGTGTTGAGTGGGCAAACAAACAAAAGCAACATGGAGATGATCATGAAATCTATTCTACGGTCATTCTCTTCCCCTTTTTATCCCCCGACCGAATAGGTTTGGGGGATATAGCGATCAGCCTGGCGTCCGTCCAACCGTCTGTCCGTCCGTCCGTCCGTCCGTAGACGCAACCTTGTGATGGCCATAACTCCTATACCCATTGAGATTCATTGATGGTTCTTGGCACAATTGTTCACAAGGCCGAGACGGCGTGTCATGCGCAAGAACCAGAACTCTGGATGCCATACTTTTTAGCTCACCTGTCACGTAGTGACAAGGTGAGCTTTTGGGATCACTTTTTGTCCGTCGTGCGTCCGTGCGTCCATCCGTAAACTTTTCTTCAAACGACATCTCCTCCTAAACCACTGATCGTATTTTGACCAAACTTCACAGGAATGATCCTTAGGTGGTCCCCTTTCAAAGTTGTTCAAATGGTTCCGGTCCGTTGCACATATAGGTCACAGTAGCCAAAAATAGATTTTTTTCACCGCAAACTTAAAAAATCTTCTTCTCTGAAACCGCAAGGCCCAGGTCTTTGATCTTTGGTATGAAGCTTCATCTAGTGGACCCCTACCAAGATTGTTCAAATTATAGTGCTGGGGCCAAAAATGCCCCCGCAAGGGGGCCCTTTGGTTTTACATGGGCTTATATAGGGAAAATCTTTAAAAATCTTCTTCTCTGAAACCGCAAGGCCCAGGTCTTTGATATTTGGTATGAAGCTTCATCTAGTGGACCCCTACCAAGATTGTTCAAATTATAGTGCTGGAGCTAAAAATGCCCCAGCACAGGGGCCCTTTGGTTTTACATGGGCTTATATAGGGAAAATCTTGAAAAATCTTCTTCTCTGAAACCGCAAGGCCCAGGTCTTTGATATTTGGTATGGAGCTTCATCCGGTGGACCCCTACCAAGATTGTTCAAAATATAGTGCTGGGGCCAAAAATGCCCCCGCACGGGGGCCCTTTGGTTTTACATAGACGTATATAGGGAAAATCTTTAAAAATCTCCTTCTCTGAAACCGCAAGGCCCAGGTCTTTGATATTTGGTATGAAGCTTTATCTAGTGGACCCCTACCAAGATTGTTCAAATTATAGTGCTGGATCTAAAAATGCCCCCGCACGGGGGCCCTTTGATTTTACATGGGCTTATATAGGGAAAATCTTGAAAAATCTTACTTCTCTGAAACCGCAAGGCCCAGGTCTTTGATATTTGGTATGAAGCTTCATCTAGTGGACCCCTACCAAGATTGTTCAAATTATAGTGCTGGGGCCAAAAATGCCCCCGCACCAGGGCCCTTTTGTTTTACATAGGCTTATATAGGGAAAATCTTTAAAAATCTTCTTCTCTGAAACCGCAAGGCCCAGGTCTTTGATATTTGGTATGAAGCTTCATCTAGTGGACCCCTACCAAGATTGTTCAAATGATAGTGCTGGAGCTAAAAATGCCCCCCCCCCCCCCCCCCCCCCCCCCACACACACACACACACACGGGGGCCCTTTGGTTTTACATGGGCTTATATAGGGAAAATCTTGAAAAATCTTCTTCTCTGAAACCGCAAGGCCCAGTATTTTGATATTTGGTATGAAGCTTTATCTAGTGGACCCCTACCAAGATTATTCAAATTATAGTGCTGGGGCCAAAAATGCCCCCGTACCAGGGCCTTTTTGTTTTACATAGGCTTATATAGGGAAAATCTTGAAAAATCTTCTTTCTGAAACTGCAAGGCCCAGGTCTTTGATATTTGGTATGAAGCTTCATCTTGTGGACTTCTACCAAGATTGTTCAAATTATAGCCCTGGGGCCAAAAATGCCCCCGCTCCAGGGCTCTTTGGTTTTACATAGGCTTATATAGGGAAAATCTTGAAAAATCTTCTTCTTTGAAACCACAAGGCTTAGGTCTTCGATATTTGTTATGAAGCTTCAGCTAGTGGACCTTTATAAAGATTGTTCAAATTATAGCCCTGAGACCATGTGGCCCTTTGGTTTTACATAGACTTATATAGGGAAAATCTTTAAAAATCATCTTCTCTGAAACACAAGGCTTAGGTCTTTGATATTTGTTATGAAGCTTCAGCTAGTAAACCTCTACCAAGATTGTTCAAATTATAGCCCTGGGGCCAAAAATGCCCCTACTCCGGGGCCCTTTGGTTTAACGTAGACTTATGTAGGGAAAATCTTGTTTTACATAGACTTCTATATGCAGGGTAAACCTTTAAAATCTTCTTCTCTGAAACCAGAAAGCCCAGGTCTTTCATATTCGATATGAAGCTTCATCTTGTGGACCTCTACCAAGATTGTTCAAATTATAGCCCTGGGGCCAAAATTGACCCTGCCCGGGGCCCACTTGTTATACATTGGATCAGGTGAGCGAACCAGGGCCCTCTGGGCCCTCTTGTTTAGTTATCTCCCCTTTTAATAAAATAGAATGACTACTTTGTGATGGCCATAACTCCAATACCCTTTGAGATATATTGATGGTACCTGGCACAGTTGTTCACAAGGCTGAGACGGCGTGTCATGCACAAGAACCACAACTCTGGTTGCCACGGTTTTGGAGTTATCTCCCCTTCCAATAAAATAGAGTGACAACCTTGTGATGGCCATAACTCCTTTACCTTTTGAGTTTTATTGATGGTTCTTGGCACAATTGTTCACAAGGCTGAGACGATGTGTCATGCGCAAAAACCAGAACTCTGAATGCCATACTTTCTTAGTTATCTCCCCTTTTAATAAAATAGAATGACTACTTTGTGATGGCCATAACTCCAATATCCTTTGAGATATATTGATGGTACCTGGCACAGTTGTTCACAAGGCTGAGACGGCGTGTCATGCACAAGAACCACAACTCTGGTTGCCATGGTTTTGGAGTTATCTCCCATTCCAATAAAATAGAGTGACAACCTTGTGATGGCCATAATTCCAATACCCTTTAAGATATATTGATGATACCTGGCACAGTTGTTCACAAGGCCGAGACAGTGTGTCATGCACAAGAACCACAACTATGGGTGCCGTGTTTTTTTTAGTTATCTTCCCTTCCCTTCCAATAATATAGAATCACTACCTTGTGATGGCCACATCTCCAACACTCTTTGAGATATATTGATGATACTTGGTACAGTTGTACATGAGGTTAAGCAGGTGTGTCACGTGCAAGAATCACATCTCTGGATGCCCTGGTTTTTTAATAATCTCCCCTGACAATATAACCTTGTGATGGTCATAACTCAAATACCCTTTGAGATATATTGATGGTACTTGGCACAATTGTATACAACGTTGAGACGGCACTTCATGCCTAAGAACCACAACTCTGGGTGCTATGATATTTGAGTTATCTCCCCTTCCAATATAACAGTATGACAACCTTGTGACCACCGTACCTCCAATACCCTTTGAGACATATTGGTGGTACTTGATGCAGATGTACATGAGGTTAAGCAGGTGTGTCATGCTCAAGAATTACAACTCTGGGTGCTCTGGTTTTTTAGTTATCTCCCCTGGCAATATAACCTAGTGATGGCCATAACTCCAATTCACTTTGAGATATATTGAAGGAACTTGGCACAATTGTATACAAGGTACAGAAGGGATGTCATGTGCAAGAACCTCAACTGTTGTTGCTGTGGTATGTGAGTTATCTACCTTTCCAATATAACAGTATGACCAGCTTGTGATCACTATATCTCCAATACCTTTTGAGACATAATGATGGTACTTTGAGCAGAAATACATAAGCTTAAGCAGGCATGTCATGCGCAAGAACCACATTTCTGAGTGCCCTGGTTTTTAGCTCACCAGAGCCGAAGGCTCCGGGGGAGCTTATAGGATAGGCAGTTGTCCGGCGTCGTCGTCGTTGTCGTCGTTGTCGTTGTCGTCGTCGTCTGACGTCAACACTTTCAAACATCTTCTTCTCTGAAGCCACTGGACCGATTCAGCCCAAATTTTATCTGTAGCATCCTTGGGCTGGGGATTGAAAGTTTGTGTTTTTTATGAAAATCGGCCCATTAGTTTGGTTGCTATGGCAACTTAGAGTTTCCATAGACTTATAATGGGGAAAATTGAAAAATGGCATTTACTGCCAAGTCATTGCAGATATTTGGGCAAAACTTTTATAGAAATGTTTCTTGAGTAAAATTCTTTCAGCCATATGCTTTTATGCCAACCTGAGGGTCCCCCAGGTTGTGCCGGGGCCATGCCCCACCCCCTCCACTTCATAAAAGGCCATATATCTCAGAAACCATTCAGATCCCGACCCCTAAACCATATATATTCTTGTTCCTATTGATAAGACGCATTTAGTAACACCAACCTTGGGGTCCTCAGGGATGCGCCGAGGTCATGCCCCACCCCCTCCACTTAATAAAAGGCTCAATATTTCGGAAACCATTCAGATCCCCACCCCTAAACCATATATATTCTTGTTCCTTATGATAAGACCCATTCAGTGACATCAACCTGGGAGTCCCCTGGATGCGCCGGGGCCATGCCCCACCCCCTCCATTTCATAAAAGGCCCAATATCTCGTAAACCTTACAGATCCCCGCCCCTAAACCATATATATGCGTGCTTCTTATGATAAGACACATTCATTGACACCAACCTGGGGGTCCTCAAAGATGCGCTGGGGCCTTGCCCCACCCCTCCACTTCACAAAAGGCCATATATCTCAGAAACTGTTCAGATCCCCACCCCTAAACCATATATATTCTTGTTCCTATTGATAAGACCCATTCAGTAACACCAACTTGGTCGTCAGGGATGCGCACAGGTCAGGCCCCACCCCCTCAACTTTATAAAAGGCCCAATATCTCGGAAACCATTCAGATTCCCACCCCTAAACCATATATATTCTTGTTCCTTTTGATAAGACCCATTCAGTGACATCAACCTGGGAGTCCCCTGGATGCACCGGGGCCATGCCCCACCCCCTCCATTTGATAAAAGGCCCAATATCTCGGAAACCTTACAGATCCCTGCCCATAAACCATATATATGCTTGGTCCTTATGATAAGACACATTCATTGACACCAACCTGGGGGTCCTCAGAGACGCGCTGGGGCCTTGCCCCACCCCTCCACTTCAAAAAAGGCCATATATTTCAGAAACTGTTCAGATCCCCACCCCTAAACCATATATATTCTTGTTCATTATGATAAGACGCATTCAGTAACACCAACCTGGCGGTTCCCAGGGATATGCTGGGGCCATGCCCCACCCCCTCCATTTCATAATATCACAATATCTCGGAAACCCTACAGATGGCCACCCCTTAACCATATATAGTCTTGTTCCTTATGATAAGACACATTCATTGACACCAACCTGGGAGTCTCCCTGGGCCTTGCCCCACCCCTCCACTTCACATAAGGCCTT
Organism: Lucinisca nassula; assembly: GCA_963580285.1. Classification (NCBI taxonomy): domain Eukaryota; kingdom Metazoa; phylum Mollusca; class Bivalvia; order Lucinida; family Lucinidae; genus Lucinisca; species Lucinisca nassula. Next base: position 1,565,002 of record OY757022.1, read on the forward strand.
ATATCTCAGAGAATGTTCTTAGCCCCACCCTAAACCATATATATTCATCTTTCTTATGATAAGACGCATTCAGTGACACCAGCTTGGGAGTCCCCGGGGCACGCCCAGGCCATGCCACACCGCTTTACTTCATTAAAAGCCATATATATCAGAAATAGTTCAGATCCCCACCCCTAAACCATATACTTGTTCCTTATGATAAGACTTGTTCAATCACACCAACCTGGAGGTCTCTTTGTGCTGAGGCAATGTGCCCCGCCCTTCCATTTCATAAAAGGCTTTATATTTCAGAAACCATTCAAATCCCCACCCCATAATCATATATGTTCTTGTTCCTTATTATTAGCACACCTACTGTAGCGGGGTTTGCAGGGGCCATTCCTATTTCATAAAAGGGCCTCAAATCTCTGAAACCGGTCAGATTCCCAGCGCTGAACCATATATATACTTGGTCCTTATGATAAGACACATTTAGGGACAACAGTTTGGGCTTTCCTGGGATCAACAGGGCATGCCCCAACCCCTCAACTGTTAAAGAGGCCTTACAGATCCCCACTGCTAAACCATATATATTTTTGTTTCTTATGATAAGACGCATTTAGTGATACCAACCAGGGCTCCATTGGGTCCATGCCCCACCCCCTCTACTTCATAAAAGGCCTAACTTTTCAGATGCTGAGTCCACATGGGTGCTCATTTGGACATGGGGGTTCATTTGGTGGATTAAAATGATATCATGTTAAAATACATGGCTGCCATTGGGCATGGGCAGTGCCCACCTGAGCTCTGGTGAGCATAGTGGCCCATGGGCCTCTTGTTTAGTTATATCCCCTGACAGTATAATCTTGCGATGGCCATAACTGCAATACTTTTGTGATATGTGGTTTAATTCTGGTGCACTTTCTATTGGTGAATAATCTTCTGAAGGCCATATTGGCTTTTGGTCGGGGGATTTGCCATCTCTTCCGATGGCTATTTTTCAAGAAGGGCAGTTGTCAGTTTCTGGTGAAAGAATCTGCACTGTACTGGTTAACTGCTTTTGTATAAGCATGCCCAGGAAGTGTTGCTAGGTAAATTGACCTGCTCAGCATGACCTTAATAGTGTTGACAGGGCATTAAACTCCAAATAAATCATAGTATCCATATCTATCAGACGGGCCCCCAGCAATCCGGGCTTGAAGAAATAGATGGGCTGCATGATGCTTCAGGCAGAGCTGAAACCGACCACACACGAGTACTGGTAAACCGCTTAGAGGATCTATGCCTGCCCAGGCAAAGCGGTGCAAGTCGGTCCGTCCGTGCTTATAAACCCTATTGGTTTCATTGGCCAACAGGGCTTGAGATGTCATTTCATCTCAATGTCCGGTAAAAGTCCCACAAAATTGGAAGCAACGTCTCCAAAATGACTTATACAGTGTTGATGGGGACCTTAACCTCAAACAAAAAAAACAACATATCTATCAGTGAAGAACAGAGCCAACCATGTATGTTTCTGACAGACAGGCATAAACAAACAGAAGACCCAAATGAGATGCCACAGAATGTGGCATCTCGAGATCTACACAGATTGTCACTCACCAGCTAATCTGGTCACATAGGGTGAATACGGTATATCCATTAGCGAAGAGTAGAGATAGGCCTTTACACTCCACAGTTTTCAGTTCTGTGTTGTGGTCCTTGCTTCCAAAGCATATTGAACTTCACCACAGCTGGTGATAAGGGAATGTGTGAGCCAGCCTCGATAGCTCAGTAGGATGGACGTCTGACTGGTGATCAAGACGACGCGGGTTCGATACATGCCGGGGTCGGCAACATTCTTTTGTGGAGATTGATCATGAAATCTTTTCTTCGGTCATTCTCTCCTCTGCTGATTCAAGAAGGGCAGTTGACAGTTTCTGGGGAAAGAATGTGCATGGTACTGGTTAACCGCTTATGTATAAGCCTGCACAGGAATAGTGTGGATAGGTTAACTGACCAACTCAAAAATGACCTAAAATAGTGTTGACTGGGCCATTAAACTCCAATACAAACAAACAAGTAAGGGACTGTGTGGCAGCCGTAAAGTCTCCCTGCCCTTCAGTTATATAAAGTCTCCCTGCCCTGTGAGTTATATTTTCTAGTCCTTTGCTATAATTGATTCCATTGCAGAATTTCTAAAATGTCACTGATGAGGCTTAATTGGCCAAAACTAGCTAGTCTAGCCCAGAAAAATCTTGTAAACTCTATGCTTCCAAAGGATGACCTTTCTATAGAGCATATGCTGAAGACAAAAGTACAGTCAACCCTTTTTATACCGACATAGTTATAACGGCAAATCTCGTTATAACGGCAATTTGAATGGAATGACTACTTTGCTAAAGGCTCTGCCTTGGTTCCGAGCAATGTGGGGTCCCTCGGTTTGGAAATGCCCAAATCGAGTTCACAAATCGAGTCCATAGTCATGAAAGGGTCTTGTAATGAGTAATAATGGGGAAAAGGCCTTTTATTACCTACCATATTCCTAACTGGAATTCTTTACAATGGAATATTCTTTATAAAGGCCCACTCATAGGGAACGAAATCTGTCATAATGAGGGTACTCTGTATCCCCAAATTATCTTTGATACCGCACTATCTTTGAGCTATGGTTTCTATGTGTATTGTAGGTGAGAATTACTTCACTACAGAAGCGTTTGCAGTACTTGAAGAGCTCACTCAAGGGAAGTTACTCCAGGCTCAAGTTGTGGGACGAGCCGAGGATGGAATACCTTACATTCATATTTATCAAATCAGCGGCAACAACTCTGTAAGTGTAAGTGATAGTGAAACTTTTAATAACTTGAAACATGGGTAGTTCATTTACCATGGGGCTTCTATTGGGACCCGAGAGCAAGTTTGTATCACTGATACAGAATTCTTACAATAGCCCCATATATAGAGGATCTTACATGAGTATTCATGTATTATTGAAAAGGGATAAAATGCTAGGCTGTGCCGAGCATTTTATCCCTTTTCCTCAACTTGTTTAATAATACATGAGCACGAATGAAAGATTTTGTTTATCGTTTGACATTTAGAATGCATTTTTAGCTCACCGTCACGTAGTGACGAGGTGAGCTTTTGGGATCACTTTTCGTCCGTCGTGCGTCCGTGCGTGCGTCCGTAAACAATTCTTTAAACGACATCTCCTCCTAAACCACTGATCGGATTTTGACCAAACTTCACAGGAATGATCCTTAGGTGGTCCCCTTTCAAAGTTGTTCAAATGGTTCCGGTCCGTTGCACATCTAGGTCACAGGAGCCAAAAACAGATTTTTTTCACCAAAAACTTAAAAAATCTTCTTCTCTGAAACCACAAGGCCAAGGTCTTTGATATTTGGTATGAAGCTTCATCTGGTGGACCCCTACCAAGATTGTTCAAATTATAGTGCTGGGGCCAAAAATGCCCCCGCTCCGGGGCCCTTTGGTTTTACATGGGCTTATATAGGGAAAATCTTTAAAAATCTTCTTCTCTGAAACCGTAAGGCCCAGGTCTTTGATATTTGGTATGAAGCTTCATCTAGTGGACCCCTACCAAGATTGTTCAAATTATAGTGCTGGAGCAAAAATGCCCCCGCTCCGGGGCCCTTTGGTTTTACATGGGCTTATATAGGGAAAATCTTTAAAAATCTTCTTCTCTGAAACCGCAAGGCCCAGGTCTTTGATATTTGGTATGAAGCTTCATCTAGTGGACCCCTACCAAGATTGTTCAAATTATAGTGCTGGGGCCAAAAATGCCCCCGCTCCAGGGCCCTTTGGTTTTACATGGGCTTATATAGGGAAAAGCTTTAAAAATCTTCTTCTCTGAAACCGTAAGGCCCAGGTCTTTGATATTTGGTATGAAGCTTCATCTAGGGGACCCCTACCAAGATTGTTCAAATTATAGTGCTGGGGTCAAATATGCCCCCGCTCCGGGGCCCTTTGGTTTTACATGGGCTTATAAAGGGAAAACCTTAAAAATTTTCTTCTCTGAAACCGTAAGGCCCATGTCTTTGATATTTGGTATGAAGCTTCCTCCCACACGGCCATGGTCCTTCTTTCCCCCCCCCCCCCCCCCCCCCCCCACACACACACACACACACACACACACACACACTCCGGGGCCCTTTGGTTTTAAATGGGCTTATATAGGGAAAATCTTTAAAGATTTAAAAATCTTCTTCTCTGAAACCGCAAGGCCTAGGTCTTTGATATTTGGTATGAAGCTTCATCTAGTGGACCCCTACCAAGATTGTTCAAACTATAGTGCTAGGGCCAAAAATGCCCCCGCCCTGGGGCCCTTTGCTTTTACATAGGCTTATATAGGGAAAATCTTTAAAAATCTTCTTCCCTGAAACCACAAGGCCCAGGAATTTGATATTTGGAATGAAGCTTCATCCAGTGGACCCCTACCAAGATTGTTCAAATTATAGGGCTAGGCAAAAAATGCCCCCGTCCCGGGGCCCTTTGGTTTTACATGGCCTTATATAGGGAAAATCTTCTTCTCTGAAACCACAAGGCCCAGGTCTTTGATATTTGGTATGAAGCTTCATCTAGTGGACCCCTACCAAGATTGTTGAAATTATAGTGCTGGGACAAAAAATGCCCCCGCCACGGGGCCCTTTGGTTTTACATTGGCTTTTATGGGGAAAATCTTTAAAAAAAATTTTCTCTGAAACCACAAGGCCCAGGTCTTTGATATTTGATATGAAGCTTCATCTTGTGGACCCCTACCAAGATTGTTCAAATTATAGTGCTGGGGCCAAAAATGCCCTCGCCCTGTGGCCCTTTGGTTTTACATTGGCTTATATAGGGAAAATCTTTAAAAATCTTCTTCTCTGAAACCACAAGGCCCAGGAATTTGATATTTGGTATGAAGCTTCATCTAGTGGACCCCTACCAAGATTGTTCAAATTATAGTGCTGGGGCAAAAAATGCCCCCGTCCCGGGGCCCTTTGGTTTTACATGGCCTTATATAGGGAAAATCTTTAAAAATCTTCTACTCTGAAACCGCAAGGCCCAGGACTTTGATATTTAGAATGAAGCTTCATCCAATGGACCTCTACCAAGATTGTTCAAATAATTGCCCTTGGGCCAAAAATGCCCCCACCCCATGGCCTTTTGGTTTTACATAGACTTATATAGGGAAAATCTTTAAAAATCCTTTTCTCTGAAACCACAAGGCCTAGGTCTTTTATATTTTTGGTATGAAGCTTCATCTAAAAGACTCCTAACAAGATTATTCAAATTATAGTGCTGAGGCCAAAAATGTCCCCGCCCCGGGGCCCTTTGGTTTTACATAGGCTTATATAGGGAAAATTTTTAAGAATCTTCTTCTCTGAAACCGCAAGGCCCAGGACTTTGATATTTGGTATGAAGTTTTATCTACGTGTGGACCCCTACCAAGATTGTTCAAATTATAGTGCTGGGGCAAAAAATGCCCCCGCCCCGGGGCCCTTTGGTTTTACATAGCCTTATATCGGGAAAATCTTTAAAAATCTTCTTCTCTGAAAATGCAAGGCCCAGGACTTTGATATTTGGTATGAAGCTTCATCTAGTGGACCCCTACCAAGATTGTTCAAATTATAGTGCTGGGGCCAAAAATGCCCCCACACCGGGGTCCTTTGGTTTTACATAGACTTGTATAGGGAAAATCTTTAAAAATCTTCTTCTCTGAAACCACAAGGCCTAGGTCTTTTTAGCTCACCGTCACGTAGTGACGAGGTGAGCTTTTGGGATCACTTTTTGTCCGTCGTCCGTCGTGCGTCCGTGCGTCCGTCCGTGCGTCCGTGCGTGCGTGCGTGCGTGCGTAAACAATTTCTTCAAACGACATCTCCTCCTAAACCACTGATTGGATTTGGACCAAACTTCACAGGAATGATCCTTAGGTGGTCCCCTTTCAAAGTTGTTCAAATGGTTCCAGTCCATTGCACATATAGGTCACAGGAGCCAAAAATAGATTTTTTTCACCGAAAACTTAAAAAAATCTTCTTCTCTGAAACCGCAAGGCCCAGGTCTTTGATATTTGGTATGAAGCTTCATCTAGTGGACCTCTACCAAGATTGTTAAAATTATAGTGCTGGGGCCAAAAATGTCCCCGCCCCGGGGCCCCTTGGTTTTACATGGGCTTATATAGGGAAAATCTTTAAAAATCTTCTTCTCTGAAACCGCAAGGCCCAGTTCTTTGATATTTGGTATGAAGCTTCATCTAGTGGACCCCTACCAAGATTGTTCAAATTATAGTGCTTGGGCCAAAAATGCCCCCGCCCCTGGGCCCTTTGGTTTTACATGGACTTATATAGGGAAAATCTTTAAAAATCTTCTTCTCTGAAACCGCAAGGCCCAGGTCTTTGATTTTTGGTATGAAGCGTCATCTAGTGGACCTCTACCAAGATTGTTCAAATTATAGTGCTGGGGCCAAAAATGTCCCCGCCCCGGGGCCCTTTGGTTTTACATGGGCTTATATACGGAAAATCTTTAAAAATCTTCTTCTCTGAAACCGCAAGGCCCAGGTCTTTGATATTTGGTATGAAGCTTCATCTAGTGGACCCCTACCAAGATTGTTCAAATTATTGTGCTGGGGCCAAAAATGCCCCTGCCCCGGGGCATTTTGGTTTTACATGGGCTTATATAGGGAAAATCTTTAAAAATCTTCTACTCTGAAACTGCAAGGCCCTGGTCTTTGCTATTTGATATGAAGCTTCATCTAGTGGCCCCCTACCAAGATTGTTCAAATTAAAGTGCTGGGGCCAAAAATGCCCCTGCTCCGGGGCCCTTTGGTTTAAAATAGGCTTATATAGGGAAAATCTATAAAAATCTTCTTCTCTGAAACTGCAAGGCCCAGGTCTTTGATATTTGGTATGAAGCTTCATCTAGTGGACCTCTACCAAGATTATTCAAATTATTGCCCTTGGACCAAAAATGTCCCCGCTCTGGGCCCTTTGGTTTTACATATACTTATATAGGGAAAATCTTGAAAAATCTTCTTCTCTGAAACCACAAGGCCTAGGTCTTTGATATTTTGTATGAAGCTTCAGCTAGTGGATCTCTACCAAGTTTGTTCAAATTATAGCCCTGAGACCAAAAATGCCCCCGCCTCGTGGCCCTTTGGTTTTACATAGACTTATATAGGGACTTATATAAGACTTATCTATGTTTAAAAATCTTCTTCTATGAAACCACAATGCCTAGGTCTTTGATATTTGTTGTGAAAATTCATCTAGCGGACCTCTATAAAGATTGTTCAAATTATAGCCTTGGGGCCAAAAATGCCCCCACCCAGAGACCCTTTTGGTTTTACATAGACTTATATTGAAATAATCTTTGAAAATCTTCTTCTCTGAAACAGCAAGGCCCAGGTCTTTGATATTTGGTGTGAAGCCTCATCTAGTGGACCTCTATCAAGGTTGTTTAAATTATAGTCCTGAGGCCAAAAATGCCCCCGCCCTGGGGCAATTTGATTTGACATAGGCTTATGTTGGGAATATCTTTAAAAAAATCTTCTTCTCTGAAACCGCAAGACCCAGGTCTTTGATATTTGGTATGTAGCTTCATCTAGTGGACCTTTGCCAAGATTGTTCAAATTATAGCCTTTATTGATATTTGGTATGAAGCTTCACCTTTTTAGACCTCCCTCAACATAATGCACATTATAACCCTGGGGTCAATAATGGCCCTCCCCGGGGCCCACTTGTTACTCTATGGATCAGGTGAGCGATCCAGGGCCATCATGGCCCTCTTGTATATTTGGTATGAAGCTTCTTCTAAAGGACCCCTACCAAGATGATTCAAATAATGGTGCTGGGGCCAAAAGTGCCTCGCCCCGTGGCCCTTTGGTTTTACATAGGCTTATATAGGGAAAATCTTTAAAAAATCTTCTTCCCTGAAACTGCAAGGCCCAGGTCTTTGATAATTGGTATGAAGCTTCATCTTGTCGACCACTACCAAGATTGTTCAAATAATAGCCCTGGGGCCAAAAATGCCCCCGCTCTGGGGCCCTTTGGTTTTACATAGACTTATATAGGGAAAATCTTGAAAAACCTTCTTCTCTGAAACCACATAGCCTAGGTCTTTGATATTTGGTATGAAGCTTCAGCTAGTGGCCAAGGTCTTTGATATTTGGTGTGAAATTTCATCTGATGGACCTCTATCAAGATTGTTCAAATTAAAGTCCTGGGGACGAAAATGCCCCCCCCCCCCCCAGACCCTTTGGTTTTACATAGACTTATATAGGGAAATCTTTAAAAATCTTCTCTGAAACTGCAAGGCCCATGTCTTTGATATTTAGTATGAAGCATCATCTAGTGGACCTCTGTCAAGATTTTTAAATTATAGCCCAGAGGCCAAAAATGCCCCCGCCCTAGGGCTATTTGGTTTTACATAGGCTTATGTAGGGAATATCTTTAAAAAAATCTTCTTTGAAACTGCAAGGCCAAGGTCTTAGATATTTGGTGTGAACTTTATTTAGTGGACCTTTGCCAAGATTGTTCAAATTATAGCCTTTGTTGATATTTGGTATGAACCTTCACCTTTTTAGACCTCCCTCAACATTATGCACATTTTAGCCCTGGGGACAATAATGGCCCGCCCCAGGACCCACTTGTTTCTCTTTGGATCAGGTGAGCGATCCAGGGCCATCATGGCCCTCTTGTATTCACAATTTGTTTACAAAAATGTCAATATTCCACCACTAGTAAATGCAACATGGTTAAGGACGTCAATACATGTAATGTTTCGGGGCATATCTACCTAATCTGCATATTTAATCCGCTAGTAGATTAGGGAATTTATTACATGGCATTAATACACTCTCAGAGGTGATGTCATATGATAAATCCATATATTTGGATATTTTAGAGAGGTTTTACAGATTTTTTCTTTAAAAGGTATGATGTGTGAACTTGTTAGAATCGACTCAATGAATGAGGCGATTCTAATGAGTACTCACAACCTACTTTTGTCGTTTACTCATTAGAATCACTTAAATCAGGCAATTCTAATACATGTTAAGTACATGCAACCTTTCTTTATCTGCCAGAAGATTGATCATGAAATCTTTTCAACAGTCATTCTCTCCCTTCCGCTGATTCAAGAAGGGCAGTTGTCAGCTTCTGGCGAAAGAATGTGCACTGTACTGATTAACCGCTTAAGTATAAGCCTGCCCAGGAAAGTGTGGATAGGTAAACTGACTGGCTCAAAAATGACCTAAAATAGTGTTGACTGGGTGGTTAAACTCCAAAACAAGCAAAATAAATAAGTTAGTTAACAGTTGAACAACTTGGCTAAGGTTACAGTTTTGAACAACCGGGCTAAGTTACTTAATGTTTTGAACAACTGGGCTAAGGTTACAGTTTTGAACCACAGGGCAAAGTAAGTTAATACAATTTTGAACAACTGGGCTAAGGTAGTTGACAACGTTTAGAACAACTAGGCTCAGCTGACAATGTTTTGAACAAGTGCTAAGTTGGTTTACAGCATTGAACAACTGGGCTAAATTGTCAGTTTTGAATAACAGGCCTCAAGTGGTTGATACAGTTTTGAACAGCTGGCTAAATTAGTTACAATGTTTTGAACAAATGGGCTAAGTTGATAGTTTTGAACAACTGGGTACAGTTGACAGTGTTTTGAACAACTGGGCTAAGTTAGTTAACAGTTGAACAGTGGGCTTAAATGTTTTGAACAACTGGGCTAAATTAGTTAGCAATGTTTTGGACAACTGGGCTCAGTTTTTCACAGCCTCACTAGCTTAATGAGGTTGTTAGTGCTCATAATGAGGTTGTTGATGCTCAAATGTTAATTGTTCTAGCAAGTACAATGTCTTTTTGCTGAAAAAATGTGAGTGGCTTTGCAAAAGCTACTCACATTTTTGAGCAAAAATATAAGCATATCTGCCCTATAATTGATCAAAACTTTAAAGATACATTCACTTAAGATATTGATATAAACAAATGGACCCAGGAAGGTCCATTTTCTGTAACCACATTGCTTCTCTATATTTCTAGGCATTGATGGTGAACAAAGAAATGGTGAATCGTGGAGTTGCGAGATGGATCGAGATTTTATCCTGAAATTGAAACAACAATTTGTAGTAAATCAAACAGGAAATGGACTCTTTGATATATGTATGGGGGTAGATACCATTCTGTACCAAAAGAGTTGAATAAGTTGGTTTGGAGTTTCTGGTGAATGATTCATAGGAATGCAGAGAAGACAGAAATAGATTATCAACCCTTGCCCTGCTGAATATTTAAATATGCCACACCCACTACTTATTTTCAACCAATCATTACTTGATGCAAATGTTTGTGACAAATTCATAAACTGAATGACAAACAATGATGATCCAGATCAGATGGCTTCTTCAGAAGCCATCTGATCTGGATCTTCATTGTTTGAAAGATAAGACAGATCCGGGCTCGGGCACCACAAGGGTTAACCCTCCTCATGCTAAACCCTTAACATATCCTATTCTGAAAACAGTAGAGATCAAGATCAGCTGGCTTTTCAAGCTGATCAGAATCTATACTGTTTTCGTTTCTGCTTCTGAATCCATCGTAAAAATTGGAATCGTACAACAGAAATGGCAGTTGGGGAGGAGTGTAGCGTATTTAAATAGTGTTACGGACAGCATTACCATTCTTCCATTATCTACCCGAGCGGCCCGGGTTCGAATCCCACCATAGGCGGGGATTTTTTCAGGCTATGCTTCTTTCCTTTGTTACGGCTTTCATGTTGTAAGATGGGGGCTCGTCCGGGATCGGACTTTATATGCCAAAAATGACTTCGTGCCGAAGTTGGCTTCACGTCGTCATATATGATGACTTCCTTGAAGTGGGGGTGTGTTACGGACAGCATTACCTCCCTTCCATTATCTACCTTGGTAGATCATATGCATAGCTTCTATGTTTCTAACCACTCTCTGACAACTGGGTCAGGGAGTCGACTCTTTGGCTCAGCGGTTAGAACACTGGACTATCACCCGAGCGTCCCGGGTTTGAATTGCACCATAGGCGGGGATTTTTTTCAGGCTATGCTTCTTTCCTTTGTTACGGCTTTCATGTCGTAAGAATAGTCAGCATGATGAGGATTAATGGCAGTACTGCTTAGCTTTCATCGGGGTCTATACAGTTGACCTTCAATACTGTTACTGCATTGAAACAGCTTAAAGTCTTGTAACATGATCAAGCCTATGGTCAAACAAAAACATACGTGTAGCTTGGCGAATATAAAACAGCTCTAGATCAGATATAAAATTTAGATTTTATGGTCAGACATAAAATAGAGATCAAGATAATGTAATCAAACATAAAACATAGCTTTTCTACATATAATCAAACAGAGAACATTCATTACAAACAGTGTGGACAATCAGACTGCTCCTCAAGGATCTGGGTTCACACTGATTGCCTTTATGCAAAAGTATTATTAAAAAGTTTGCAAAAAGATTCAGCAGACGACATAAGCAGACGACATTTTCAGATGTAGTTTTTCTCGGCTACTTAAGGATTAAAACAGTATGAAAGAAATGATATCAGACATACCATAAAACACAGCTCTAGACAATTTAATCACTATCTAGATAATCTTAGATAAAACTCAGCAACAGATATGATAAAACATAAAACAGCCTGAAGTGATGCAATCAAATGGGCCCCGTCAAGCGATTTTGCCTATTAGAGCAGCGAAGGTTCAGGCCAGCCTGCGAATCCGCGCAGTCCCGCCAGAACCTTCGCTGCTTCCTCATACAAGCAGTGAATCAAGAGGAACTTTCAGACAGAAAGCCATATCCTTGGCTCCTCTGAATGGCTGGGCATGCGCAGTTAAAATTTGTCACGACGGAATGCTCGAAGACACAAAAGGCGCTTGGCGGGGCTCAAATAAAAATATAGCTCTTTATGATCAGAAATAAAACACAGCTCCAGATATGATTGAATAGAAATAAAACAGATCTGGAAAAGTGGTATCAAGTGAAATGCAGAAAGCAGTAAGGAGTTTGGAAAGGTGCAGAAGTCAGCGATGCTAAAGGCATCAGATTGTTTGAACAGTACCAGCACAGAAGCTTTGGAAGTCTTGACAAACACCATGCCTATAGACCTACAGCTGAAGATAAGACAAGCACAAGAAGTCATCAGAATCAGTGCCGTGTATGAAGATGATTCTCTCAGGAAAGAATTTGATGAATGGATAGGAGGGAGGGGGGGGGGGAGACTGGGTAGAAGAGCTACTATTTTTCATTTATTGATGTCTAGGTTAAGGGAAATGAAGGGAATGTTAGAGTTTGAAAATATTGAGAAGAAGGAATTCAGGTATACCAAGGAATTGATGGGGCTCATCAAAGAGAAAAGTAGTGTAGACAAGGAAGAATTCACATTTTCCAAGGAAGAACAAAAATAAAATATAATAGAGCTACTAAGCAATTGTGAAAAAAAATGATGTACTTATGTTCAAAGATGGATCAGCGCTAGGTAATCCTGGTCCGACTGGAGCTGGTGCTGTAGTCTAACTAGAGGGTTACTCCAGCACACCAGTTTTGATGAACAAGTGAGTTTCTCCTATAGGTAACAATTATACTGGAGAATTGGTAGGTATACAGGTCGGGCTAGAATTCTTGGCTGATCTAGACTTCAAAGGCAGAGTGGTCCATATTCTGACTGACTGTCAACCAGCTATTAAGACTGAATTCAGTACTGAAATGCCAACAAACAAGATTGAAACAGTCCTTAGTATTATCAAGGAGAGCTTAGCTTAGTAAGGAATGGGGAGAATATTGTCAAAGTTCATTGGGTACCGGGAGACATTGAGGGTAATGAGTTGGCAGATCAACAGGCGAAGGCAGCAGCATCAGAAATGATTAAAAACAATGAGGTAAAACCAATCCTGGACAAGAAAGAAGCAGTACGGGAGTGTAAATCACAGGGTAAGGAAAAATGGGAAAGCTCAGACAAAGTGAACGTATTGCAGGAAAAAGTTGGGAAGTTGGAAAAAGGATCTGTCATGGAGATAGGGACAGAAGGACTTCCTCTGCAATAAATCAGTTGCTTAGTGGGCATTCACTCTTAAATGATCACCATGCAAAGTTAAACAAAGATCTGTCAAGTTTGTGTGAGACATGCAACATGAAAGAGAATGTAGATCATTATCTGTTGCACTGTCAGAGATTTAAATCAGAAAGGGATACTTTAGAGTATACTGTTGAAGACATTCTGGGCAGGGAGGATGTGAGATTGGTAGCAGACATTAACCTGAATGGTTAAAGACATAATTAACCCTTATCTTGCTGAATATTCATTTAATCCACACCCATTTCTGTCTATCAACCAATCAAATTACTTGATGTAATTTATTGCTACAAATTCATAAACCGAATGCCAAACAGTGTAAATCCTGATCAGATGGCTTCTGAAGAAGCCATCTGATCCGGATCTACACTGTTTTCAAAGATAGGGGTTGTAGTGAACAGCAAGAGAAGGGTTAAGCAAGGAAGGAATGAACGTACGAATGCACTGATGGAATTCATCAGGAGCACAAAAAGATTTTGAAGTGCAATATATTCACACATGCACACATATAGCAGCATGAGTTTTGCACAGTGAGTAATGTACATGAGTTTTACTTAAGCACCTAGTGTTTATAAGCAGCGTTAAAATGCTTTGTAGATAAACAACAACATATCAATCATAAATCTTTGCTTTAGAATTATGAGCTCTTGATATTATATAAATGTTAGCAAATGTAAAACATAGCTCTAGATAATATGATCAGACATAAAATATAGCTTTACATAATATAATCAAAATCAAACACATGATTAAACATAAAACAGCTCTAAGGAATATTATGATAATAAGAGGTAAGATGAAAGAATATTATGAGAATATAAGACATAAGATACACCCCATCCTCAGAGAAGTACTGGTAGCAGTCAAAGCACTGAAGAAGGGAAAAGCACTGTGAGTTGATAATATACCAGCAGCTGGTGATGACCATGCAATAGATGTACTGACAACAATCTGCTATAAGATATGGAAAACAGAACTCTGGCCCACTCCATGAACACATTAGCTGGTCATTACACTTTCCAAGAAAGACCATCATACCATAACTACCAGTCAATAATCCTCATCAGTCATCCTTGTGAAGTCCTGCTCAAAACCTTCTTGAATAGACTGAATCCACAAGCAGAAGAGGTCATCGCTGAGGCACAAGCTGGATTCAGAGCTGGATTCATAGTTCGACGCAGAACAACAGAACAGATATTTCACCTCAGAATAAGCTGTGAGAAGTACCTGCAGCATGTTTTCATTGACCAAGAAAGATTTCGAATGAGTTTGGCATACATCATTCTGGGCAACTATTTTAAATTAGGTGACTGGTTCAGAACGACAGTTGGAGACAGGCTAGGATACCCACTGCCACCAACTCTGTTCAATATCTTTAGAAAGGAATCATGTCTGAGGCCTTGGATGAACATGAGGGAACTGTCAGCATAGGAGAAATTTACATCACAAATCTGCTTTTCACAGCTGACATGGATGGACTGACAGGAACTCAAGGACTTAGTACACTGCCTCAGCCAACCATCCACTATACTGTGATTAAGTGCTGAGAAGACCAAGCTCATGAGGGGAAACCTGAAGTTCTTGTTTGAATTGCACAGACAGTTACTGCACTTTCAAAGCTGAAATAGGGAAAAACCATATTGCTCCACACCAAGGTGAGAATTTTCCGCTCAATTCCTGAATGCATCTGAAAGTTGGAGACTGGCAGCAAAACTGGAGAGTAGAGTACAATTGCTACAGAGGGATCCTTAACATTGTTTACAAAGATCACATCACGAAGATTTATGCAGTCAGGTATGGGGATTGATTGACCATCATACAGAGCTCCTCACTACAGTATCAAAAAGAAAACTGAGATATGTACGTCTCCCACTCAGCAGGCCTCACCAAGACAATACAAAAGAAAAGATAAGTTACTATCATGCAGTGGACACAGTTGAGCTTTGTAGCACCGCAGAAAGCAGTGGAAGACTGGACTAGTGGAGAGTTTTGATAAAGTTATCAAAGGTGTTCCTATGACTGGCAAGGTTACATGATTAAGTGAAGATATAAAAAATAAAACGGAAATAAAGCTTTTTTCAGACATAAAGCACAACTGTATAATTGTTTATATCAAACATAAATCATCCCACCAGAAATTAAAATGAGATATAAGACAGATCTAGGTAATAGAATCAAATTAGTCGCAGGTATTATGATTAAACAGAAACAGTTTGGAGAGAATATGATCAGACACAATATGATCAAACGTAAAACAGTTGTAGAGAAAATGGTTAGGCACAATGTGATCAAATAAAAATTTTTGGGAGGATATTGCTGGACATGAAACAAATTTAGATAAATAGAGTTTATTTATTTGTTTTTTTATCGATTACGGTGAAATAATTCACAAGTGTTCTTAGGCTTCCGAGTAAAAAATAAGCGAGCGATAGCGAACATCGCCTAGCAATTATGACGTTAAAAATTTCGAAATGAGAACAATTATCGGGTTTTCTTTCACCGAGAAAAATAGGTAATTCATTGTTAGAAATGTTATAATATATTTTAACATGAACACAGCTCCAGATTTTCTCATAAAATTCTGATTACATGATAATTTTCTCTCATAAAAAATCTGATGCAAAATTTTCCTTGAAACACATGTACACCTTTTCTCATAACCATTGAACTTGTATCATGGAAAAGGTAATTAAAAAGAAACTACAAAAAAAAAAAAGAGTATTAAATTGTCCAAAGAGGTCTTGTGTAGTAAAAGTTCCCATATTAAGATCATCTTTTGGACTGTTCAGAAGTGGTCTTTCAGACCACTTGAACAGTCCCAAAGATGGTCTCCTATTAAAGGATTTTGGGAGTAGAAAACAAAGAAAAACTAAAGCCTTACCAAAACTTGTTTAAAAGAAGAAATGGTCATAATTTTGGTTGGTCTTAATAGCCGAATTTCCCTTAAAGATAAAAAAAGATAAAGAAGCTTTATTTAACGTCGCATATTCGAAACAAATAACATATTATTGCGACAAAGTATCCTCTAACAAATACTTACCTGCCTTCATTTATCTTCCTAGGAATACCCCTGATAATGCGAGCGTCAGCCAAGGGAACTCCTAGTGCCATTTTTCACGCCTTTGGTATGGCGCGGCCGAGGATCGAACCCGTGACCTCCCATTCCCGAAGCGAACACTCTACCACTGAGCTATCTGGCTCTTATTTTATAGATCATCAAAATCAATGCTGCATCTGAAAAGAAAGTCTTGGCATAATAAGAGATGTTACAAGTGAACATGTGTTTTTAGATGTGCCCACAGTGAAGATTAAGATCAGCCTGTGTGTCTGTGCAGACTGATCAGAACTTTTACTGTGCATCATTTGAATGTAGGTTTAACCCTTAAGCTGCTGAGAAAAAAAAAACACATTTAAATTGTTGTCTGTTTATGTCCTCTGCTGAATCTTCCTGCAAACTGTTCAAACTTATGTTCACATACAGGCAAACAGTGTGGTATGTTCACATACAGGCAAACAGTGTGGACCCAGATCAGACTGCTCCTAGAGGAGCAGTCTGATCTGGGTCCATACTGTTTGCAACAATGACTAAAAATAACCGTTGAACAACAAAGCAGATGGCGGTTGTTGTGATTGGCATTTTAAGGTTTAACCCAGTTAAACCTTAACCCAGTTTTATCAGACAGGAAAAACTATGAATGGGGACAACTACAGGCTGATTGAAAAACTCCAATGTGCACACATTTAGTGACAACTTGTGTGCACACATGTTTAGAGACAACCAAGGTGTGCACATGTTTAGAGGTGTGCACATATGTTGTGACACCATTTAGAGACAACTGTTGTGCGTTTAGAGACAACTATGGTGTGCACACGTTTTGAGACAACTATGGTGTACACTTACTAGAGATAACTATTGTGTGCACGCATGTTTTGAGACAGCTATAGTGTGCACACATGTATAGAGACACATCTTCATTTGAAGCTTCTCATACCGTAGTTCAATGGGTCTGATACATAATTGGTCAGGTATCATTGTTGTATTGAGAACTAAATAGAAAGTAGTTGTCGTATGCATTTTATGAAAGACCTTAATTGACTTAGATGTGCTTTGTGTGTTGTTAGTGTATGTTAATTGAATATTTCATCCTTTAACTCATTATGTATGGGAAACCCCTAAAGGGGTACCTTGGCAAACAGTACAGGCCCAGATCAGACGCCGCAGAACGCGGCGTCTGATCAGGGCCTGCACTATTTTTGCTAACAATTGTCCGTCAAAAATAGAATAAGAACGAAAAAAATAGACCTGACACCCCTTATATGACAAGTGGAGTTGTCCAACATATAGCAATGGAAGAGTCCACTAGCATACAATGGGTTAAGAGCTTATTCAAGACCAGTAGATGGCATTTTCAGAATTGTTTTTTTTCTTAATTTTCCAGGAAAAATAGATTGACATTATTGACATTACATGTAAGTGGTCTTGGTAGACAGTTCACATTAAGTATTAACCCTTATCTTGCTGTTCACGACAGCCTCTTCTTTGCAAACATTGTAGATCCAGATCAGATGGCTTCTGAAGAAGCCATCTGATCAGGATCTACACTGTTTGGCATTCAGTTTATGAATTTGTAGGAATAAATTATATCAAGTAATCTGATTGGTTCAAAGTCAGAGATGGGTGTGGCTAAACTGAATATTCAGCAAGATAAGGATTAGAATCATTTACAACCACACAACTAGCAGCTTAGCAATCAACATCTGTCGTCAGTTCATTCAAGTGCGAACACGTCAAAACACAATGACATGTCTACTGAAACCATTGTGTGATATAAGACTCCAGTTTTCCATCCATTCATCCATTTGTTCTGGGTTGGCTGGGTGAGGCAAAGGTGTCATCTAACTTTCGTTTCTTGGGTGTCCAACTGATATTGGCAATTGGCCAAGGCCTGCTGTCCTTGCAGTAGGTACAAGTAGAGGAGGAATGTTATTATTATGCCCCCAACTTTGAAAAAGTTGGAGGGGCATATTGCTTCTGCCTCGTTCGTCCGTTCGTCCGTCCGTTACGCTTTTGATGCATAGCATAACTAAAGAACCGTGTATGCTAGGGTTTTGAAATTTCATATATGGATTCCTCATGGAAAATTAGCTGACGCGTATTTTTTTTCTAGTCCGGATTATGCCCCCTTCAAGAGTTATTGCCCTTTGAAATTTTTTAATAAAATCTTGTCAGCAAGATATCTCAAAAACTATTGGAGCTAGAGCCTTGAAAGTTGGTGATTATATTGGTGGTGATGAGTAGATGAACTGATTAACTTTTGACAAAATTCTGAAAAATACTTTGTGAGTTATGGCCCTTTGTCATTTTGGTAATTTGTGCCCATTGTAATGTATGCTAAAAGTGATGCACAGCATAACTTTAAAACCGTGTATGCTGGGGTTTTGAAATTTCATATATGGATTCCTCATGGAAAATTAGCTGATGCGTATTTTTTTTCTTGTCCGGATTATGCCCCTTTTAAGAGTTATTGCCCTTTGAAATTTTTTTAATAAAATTTTGTCAGCAAGATATCTCAAAAATTGTTGGAGCTAGAGCCTTGAAAGTTGGTGAATATATTGGTGGTGATGAGTAGATGAACTGATTAACTTTTGACGAAATTCCAAAAAATACTTTGTGAGTTATGGCCCTTTGTCATTTTGGTAATTTGTGCCCATTGTAATGTATGCTAAAAGTGATGCATAGCATAACTTTAGAACCGTGTATTCTAGGGTTTTGAAATTTCATATATGGATTCCTCATGGAAAATTAGCTGACGCGTATTTTTTTTCTTGTCCGGATTATGCCCCTTTTAAGAGTTAATGCCCTTTGAAATTTTTTTAATAAAATTTTGTCAACAAGATTTCTCAAAAACTATTGGAGCTAGAGCCTTGAAAGTTGGTGAATATATTGGTGGTGATGAGTAGATGAACTGATTAACTTTTGACGAAATTCCAAAAAATACTTTGTGAGTTATGGCCCTTTGTCATTTTGGTAATTTGTGCCCATTGTAATGTATGCTAAAAGTGATGCAAACCATATCTGTAGAACCGTGTATGCTAGGGTTTTGAAATTTCATATATGGATTCCTGATGGAAAATTAGCTGATGCGTATTTTTTTTCTCGTCCGGATTATGCCCCTTTTAAGAGTTATTGCCCTTTATAATTTTTTTTAATAAAATCTTGTCAGCAAGATATCTCAAAAACTATTGGAGCTAGAGCCTTGAAAGTTGGTGAATAGATTGGTGATGATGAGTAGATGAATTGATTAACTTTTGACAAAATTCTGAAAAATACTTTGTGAGTTATGGCCCTTTGTCATTTTGGTAATTTGTGCCCATTGTAATGTATGCTAAAAGTGATGCATAGCATAACTTTAGAACCGTGTATTCTAGGGTTTTGAAATTTCATATATGGATTCCTCATGGAAAATTAGCTGACGCGTATTTTTTTTCTTGTCCGGATTATGCCCCTTTTAAGAGTTAATGCCCTTTGAAATTTTTTTAATAAAATTTTGTCAACAAGATTTCTCAAAAACTATTGGAGCTAGAGCCTTGAAAGTTGGTGAATATATTGGTGGTGATGAGTAGATGAACTGATTAACATTTGACGAAATTCCGAAAAATACTTTGTGAGTTATGGCCCTTTGTCATTTTGGTAATTTGTGCCCATTGTAATGTATGCTAAAAGTGATGCATAGCATATCTTAAGAACCGTGTATGCTAGGGTTTTGAAATTTCATATATGGATTCCTCATGGAAAATTAGCTGATGCGTATTTTTTTTCTCGTCCGGATTATGCCCCTTTTAAGAGTTATTGCCCTTTGAATTTTTTTTAATAAAATCTTGTCAGCAAGATATCTCAAAAATTATTGGAGCTAGAGCCTTGAAAGTTGGTGAATAGATTGGTGGGGATGAGTAGATGAACTGATTAACTTATGACAAAATTCCGAAAAATACTTTGTGAGTTATGGCCCTTTGTCATTTTGGTAATTTGTGAAAAACTTTGTCATCGTTCTAGCGCCTACATTTCTTCACCAATTTCAATATAACTTCACACAAATGTTCCTTATAAAAAAAACTCGAGCGAGTTCGACTTTCAAGGTCATGACCTCAAGGTCAAGGTCACTGTGGCTATTTTTAGAAATACTTTGTCATCGCTCTAGCGCCTACATTTCTTCACAAATTTCAATATAACTTCACACAAATGTTCCTTATAAAAAAATCTCGAGCGAGTTTGACTTCAAAGTCATGACCTCAAGGTCAAGGTCACTGTGGCTATTTTTAGAAAAACTTTGTCATCGCTCTAGCGCCTTCATTTCTTCACCAATTTCAATGTAACTTCACACAAATGTTTCTTATGACAATATCTCTGCGAGTTCGACTTTCAAGGTCATGACCTCAAGGTCAAGGTCACTGTGGCTATTTTTAGAAAAACTTTGTCATCGCTCTAGTGCCTACATTTCTACACCAATTTCAATATAACTTCACACAAATGTTCCTTATAAAAAAATCTCGAGTGAGTTCGACTTCAAAGTCATGACCTCAAGGTCAAGGTCACTGTGGCTATTTTTAGAAAAACTTTGTCATTGCTCTAGGGCCTACATTTCTTCACCAATTTCAATATAACTTCACACAAATGTTTCTTATGACAATATCTCAGCGAGTTAGACTTTCAAGGTCATGACCTCAAGGTCAAGGTCACTGTGGCTATTTTTAGAAAAACTTTGTCATTGCTCTAGCGCCTACATTTCTTCACTGATTTCAATAGAACTTCACACAAATGTTCCTTATGACAATATCTCAAGTGTGTTCGACTTTCAGGGTCATGACCTCAAGGTCAAGGTCACTGTAGCTATTTTTAGAAAAAATTATCATCGCTCTAGCGCCTACATTTCTTCACCGATTTCAATATAACTTCACACAAATGTTCCTTATGACAATATCTCTAGCGAGTTCCACTTTCAAGGTCAAGGTCACTGTGGCTATTATTAGAAAAACTTTGTCAATGCTCTAGCACTTACATTCTTCACCGATTTCAATATAACTTCACACAAATGTTCCTTATGACAATATCTCAAGCCATTTCAACTTTCAAGGTCAAGGTCACAATGGCTATTTTTAGAAAAACTTTGCTATCGCTCCAGCGCCTACACTTCTTCACCGATTTTAATATAACTTCACACAAATGATCCTGATGACAATACCTCGAAAGACTTAGACTTTCAAGGTCAAGGTCACTGTGGCTATTTTTAGAAAACCTTTTTCATTGCTCTAGCGCTTACATTTTTTCACCAATTTCAAAATCGATTCACACAAATGTTTCTTATGACAATATCTGTAGCGAGTTCCATTTTCAAGGTCAAGGTCACTGACTATTTTTAGAAAAACTTTGTCAATACTCTAGCGCTTACATTTCTTCACCAATTTCAATATAATTTCACACAAATGTTCCTTAAGACAATATCTCGAGCTATTTCGACTTTCAAGGTCAAGGTCACTGTGGCTATTTTTTAAAAAAAACTGTCATCGCCCTAGCGACTACATTTCTTCACTGATTTCAATATAACTTCACAGAAATGTTCCTTATGATAATACCTCGAGTGACTTTCAAGGTCAAGGTCACTGTGGCTATTTTTAGAAAAACTTTGACATGGCTCTAGCGCTAACATTTCTTCACCGATTTCAGTATAACTTCACACAAATGTTCCTTATGACAATATCTCGAACTATTTCGACTTTCAAGGTCAAGGTCACTGAGGCTATTTTTAGAAAATCTTTGTCGCTCTAGTGCCTACATTTATTGATGGATGTTAATAGAACTTCACACAAATGTTTCTTATGGTAATATCTCGAGTTGCTTGGTCATGACCTCAAGGTCAAGGTCACTATGGCTATTGTTAGAAAAACTTTGTCATTGCTCTACCGCCTACATTTATGATTTTAATCTAACTTCACACAAAAGATGCTTATGATAATATCTTGAGCAAGATCTACTTAGCGGCCATGGCCTCAAGTCAAGGTCCCTATGACTATTTTTAGAGAAATATTGTCATCACTCTAGAACCTACATTTATGGATGGATTTTTAAACAAACTTTACACAAATGTTGCATATGATAATATCTCAAGCAAGTTGGACTTTTGCCATTTCAGTGTTTTCCACACACGAAGTTGTCTTGTGCGAGGGGATTTGTATCGCATGCGATGCCTTGTTTTTTTTAATAAACTCTTGTCAGCAAGTCCATATCTTGAGAACTATTAGAGCTTCATTAATCATTCTTGGTACAAACTTGCATCCAGGCATTGCAACTTCAACGCAAGCATCCATATCTGACATTGACCTATATTTCATGGTTCACTGACTTCGTGAATTATTGCGACCACCCTGACTTTCACCATTTCTCGAAAACTATTAAAGCTTTTTAAATTATAATTGGTACAAACTTGCATCTAGGAATTCCAACTGCAACGCAAGCATCCATATTTGACTTTTACCCATATTTCATGGTTCACTGACTTTGTGAATTATTGCGACCACCCTGACTTTCTATCTAATGTAAGAGTCCATTTCTCAAGATCTATTAGAGCTTCATTAATTGTATTTGGTACAAGCTTGCATTTAGGAATTGAAACTTCAATGCAAGTATCCATTTCTGACCTTGACCTACATTTTATGGTTCACTGACTTTGTAAAATAGTGTGACAACCCTAACTTTGACCCTGATGTAAGAGTCTGTTTTTAAGAGTTACTTGGTACATGCTTGCAACTAGGAGTGAAATTTTTATGCAGGCATCCATGTTTGACCTTGACCTAGATTTCATGGTTTGGTGACTTTGCGCCCCCACAGGCGCGACATAGCCTTCGGGGGAATTCTTGTTGTATGTTTTTGAGTCTTTAACAATATTTGTTGAATATTTTGCCAGCTAAGGTCAAGCAAAGGTTGGGGGCATTGTGTTTTACAAACACCATTTCTAGTTTCTACTATTTCTACATTTCCATTTATTTTTCTCTTTTCTCCCCTGTCCTCACTTTCATCTCCTGTACAATCTCTTCAGTCTCTTTTCTCTGTTTCTTTGGGAGATGACAGAAAAAGACCCACAATAGTTGATGTGTCATTTAACCCCAACACAATCAATCAACACCACATAACCTTCGGTGAAGTTCTTGTTTGACAGATAATTGACGTTTTGTCCTCTTGGAAATAAGAAAAAATGAAATTCTCATCTGTGCCAGAATTTTCTGAAGGGCTTGAAGGATACCATAATGAATTCATTTATTTATCAATGGATACTAGTGGACTTTTCCATTGCTATATGTTGGACAGGTCCATTTGGCATGTAAGGGGTGTCAGGCCTATTTTTTTTTCGTTTTCTATTTTTGATGGAAAATTCCTCTTAGCAAACAGTGCAGACCCTGTTTGCCAGGGTACCCCTTTAGGGGTTTCTGGCCTGAAATGGTATAATGAATATGAACTTTTTAATTGATTTTCAGAGTGAAATTTTTTCAATAAAATGATGAATGTGCAAAGTTATGTGTGTTATATTGCTGAATACAAGATTACCTCTCTTTTGCAAGCTTTTAACCTTAAACATGCCCTACATGAAAAGCAGAAGACAAATATATCTTACTTTTCTCAACAAAATGTGTTGTAACTGATTTAAATTGTGACTTTTCAGTGCATGTCTGGAGTATTATAGATTTTTGTTCGAATCACCTCATTCAGAAGCCTCTGTGGTGTAGTGGTTATGCTACTTGCCTCATATACCAGGGGTGATGGGTTTGATCCCGGTCTTCTCCCAACTTTCGGCTGAGTCTTTAAACCGAGGTCCTGTCTCCCTATGACCTTAGCTGTTGGTGGGATGTAAAAACTTGCACACACACACAATTGCCTCATTGAGGCGACTCGTAGAAATATCTAAAACAGTTTCTTAGAGGGATTAAGGGGAAAAGGCCCGGTATGACCTACCATACTCCTTGTTGGGATTCTATATGGGCCCCGTCAAGCGATTTTGGTACTTATCGCCTATGCGAGCAGCGAAGGTTCAGGCGAGCCTGCGCATCCGCGCAGTCTCGCCAGAACCTTGGCTGCTCGCTTATACAAGCAGTGAATCAAGAGGAACCTTCAGACAGAAAGCCATATCCCTGGCCCCTCTGAATGGCTGGGCATGCGCAGTTAAAATTTGTCATGACGGAATGCTCGAAGACACAAATTCGCTTGGCGGGGCTCATATAATGCCAAATTCTGTAAAAGGGCAAAATGTAAATTGACCAGATACCGTATTTATTAACCTATGTATTCGGACACACAGGCCTGAGCAAACTGTGTAGACCCAGATGAGACGCCGCATTCTGCGTCATCTCATCTGGGTCTACACTGTTTGCCATTCATCCAGCTATTTTCAGTCACAACACTGGGTAATAAATTGTACTTAATCAAATTCTAATAATAATAAATAATAATAATAATCGACTCTATTTTGAGAGGGTAACACATTTAGTTACAAAACTAATCTTCCATGAGGCCCTCTATTATATACATATATTACAGTGATTTAAGAAAAAGGGCTGATAAACACAGATATACCTGAGTATAGCATGGTCTCCTTACAACACTGCACCCTGTGTGGATACTGTTATAAAGAGACTTCACTGCACTTGATCATGTGCTGATATAACAGGAAGAATCTCTTTGGGTCGGAAGACTGCTTACTCCTTAATGGGGGCTGGGTTCCATGGGGGCAATGGGGTGAAAGCTGCCCAGAACGGTCACGTATGGTTGACTTTTGTTGTTCCGAGACTCCTGTATGGTCTCGATGTTCAATTGCTTAAAAAGAGAGATATTGAGATTCTCGAAAGCTTTCAAAGAAAATGCCTGAAACAAATTCAGGGTCTACCTGACAATGTCTCAAACTCTGCCTGTATGGCTATGCTTGGCATCTTGCCTCTGGAAGCTGTGCTACACAAAACCCTGCTTAACCTCTTTGCTGGCATTATTAGTAACCCAAATTCAGTCGAGCTAGAAATAGCAAAAAGGCAATTAATTATGAGAGAAAAGCCTCAAAAGTGTATGTTTACTCATATTCAAAGTATTCTTGAACAGTATGAGCTGCCATCAAAATTTCATTTGATCAGCAATCCCCCTTCCAAAGCAGAATGGAAACGTACACTTAACCAAAGAATACATGAAAGTGTGGAGTCCTTCTGGAAGTCCGATATTGCAAATAAAACCTCTACTAAATATCTTAACCCAAATGTTCTGAAAATTGGCAAGTGCCACCATATTTGGTCAACTGTTAGGGATAATGTTCATGATAATAGACGGGCACAAATTAAGTGTAAGTTATTGACGGGTACGTACATCCTTCAAGCAAATCGAGCTGCCTTTAATCAGCACGCGGTTAATCCTAACTGTAAATTGTGTGCAGTTGCTCCTGAAACCAGGCAGCACTTTATTAGTGAATGTGAATTCTTATCAGCCGAGAGGAAAGCTTACAGAGACAGGTTGTCAGCAAGCCATGTTATTACAGATTATCAGACATCACAGCTCAGTGACCCAGAATTCTTGACTCAAATTACATTGGATGCGTCTGTGCTCCTTAATACCAACGATTTGGGGGACGAGAGGCTGGGGTTGCTGGAACTGTATACAAGGGAGTACTTATCCAAAATACACAGGAGACGTATCGTGGCCCTTAAGCGGGCGTCCACTACCTGACTATCCAGAAAAGACAGTATTTTAAATACAGTGTAAATAAATAAGTTAAGCCACACACGTGTAAATAAAAGCACCACAATAGATTTGAGCTCTCTATGGTTAAACTTATACCTCCAAGAGGGTGCACCGATAAAAGAAGCGGTGGAACACTAAGAAACACAGACAGACAGACATGGCAGGTGCACATCAGGAGGTCTCTATCTATGTTTGTCCCTTTATGACATACATACACAATTTATAAAATATTCAACTTTCAACCAGAGGCACTTATGTACAAGTATGCAGACATACATACACATCCAGCAATCTTTAGTAGTTTTTCTTAGAAGATTAACAGTATGATATTATAAATTGAAACAAATAGCAAAAGACTAAGTTATTGGTCCTAGAATCCATTTTATAAATTGGGAATGAAATATATTTATATTATCAACTGATCTTAAGTTTGATGGTAAGCAGTTCCAAATGGTGGGTCCAGAATAGGTAATACTTTGTTTGAAAATTTCTTTATTAGGTTTTGGAGTGATGAATGTCTGTCCTGTACTAAAACAAGTATGGTAAGGAGTTGAGGTGTCCGAATATTAAGGGTAAATACGGTGCTGTTGTTACGACGAGGGTCATCTGAATGTAGATTCAGGACATTAAGAGGTTAATATTTTGCACTTTATGCCATTTTATAGCTGTCTTTGTATACACAGTGTGTTAATGAGATACGAATGTTGTGTTTAGTTAAGTGTTGTGTGAGATATTTTCTAATATATCCATTCCTTGTTTATCAAGTTTAAGCCTTTGTTAAAAATCATGTACATGTGTATAATTTTTTCTAGAAACAAAGATACGTGTATTTAAAGATTTTGTGACGTTAAGAATGTATAGACCCATATTTTATAGTGTCAGAAGAAAATTCAGTAGAAATAGAACATTTTGTGTAATTTGTTTTTTACCTGATGGATTTCTGTATACAGTAGAACTTCGATGGCTCGAACACCGATGACTCGTTTACCATGGATGAGTCGAAGACATTCTTGAGCCCCTAGCGAAATCCTGTACATAAGAAATAGTGGGGGATAATTAAGGAGATTTTAGTCTTTTATCTTGCAAATGTATGCTGTGTGCACTCATTAGAATCGCTTCGATGAGGCGATTCTAATGAGTACACACAGCATACATATTCATTATAGAACACCAAAAAGATGTCAAAAAGTATCTCGTTATGCCTCCTGACAGTAACCTCAGTGGCTCGAACTACCCCTGTCTCGAACAGATTTTCGAGGTCCCAAAGGTGTTCGAGCCATTGAAGTTCGACTGTAATTCAGTCTGTCAGATTAGGTTGTATTTTTGCAGGACCCGATTATTCAAAGCATTGTTAGCTTAACCAGATCGTAAGTGGTCAAAATGGTTACTGTTCTAGCAAGTACAACTCTGAAATCTGTGTTGGGAAAATGAGAGAAGCTACTAAATTTTTTCGGCAAAAATATTGGCATTTTTGCCATATAAAATGATCAAAAAGTTGTAAGGAAACATTTACAACATTGTTTTGAATACTGTAACTGGATCCTGGCTGGAAAATACTTAGATATACAATCCAAAATTGTACCCTAAATTCCAAGTTCCAGTTGTTCGAAACTAACAATGTCATTTGTTAACTTATAATTAAAGCTTCCATCCTTTAATATGCTATTAATATTTTCGCTGAAAAAAGGTGAAATAGAAGTGAAGGCTATGATCAGAGATACCAAAGGGAAAGAAACACGAACATGAAACAACTCAACCTTAATGAAAACATCACAAGCTGAAAGCCCAAAGGAGATTTACTTGCAAACAAAATGGCCAAATGTCTATCCAAAATAAAAATGAAATATGCAATACATACATACAAAGACAAACTGTAACAAAAATAAATCACTATAGAAGCATGCAAATGCAAACGCTACTCACATTTGATGGCAAAAATACCAGATTATTAGACACTGTACTTGCTAGAACAGTTAACTTTTAACCGCTAACGAGCTCTTTAAGCTAACAATGTTTGAACAACTGGGCCCTGGTGTTCTGCAAGTTGAGGGCCCAAGCAAACAACAACAGCTCTGCAAATGGGGCATCATACACCCTTTGCACGTTGTATGATGTAGCAAATATATTGTCTCTCCAGCTAGTCGGTGTTTATGGACTAAATATTGCGGAAATGTGGCTGTTCGACAAAAGACAGAGAATTAAATTACAGCAGACAGTCAAGGCTAAGTTCCTTTGCCTTCAAATAACATCACTTTGAACTGAGGAGTAAAAGAAAACAGGAATATTGTCTCATTTGGATAGTGTTTGGTTTATTTCTGTTGAGGTTTTACATCCCTGTCAACACTAGGTTATTTTGGAGAAGGTGCTTCTGATTTTATGGGACTTTTACCTGGCATTGATATTAAATGACATCTCGAGCCTACAGCCAAAAGATACTGTTAGGGTTTATAACCAGGGATGGTCCAATGCGCACCAATTTGCCATGGCAGGCCTAGAACTTGTTAGTGGTTTATCAGTACTCTTATTCAGTCAGGTTCAGCTCTACGTGGAAGCACCATGCAGGCCAATCTTGGATATTATTAATTGATTATCCGATATTACACATGGTCAACCAATATTCAAAAATCATCAATCATGTTTTTAATTGCGTCAATTAATAAAATTGTCATACAGCCTCGTGCCAATACAGCAGACCTCGGACCTGTAACTGGGCCAATACGAAATTACTTGATTAATAACATGATAATATTAAATTGTTGTGCGATTCGTATCATTGCCAAAACAGGTATAGTGAAACTTCAATGGCCCATTGAGGCTTGGTGAAATAGATTGGGCTGCATGGTGCTTCCACACAAGGCTAAAACTGACCGCACGAGTACTGATACACCTTGGAAGGTATAAGCCAGCCTAGGCAAAATGGTGGGACTCAGACCGTCCCTGCATGCAAATCCTATTAGTTGGGCTTGAGATGTCATTTCATCACAATGACGGGTAAATGTCCCATGAAATTGGAAGCAACGTCTCCAAAATGACCTTAATAGTGTTGGCAGGGACGTAAAACCTCAACACAATCATATTATGATTAACGATCGGGTCAAAATAAGTGAAATAACCTTTAAAAGGGCTGTAAAACAAAAAAAATCTAGTTTGGAATAATTTAGATAGATATTTTATCATGAAAAGATATGCTGTGTCTACTCAGTAGCATCACCTCAATAATGCGATTCTAATGAGCACACACAGCATACCTTTATTTTATGGAAGCATTATGCTTCCTGACTTGGGGCAAACTCGCTGTGGCTCTAACTACCCATCTTGAACCCATTTTCATTGTCCCAAAGGTGTTTGATTCATTGAAGTGTAACTGTATGTATACACCCTATAAGAAACAAAAATCATGTTTATATGGTTCATATGCGCTCAATATAAAATTGTCTCAATTGAATACAAGTTGTGGTTTCTGTTAGCTCTCACCATGCTGGATTTTTCAGGCTGGAAAGTTGTTCAAAACATGACCAAGGGCATGTGGATTTTGTTTGTTTGATTTGAAGTTTAACGTCCCCGTCAACACTGTAAAGGTCATTTTGGAGACGTTGCTTCCAATTTTGTGGGACTTTTACCCGACATTGAGAGGAAATGACATCTCAAGCCCTGTCGCCCAATGAAACCAAAAGGGTTTACTAGCATGGACGGGCCGCCTTGCACTGCGGTTCCTGGACAGGCTTAGATCCTCTAAGCGGTTTACCAGTACTAGTGTGCGGGCTGGATTCAGCTCTGTGTGGAAGCATCATGCAGCCCATATAATTTTTCAAGCCCTACGGGTGGGGGCCGTTGGATTTGGTAAGTTTCATAGAGACACGACAAGATTTTTACTCGTCCTCCAAAACTTTTGCTTCTAACGCGAGCCTTTGAGTGGATTTTTCCAGGCCTGAAACGGTCAGCTGATCAGGATTTATACTGTTTTCCATTCTGCTTCTGAATCCATGGTAAAAATTGAAATTATCCAGCATAAATGACTGAAAATTGGGGAGGAATGTAACATATTGAAAAATTCTGCATTGTGAGATAAGTAAAAAAGAAGAACAAGACTCACAAAGGGAGCAAAATCCTTTGCAGTCTTGTCAAGCAGATGCCCTTTGTTTTTATTTGAAGTGACCTTATCCAAACAAGGGGTCTACTGTTAACTCTTATCTTGCTGTTCACGACAACCCCTATCTTTGCAAACAGTGTAGATCCAGATCAGATGGCTTCTGAAGAAGCCATCTGATCAGAATCTACACTGTTTGGCATTCAGTTTATGAATTTGTAGCAATAAATTACATCAAGTAATTTGATTGGTTCATAGACAGAAATGGGTGAGGCTTAAATGAATATTCAGCAAGATAAGGGTTAAAGGAAGAATTGTTCCTAAGGAGCAAACTCTGTGTTTAGGAGAAGCCAATTTGATTACGGAGATAGTAATACTTTTTGAAGTGTTCCTTTGCAACAGGGTTCAGTTTGATAAGGGGGCAAACACGTTTGGAAGTTGACTATTCTGACTGTATTCACTCCCCTTAATGTAGAAACTGGACAAGTTTTCCCAGAATCCTCAAAACCCACCTCCACAAAACCGGGTATCTTTTGCTGATGCCAGATTCCAAGTTTATTTACCATAGTTACCCTAAATATTGGAACAACAAAAGAATCATACCCAGCATTAATTGTTTTGTAATGTATCTGAAATGGAAACTATAAAAACTGTATCTATCCTACTGTGAAAATCCTGAAAATTTCGATACCCTGAGGGCTTGCTATAATTCTCCTAAAATTTTAATAAATTTGGTTCATGATCAAAAGGTGCAGACAGAATGGCAAACAGTGTAGACCCTGATCAGACTGCTTCTGGGCAGTCTGATCAGGGTCTGCACTGTTTGTTTAGGCCTATCTGTCCCAAAACTTAGGATCATTATGGCGCCTAGTCCGACTGGATTCACTCCCCTTTGTGTAGAGACGACAAGTTTTCCCAGAATCCTTGAAACACACCTCAACGAGTACCTTTTCATAATCCAGGGTATCCATTGCAAGCACCATAGTTACCCCTAAATATTGGAATAACAACAGAATCATTGTTCTCATACCCAGCAATGTGTCTAAAATATTGCTCTGGAATGGAAAACATAAATTCTGTATCAATTCTAAATACTACACAAAGTTTTGTCTTCCAGTTTTGAAGTCAATATATTTTTTCTCAACAGTTGCATTGAAAAACATGTTAACCCTAAAGATTTCCAGAAAAACTACATCTGAAAATGTCGTCTGCTGAATTTTTTTGCACACATTTTACTAAATATTTTTGTGTACATGCAAACACTGTGGACCCACTGTTTGCAAAAATGACTTAAAGTAACCAGCAGACGACAGTTGTCCTGATTGGCATTTAATGGGTTGACATTGTGCTGTTTTTCTGCACATGTTATGTTATGTGCTTGTTACTGAACAAGACCAAATACTGTGCACGACAACCTCTTTATAGTACAGCTAATGGGGTCCACAGCAGAAACCATGTTAGTTAAACAACCATGTAAAATCCAAACAAAAAAGTATAGATTATATAGAAAAATGACCATTCTTGGTCATTTTTCTATATAATCTATACATTTTTGGGATCCGTCTTGAAAAATCTTGTTATATCCAAAACCATGTTATAGCAAACAATGTCATAATGATCTTGTGGTGTATTCACCCTATATATTTGGACACCTTAGCTCTTTACCGTACTTGTTCTAAAATTTGAACAAGTACAATTTACTACCAGATTTTGTGTCTTAACAATGGCTAGACCAAGAGGCAAATAGAGTAGCCCCTGACGAGATGCTGCATTCTGCAGTGTCTTACTGGGTTTACAGTTTGTTCAGGCCTTTCTGTCAGAATACGTAAGGTAAATATGGCAAGACCCTGGTGATTTGCAAGCCCAATTATAATTGCTGGATTAGCACTATTTGATCATTTGTTGGATTGAAGCATCAATAAGATAGTAGGATGTGATTTCCAGCTCGGCAAAAAATTCAATTACCATTTGGGTAAGTTGAAATCAAGCTCAGTTTTTATGCCCTCGCCATTTGAAGAATGGTGGAAAGGGCATATAGCGTTGCCCCTGTCCGTCTGTGCGTCCGAAACTTAAACGCGGTCAATAACTTCTTTATTTCTTGATGGGTTTTAAAATTACTCCGAAGAAATGTTAATCATCATGAGACGACGTGTCGCGTGCAAAACCCAGGTCCGTGCCGCCAAGGTCAAGGTCATACTTAGAGGTCAAAGGTAAAAAAAAAGGGTCAATAACTTTCTTATTTCTGGATGGATTTTGAAATAACTTTGTAGAAATGTTAACCATCATGAGACGATGTGTCACATGCAAAACCCAGGTCCGTACCTCCTAGGTCAAGGTCATACTTAGAGGTCAAAGGTCAAAAAAGGGTGCGAAACTTAAACACAGCCAATAACTTACTTATTTTTGGATGGATTTTGAAATTATTTTGAAGAAATGTTATCTATCATGAGACATTGTGTCACCTACAAACCCAGATCCATACCTCCAAGGTCAAGGTCATACTTAGAGGTCAAATGGCATAAAAAGGGTCCAAAACTTGAACACGGTCATTAACTTTCTATGGATGAATACGAACATAGACATATTTCAGGCGGGGGCATCCGTGTCCTATGGACGCATTTCTAGTCTATTGGATAATGAACCCAAAACATGCAAATGAAACTGAAACCGGAACAAGTCATTTTTATGTTGCATAAATTTGAAATCAGAACCAGTCAATCACAGGCACATTATAGTCTTTGGCGAAATTCTTGACTATTAATACTTCAAAACATGCCAGTGAAATGGAATTCAGAACTGGCCAATTAGCTCTTTATTCATTTATCCGTCCATAACATGCAGGCTTAATGAACATTAAAACAAAATAATTTTACTATCGGTTGTGTATCCAAAACTGCTCTGGGAGCTTGCTGATCTAGGTAAACATAGTATGTTGATTCAATCCTGGGCCCGCTTGTTCAAAACTAAAGATGTTGTTAGTCAAACTGTTGTTAAAACTTTGAACATTAAATATCATATCTGCACAGATATTTTTGCTGAAAAAAATGTGAGTAGCTCTTGAAAAAGCAAAAGCTACTCACATTTTTTCAGCAATATACAATCCTATTAGATATTGTACTTGCTAGAACAGTTAAAATTTTGGTCACTAATGAGCTTGTTAAGCTAAAGATGTTTTGAACAACCGGGCGTGGGGCCAATTGTTCAAAGGACAAGGGCCAAGTTGTTAAGCTTCTTTACCTTAACAAACTCATTAGTGGCGAAATTGTTAACTGTTCTAGCAAGTACAAAAGTGTTATTTATGCTGAAAAAGAGATTTGCAAAAGCTGCTCTCATTTTTTCAGCAAAAATATAAGCACATTTCCATATTAAATAATAGTTTTAATGATACATTAACTAAAACCATTGTTAGTTTTGAACAGTTGAGCTTAGGGAAACTGGTATAAACAGGTTGTATATGTTGTTTTCGGGCTTCAGCCATTTTATCACATATAGCGACCACTGTTGTGTTTTAGCACCTAATCTTTGTTCATTATCTTAAGTTTGCTTAACATTGAATAAAACCTGCAAAATAAGTGGATTGGTTGTTTGTTTTATTGTTTACCACTATATCATATCAATGGTATAGATCACTCTCTCATAAGCCCACCCCAGTTATGCTTAGCATACCATTTCGTTTTATACAGTCTAAAATGAGTGTCCTTGACAAACAGTTAACCCATAAGATCCACGAAAAACTGCATATGGAAATGTTATCTGCTTATGTCATCTGCAGCATATTCTTACAAACTTTTAAAACATATTTGTGCATACAGGCAAACAGTGTGGACCCAGATCAGAGGAGCATTCTGATCTGGATCCATATCTGCAAAAAGGACTTTTAAAGTTACCAGCAGAGGATAAAAGCAGTCGACAATTGTAGCGATTGCCATTTTATTGGCTAATAGTCTAGTCTCCCAAAACGGCAACTAGGGTAGGTCCAGATCAGATGCCGCAGATTGTGGCATCCTATCAGGGCTTCACTGTTTGCAAAAACTGTATCTGGGCATAAATCCTATGGAATACACTGATGAATTATCTTGAGACAATGTATGCATATA
Source organism: Lucinisca nassula (assembly GCA_963580285.1). Classification (NCBI taxonomy): domain Eukaryota; kingdom Metazoa; phylum Mollusca; class Bivalvia; order Lucinida; family Lucinidae; genus Lucinisca; species Lucinisca nassula. The sequence goes on from OY757022.1 coordinate 1,599,007, forward strand.
AGGAACACCACTCTTGCTGTTTCTATAAATTATCTGCCCTTGCTCACAATTCATGTCCAGCCTAAAATGTACAGCCCCTGCCCATTGGGGCTTGGAGACATACATGTAGATTGGGCTACACAGACCGCACACGAGTACGTGTAAACCACGAGGGTCTAAGCCTGTTGGGTGAAGTGGTGCGAGTCCGACCGTCTATGCATATAAACCCTATTGGTTTCACTGGGCTGCAGGGCTTGAGATATCGTCATCACGTTGCGTGAAAGTCCTACAAAATCGGAAGCAACGTCACCAAAATTACTTACTGTTACTTGGTAGCTCAGTCGAATGCGCATCTGACTGGTGATCAGGACGCGGTTTTGATACCTACCGGGGTCAGCAACATTCCTTCGCGGAGATTGATAACGAAATCTTTTCTGCGGTCATTCTCTTCCTACCGCTGATTCAAGAAGGGCAGTTGTCAGTTTCTGGCAAAGAATGTGCACTGAAATGGTTAACCGCTAACGCATAAGCCTGCCCAGGAAAAGTGTGGATAGGTAAACTGACCGGCTCAAAAATGACCTAAATAGTGTTGACTGGGCCGTTAAATCCAAAAACGAACAAACAAGACCTATAGTGTTGAGGGGGACTTTCAACCTCAAACAAACGCCACTAATCACTATGTACTGTTGTCAGAGGATAAGTTGAAAGTGACGTCAGCGAATGTTTTTATTGTTGGACATTGCCACTGTTGTCAAAAGGTGACGAAGCTTCGGTAATGTTCATTATAACAGTATAATCTGTCTTGCCAACTAATGATGGGTGTGATAATGATAACAGTACAGCCTGACAAACCTACCTGTGGTGGTATTATCTTTTACGTCACTGTCTACTTATCCTCGGACAACAGTTGTGATACGAGTATTTTGGAGATTGCTCAGTCATTACTAGGTCTTGCCAGAAGAATGATACGAGTGTTTGTTTGTTTGTTATGGAGTTCAACGGCTCAAATCAACACTATTTAGATCATTTTTGAGACGGTCAATTTACCTATCCACACTGCCTGGGCAGGCTTATACGTAAGTGTTTAACCAGTACAGTTCACATTCTTTAGCCAGAAACTGACAACTGCCCTTCTTAAATCAGCAGAAGGGAGATTTGTTTGATTTGAGGTTTAACGTCCGCGTCAACACTGTAAAGGTCATTTTGGAGACGTTGCTTCCAATTTTGTGGGACTTTTACCCGACAATGAGATGAAATGACATCTCAAGCCCTGTCGCCCAATGAAACCAATAGTGTTTATTAGCATGGACGGTCCGCCTCATACCCCGGTTCCTGGACAGGCTTAAATCCTCTTAAGCGGTTTACCAGTAATAGTGTGCGGGCCGGATTCAGCTCTGCGTGGAAGCATCATGCAGCCCATATATTTCTTCAAGCTCCTATGGGTGAGGGTGGAACAGAAGGGAGAGAATGACAGTAGAAAAGATTTCATGATCAATCTCCATGAAAGAATGTTGCTGACCCCGGCGAAATCTACCCACATCCTCCTGATCACCAGTCAGCCGTGCATCCGACTGAGCAACAGCGGCAGGCAAAAGTGAACTGAGGTCTTGTCAAAGGGATGATAGAATATTCAACTCGGACACAATTAAAAATACTTATTCTGTTTATTAACAATATACTCTACCATAAACAATACATGAATTTTACTGGGAATTTGGAACATTTCCAAGGGAGGTGACTTTTAAAAATATTGTCCACGTCAATAGGGGTCAATTTTTAAAACAAAACAATTTGCTAAATTCAAGAACAGCAACTTCTTTCCTTCAATACAGACTCCCTTATTTGGACTGATTGTAAATCAACCCAGTTATATATATAACAGAACTTATACTGATAATGTCAATGTGACTACCACTGACCAATAAAGTTAAGTCACATACAATGAAAACAATGGAGCCACAAGAACCGGCAAGAGTTTTTCAATAATAAAATTTTTTCAAACAGTCATCCCCAAAATGGGACACTAACGAACTGTGTAGGCTCAATCGGACACCGCAAAATGCTGTGTCTGATCAGTCTACACCATTTGCTTAAAGTACAAGGGCCAGTTGTTCAAAACTAACAATGTTGTTAATATTTTTGCTGAAAATATGTGAGCAGCTTTTAATCATTTTAGAGCTCATTAAGCTTAGGAGGCTTTGAACAACTGGACCCAGGAATTAAACAGTTAAACAAAACTGCCTAAGTCTAGTTCCAGGACCATTTCCAAAGTCTTCACTCCTAGACAATGTGCCCACCAGTTCTGTCAGTACTAAGGTTATGAGTAGGAGGGGACTCAGCTGGCAGGAAACCAGAAGGGAGCAAGTCATCTCCCTTTCAGATATGTCAGATGTGTGTGTTTGAGTTTTATATCTCACCAACAGCTATGGTCATGCGTAGATAAGACCTCCGTTTAAAGACTCATCCAAAAGTCTGGAGAAGCCTGGGATCAGTTTAACCCACAACCCCTGGTTTATGAGGCGAGTAGCTAAACCACTACACCAGGGAGGTTTCTAAATATATCAGGTGTACCAAATCCCCTTATGAGGACTCAATACACCTAGGGCCAGTTGTTCAAAATTTTGTAAGGTGAATGAGCTCACTTCTGGTCAAATTGTTAACTGTATAGGTAAGCACAACATTATACAGTGGTAATTTTGTTGAATAATATGAGCAACTTTTGCAAGCTACTCACATTTTTTTCAGCAAAAATATATGTATATTTGCCAAACTTAAAGATAAAAAACTTACTGGTATGCTAACTAACATCATTAATAGATTTGAACAACTGGACCGTGATATATTTTCTCCTACTTTTACAAAGAATTTTGGGACTTTCTGTATACATTGAACAACAAAAAAGGGATTCTAGTCTAAAAGGAAAGAATTTGCTCTCTAGGAGAAAATTCTTCCCTTTCAGAGTAGAAACCTATTGATAAGAGCTTCCTCCAATTGATAAAGGAAGAGCTTCCTACAACTGATAAAGAGAGCTTCCTGCAATTGATAAAGAAAGAGCTTCCTCCAATTGATAAAGAGCTTCCTCCAACTGATAAGGAGCTTCCTCCAATTGATAAAAGAGCTTCCTCCAATTGATAAGGAGCTTCCTCCAATTAATAAAGAAAGCTTCAACCAATTGATAAAGAAAGAGCTTCCACCAACCAACAAAGAAAGCTTCCTCAAATTGATAAAGAGAGAGTTTCTGACAACTGATAAAGCAAGCTTCCTCCAATTGATAAAGGAAGAGCTTTCTCCAACTGATAAAGGAAGAGCTTCCTCCAATTGATAAAGGAAGAACTTCCTCCAACTGATCCAAATGATAAAGGAAGGAGCTTCCTCCAACTGGTAAAGGAAGAGCTTCCTCCAACTGGTAAAGGAAGAGCTTCCTCCAACTGGTAAAGGAAGAGCTTCCTCCCATTGATAAAGGAAGAGCTTCCTCCAATCGATAAAGGAAGGGCTTCCTCCAATTGATAAAGGAAGAGCTTCCTCCAACTGATAAAGAGAGCTTCCTCCAATTGATAAAGATAGAGCTTCCTCCAAATTGATAAAGAGCTTCCTCCAGTCGATAAGGAGCTTCATCCAATTGATAAAGGAAGAACTTTCTCCAACTGATCCAATTGATAAAGGAAGAGCTTCCTCCAACTGGTAAAGGAAGAACTTCCTCCAATTGATAAAGGAAGAGCTTCCTTCAATCAATAAAGGAAGGGTGGCCTCCAATTGATTAAGGAAGAGCTTCCTCCAACTGATAAAGAGAGCTTCCTCCAATTGATAAAGAAAGAGCTTCCTCCAATTGATAAAGAGCTTCCTCCAACTGATAAAGGAAGAGCTTCCTCCAATTGATACAGAGCTTCCTCCAATCGATACAGAGCTTCCTCCAATTGATAAGGAGCTTCCTCCGAGTGATAAAAGAGCTTTCTCCAATTGATAAAGAGCTTCCTCCAATTGATAAGGAGCTTCCTCCAACTGATAAAAGAGCTTCCTCCAATCGATAAAGAGCTTCCTCCAATTGATAAAGAGAGCTTCCTCCAATTGATAAAGAAAGAGCTTCCTCCAAGTGATAAAAGAGCTTTCTCCAATTGATAAAGAGCTTCCTCCAATTGATAAGGAGCTTCCTCCAACTGATAAAAGAGCTTCCTCCAATCGATAAAGAGCTTCCTCCAATTGATAAAGAGAGCTTCCTTCAATTGATAAAGAAAGAGCTTCCTCCAATTGATAAAGAGCTTCCTCCAACTGATAAAGAGAGCTTCCTCCAATTGATAAAGTAAGAGCTTCCTCCAATCGATAAAGAGCTTCCTCCAATCGATAAAGAGCTTCCCTCCAATTGATAAAAGAGCTTCCTCCAATCGAAAAAGAGCTTCATCCAATTGATAAGGAGCTTCCTCCAACTTGTAAAGAAAGCTTCCACCAAATGATAAAGAAAGAGCTTCCACCAACTGACAAAGAAAGCTTCCTCAAATTGATTAAGAGAGAGTTTCCGACAACTGATAAAGCAAGCTTCCTCCAATTGATAAAGGAACAGCTTCCTCCAACTGATAAAGGAAGAGGTTCCTTCAATTGATAAAGGAAGAACTTCCTCCAACTGATAAAGGAAGAGCTTCCTCCAACTGATAAAGAGAGCTTCCACCAATTGATAAAGAAAGAGCTTCCTCCAATCGATACAGAGCTTCCTCCAATTGATAAGGAGCTTCCACCAATTGATAAAGGAGCTTTCTCCAATCGATAAAGAGCTTCCTACAATTGATAAGGAGTTTCCTCCAATTGATAAAGAAAGCTTCCACCAATTGATAAAGAAAGAGCTTCCACCAACTGACAAAGAAAGCTTCCTCAAACTGATAAAAAGGAGAAAAAGAGCTGCCCTCAATTGATAAAAAAGAGCTGCCTCCAATTTAATAAAGGAACAGCTTCCTCCAATTGATAAAGAGAGCTTTCTCCAATTGATAAAAGAAATGAATGCTCCAATGAAATGTGTATGAATTCCCTGTAAAATCAATACAACTGCCAAGTAATATCACATACATAACACAACAACAGGGACTTAAAATCACAGCCTAATATATTCTACACAATAACAGGACCTTGCCTAAACACAGATAAAGACGAGACACATTAGCTGGCCAGTCCACAGAGCAAAATTAACAAAATGATATGGCATTGTTTTTGTCATCTGTTTGTCCATACTCTTGTCCTGCTGATCCAGAATATGCTCTACCTTGCAAACAGTGTAATCCAGTTCAGATGGCTTCTTGAGTAGCCATCTGGGGCCAGTTGTTCAAAGCATTGTTAGCTTAGCTCGTTAGTGGTCAAACTTAACTGTCTGGCAAGTACGATATCTAAAGTTCTGTTATTTTTGCTGAAAAATGTGAGCAGCTTTTGCTCACATTTTTTCAGCAAAAATATTATCATATTTGACATATTAAATGGTCAGTTTTAACGATATGTCAACTAATAACATCATTAGTTTTGAGCAACTGGCCCCTCAACAGGAACTTCAGTTTGACATTTCAGTTTGTGAATTTGTAGGAATAAATAATATTTAAGAAATGAAATTTATTTTTCTGCAGTTCATGGAAGTATGAACGCAGTGGGTCGCGTGCAAAGTAAATGAACCCCGAAGGGGTTCATGTAAACTTTGCTAGCGACCCACTGTCGTTCATACTTTCATGAAAAGCAGAAAAATTAAGTTTATTTTTTATATTTACATTATTTGACCCTCATCACTGGGCGAAAAAAATGCTTGTAGGGCAAACTTTTAAAGATGAAAAACATTTACACGCTGTTTTTCTACAAAGAGCGGAGCAGCGATGACATCATCAACGCCCGTAGAGAACAATGGTTTAGAATGACGTCATTAAACATCACTGAAAATCATGTGATTCGATGCGTTCATGGAAGTATGAACGCAATTGTTTTCTATAGGTTTAGATTAGACTTTACACTGGAAATGTAAATATTAATCAATATGAATGGTTGAAAAGCAGAAATGGGTATGGCTAATTTTTCTTCGGCACGATGAGATTTAAATTTTGCATGTCGTCTGTGTCAATACAATGACAAATCTATGTGTAATATAGAGAATCTTACATGAGAGTTCATGTATTATTAAATTTATTAAACAAGTTGAGTAAAAGGGATAAAATGTGAGGCCATGCCGAGCATTTTATCCCTTTTCTTCAACAAGTTTAATAAATTCAATAATACACTATGAGCACGAATGCAAGATTCTATTTATCATATGACATTTTAAAGACATTTTATATACGATTGCTTAACAAAACTGTCAATATTCCACCAATAATAAAGGCGACCTCGTAAAGAACATGGTAAATGTAACGTTATGGGGCCTATCTAACTAATTTCCATATTTAATCAACTAGTGGAATTTATTACATGGCGTTATTACATTCTCAGATGCGACATCATATGATATAGCATATTCTTTCATAACTCTAAAATGACATTTTTAGCTTGCCTGTTTTTGTGTCTAACAGCCTTATCAACACTCTTTAACATATCAGGTGAAAGTGTTACCAGCCAAGTGTAGCAGAAAGAAAAAGCAAACATGTCTTTTAAAAATTAACAAAATTATTGACAAAGTTTTTTAACTGAAATAAACAAAAGTGTACTTTACTCGGAATTTAAATATCCTTAGAGTGCTATGATCTGATCCCACAGAATAAACACCGAGTCCAGAATTAATAGCAACCCCCGCCCATCGGGTCTTAAAGAAATAGATGGGCTGCATGATGCTTCCACGCAGAGCTGAAACCAGCCGCTAACAAGTACTGGTAAACCGCTTCGAGGATCTAAGTCTGCCCAGGCAAAGCGGTGCGAGTCGGTCCGTCCATGCTAATAAACCCTATTGGTTTCATTGGGTGACGGGGCTTGAGATGTCATTTCATCTCAATTGTTACGGGCCGCATTGCCTCCCTTCAATAATATACCTTGGTAGATTATATGCATAGCTTATTGGTTTATCACCACTCTCTGACAACTGGGTCAGAGAGTCGACTCTTTGGCTCAACGGTTAGAGCACTGGACTCTCACCGGACCAGCCCTGGTTCGATTCCCACCATAGGTGGGGATTTTTTCAGGCTATGCTTCTTTCCTTTGTTACGGCTTTCATGTCATAAGATGGGGGCTTGTTCGGGATCAGACTTTATCTCCCCGAAAATGGCTTCATGTCGAAGTTGGCTTCACTTCATCATAAATGATGACTTCTTTGATGAGGGGGTGTGTTACTGAACCTATTGCCTCCCTTCCATTATCTACCTTGGTAGATTATATGCATAGCTTATAAATTTATCACCACTCTCTGACAACTGTGTCAGAGAGTCGACTCTGGCTTAGCGGTTAGAGCACTGGACTCTCACCCGAGCGGCCCAGGTTCAAATCCCATCATAGGCGGGGATTTTTTCAGGCTATGCTTCTTTCCTTTGTTACGACTTTCATGTCATAAATTGGAAGCAACGTCTCCAAAATGCCCTATAGTGTTGATGGGATCGTTAAACCTCAAATGAAACAAACAAAACCAGATTTTTGTCAGCCCTATCCACCCGCCAGAATCTCACGAGTGAGCGAGCGCGATCACGTGACCAAATAACGTCAGAAAGAGGTTATCAAGAGACAATAGCGTCGGATGAATTTCGGAGACAAATAAATTTGGATATATTTGCTTCATAAATGAGTTTCTTGGGTTCAATTATATATTTCGGGTGCAGGAATATTGTTAGTTCACGACAAATGCCAGGGATATTGACAATAAATCAATATGCTTGGGTAATTAAGAGGATTATTAGTGCGTGACTCGAAAAACAGTAAACAAACATGGCGGAAGATAAGGTCGTTGTACAGACGGATAGTAGATCATATTCCGAGGTAGAGGATCATTCTAACCTCATTGTGATGCAGAATAATGACGGTCCTCTTCAGGGTTTAAAGCCTGTGGACCCTAAAGTTCCGTCCACGTTGGATTACAGAGGAAGAAGCTGTTTTCTGTTGGGACAAAATGATGGACAGGGGGCGGAGCTTACAGGACAGAAATACGTCATACTTGAGGATTCCCCTTCCGGCGTCCCTCAGATAAATCGGGCATTCTCGGCGGAAGCGAGGCCAACTCAAGTAGTTTCCGGTTTTGGAAATGGCTTTTTGCAGCAGCAAATACTGAATACACAACAGATGTGTTTACAACAACAACAGGCTATGTTTGTTCTTACGGACACGGTGAATAAACTGCAGAAAACATTAGATAAACAAGGAGCATTAAAAAGGAAAGCAGATGCTGTGCATTTGCCGGAAATAGATAATCGGAGCACTACTTCCGATATGGATGTGTTTTCGGACGGGTCGGCGGAGAGTTTGTCTTCGGAGGACGAGAATGATTCAGACGAGGACAACACTACATCGGCGAAAAGGCAGAAACTGGATGCAGGTGTAGATGATTGCACAATTGAAAAGGAGAAAGATTTGGGAACCGGAACAAGTAAGAAATTAGAAAATTTAAAAAAGTTGGGCAGTCATTTCAAAAAGGAGAAAACCCTGGGAGAAAATGTACATGAAGTGGTAGAGTCGACAGTAAATCAAGGGTTAGAGGCTGTAGTGGAACACAAATCAGAGACAATGCAGGCTTTGTTAAAGAAATATGACACACCTGAGAACTGCACATTCTTGGAAGTTCCAAAAGTAAACAAAGCCGTTTGGACATCTAAACAGACCTCAAAAGGGTTGAAAGAATCTGATAGATTGTTACAAAGAACACAGACATACCTTACAAAAGCACTTATTCCACTGGTTAAAATTATGGACAAATCACTAAAGAGAGAATCGGAGGAGTCAGAAGAACTATTTGATCTAGCCATGGATGCATTCAACTTGTTGGCATTTTCGCACAGAGACTTCTCTAGCCAACGTCGGAGGTTGCTTAATCCTGCCATTGTGAATAAGTATAAACAGCTATGCGGGGAGGCAGCTCCCATTGCCCCTATATTATTGCTTGGAGAAGAAGAAACATTGGAAAAGAAAGTGAAGGAAATAGATGAAAGTAAAAAAATGGGTAACAAAAAAAAACTTATTCCCTTCTACGTCCCAGCAGACAGATAGAGGAAAGTCATATAATCAACAGGGCAGATCGCATGGATATCAGAGCTCTAGATACTACAAACACACATATAAGTACAATCACAATCAAAGTACGAACAAGCCTTCACATCACAGAGACCATTTTTTATCAAAGAAGGCCCAGAACCACCAACAGGGAAAGAAATCATACAGAAAGGGGGAGCTGGGCCATCAGAAGAAATAAGACCATCAAAGAGGATAAAGAGTACTGTAAGTAAGAAGCTTTCATGTTCAAATACACCTGATAATTTTACAGCAGGCCAAATTCAGTATTTTATGGATAAATGGAAACAAATAACCACTGATAGAACTTTACTTAATATAATAAAGCATGGGTACAAGCTTGACTTTGAAACCCCACCATGTGATCAGTGTTCAAGAAGGGAGATAGCATTTAATGACAAAGGGAAGATCATTGTTACAGAGATGTTGAATATATTGTTGGGAAAAAGAATTATTGAGGAAGTGCGACATGAACAGGGCAAAGCTCTATCTCATATCTCTTTACGGCCTAAGCCAGATGGATCTTTTCGACTTATCTTGAATTCGAGTAATCTTAATGAGCACATAGAGAAAGTTCATTTTAAAATGGAAACTCTAAGGTCAGTGCTTAGCCTTATTAAGAAAAGTTGTTATTTTTCCAAAATTGATATAAAAGATGCGTACTACCACCTGAAAGTTGCTAGCTCAGAAAGAAAATATCTTTGGTTTACATGGGAAGGTAAAGTGTATTCCTTCCGCTGCTTGCCAAATGGGTTATCGTGTGCGCCCCGAATTTGGACTAAATTGCTTAAACCAGTATTGTCATCTCTACGAAAGAAAGGGCACACTAATTCAGGGTACATTGATGACATATTGCTCCAAAGTGACACATTTCATGAATGTGCTAGGAATGTTGATGACACCATTTCAGTGATGGACGGATTGGGGTTAACGCCTCACCCTGATAAATCTGAGATTGTACCATCACAGATCATTGAGTTTGTGGGGTTTGTGCTTAACTCCCTCGATATGACAGTTAGAGTCACTACTGAAAAAGCTAGGAATATAATTACACAATGTAAAGGCATTTTAAAGAAGAGTTCCATAACCATTAGGGAGTTTGCACAGTTAATCGGTAAACTTGTAGCAACTGAGCCAGGAGTGCAGTATGCACCATTATTCTACAAACCCTTAGAAATACAGAGAGAACGAGAACTGAAATATAGCAGGGGTAATTTTGATGCTTTGATGGTAATGTCATACAAAAACAGAGAATGCGTACAATGGTGGATAACTAATTTGCCAGTAGCATTTAGACCTATTCTCACACCAAAACCAAATAGGGTAATTTGACAGTAGTTTGACTGGATATGGGGCATATGATGTGACAAATGACAATGAAATCAGTGGGCTATGGTCGGTGGCTGAGAGAGAATATCACATAAACTACTTAGAACTGAAAGCCGCTTTTCTTGCTTTACAAGGGTTGTGTGCAGATGTAAGGAATGAACATGTTCAGCTGCATTTGAACAATACTACAGCAATAAAATACATAACAAAGATGGGGGGTAGGAAAGAGATGTTAAACAATCTGACCAAAGACATCTGGATGTGGTGCATGCAGAGGAACATAGTTATGAGTGCCTTTCATATTTGTGGGTCGTTAAATTTCCGGGCGGACGCCTTGAGTAGACAAAAGCTGAATCCAGACATGGAATGGATGCTGGGCAGTGTAATATTTAACAAATTAATGGGGTTATATGGAATGTGTGAGATAGATCTGTTTGCTTCCAGTAAAAACAAGAAAATGCTGCCATATGTATCATATTTACCAGATAGAGAAGCCTTTGCATATAATACTTTTTTGCTGTGTTGGAACAAGTATTACTCATATTTATTTCCACCTTTTTCTTGTATTGGCAGTGTACTTCAGAAGATAGAACAGGACAAGGCAGAGGCAATTCTGATTACACCGCTTTTCTCAACACAGACCTGGTTCCCGAAACTTCTCCAGTTAGTAAGAGAACAGGCATTTCTCCTCCCCAAAGTGGAGACAATCTTATCATTACATCATTACCAGGAGAAACCAAAAAACATTCCTCTACGGACAATGAACCTGGGTGTTTTCAGGATATCAGGGAAGAAATCTGTCGCAGTGGCCTATCAGAGGATGCTGCCAACGTTATCATCAGTTCATGGCGACCATCTACAAGAAAACAGTAGGGGACGTATTTCCAGAAATGGCTGTCATTTTGTAGTGAAGAACAAGTTAATAAGTTTAACTCACCTATAAATTGTGTTATTAGATATCTTAATAAGTTACTTAAGCAGGGTCTTGGATACAGTGCAGTGAATACTGCAAAATCTGCAGTATCAAGTGTGGTGAGTGTTGTAAATAATGTAAATATTGGAAATCACCCATTGATAAAGCAATTTATGAAAGGAGTATATAATCAAAAGCCTTGTTTACCTAAGTGTAATGCAACTTGGTGTGTGAGTGATGTGTTAAAATATTTAAAATCATTGAGCCCAGTTGCAGGGTTGTCATTGAAGCTTTTGTCGTATAAGTTGGTTGTTTTGTTAGCTCTTACAACGGGGCAGCGAATTCAAACTATGCATTCTTTGGATATCCGAAACATATCAACACCAACATTCATGAAAATACGTGTAGGAGATTTGTTGAAACAGTCCAAAGCAGGAAACCATCTAAATGAGTTGTATATAGAGAAATATAGGCCTGATGAAGATATATGTGTAGTGGATACATTTCAGGCATATCTTGATAAGACTAAACCACTCAGTGGAGATAATTCTCAATTATTCATTAGTCTTCAGAAACCACATAATCAGTGACAAAAAGTACTCTGGCAAGATGGATCAAAGTGGTTTTGTTGTTTGCTGGAGTTAACATGTCAATGCACACTCCACCACAAGTACCAGATCAGCTTCCACAAGTGTGGCAGCATTGAAAATTCCTATAGATACTGTTTTGAAAACAGCAGAATGGAAAAAGGAGTGTATTTAGAAAATTTTATCAAGAGAGGTGACAAATAATACTGAATTTAGTTTTGCAGTCTAGTTCAGTTAAAATAAAGAACATGTCCAATTATTGTCCGGACAAGTGGAAAATTGTTTTGGGTTTAATGCTTTGTGAAGCTTGCATTCACATAGGGCCCACAAAGCCTCTAATCAAGCTAGGTATATATATATAGGCTGAGTATGGACTTCGGTTAGGGTAACATAACTGTTTTGTTTTAAGTAGCACATTTTCACTTGTCACCTGACAGAGACAATAGAACTCTGAGGCAAACATATGACTGGTGGAAAAAAAGTTTTTTCCACTATGGATACATATTATATAGTATCCAATGTCTTAGTAGTTAGTGACTGCAATGATATATCAAGTGGTAATATGCATAATTATTATGATATTATAGAATGCCTTAGATTTTAAATTAGATTCTGGTCTAGCATATAACGTTTTTTAAATATTTTGCTGTTGGCTCATGTAACATGGACTCTGAATACTCATGTGATTCTGGCGGGTAGCTAGGGCTAACAAAATTGACAAGTTAAATGAGACTTACCTGTAAGTTGAAGTTTGATGTTAATTTTGTTAGTCCCTATCTACCAAGAATCACACGCCCTCCCGCTAGGTTTAATCCCACCCATTACAAGTATGTGTTCCATGTTACATGAGTTTAACGTGTACATATACACTTTGGCTCTGAAAGTCTGACATTATTTGGTCACGTGATCGCGCTCGCTCACTCGTGTGATTCTTGGTAGATAGGGACTAACAAAATTAACATCAAACTTCAACTTACAGGTAAGTCTTGTTTATCTTGTCAATTAATAATAGTCCTCAAGTAATCCAACACAGAACATAGAATGAAATTTCTTAAGAAACCCAAACTAAACTAAAGGGAAATTGTTATCCATTTTTATAACGTAATGAAACTTTCCAGAAGTCTGTAGAAATGAAATAGTTCATATGCTAAAAATTATGCGATCAGGAAACTTCTAATCCCTAATCGCCTTTTCTTATAAACATCAAGTTTACCAACTATAATTAATCTGTGACTCATTTTCTAGAACATTCCTTTTAAAAGTTAGTAAACAATATATTATATAGATAACCCAGTGGCAATGGTTATAATGTGAGAATGAGAAAAAAAATTCTTATACATAACAAAAGAATTCATTCAGAATACAGTAAAATTCCTATTTTAAGACCACCTTTGGGACTGTTCAAAAGTGGTCTTAAAGACCACTTTTGAACAGTCCCAAAGGTGACCCTTTACTAGAGGACACTGAGTGTTGTAAATGTTAAGAAATAACAGCTATAACCTTTAAATATGCTTTTAAAAGCAGAATTAGTCCTAATTCTGGCTGGTCTTAACGGCGGAATTTTACTGTACACGTAAATGTATTAAAGCGGGCCTCTGTGGCCTAGTGGTTAAGAGCGCTGACTCTAGGTCATTAGGTCTCTCACCGCTGTGGTTCGAGCCTCGCTCGGGTCACATGGGAGACGCCAAGTTCTGCAACAGAAGGTCAGGTGTTTTTCTCCGAGTACTCTGGTTTTCGCCCACCTCTGATTAATGATCGGCTCGATATGAGTGAAATAATCTTGAAAGGGCCGTAAAACCAAAACCAAAAAAAAAAAAAAAAAAAATGTATTAAAAGACAATTTCATTTACTTTTCAGTTTATAAATTGGTATTTTACTAAAAGATTCACTTCACCAATAAAGCACCACAGAAAATTCTAGAGTATATGACAACATAACTGTTTCTTATATTTAGAGTTAACAAGGTTTTGCATTATACCCTAAGTATTCAGAAACCTCTACTTATATACTATACTTGTTTTTAAATTTGGACAAGTACAATCTCACTGGGGCTTGAAGAAATATATGGGGTGTATGATGCTTCCACACAGAGCTGAAACCAAACCGCACACGAGTACTGGTAAACTGCTTAGAGAATCTAAGCCTGCCCAGGCAATGCGGTGCGAGTGGGCCCATCCATGCTTATAAACCCTATTGGTTTCATTGGGTGGCAGGGCTTGAGATGTCATTTCATCTCAATGTCAGATAGCAAAAATCCCACAAAATTGGAAGCAACATCTCCAAAATGACCTAAATAGTCTTGACGGGGAAGTTAAACCTCCAAACAAACAAACAAATATGTACGGTAAATACAATACATGTAATATCTAGCCTTATTTCCTCTGATAGATAAAAAACAATACTTTGTAAATGCCGTCAGCTTGTAATAATTAGTTCTCTAAATGACATCAGCTAGACATATTTAATTCTAAAGGTTTAATATATATCAATCACAAAATATATATAGCCAAGAAAAAGCAAAAACATAGAAATTCTGCATATAATATAAATGGAATGACAATTTATTGCTAGCAGGGCTAAAAAATAACCTAAATCCACTGAGATCCTTGGATGTAAAGCGTCGTATATGAGCACACTTAGAGATAGAACCACAGAATAAACCACCACATACAGTTGATTCTCCTCACCTCAAAACTAATGTATCAGATAGGAACAAAAGTTTGGGAAAAAGGAGTTGAAAATTTTAACACTTAACATGCCATGCACACTGTGTAGCAGCATGTTGATATTATTGTTCAGAGAAAATCGGGCTTGACATTTCATGTGAAATGTCTGTCCACCAGACAATTCACATGAAATGTCAAGCCTGATTTTCCTAGTAAAATGTCAAACCTTATTTTCCAAGAAAATAAGAGACATGAAAATAAAAATTCTATTGTTTTTGATCCTAAATAAGGTTTGACATTTCATGTGAAATGTCTACCCAGCAGACAATTCACATAAAATGTCAAGTCTTGTTTTCCTAGCAAAGTAAGAGATGAAATGAAAATAAAATTCAGCAGAAATTCTTTCAGAGTATATCTGAGTTAGCACTTGGGTTATTTCTTACTTATCAATTCCATTTAAAACAAACTTTTGTTTCCACAGCCAAAACCAGTCCCTTGTAATGTTAACCCTTGTCCTGCTGAGCCTGGATTTGTCTTATCTTTCAAACAATGAAGATCCAGAGCAGATAGCTTCTTCAGAAGCCATCTGATCCGGATCTTCATTGTTTGTCATTCAGCTCATGAATTTGTTGCAATAATTTGCATCAAGTAATCTGATTGGTTGATAATCAGTAGTGGGTGTGGCATAAATAAATATTCAGCAGGTCAAGGGTTAAGATAATGAGAAGAGTCAACTGTATATGCAAAATACTTAAACCTGCTGAACTGAGATACTAGTAGACAACATCTATTTATTTTTTTACTTTTTCTTCAAAAACCAAAGCTTATTATATTCAAACTCTCTGTTATATTGCGCCATGCTTCAAGCTGGCACGCCAAAATGACCATCAATTGCCATTTCTCATATAATCAGTATGTTTTATTTCTGATATAACTTGGTTGTTTAACCCTTATCCTGCTGAATAAATTAATTTAACAACACCCATTGCTGACTACCACCAAATCAAATTACTGATACATTGTATTTTTTCAGTTCGCAAACTGCAAGACAGTGTAGATCCTGATCAGATGGCTTCAGAAGCCATCTGATCTAGATCTACACTGTTTGCAAAGGTAGGGGTTGTCGTGAACAGCAGGATAAGGCTTCCTCAGAATGCCATCTGATCTGGATCTACACTGTTTGCAAAGGTAGGGGTTGTCATGTTCAGCAGGATAAGGGTTAACTAATATTATTTCTGCATTGCACCCCAACATTAGTGTTATTAAGAGGTTAATACCAGCTGCTAGTATTCCATTTCGGGATGTTGAAGATTAAAGCAAACATACCTGACAGAGAATGCAATGATATGAAATTTTGTTATTAAAATATGCTTAATATCAACCAGAAACTATAATATAATTGCACAAGATTATGCCAACAGTAAATATCAATAAAAGTTTGATTTGCAGCATGAAAAAAGCAAGCTGTTCCATATAAACCCCACCAACCCTAATTTATCCCATAAAGGCACCCAGTAAGCATAAAACCTGTTTTGACTTTGAAAGTCATGAATTAGCCAATCATTGTGCGACATTTACCAGCCAATCATTGTGCCACATTTACTTGTACCTGATTTTTGGTTTTGGTTTTACGACCCTTTCAAGATTTTTTCATTTATTTCGAGCCTATCGTTAATCAGGGATGGTCCTTAACCTGAGTACCCGAAAAAAAAATGCTGCAGGTCTCATGTAACCACACAGGATGTGATACAGAAAAATGATCTCATAACTCTTACTGCTATGAATATTTCATTATGCTACATTCCTCCCAGATTTTCAGCCATCTGTATTGCATGATTTTAATATTTACCATGGATTCAGAGGCAGAATGGAAAACAGTGCAGATCCAGATCAGCTGGCTCTATACCGTTTTCCGAAATGCATATATCCCAGTTAAGTATGGTGGGGGTTAACCAAACAAACAAATTTAACAAATGATGGTCTGTTTAAACTAATCAGGGCTTCTGTCATGTATTAACCCATGATGCCAATTATGACAATTGTTGTCTGCTTTGTTGTCTGCTGGTTACTTTAAAACTCATTTTTGCAAACTGTGGATCCAGATCAGACTGCTCCTCTAGGAGCAGTCTAATCTGGGTCCACACTGTATGCCTGCATGCAAAAATAGTTTGAAAAAGTTTGCAAGAAGATTCAGCAGACGACATTTTCAGATAGTTTTATCTCGGTATTTTAAGGGTTAAATAAAGCACTTTTTCATGCTGCAGATCAAACAAGAGAAACAAAACATCTGCCCTGCAGTAAAAGCATACAAGAGGTTTACATGGTTTTAAAAAATAACATTTTAAGCGATAGAAAAATAAAACATTTGGGCTTACAACTGAAATTTGAACAGAATTACTATCTATTGACCTTATTTGCATTATCTGCTGGTTCATAGTCTGAAGGTTATCAGTGTTGGAATAACAGGTAACCAGACCCCCCTGACCTTTAAAGGTCAGGGGGGTCTGGTTACCCGTTTTTCCAATATTGACAATGTGCAAGCTGTGAGCAAGCAATTAATGCAAACATGGTGAATAACAGACACAAATGTTTTGTTTTAAGATTACAGTACAGTCAACCCTCTTTATACTGACATTCGTTTTAAAGATAAAACTCGTTATTACGACAACTTCAATGTAATGAAGCCTTAGCCTCTGTTTTGATCAGCCTGGGCTTACTGCGGCATTACGAAAACACGCCTATATAATTTTGGCCCCCTTGAACCCCTCTTTTATATAGTAACACAGGGGTTTCCGGGGGTACATCTTATTTTTTTATTTCTGCTCTAAAATATAGATTGTGGGTACTCGTTAGAACCGCCTCTATGAGGCGGTTCTTACGAGTGCCCTCTAAAATATAGATTGTGGGTACTCGTTAGAACCGCCTCTATGAGGCGGTTCTTACGAGTGCCCACAATCTATATTTGGAGCAGAAATAAGAAAAATATCACAATTTCTCATCATAAATTTTTCATTTTTTTCGGCGATAAAGGTGGCAGTGTATTTGTATAGGCGTGTTTGCGTAATGGGTTGGTAACGCCCATTTCGAATTCATAGTCATGAAAGATTCTTGTAATCTAATACTCCAACAAACAAATGTTAAAGAATTTTGTTAGAATTGCCTATCCAGGGAATATCTATATAACATTTGTTTCTTGGTGTAATGAAGGGGAGACTCTTTAAAGGATTCTTTAAAATCACAAATTCTTTATAACAGCACACAATAATGGGGAACAAGTGCTGTCAGCTGATGTGGATCTTTTTTGTTTTAAAAACAAAAAGATACATCAGGATCAGTATGTGTGCTTGCATGCATGTGTGAGTGTTAATGTTTCAAACTGGATTGTGTGAACAACTTCAATAATGTATCATACTAACACACAGCATGCACAAGTCTGTTCGTTGACAGCCACAGACAGACAGGGCCAAATTCTATACACCCCAAATGATCCATTTTGTGGCAAAAAAGTTATTTTCTAAATAAATATTTCTAAAGGTTTAAGGCACCACAACAAAACATGCTCTATATACCTAGCATTAATACAGTAGAACTTCGATGGCTCGAACACCGATGGCTCTTTCACCATGGATGTGTCGAACCCATTCTTGGGTCCCTAGCAAAATCCTCTACATAAGAAATAATGGGGGATAATTCAGAAGATTTTAGTCTTTTATCTTGCAAATGTATGCTGTGTGTACTCATTAGAATCGCCTCGATGAGGCGATTCAAATGAGTACACACCGCATACATATTCATTATAGAACACCGAAAAGATGTCAAAAAGTAACTCGTTATGCCTCCTGACAGTAACCCTCAGTGCCTCGAACTACCCCTGACTCAAACAGATTTTCGAGGTCCCAAAGGTGTTCGAGCCATTGAAGTTCGACTGTACTTCAACTATTCATTAAGAACATAACATCAGCTCAGTGACAAATCCTAGTTGTAACTACACTTTTAATTTTTAAAACAAGAAAAATGCCTAATGGCATTATGGACAGGTTTTTCAGTACAGTTTTGAGGTCAGCAAAGCTGCAATCTGCATATGTAGCAAGAGTTGGCAGAAGGAAACATAGCTCGCCTATAGGGGCCTAACCACATAAAATTTCAATTATGCAGTGTTTTTTTCTTCCAAAAATTAATTTTGTTTTGTAAAAGAGTTCAACAGACTGCAGCAATTCATACACAACATTTATACAAAGCACTACAGCACTGACAAAGGTTTTCTAAAAATAGACAGTGACCATGACCTTGAGCACAGGACCCTTAAAGTCAATATTGCTTGAGATAACAATTTGTTATACCCAACATTTGAGTGAGTGTGTGCATGCATGTATGGGTGTGCATGTGCATGCATTTATGCATGTGTGAGTGCATGCATGTGTGAGTGCATGCATGCATGTGTAGGTGCATGCATGCCTGCATGACTGTGTGTGTATGCATGTGTGTGTGCATGCATACATGAGTGCATGTGTGCTTGCAGCATGCGTGAGTGGGTGCATTTATGCATGTGTGTGTACATGCATGCATGAGTTCATGCACATGTGTATGCATGAATATGTGTTCATGCATGCATGCATGCATGAGTGCATGCATGCATGAGTGCATGTATGTGTGTGCATGCATGCCCCTACTCATCGGGCTTGGAGGAATAGATTTGGCTGTGTGTGCATGCATGCATGAGTGCATACATGCACCTACTCATCGGGGCTTGGAGGAATAGATTGGGCTGTATGATCCTTCCATGCAGAGCTGAATCTGACCACACATGAGTACTGGTAAACCGCTTAGGTTTAAGCCTGCCCAGGCAAAGTGGTGCGAGTCGGACCGTCCATGCATACAAACCCTATTGGTTTCTGTAGGTAACAGGGATTTAGATGCCATTTCATCTCATTGTCGGGTAAAAGTCTCACAAAATTGGAAGCAATCTCTCCAAAATGACATAAATAGTGTTGATGGGGACATTAAACCTCAAATCAAACAAAACAAATATTAAGCACTATAGTGGATACAATTATTCCAACACTGTCTGTCTCATAGGAAGACCACACAATGTTTTGTGTGTGTGTAGGAAGATGAGGCATACAGGATGACTACATAATGTTTTTTTTTTATTTTGTGTGTGGTGGGGGAGGGGATGAGGCTGATCATAATCTGTTACATTATGCCATATTGGCTATCAGATCACACTGCTGTAGCAATTCTGAATCTGCATGTTGTCTTGATGCCCCTGATAAGTTTCTGAACAGCTTAGTCTGACTTTGGATTCCGTTTATGAAGATGTTGGTGCAGAATGGAGGATATAGATTTCTTGAAGAAACAGAACTATTTTAGCAATCCTGGAAGGAACAGAATTCTGGAAGGAACAGAACTCTGGAAGGAACAGAACTATTTTAGCCATTCTGGAAGGAACGGAACTATTTTAGCAATTCTGGAAGGAACAGAACTACTTTAGCAATTATGGAAGAAACAGAACTATTTTAGCAATTCTGGAAGGAACAGAACTATTAAAGCAATTCTGGAATGAACAGAATTCTGGAAGGAACAGAACTATTTTAGCAATTCTGGAAGAAACAGAACTTTTTTAGCAATTCTAGAAGAACAAACTATTTTAGCAATCCTGGAAGGAACAGAACTATTTTTGCAAGTCTGGAAGAAACAGAACTATTTTAGCAATTCTGGGAGGACCAGGATTCTGGAAGGAACAGAACTATTTTAGCAATTCTGGAAGGAACAGAACTATGTTAGCAATTCTGGAAGGAACAGAACTATTTTAGCAATTCTGGAAGGAACAGAACTATTTTAGCAATTATGGAAGGAACAGAATTCTGGAAGGAACAGAACTATTTTAGCAATTCTGGAAGGAACAGAACTATTTTAGCAATTCTAGAAGGAACAAACTATTTTAGCAATCCTGGAAGGAACAGAACTATTTTAGCAATTCTGGGAGGAACAGAACTATGTTAGCAATTCTGGAAGGAACAGAACTATTTTAGCAATTCTGGAAGGAACCGAACTATTTTAGCAATTATGGAAGGAACAGAATTCTGGAAGGAACAGAACAATTTTAGCAATTCTGGAAGGAACAGAACTATTTTAGCAATTCTGGAAGGAACAGAACTATTTTAGCAATTCTGGAAGAAACAGAACTATTTAAGCAATTCTGGCAGGAACAAAACTGTTTTAGCAATTCTGGAAGAAACAGAACTATTTTAGCAATTCTGGAAGAAACAGAACTTTTTTAGCAATTCTGGAAGGAACAGAACTATTTTAGCAATTCTGGAAGGCACAAAACTATTTCAGCAATTCTGGAAGGAACAGAACTATTTTAGCAATTCTGGAAGGATCAGAACTATTTTAGCAATTCTGGAAGGAACAGAATTCTGTAAGGAACAGAACTATTTTAGCAATTCTGGAAGGAACGGAACTATTTTAGCAACTATAACAGTGTTTTCAGAGGAAAACATATGTCCACCCACCAGTTTGAAGTCCAGAGCATCTTGACATTTCTTTTGTATATGGTCTTCTTACAAAAATTCTATATATCGCGCAGACAAGTTTATTTTTAACAGTCTAAGTCCCGTGGTGACCTTGAAAATTAGGTCAAGGTCACCAAAATCTAATCAGTTCTAGAGACTATCCCACTTACTTTATGTACCAAGTTTGAACCAAATCCATCCATTGGTTCAGGAGATAGAGTGCAGACAAGCTTATTTTTAACAGTCTTAGTCCCGTGGTGACCTTGAAAATTAGGTCAAGGTCACCAAAATCTAACCAGTTCTTGAGACCATCCCAATTATACTATGTACCAAGTTTGAACAAAATCCATCCATTGGTTCAGGAGATAGAGTGCAGACAAGCTTATTTTTAACAGTCTTAGTCCCGTGGTGACCTTGAAAATTAGGTCAAGGTCACCAAAATCTAATCAGTTCTTGAGACCATCCCAATTATACTATGTACCAAGTTTGAACAAAATCTATCCATTGGTTCAGGAGATAGAGTGCAGACAAGCTTTTTTGGCCTAAAATTCAACAATGTTTTGAGCACTGTGACCTTGAAAATTAGACCAAGGTCACCAAAATCTAATCAGTACTTTTCCCCCTCCCAATGGTGTATCTGTGTAAGTTTAATCAAAATCCATCCATCCATTCAGGAGATAGAGTGCAGACAAGAGGCAACGCCGACGCCAACGCCAACGCTGACGCCGACGCCGACAGGATCCGCACCAAAACCAATATGTCCCCCTCCCTTTCATGTGGGGGGACATAATTCTGGAAGGAACGGAACTATTGTAGCAATTCTGGAAGGAACGGAACTATTTTAGCAATTCTGGAAGGAACGGAACTATTTTAGCAATTCTGGATCTGCATATTGCCCTGATGACTCCCATCATGTTTCAGATCAATGTAACTTTGTGTTTGCGAGATGTCGCTTGAAGAGTTTCAAGATGGCCACCATGGCAGCCATCTTGAGTATCAGAATAAAATGATTTTATCAATTCTGAATCTCCATGATGCCCTGAAGCCTCCCATCAAGGTTTAGCTCAATCCAACAAGGTTCAAGAGGAGATGTCATTTAAATAATTTTAATCCATACCATGCTGAACCCAGATTTATCCTTTTTTTGAAAACAGTATAGATCCAGATCAGCTGGCTTCTGAGAATCCAGCTGATCAGGATCTATACTTTTTTCCATTCTGCTTTTCATCCATGGTAAAAATTGAAATCATGCAACAGAACTGGCTGAAAATTGGGGAGGAGTGTGCTGGTGTGTGTGAATTCAGGTTTAACGTCGCTTTGAACAATTTTTCAGTCATATCAGGACGGTGTCTGGTTGCGACAGGGAGCTCAATGCTCATTTGTATAGTGCTGCCTCACTGAAGTATCATGTCCCAGACACATTACATGATACTACACCCAGTCACATTATCCTGACACTGGGTCGACCAGTCCTAGCTCTACCCCGTAAATCTGAGTGCCAAGCGAGGAGCAGCTAGTACCATTTTTAACGACTTTGGTTTGTCGTGGCCCGGGATCGAACCCCTGAACTCCCGTTCCCCGGAAAGGAACTCTACCAACTGAGCTATCGGGGCTGGTGGGGAGGAGTGTAGTAAATTGAAATATTCAGCATGACAAGGGTTAAGATGGCTTTCCTCTTGAAAATCAGATCAGAACTAGTTTAGCAGATCTAAATCTCAATCCAACTTTTAGTTTATACTAATTTATTCTAGTTTGATTGCGATGGTAGCTTTAAGCTTATTTAATCGCTCTGGAACACTCATTCCAGATGTTTTCACGCCCGCAAGAGAGGCAGTGACTGTTACACCACTGCTACCCATTTACACCTGGGTGGAGTGAGGCAGTGTCATTATGTGTCTTGCCAAAGGACACACGTCAATACCGGGTGCCGAACTCGAACACACAACCTCTCGATCATGAGTCGAACCCGTTAATCACTGCGCTATCGAGGCTGATGAATCCGACTTTTGGTATGGTAGGAGATGTTGTTAAAAGAATTTCAAGACGACCGCCATGAAACCTATCTTGAATATCGGAAATGCAACAATTTAAACAATTTTTTAAGCTTCATGTCACCCCAATGCCTCCCACCAATTATCAGCTCAATGACTAATGCACGGGTGGTAATCAGGGGAACTAGCTCGAAAATGAGTCAATGGAAATTTGTTCCCTCGACACATCCGGGAGCTCTCGAGCTAGCTCCATCAACAGAAAACTTGAAAACAAAGGTAGGTCTCGAAGAGTTTTATCACCATTATTTTCTTTGTAAACTATTTATAAAAAAATCCGGCAATGCAGTTCCACATAGAAATGATTAAACTTTGTACCTCGCTAGAATTTGCCATGGAAATTTGCAGCGCTGGAGTATGAATGAAGCTAATAGTCCGGGATTTGAGACCAGATTTCGGAAAATTTAATGCACCCAAA
The DNA here is from genome assembly GCA_963580285.1 of Lucinisca nassula. NCBI lineage: Eukaryota > Metazoa > Mollusca > Bivalvia > Lucinida > Lucinidae > Lucinisca > Lucinisca nassula. Next base: position 1,622,615 of record OY757022.1, read on the forward strand.
ATTCTCACGCTTAATTTGTGCCGTTTCATTGAGATAGAAGCCTAACCTATATGACATGTGATTATTTAGCAAATCCGGTGGGGAAAAGGGGTTGACAATTCTATGAGTTTACACCCACCCCCATTGGAATGGTGTAGTTGGATTAAGTTTAGTTATGTGTAGCTTGCGCTTACAAATTGATGTTGATTTATTGTACTAGCCAAAATATTAACCAATACTCGAAGACACCAAAATTCATAATATGACGTAACTACCTCCGGTGTTACCATAAATTTTGACCATTGAAATTTGACCCCACAAATTAAGTAAATTTTACACTATTTTCTCGCTAAATGATTTTTAATACTTTTTGAAATACTTTCTTTTTCGTCAGTATGCAGGACGGTTATTTTTGCACTCGCATGTGAAACTTGATGGCTCTGTCTCAATCTGAGCTTGAACAATGGACTCCGATTCCTATGGACCCTTTTACTGCTTTTTCCTGTTGTGTCACAGATCGTGATAAAAATCCATATTAAAACAAACATAAAATAAATTATTTTACTGGCTGGTCATAGATGTATCATAACAGGGATCAATAGATTTATTTTTGAAAAGCTACTGATGGCCAGTTCCTACCGGTTTATATTTAGGGGAATATACATCACCGCGGATGAAATATCAATCGATTCTCTAAACTGGTGACTGAATCAAACATTGTATATTTCAAGAATCATTGTCCAAAGTTTCCGATTTGTGCTGAAGGCTCCCCAAGTAACATCGACATTATTATATTTTAATCGCGTAAATGTTAATGGCCACTACAAGATCTCTATTGAAATCTTAGTGGGTACCATATTTTCTGTTAATTCGCACGACTAAATATTTTAGTACCCGAGCTTTAATGTAACGTAAAGACACCCCTTAAACATTCTTCTATCCTCCCTTTTCCCAGTGTTGTGGTATAACCTATACACATACATCTTAAGATGTCACCTGCACTTACTTTCTAACATTTCGATAGCTTTGTCCCTCTATTCACCATTAGCTTTTAATTGTTCTGTGTCTTTTGTCACACACTGATTAATCTGGTCTTCATCTCCTTTTTTCTACTTCATTTTACTGATATTTGTCCTATATATTGATTGTTTTTGGTTTAAAGGCACGTCAACCCTTGTTGGTCATTTTGTGTCCTCTCCCCAAAGTAAAGGAGCAAGGCGATAGAAGATATAGTTGAGAGATGAAAGTTAGGGACAGAGTTTATTTGGTTATTCTTTGCTTCCAAAGGATCTAACTATTTAGAACGTATTTATCTTCACTGCAGCTGATGCTGTGCCGTGTGGCGACCGTAAAAAGTCTCCCCGTACATCCATCATAGTGAAGATTATATTTTCTGGTCCTTTGGGATCATTGAGTTCATTTAGAATCATTTTGAAAATAGAGTTCTGCTTAAGCCGGTGCTAGGGGGCGTGGTCGGTGTAGCACATTTCAGTACTGGTCATGAACAGACTCAATTAAACCGAGTCTGCTATTTTCGTTTATTTTATTCTTTGCTTCCAAAGGATCTAACTATTCAGAACTTATTTAGATTGCGGCCGCGTAAATCGATTTTACAATGCCGCAATCTGCAGCAAAGGAATCCAAACAGTTAGGCTCCGTTAGCCCTACCAGAGACAGAGCATCAGACACCTCAGGCGTTCTGGCGGAAATGTTTTCGTACATATGAAATGAACTATGCGGGCGGGTTAATTTACTTGAATTTGCAGTCTGATGTGTCAGATATATTGAGCAGTGGACAGGGTCGGTGTTTTGCATAATAAATGTTACGATTCCTACGTAAATCAAACTTCTTCTCTACACCTTTGTAAAGAAGGGTGGGAACATCGGGGTCAACACAGACTCTCAACCGACCTTTTCTGCATCTTCATGTAACTTGGTGGCCTCAAATTGCGCATGTTAGCCAGAAGATCGACCAAAACCAGAGTCATTCAATCAGCAAAGAAGCTGGAGTATATCAAGTTTAGATGCTGATATTTAAATTAAGTAGAGTATCTTTTTCTGCAGCAAATTAAAGGTAAAAACCAAAAAAAAAAAAAAAACACAAAAAAAAACAACATTTATGTAAAGTCGTTCCACCAAATACTATATAATGTTTCTTTTTGTTTGCAGTAACATTTTGCAGACCTTCAGTCAAAAGGAGGCTGGGTTGTTCAGAAGCGTAAACTCATTAAAATAGTCTTTCCTTCGATTATGAAAAACTGGGCAAAAATATGCAATCCCTTTGAAAAAAGACTGAACTAGGACCGCGCAGTTATCTTCACTGAACATTGGCGTCTTTCAGAGGTTTTGTTGTCATGGTAACTTCATACCAAACTACCACTGGTCATCAATTAATTGTTTAAGAATGCTTGAAAATTTAGCTTATCAACAGGCGCAATCAGTAAAGCAGAAAACTGTGGCTGCTGTAGCATGACAACGCCAATTAAATATGGTTTACGCTTGCCATCAAGCTTACGCGACTTTTAATATATGCCATGAATACAAAATTATAGACAAGCGGCCCATGGAAAACTACGCTCACCAGAGCTCAAGTGGGCATAAATCGCCAACCATACCCCCGTCGCCCGCTTGGTGGCCATTTATTTTAACAGACTATAATGGTTTAGTAGAGGCAAATCCCAGAACCATTGCTGCCAAATTATTTTGAAATCGACCATTGCTTTTTGTTGTTGTCGCATACATTATGGTCAGCTTTGAGCAATCGTAGCAGCGCTAGAGTCCGAAATGCTGCATACCAAGTCTTGAATTTCTTGTGATGCAGAATTAATTTAAACTCATTTTTGGTCATATATTGGTGTGACGATCACACAGATCACTCTTACAAACTTTGATTTCTCGACCACACTGATGCAGTATATGTAATTTGGTACCATTTAGCCCAGTAGTTTTAGAAAAATTAAAAATATGACCCCAGGATCATTAAGCTGATTGCAAATATCAACCTTGATGTCATAAACTGCAACAGAACCAGAAAATCCTGTCTTTTCCATACAAAATCCTTAGTGACCGAATGTGACCTTGAAGTAAGAAAGGTCAAGGTCAACGAAATGTCATCATTTGAATACATTTGATAGGGCCTGAGTCCCCAATATTGTATACCAAGTTTTAAAGTCATCGGTCGATTGGTTCCTGAGAAGGCGATTTTCAAAGGTTTTTACCATATATGGGCATGGTGGACATTTAGGTCATGTGACCCAGACATTCAGTATATATGTTTGTTCTTGCATCATGTGGCGGCTTCACATATAATTTGGTTCCAATTGGTCTTGTAGTTTCAGAGGAGATGTCGTTTGGAATTGTTTGGATGCTTAAATGAGAAAAGAGGGTAGGAACATTTATCTCCCCTTTTTATGTACTTTTCCCCACTTTTTGGATTTTCTAACACCATTTCCAAGATGCCGAGAGACCTCTAAATAAATTCTTATCATGGATAAGTGTGAGAAAGTGAGGTGCATTAAACTCCTTAAATACGGGTGCTACGAATTTCAAATCCCCGACTATAAACTTTTTATCACGGACCCGAAAAATTGTCAATTTATGTCAACACGGAGATTTTGGCCGACGATTTTTTCATTTTCCGTCAAAAGTACGCCCTTCACACCCCCAGAAGTAACAGTCCTAGTGAAATGAAACATGGAACGTTTGAAATAAGCAAAATATTTTGGCCGTGATTACGTTACTTGCCACTTAATGACGAAATTACTGTACGAGCAAGTCTTCTCGACAATCGAGCTAGTTCACTCGACATGGAGATAGTGCCCTCAAAGATGAAACATTCATCAGATGACTGGGGCCTGATTCGATGTCTTTCTATGGTCCCACCCAGTTTATCCAACTGGTTTCTTTACCTCTGGCTAGTGGGCCTGGTGGTTAAGTGTGCTGTCTGTCTGGTTTAACCATTTAGCTGCAAACTCGAATTGAGATTTGACATAATACATTTTTATATTGAATGTTCAATTTTCTTTTTAGATGGGCGCTTTCCAAGGAAAAAGTTCCAAAGGACTATTCCTGAGCAGAAAAATACCGAAAATGCAACAAATATATATATATTCCTGTGCTAGATAATCGGGCGCCTCTTTACTTTTTATTCCCTAGATTATTATAGTTATTCATAAATCATTTGACTAAGTATCATCCCTACATTTTGAGTATTTTATCCGATAGAGGCTTTTGGCTGTCTGTCTGTCTGTCTGTCCATCCGTCTGTACGTTTGTTCGTTCATTCATCCGTCTTCCAATGGACCCATCCATCTAAATACCCACTCACTTACCCCTCTCTGTAGTGTACCCATCCATCCATCCAACCAACATCCATTCATCCATTGATCCGTTCTAAATTGGAAGCAACTAGGTGGGCGAAATGACTCAGGGGGCGAAAAGACCAGGCTTGTGGACGAAACAGCTATGGGTGCAAAATGGGGGCGAAACTACCAGGGAGCAACGACTGAGGGGCCGTCTTGTGGGCATAGTATCTTGTTACCCCACTAGACAGAGGTAAAGAAACCAGTTGGATAAATTGCCTGGAAAGACATCGAATCAGGCCCCAGTCATCTGATGGATGTTTCATCTTCATTTTTTGAGGGCAATATCTACACGTCGAGTGAATTGGAAGGAGGCGAAGCAACTAGGTGGGCGAAATGACTCAGGGTGCGAAAAGACCAGGCTTTGTGGACGAAACAGCTATGGGTGCAAAATGGGGCGAAACGACCAGGGAGAAACGTATCTTGGGAAACGTATGGGCATAGTATCTTGTTACCCCAGTAGACAGAGGTAAAGAAACCAGTTGGATAAATTACCATAGAAAGACATAGAATCAGGCCCCAGTCATCTGATGGATGTTTCATCTTCATTTTCAGGGCAATATCTCCATGTCGAGTGAACTAGCTCCTTGTCGAGAAGACTAACTCGGACAGTAATTTCGTCATAAGTCGCAAGTTACGTAATCACGGCCAAAATATTTTGCTTATTTCAAACGTTCCATGTTTCATTTCACTAGGGATGTTGCTTCTGGGGGTGTGAAGGGCGTACTTTTGGCAGAAAATGAAAAATCGTCGGCCAAAATCTCCGTGTCGACATAAATTGACAATTGTTCAGGTCCGTGATAAAAAGTTTAGTTTCATTCATACTCCAGCGCTGCAAATTTGCATGGCAAATTCTAGCGGGGTACAAAGTTAAATCATTTCTATGTGGAACTGCATTGCCGGATTTTTTTATAAATAGCTTACAAAGGAGAAAATGGTGATAAAACTCTTCAACACCTACCTTTGTTTACAAGTTTCGTGGCGATGGAGCTAGCTCGAGAGTTCCCGGATGTGTTGAGGGAACAAATTTCCATAGACTCATTTTCGAGCTAGTTCCCCTGATTACCACCCGTGTAATGGCTGTGGAGGAGATGTTGAAAATTTGAAAAGCTATCGATGAACAGACCGATGATGGATGACGGACAACAGGCCTCGGCATAAGCTGACCTTGAGCTTTGCACCAGATGAATTAAATAATAATTATGATGTCACTGAACTGACAATAAACTACATCAAGCTCCTAACATTTTTTTGACATTATAAGCATCCTCCTAAATTCTAACATTTCCCAGCAGATTTGAGTAAAAAGGTGTTTTGAACATGGTATGTTTAAAACGAAAATAAAAAAGCACCACAACATGACTGATTATAACATGTAGAGGTATTTTAGTTTTTACTTACAAAATATAGTAATGCCATATAAATTGAATTTTAGACATGATTATATCAAGCACCCTAGAGGTGGGGTGCTGGGGATTAAACAGCCAATAAATCTTGACTCTCAGGAATTTGACAAAACTCTTAGTTTATCGACTAAAAAATTGAAATCTAGATAACTCCCGGGGGCAAGCCCCTCTAGGGAATTCCTTTCAGAGATGCAGTTTTCCAATTGCTTACTTAACCCTTATCTTGCTGTTCACGACAACCCCTATCTTTGGAAACAGTGTAGATCCAGATCAGATGGCTTCTGAAGAAGCCATCTGATCAGGATCTACACTGTTTGACATTCAGTTTATGAATTTGTAGGAATAAATTACATCAAGTAATCTGATTGGTTCAAAGTCACGGATGGGTGTGGCTAAAATGAATATTCAGCAAGATAAGGGTTAATCCAACATGGTGCAATATAGAGCTTCCTGTATTGTTTGTACAGGCAAGATAACAATGGATAAATAAATGCTGCAATTTTCTCACTGGTTAACCCTTACCCTGCTGAACACGACAACCCCCACCCTTGCAAACAGTGTAGATCCTGATCAGATGGCTTCTAAAGAAGCCATCTGATCAGGCTCTACACCGTTTTTCAAGCAATTTGTGAATTTAATGAATACATTTTATCACGGATAGTCAGCAATGGGTGAGGCCAAACAAATTTATTCAGCAGAATAAGGGTCGATTTAATCCAACATAAATGCATTATAGATCTTCCAGTATTTTTTGTACAGGATAAATAAATGCTGCAATTTTCTCACTGTTAACCCTTATCCTGCTGCATAAATTAATTTAGCCACACCCATTCTGACTATCAGCCAATCAAATCACATGATACAATGTATTTGTTCAATTCACAAACTGCATTACTAACAGTGTAGATCCTGATCAGATGGCTTCTTCAGAAGCCATCTGATCTGGATCTACACTGTTTCCAAAGATAGGGGTTGTCAAGGGTTAACAAGCGGGCCCACAGGGCCCTGGTTCGCTCACCTGTGTGTCACTGTCTCGAGTACATTCTAGTTTTAGCTATGGTGGCCATCTTGTTCATCAGCATAGTGATTTTAGCTTATTTGGTATGGAGTAAACTAGGCAACATTCCTGTGAAGTTTGAATCAAATTGGCCTTAGGGTTTAGGAGGGGTTCACATTTGAGTCAAATTAACAATATTTTTCTATTTTTAGCTCTGGTGGCCATTTTGTTCATCGGAGCGGGATTGTTTTAGCCTTTTTGGTAGAGGGTCATCTAAGCAACATTACTTCGAAGTTTGAATGAAATTGGCCCAAGGGTACAGAAGGAATTGTTGTTTGAAGATTTTTTTTTTTATTTTTAGCTCTGGCAGTCATCTTGTTCATTGGAGTGGAATGAGTTTTAACTATTTTGGTAGGGAGTCACCTCGGCAATATTCCTGTGAAGTTTTAAATCCAAATGGCCCAAAAGTTATGACAAAATAGCCTACTGATCTACTTTTCGATTTGACATGACCCATATTCGAACTTAACTGAGATATTGCCCAGATGATCATTCTGAGCAAGTTTTAAAATGATTTGACTAAAACTGTGGCCTCTTAGAGTGTTCAAAACATTTTTCTAGGATTTGACCTGCTGACCTAATTTTTGACCCGTCATGTCCCATATGTGAACTTGACCCACATATTGTCAAGATGATCATTTTGAGCAAGTTTGATGATGATCGGACCAAAACTGGGGTCTCTAGTGTGTCCACAAGGTTTTTCAACACTCTGACCCACTGACCTACTTACTGACCAGATATGACTCATATTCGAAATTAACTGAGATATTGTCAAATGATCATTTTGAGCAAGTTTGATGATGATCGGACGAAAACTGTGGCCTCTAGTGTGTTCAGAGGGTTTTTTCTATGATTTTATCTACTGACCTACTTTTTGGACCGACATGACCCATATTCAAACATGACTCAGATATTGTCAAGATGATCATTCTGGGCAAGTTTTATGATGATCAGACCTAAACTGTGGCCTCTAGTGTGTTCAGAAGGTTTTTCTATGACTTGACCTACTGACCTACTTTTTGACCTGACAACCCGTATTCGAACTTGACCGAGATATTGTCAAGACTATCATTCTGAGCAAGTTTGACGACGATTGGACTAAAACTGTGGCCTCCAGTGTGTTCACAAGGTTTTTCTCTGATTTGACCTACTAACCTACTGTTTGACCTGCCATGACCCATATTCCAATGTGACCAAGATATTATCAAGATTATCATTCTGAGCAACTTTGATGATGATCTGACCAAAACTGTGGCCTCTAGTGTGTTCACAAGGTTTTTCTCTGATTTGAACTATTGGCCTACTTTTTGAACCGACATGACCCATATTCTACTTGACTCAGATATTGTCAAGATGATCATTCTGGGCGAGTTTGATGATGATTAGACCAAAACTGTGGCCTCTAGTGTTTTCACAAGGTTTTTCTATGATTTGACCTACTGACCTACTTTTTGACCCGACATGACCCATATTCAAACGTGACCAAGATATTATCAAGATGATCATTCTGAGCAACTTTGATGATGATTGGACATAAATTGTGGCCAGTGTGTTCAGAAGGTTTTTCTATGATTTGACCTACTGACCTACTTTTTGACCCGACAACACCCATATTTGAACTTGATTGAGATATTGTCAAGATGATCATTCTGGGCAAGTTTGATGATGATCGGACCAAAACTGTGGCCTCTAGTGTCTTCACAAGGTTTTTTTTCTGATTTGACCTACTGACCTACTTTTTGACCCGACATGACCCATATTCGAACTCGACCGAAATATTTTGTGGTGGTACAAAATGTGTGCAAGTTTAGTTAAAATCAAACCATAAATGAAACAGCTATCATGCAGACAAGACCAAAATAGGCAATTTTTGCCCTTTCAGGGGCCCTAACTCCCCAACACATGATGGGATATGGCTGGTTCAAGAAAGGAACCCAGATCTCATGGTGGTACAAGTTGTGTGCAAGTCTGGTTAAAATCAAATCATAAATAAAGATGCAATCATGCGGACAAGACCAAAATAGGCAATTTTTGCCTTTTCAGGGGCCGTAACTCCATAACACATGATGGGATATGGCTGGTTTAAGAAAAGAACCCAGATCTCATGGTGGTACAAGTGCAGGGCAAGTCTGGTTAAAATCAAACCATAAATGAAGATGCTATAGTGCGGACAAGACCAAAATAGGCAATTTTTGCCCTTTCAGGGGCCGTAACTCCATAACACATGATGGGATATGGCTGGTTCCAGAAAGGAACCCAGATCTCATGATGGTACAAGTTGTGTGCAAGTCTGGTTAAAATCAAATCATAAATGAAGATGCTATCGTGCGAACAAGACAAAAATAGGCAATTTTTGCCCTTTCAGGGGCTGTAACTCAGTAACACATGATGGGATATGGCTGGTTCAAGAAAGGAACCTAGATCTCATGGTGGTACAAGTTGTGTGCAAGTATGGTTAAAATCAAAACATAAATGAAGATGCTATCGTGTGGACAAGAAATTGTTTACGGACGCACGGACGGACGCACGCACGGACGACGGACAAAATGTGATCACAAAAGCTCACCTTGTCACTACGTGACAGGTGAGCTAAAAAGGTGTAATAACATTCCCTGGTTAACTGTTATTCTGTTACGAACTAACAAAGTCAGCAACATTCACTTTCTTTTTCAGAACGTAACCTAAATTGTCTTCTGCTAGTACAGTCACTTGTTTTGCTTCTGGCGGCAAATTCTTCACCCGTGAAGATTTTAGTGTAAATTCTGTTGGCGGAGTCTCGGATAAGAATTCCCAGTGATGGAACACTACGCCCTCAGGATCACTTCGTAACTCAACCAGGCGGAGGCCATAGCATGATTTCAGCTTTGAACTGAAAGAAACGAAGATGTCTGAAAAATGCTCTGTTGGATAAATCAAAATAAAATGACTTACTATGTATAACAAGGATTCTAATGCACTTGCGTATGTAACGCATCGTCTGATTGGATAATGTAAAAAACTTGCGACAGTATATTCTGCAATATACTGTCAGAAACCCAACATCATCGCGTAACGTCGTTTTTCATTGGCTGGCATTTGGTTTTACGCAGCTCCCAGTGCTAGCCATTTTGTGCAAAATAGTACAGTTTTTAACAAAACAACCGTATAAGTGCATTAGAATGGGGATAACTGTATTGCAAAATTGTTATTTGGGGAGGTAAATGGTTGGTTTTACCTCCCCAAATTACGTTTTACGGCTCCGCTCACGCGACGCCGTAAAACGAAATTTCCGACTGTAAAACCGCCTATTTACCTCCCCAAATTAAAATTTTGAATACAGTTATCCTCCAATTATCATGCCTGTGATCAAATTCTTGAGAAATAGACATGAATATTAAGGTTGATACCAGGGTTGACGCAAATGTTCCCTAGAAAACAGTGCAGGCCCAGATCAGATGCCGCAGAATGCGGCATCTGATCAGGGCCTCCACTGTTTGCAAAAAGTTTAGCCATTTTCCAAATAAATTTTGAAGAAAACACAACCTGACACTTCTAAATTTGAAATGGATTCCTGCTATACATAAGGAGGAATATTCCATTTGGTAATAAAAGGGTTAATAAACATCATGGAGGAACTTAGTTTACAGGAGAAAAATAAACAAGAGGCTCAATGAGCCTAAACCACTCACCTGAGGAACTTAAGTTTTAACAATTCACAGACTTGACTACTAAATCTGCTAATAGAATCCAGCCCATTGACCCTTACAGGATATAAGTCATCATTATTGCATTGCATTCCAAGTTTGAGACTTCTAGCTTCTATAGTTCCTGAGAAATCTTTGACGAAAATTTAACATTGGTCAAAATGGAGAGAAAGAAGAATGAAAGAACAGATGAACAAATAAGCTGAGAAAGCCCAATGTCTCTTACACAAAATAAGTCATCATTATTCTATTGAATACCAAATTTGATGCTTCTAGCTTTTATAGTTCCTGAGAAATCTTTGATTAAAAATTTAACATTGGTCTATTATCTCTATATGGAGAGAAAGAAGAATGAAGGAACAAATGAACCAGACTAGCTCCAAAACCTAATGCAGCCTTTCCTCTTGCCCAATGGTGCTACACATAAAATTTAAACAAGATTGGTCGACTGCCTTCTGAGATATGCTTCATTGAAAGTGTGGACAACGGATGGACGGACGACAGACGACGGACTCCGGAGCCTTGGTATACTATCAGCTAACTGGAGCCTTTGGCTCAGGTGAGCTAAAAATTCAAGTCGCTATTTCTGTCACAACATTTTCCCTACGTTAAGTCTATGGGCAAATTTTTTTGTCTCTCAAGGTCACGTAACTCCGAGGTCAATATTCCGATTCGGCCCAAAATCGAACTTAACCGAAATTTTATGCCTGTCCTCGTTACCTGCAAGTTTGAAGCTGATATGAATAAAAATAAAGTTGCTATCGTGGTCACAACATATTTTTTTATGCTCAAGGGCAGGTAACTCCAAGGCAAATATTCCGATTCGGCCCAAAAACGAACTTAACCGAGATTTTATGTCTGTCCTCGTTACCTGCAAGTTTGAAGCTGATCTGAAAAAAATTCAAGTCGCTATCGTAGTCACAACATTTTCCCTATGTAAAGTCTATGGGCAAATTTTTTGTCGCTCAAGGTCATGTAACTCCGAGGTCAATATTCCGATTCGAACTTAACTGAGATTTTATGCCTGTCCACGTTACCTGCAAGTTTAAAGCTGATCTGAATAAAAATAAAGTTGCTATCGTGGTCACAACGTATTTTTTTATGCTCAAGGGCAGGTAACTCCAAGGCAAATATTCCGATTCGGCCCAAATCGAACTTAACCGAGATTTTATGTCTGTCCTCGTTACCTGCAAGTTTGAAGCTGATCTGAAAAAAATTCAAGTCGCTATCGTAGTCACAACATTTTCCCTATGTTAAGTCTATGGGCAAATTTTTTGTCGCTCAAGGTCACGTAACTCCGAGGTCAATATTCCGATTCGGCCCAAAATCGAACTTAACCGAGATTTTATGCCTGTCCTTATTATCTGCAAGAATGAAGTCGATCAGAAAAAAATTGACGGAGCTAGAGTGATGACAAGCTTTTTCCTATGTTAAGTCTATGGGAGCTATATGTTGCCATGGTAACCAGAGTTCCACTCAGATCTGCATGAAAACCTTATGCAGTCTTTCCACTTGCCCAATAATGTTACACATGAAATTTGATCAAAGTCGGCCAAGTAGTCTTCAAGATATACATTTTTGAAATTCACATTAACCCTTATGCAAAAATGCACAAGGGCAGGTAACTCCTAAGTGTATGATCCGATTCTGCCAATTATCGAACTTGACCGAGATTTCATGGCTGTGCTGGTTATCTGTAAGAATGAAGCCAATCCGAACAAAATTGAAGCAGCTACAGTGATGACAACATTTTCCCCATGTTAAGTCGATAGGCAATTTTTCGGGCACTCAAGGGGACGTAACTCTTGAGTGAATTATCTGATTCGGCCAAAAATCGAACTTGACCGAGATTTTATGCCTGTTCTGGTTATCTGCAAGAATGAAGTCGATCAGAAAAAAATTGACGGCGCTAGAGTGATGACAACTTTTTTCCTATGTGAAGTCTATGGGAGCTAGATGTTGCCATGGCAACCAGAGTTCCACTCAGATCTGCCTGAAAACCTAATGAAGCCTTTCCACTTGCCCAATAATGCGACACATGAAATTTGATCAAAGTTGGCCAAGTAGTCTTTAAGATATACATTTTTGAAATTCCCATTAACCCTAATGCAAAAACACACAAGGGCAGGTAACTCCTAAGTGAATGATCCGATTCTGCCAGTTATCGAACTTGACCGAGATTTCATGGCTGTGCTGGTTATCTGCAAGAATAAAGCCAATCTGAAAATAATTGAAGCAGCTACGGTGATGACAACATTCTCCCCATGTTAACTCAATAGGCAATTTTTTCAACGCTCAAGGGCACGTAACTCCTGAGTGAATAATCCGATTCAGCCCAAAATCGAACTTGATCGAGATTTCATGCCTGTCCTCGTTATCTGCAAGAATGAAGTCGATCAGAAAAAAATTGACGGAGCTAGAGTGATGACAAGCTTTTTCCTATGTTAAGCCTATGGGAGCTCTTTGTTGCTGTGGCAACCAGAGTTCTCATCCGATCTGCACGAAAACCTAATACAGCCTTTCCCCCTACCTGTTGATGGTTCATATGAAATTTGATCAAGGCCGGCCCACTGGTTCCAGAGATATACTTCGTTGAAAGTGTGGACAACGGACGACGGACGCCGGCTCGTGGTATACTAATACCTCACATGAGCCTTCGGCTCAGGTGAGCTAAAAAGAACTCACAAAAGTTGTCTCCCTCTTCAGAAAATAGGCCATGGCACAGTTGTTCAAAGCCTTGGTAGCTTAACAACCTCTTTAGAGATCAAATGGTTATCTGTTCGTAAGTTTTTATAAGATTTTAAGGCTCTTTCAAGATTATTTCACCTAATATATCAAGCAGATTGTTAATCATAGATGGGTAAAAACCCCGAGTATCCGGGGAAAAACAACCTGACCTTTCATTGCAGAACTTACATTCTCACATTTTACTGAGCGAGGCTCAAACCACAGCGGTGAGAGACCTAATGATTGAGAGTCAGCACTCTTTCCCACTGGACCACAGAAGCCTGTTATCTGTGCATAAGTAGAAATATGGTAAACTCACCCTGACAAGCTCATGTATGTCTGCTTTTTGGACTCACTAACATTGTATTTGTTAAACCACCTGAAACAAAATAAAAACAAGAGGACCAAGTTAGCTTGGTCCTGTATCGCTCACCTGAGCTAACAAATTCAAAGTTTAAGGAGTGAGTGAGTTTTAGTTTTACGTCCCTCAAAGTTTAAGGAAGTGCCAACCTTTCCTGAAGGCTTTATGGGAGGACATGGTGATGACAGGGTAAGCATTTTCTGCAAATCAAGTAGAATGTAACTCTATGATAAACAGGCTGAGCTCACCGGTTTTCAAACTCATTCAAGCTTTTATTCCTGACTTGCTAAGAAGATCCGATCTAAACTGAAGTGGCTATGGTGATGACAAGTTCAAAAACAAGAGTTTTCAAACTCCACCAAGCTTTCTGCCTGACTTTCTTGTTTGTAAGTTTCATGAAGATCCGTTCAAAACTGAAGGGGCAGCAGTGATGACAAGGTCGAAAATAGGCATTTTCAGCAATCAAAGGCACTCTATGATAAATGTGCCTACTTGGCCGGTATTCGAACTCATCTGAGGTTTTATCCCCAGCCACCTTACATATAAGTTTCAGAAAGATACGATCAAAACTGAAGGGGCTACAGTGATGACAAGGTCAAAAATCGGCATTTTCAGCAATCAAAGGGATGTAACTGTATGACAAATGGGTCACCTTGGCCAGTTTTCGAACTCTTCCAAGGTTTTATCCCCAGCCACCTTACATATAAGTTTCAGAAAGATCGGATCACAAATGAAGGGGCTACCGTGATAACAAGGTCAAAAATCAGCATTTTCAGCAATTAAAGGTGCGTAACTCTATGATAAATGGGCTGACTTGCCAATTTTTCGAACTCATCCGAGGTTTTATCCCCAGCCACCTTACATATAAGTTTCAGAAAGATCCGATCAAAACTGAAGGGGCTACCATGATGAGAAGGTCGAAAGTCGGCGTTTATCAGCAATCAAAGGGACGTGACTCTATGATAAATGGGCCGACTTGGCCGGTATTCAAACTTATCCAAGTTTTTATCCTCAGCCACCTTACATATAAGTTTCAAAAAGATCCGATCAAAACCGAAGGGGCTACAGTGATGACAAGGTCAAAAATCGGCATTTTCAGCAATCAAAGTGACGTAACTCTATGATAAATGGACCTACTTGGCCAGTTTTTGAACTCATCCAAGGTTTTATCCCCATCCACCTTACATATAAGTTTCAGAAAGATCCGATCAAAACTGAAGGGGCTACCTTGATGACAAGGTCAAAAATCGGCATTTTCAGCAATCAAAGGGACGTAAGTCTATGAAAAATGGGCCTACTTGGCCGGTTTTCGAACTCGTCCAAGGTTTTATCCCCAGCCACCTTACATATAAGTTTCAGAAAGATCAGATCAAAACTGAAGGGGCTACCGTGATGACAAGGTCAAAAATCGGCATTTTCAGCAATCAAAGGGACGTAAGTCTATGAAAAATGGGCTGACTTGGCAGGTTTTCGAACTCATCCGAGGTTTTATCCCCAGCCACCTTACATATAAGTTTCAGAAAGATACGATCAAAACTGAAGGGGCTACCGTGATGACAAGGTCAAAAATCGGCATTTTCAGCAATCAAAGGGATGTAACTCTATGACAAATGGGCCGACTTGGCCGGTTTTCAAACACATCCGAGTTTTTTTTCCCCAGCCACCTTACATATAAGTTTCAGAAAGATACGATCAAAACTGAAGGGGCTATAGTGATGACAAGGTCAAAAATCGGCATTTTCAGCAATCAAAGGGATGTAACAGTATGATAAATGGGTCGACTTGGCCGGTTTTCGAACTCTTCCAAGGTTTTATCCCCAGCCATCTTACATAAAAGTTTCAGAAAGATCGGATCACAACTGAAGGGGCTACCGTGATAACAAGGTCAAAACTCGGCATTTTCAGCAATTAAAGGGGCGTAACTCTACGATAAATGGGCCGACTTGCCAATTTTTCGTACTCATCCGAGGTTTTATCCCCAACCACCTTACATATAAGTTTCAGAAAGATCCGATCAAAACTGAAGGGGCTACCGTGATGACAAGGTCGAAAGTCGGCGTTTTTCAGCAATCAAAGGGACGTTACTCTATGATAAATGGGCCGACTTGGCCGGTATTCAAACTTATCCGAGTTTTTATCCTCAGCCACCTTACATATAAGTTTCAAAAAGATCCGATCAAAACCGAATGGGCTACAGTGATGACAAGGTCAAAAATCAGCATTTTCAGCAATCAAAGGGACGTAACTCTATGATAAATGGGCCTACTTGGCTGGTTTTCGAACTCATCCAAGGTTTTATCCCCAGCCACCTTACATACAAGTTTCAGAAAGATCCCATCAAAACTGAAGGGGCTACCGTGATGACAAGGTAAAAAATCAGCATTTTCAGCAATCAAAGGGACGTAAGTCTATGAAAAATGGGCTGACTTGGCCGGTTTTCGAACTCATCCAAGGATTTATCCCCAGCCACCTTACATATAAGTTTCAGAAAGATCCGATCAAAACTGAAGGGGCTACCGTGATGACAAGGTCAAAAATCGGCATTTTCAGCAATCAAAGGGATGTAACTCAATGATGTAACTCTATGATAAATGGGCCGACTTGGCCGGTTTTCGAACTCATCCGAGTTTTTATCCCCAGCCACCTTACATATAAGTTTCAGGAAGATCTGATCAAAACTGAAGGCGCTACGGTGATGACAAGCATTTTCCCATAGTAAGTCTATGGGACCTTGTGGTTGCCATAGGAACCAAAGTTTTAGAGCGATTTTGAAAAAAAGTTTATGTCATCAATGCCCTACCAGAGGCATGCTACAGATGAGAAATGATTGTGATCAGCCTGCAGGATACAGAGATATAGCTGCTCAAAAGTGTGGATGGACGACGGACGGACGACGGAGGACCCACTATACTATAAGCTCCCATGGAGCCTTCGGCCCAGGTGAGCTTAAAATATATTTCTTTATCCTGCTGAATAAATTAAATTGCTAAACCCAGTTCCAACTTAAAGCCATTCGGATTACTGGATATAATTTGTTCCTACAATTTCACAAACTGAACATCAAACAGTGTAAACAGCTAAATTTATTTATTCCGCAAGTGTAGAGTGAATACTTTTTTTTTTTTTTTTTTTTTTTTTTGGTTTGGGTTTTACGGCCCTTTCAAGATTATTTCACTCATATCGAGCCGATCGTTAATCAGAGGTGGGCGAAAACCGGAGTACCCGGAGAAAAACCACCTGACCTTCCGTTGCAGAACTTGGCGTCTCACACGTGGCCCGAGCGAGGCTCGAACCTACGGCGGTGAGAGACCTAATGACTAAGAGTCAGCGCTCTTATCCACTAGGCCACGGAGGCCCGTCGAGTGAATACTGGAACAGATCCACAATAAGTACAACATTAAGAGGGCCAAGATGGCCCTGAATTACTCACCTGATTCCAAGATGCCACATAGTTTCTGAATCTTGTTCATCAGGGCAGAACAATTCTGTAGAGGGTCACCTAAGCAACATTCCTGTGAAGTTTGATTGAAATTGACCAAAGGGTTTAGGAGGAGTTTGATTTAAAGCAAATTGTTGATGATTTCCTATTTTTAGCTCTGGTGGCCATTTTATTCATCCAAGCCGAATAATTTTAGCTATTTTGGTAAAGGGTTACCTAAGCAACATTCTTTTGAAATTTGAATGAAATTGGCCCAAGAGTATAGGAGGAGTTGCTGTTTAAAGATTTTTTCTATTTTTAGCTCTGCTGGCCGTCTTATTCATCAGAGGGAATGATTTTAGTTATTTTGGTAGTGGGTCAACAAATCATCATTCTTATGAAGACTAATTCAAATTGGCCCAAGGGTTTAGGAGGAGTTGGCATGTAAAGCAAATTGTTGACATTTTCTATTTTTAGCTCTGTAAGCCATTTTGTTCATTGGAGCGGAAACATTTTAACTTATTTGGTACAGGGTCACCTAAGCAACATTCCTGTGAAGTTTGAATGAAATTGGCCCAAGGGTTTAGGCAGAGTTGTTGTTTGAAGTTGTTTCTATTTTTAGCTCTGGTGGCCATCTTGTTCTTCAAAGCGTAATGATTTCAGCTATTTTGGAAGAGGGTCACCTAAGCGACATTCCAATGACGTTTGATCGAAATTGGCCCAAGGGTTTAGGAGAAGTTAACATTTAAAGCAAATTGTTGACGCCTCAAGACACACGACAGACACTGACCGATCAAAATAGCTTTAAATAACAAGCTCATAACAAAACCTTTCACCATACAGAGCAGGTAGCATGTTCATGCTATCTCTGAAATATGTAATATCTAGGGCTGTGACCTTGACCTCAGGGTCAGAGGCGGGAGTGTAAGTACCAGTAAATAAAATCTGGACCAATTTCATGCTTATATAAACTTCATCCACCTTTGGGTTTGGAAAATACGAGATCTTAAATCTTAAATGCAAACTTATTTAAACTGTTTGATCTGACAACAACAACCCAAGTCTAACCTAAGCTAGACATTGTTCTGGTGGGTCAAAGCCTTCTGCCACTACAGGGCCTTCAACCCTGCTGAAAATGTCTGTTCTAACCGCAGCTCTAGCCCCTGTGCCTAAAAGAACTTCTGTAACAGGACTAGAAATGTGTCCAAGTGCTGCCTGGTATTTCTGACAATGAATAAAACCTTACCAGTATGCAAAAGAAGCCTATACAAATACATGGTAAATTTAATGCCAAAAAAACCCGATATTTTTCAGATGAAAAATTGTGATATTTTTCTTATTTCTAGAAAAATAAGGCTTACCCTTGTAAACCCCAGTTTTACAGTTCAAGGGGGTGAAAATTATATAGGCGTGTTTTCTTGATAAACACAAATTACTACAGCCAAACAGACAGACAGATGAACAGGGATAACGGTATATTATTATTATCTACTATTCATGGAATGGCGGGGGCTTAGAAAATGGACAGGCCCTACGAAGACTCTTACCTATGGAAGCGCAGTAGAACAGCTGAGGCCCTGTACCAGTGGGCCCCGTCATCTGCATAGTGAATGTCTGGATGGCAGAGGTCCTTCTCTGATGGGGAATTTGGCAACATGGATGGAATGACCCGTGACGGTGACTGTGAGGATGACAATGAACTACAGTTGGAACTGGTACTCGGGTGTCGTTCTGAAATAATTTCCGCTGCATTATGTGACAATCTGTTTAGCCTGCTGAACACGATGTCCCATTGCAAACAATGTAGATCCTGATCAGATGGCTTCTGAAAAAGCCACTCAGAAGCCATCTGATCAGGATGTGCAGTGTTTGACATTTAGTTTTCAAATTTGAATTAATAAATTATATTGACTAATCTGATTGGCTGATAGCCAGAAATGGGTGTGGAAATATTTTTTCAGCAGCGTAAGGGTTAACCTTCACCACTGTCTGGGCTAATTTAGCAGATAACAAATTGATGACTATTTTCCTTATCTTTTCATAAAAACATTCTTGTTACTAGGGGTTTTAGTGAAAATGATAATAAAGGGAAGCAAATAGTGCAGATCCAGATGAGACCGTTCATTGTGAGTTGTCTCATCAGGACCTATACAATAATACTGTTTGCATACCTACGGTATATCTACCAGTTTAACCCTTAAACATCGAGAAAAACTACATCTGAAAATGCCACCTGCTTATGTCGTCTGCTGAATCTTCTTGCAAACTTTTTCAAAAATATTACTGCATAGAGGTAAACAATGTGGACCCAGATCAGACTGCGGCAAACAGTGTGGACCCAGATCAGACTGCTCCTAGAGGAGCAGTCTGATCTGGGTCCACACTGTTTCCTAACAATGAGTTTTAAAGGAACCGGCAGATGAAATTAGTCAGGACTGGCATTTCATGGGTTATTTTTTGTTTGATTTGAGGTTTAACATCCCCGTCAACACTGTAAAGGTCATTTTGGAGACATTGCTTCCAATTTTGTGTGACTTTTACCCGACACTAAGATGAAATGACATCTCAAGCCCTGTCGCCCAATGAAACCAATAGGGTTTATTAGCATGGACGGTCCGCCTCGCACCGCGGTTCCTGGACAGGCTTAGATCCTCTAAGCGGTTTACCAGTACTAGTGTGCAGGCCGGATTCAGCTCTGCGTGGAAGCATCATGCAACCCATATATTTTCTTCAAGCCCAGATGGGCGGGGGTCGACAAAGGAATGAATAGGTTTACCTTAAGACGTCATGAAAAACTGCATCTGTTTATGTCGTCTGCTGCATCTTCTTGCAAACATTTCAAACATATTTTTGGATATGGGCAAACATCTAGAGGTGCAGTCTGATCTGGGTCAAAACTGTTGCCAAAATGACTTAGTTTGCAACAAAGCAGATGAAAATGGTTGTGATTTGCATCTTAACCCATTTTGTACCAGAAACCCCTGAAATGGGTAATTGGCAAACAGTGCCAGCCCAGATCAGATGCTGAAGAATGCAGCGTCTGATCAGGGCCAGCCCTGTTTGCAAAAAGTGAAGCCATTTCCAAATAAATTTTGAAGAAAACACAACATGATACCCCTAAATTTTAAAGTGGATTCCACCTATGTACATGGAGGAAGATTCCATTTGGTACATAAAAGGTAGAATTCTGGGCAATCTCTTTGATAAGTAAATAAAGAAATTTACCCATGCAATTTTAATGAAGTTTTGTCACTTTCTATTTTGAAGAAAGTAGTTTGGATTGATTTTCCCCAAATCCTATGTCCATTAAACAAAGATAATAAAGAATAGGATGGTGCTTAATCAATTTAAAATTTGATTTACTGTTTCTTTTGTCAATCTTAAATGCTCTTTTGAGGGTCAATCAATGCTAAGAGTGAATCATTTGACAACAACAACAACATTGACTGCACAGAAGCTTTGGAATCAGTGCAAGCTGGTGCTTTTTTTATTTTGCTTCTATAAGTATGACCGACTCAGTATATGAAGATAGATAGAGAGATATAACCCTTTCAAGAATATTTATCTTATAAATAAGAGGTGTGCGCCAAAACCAGAGTTCCCTAACCCATTTTGTACCAGAAAGCCCAAAATGGGTAACTGGCAAACAGTGCAGGCCCAGATCAAACGTCACAGATTGCTGTGTCTGATCATGGCCTACACTGTTTGCAAAAACTTCAGCCATTTTCCAAATCCATTTTGAAGAAAAACACAACCTGACACCCCTAAATTTTGAATTGACTTCTGTTATATATAAGGAGGAAGATTCCATTTGTTACAAAGAGGTTTAAGTTGAGTTGAGCATGAAAAGATTGAGAACAGTGAGGTCTAATCAGTTTGTCCTCAATCGGCTCATATGGACCATTGAAGACCTATTAATTTTCAAAGAGACGACTGCATGTACTCAAAGCATGCATTTAGCTGTTCAAATATTGTACTCATCCATGCTATCATATGACTGCTTTATTTTCACCAATTTTTGCAATTTTAATCACTCTTGTGAATTATTAGTGCTTGCAAAATATGAACATAATTATTAACCCATAAAATGCCAATCACGACAATTGTCGTCTGCTTTGCCATCTGCCGGTTACCTTAAAAGTAATTTTTTGCAAACAGTGTGGACCCAGATCAGACTGTCCACACTGTTTGCCTGTATGCAACAATATTTTTAAAAGGTTTGCAAAAAATAACAAGAGGGCCATGATAGCCCTGGATCGCTCACCTGATCCATAGAGTAACAAAGGGGCCCCCGGGGAGGGCCATTATTGACCCAGGGCTGTAATGTGCATAATGTTGAGGTAGGTCTAAATAGGTGAAGCTTCATACCAAATATCAACAAAGGCTATAATTTGAACAATCTTGATTAGGGTCCACTAGATGAAGCTAAACACCAAATATCAAAGACCTGGGCCTTGTGGTTTCCAAGAAGAAGATTTTTTTAAAGATATTCCCTATATAAGCCTATGTAAAACCAAATGGCCCCGGGGCTTGGGTGTTTTTTTTTACCTCAGGGCTATAATTTAAACAATCTTGATAGAGGTCCACTAGATGAAGCTTCACACCAAATATCAAAGACCTGGGCCTTGCTGTTTCAGAGAAAAAGATTTTCAAAGATTATCTCTATATAAGACTATGTAAAACCAAAGGGCCCCAGGGCGGGGGCATTTGTGGCCCGAGGACTATAATTTGAACAATCTTTGTAGAGGTCCATTAGATGAAGCGCCATACCAAATATCAAAGACATGGGCCTGACAGTTTAAGAGAAAAAGATTTTTCAAGATTTTCCCTATATAAGTCTATGTAAAACCAAAGGGCCCCAGAGGGGAGGGGGCATTTTTGGCCCCAGGGCTATAATTTGAACAATCTTGGTAGAGGTCCACTAGGTGAAGCTTCACACCAAATATCATAGACCTGGGCCTTGGGGTTTCAGAAAAGAATATTTAAAGCTTCTTCCTATCTAAGTTTATGTAAAACCAAAGGCCCCCTGGGCGACGGCATTTTTGGCCCCAGGGCTATAATTTGAACAATCTTGAAAGAGGTCCATTAGATGAAACTTCACGCAAACTATCCAAGATCTTGGCCTTACGGATCCAGAGAAGAAGATTTTTAAAGATTTTCCCTATATATGCCTATGTAAAACCAAAGGCCCCCAGGGCAGGGGCATTTTTGGCCCCAGGGCTATAATTTGAACAATCTTGAAAGAGGTCCACTAGATGAAGCTTCATGCCAAATATCCAAGATCTGGGCCTTGCAGTTCCATAGAAGAAGATTTTTAAAGATTTTCCCTATATTAGCCTATGTAAAACCAAAGGCCCCCGGGGCGGGGGCATTTTTGGCCCCAGGGCTATAATTTGAACAATCTTGAAAGAGGTCCATTAGATGAAGCTTCACACCAAATATCCAAGATCTGGGCCTTGCGGTTCCAGAGAAGAAGATTTTTAAAGATTTTCCCTATATTAAGCCTATGTAAAACCAAAGGCCCCCGGGGCAGGGGCATTTTCGGCCCCAGGGCTATAATTTGAACAATCTTGGTAGAGGTCCACTAGGTGAAGCTTCACACCAATTATCAAAGACCTGGGACTTGCAGTTTGAGAGAAGAAGATTTTTAAAGATTTTCCCTATATAAGCCCATGTAAAACCAAAGGACCCCAGGGCGGGGGCGTTTTTGGACCCAGGACTATAATTTGAACAATCTTGGTAGAGGTCCACTAGATGAAGCTTCATACCAAATATCGAAGACCTGAGCCTTGCGGTTTCAGAGAAGAAGATTTTTAAAGTTTTCATTTAAAAAATCTATTTTTAGCTCCTGTGACCTAGATGTGCAACAGACCGGAACCATTTGAACAACTTTGAAAGGGGACCACCTAAGGATCATTCCTGTGAAGTTTGGTCAAAATCCGATCAGTGGTTTAGGAGGAGATGTTGTTTGAAGAAAAAGTTTACGCACGCACACACGACGGACGACGGACAAAAAGTGATCACAAAAGCTCACCTCGTCACTACGTGACAGGTGAGCTAAAAAAAATTCAGCAGATGACATAAGCAGACAACATTTTCAGATGTATTTTTTCTCAGCATCTTAACCCTTGTCCTGCTGAGCCCGGATATGCCTTATTTTCCAAACAATGAAGATCCAGATCAGATGGCTTCTGACCGTCAGATCAGGATCTGCATTGTTTGCCATTCAGATTGTGAATTTGTTGCAATAATTTGCATCAAGTAATCTGGTTGGTTGATAATCGGTAGTGGGTGTGGCAGATTAAAATATTCAGCAGGTCAAGGGTTAAGCAGAATACACCCTTCCTTTGCAAACAGTTTACATCCAGATCAGATGGCTTCTGATGAAGCTATCTGATCAGGAACTACGTTCAGTTTTGGAACTAGAATTTGTTTTTCTACAAAAACACAGATGTCTCCCCCGTTTTTGACTGCTAAGTATAACCTTGACATTGGAGGTATTGAGCTGGGTCTTGTGTGCAACACATCATCTAATGAAGATGAACATTTCTGCATAGTAACTTTAAAAATGTTCACAGAAAAATAAAAAAGTTATTGGCCGTAAACAAAAAAAGCACTTTTTTACCTTTGACCTCTAAGTATGGCCTTGACCTTTGCGGTACAACACATCGTCTCATGATGGTTAACATTTCTGCCAAGTAATTTCATAATCCATCAAAGAATAAGGAAGTTATTGACTGTCCTTTTTTTTACCTTTGACCTCTAGGTATGACCTTGACATTGGAGGTATGGAGCTTGGTCTTGCACATGACTCATGGTCCAACTTTCAAGCCTCTAGCTCCAACAGTTTTTGAGATATCTTGCTGACAAGATTTTATTAAAAAAAATTCAAAGGGCAATAACTCTTGAAAGGGGCATAATCCGGATGAGAAAAAAATACGTGTCAGCTTATTTTCCATTAGGAATGCATTTATGAAATTTCAAAACCATAGCATACACAGTTCTAAAGTTATGCTATGCATCACTTTTAGGATTCATTACAATGGGCACAAATTACCAAAATGACAAAGGGCCATAACTCGCAAAGTATTTTTCGGAATTTTGTCAAAAGTTAATCAGTTCATATACTCATCACCACCAATATACTCAACAACTTTCAAGGCTCTAGCTCCAATAGTGTTTGAGATATTTTGCTGACAAGATTTTATTAAAAAAATTTCAAAGGGCAATAACTCTTGAAAGGGGCATAATCCGGATGAGAAATAAAATACGCGGCAGGTAATTTTTCATGAGGAACCCATATATGAAATTTCAAAACCCTAGCATACACGGTTCTAAAGTTATGCTATGCATCACTTTTAGCATACAATACAATGGGCACAAATTACCAAAATGACAAAGGGCCATAACTCACAAAGTATTTTTTGGAATTTTGTCAGAAGTTAATCAGTTCATCTACTCATCACCACCAATCTATTCACCAACTTTCAAGCCTCTAGCTCCAATAGTTTTTGAGATATCTTGCTGACAAGATTTTATTAAAAAAAATTCAAAGGGCAATAACTCATGAAAGGGGCATAATCCTGACGAGAAAAAAAATACGCGTCAGCTTATTTTCCATCAGAAATGCATATATGAAATTTCAAAATCATAGCATACACCGTTCTAAAGTTATGCTATGCATCACTTTTAGCATACATTACAATGGGCACAAATTACCAAAATGACAAAGGGCCATAACTCACAAAGTATTTTTCGGAATTTTGTCATAAGTTAATCAGTTCATCTACTCATCACCAACAATCTATTCACAAACTTTCAAGGCTCTAGCTCCAATAGTTTTTGAGATATCTTGCTGACAAGATTTTATTAATAAAAATTTCAAAGGGCAATAACTCTTGAAAGGGGCATATTCCGGACGAGAAAAAAAATACGCGTCAGCTAATTTTCCATGAGGAATCCATATATGAAATTTCAAAACCCTAGCATACATGGTTCTAAAGTTATGCTATGCATCACTTTTAGCATACATTACAATGGGCACAAATTACCAAAATGACAAAGGGCCATTACTAAGTATTTTTCGGAATTTTGTCAAAAGTTAATCAGTTCATCTACTCATCACCATCAATATAATCACCAATTTTCAAGGCTCTAGCTCCAATAGTTTTTGAGATATCTTGCTGACAAGATTTTATTAAAAAAAAAATTCAAAGGGCAATAACTCTTGACGGGGGCATAATCCGGACGAGAAAAAAAATATGCGTCAGCTAATTTTCCATGAGGAATCCATATATGAAAATTCAAAACCCTAGCATACACGGTTCTTTAGTTATGGTATGCATCAAAAGCGTAATGGAGGGACGAACGGACGAAAGAACCAGAACCAATATGCCCCTCAAACTTTTTCAAAGTTGGGGGCATAAAAAGAAAGTTATTGACAGAACACAAAAAAGGCCCTTTTTTACCTTTAACCTCTATGTATGACCTTGACCTTTCAGGTATTAAACTGGGTCATGCGTGCAACACATCATCTCATGGTGGTTAACATTTCTGCATAGCAATTTCAAAATCCATCTAAAAATAAGAAAGTTATTGACCAAACACGAAAAAAGGCCCCTTTTTTACATTTGACCTCTATGTATGACCTTGACATTTTAGGTACCAAACTGAATCATGCATGCAACACATCGTCCCATGATAGTTAACATGTTTGCCAAGTAACTTCAAATTCTATTTAAAAATATGCAAGTTATTGACAAAACCCGAAAAAAGGCCCCTTTTTTTACCTTTGACCTCTAAGTATGACCTTGACCTTTGAGGTACCAACCTGGGTCATGCGCACAACACATCACCTTATATTGGTTCACATTTCTGCCATGTGATTTCAAAATCCATCTCAAAATAAGAAAGTTATTGACCAAATACGAAAAAAAGGCCCACTTTTTGACCTTTGACCTCTAAGTATGACCTTGACCTTTAAGGTACCGACCTGCCTCATGTGCACCACACATCGTCTCATGATTGTTAATAATTATGCCAAGTAATTTTAAAATCCATCCCAAAATTAGAAAGTTATTGACCAAATACGAAAAAAAGGCCCCTTTTTTTACCTTTGACCTCTAAGTATGACCTTGACCTTTGAGGAACAGACCTGCCTCATGCGCACCACACATCGTCTTATGGTTGTTAATAATTATGCCAAGTAATTTTAAAATCCATCTCAAAATAAGAAAGTTATTGACCAAATACGAAAAAAAGGCCCCTTTTTTGACCTTTGACCTCTAAGTATGACCTTGACCTTTGAGGTACCGACCTGTGTCATGCACACAACACATCGTCTTATGGTTGTTAATAATTATGCCAAGTAATTTTAAAATCCATCTCAAAATAAGAAAGTTATTGACCAAATACGAAAAAAAGGCCCCTTTTTTTACCTTTGACCTCTAAGTATGACCTTGACCTTTGAGGTACCGACCTGCCTCATGCGCACCACACATCGTCTTATGGTTGTTAATATTTCTGCCGAGTAATTTTAAAATCCATCAAAAAATAAGAAAGTTATTGACCGGACACGATTTGCCCATACATATATACATACCAACAAACTTCCAAGGGAGATAATTCAAAAAGTATAAATGCGAGAGTTATGGTTATTGCGCACTGCACGTCGTCTAATGCTGATTAATATTTATACGAAGTTTCGTGACGATAGCTCTAACCGTTTTCAAGTTACAGAGCGGACACGAAAGTGTGACAGACGGACAGACGGACAGACGGACAGACAGACGGACAGACGGACAGACAGACGCCCGGGGGAAAAACAATATGTCTCTCCGAAAAAAAATTTTTCGGGGGAGACATAATTAAATGAATATACAATATCAAGTAATTTGATTGGCCGATAGTCAGAAACTTGTAAGGCAAAAATAATTTATTCAGCAGGACAAGGGTTAATGTCTTACACAACTCATGAATAATCATGAAAAAACTGAATCTAAAAACTGATGTAAATTCAAAAGCTAATGAATAGTGAGTGAGTGAATTCGGGTTTAGCGTCGCTTTCAACAATTTTTCAGTCATATCACGATGGTGTCTGGTTGCGACAGGGAGCTCAATGCTCACTTTTATAGTGCTGCCTCACTGAGGTATCATGTCCCAGACACATTACATGATACCACACCCAGTCACATTATCCTGACACTCGGTCGACCAGTCCTAGCTCTACTCCGTAAATCTGAGTGCCAAGCGAGGAGGAGCTAGTACCATTTTGAACGACTTTGGTATGTCGAGGCCCGGGATCCAACCCGTGACCTCCCTTTCCCCGGAGCGGACACTCTACAAACTGAGCAATCGGGGCCGGTCAAAAGCTTATGAATAGAGAGGTCAATTAGAAAGGGCAACTTGAGAAGAATTTCTGCTTTTTTTTTTTTTTCGTAATTTGAACTCATTTTGAAAACAATTTAAATGAAAAGCCAAGCAATGTCTCCAAGAAAAATATACTATAGACCACTTCCTCGAAACTTCCATCTAGTTGTATGATATTAATTCAGTAGGTCAAAGGTCAAGTTGTGATGGGTAAAACACCTACCTCTTCTGGACATTCTGGATAAAATCTGCCCCGATTCTCCCAGAGTCACTTCCGTCAAAGTCTCGTAATCACTGTCTTTCATTATGGTCTGATGCGTCTCACTGCCATCATAATTCTTCACGGTGATACTGAGAGTCTGTTGGATCTTGACTGGTTTAAATCCTTGTTCTACCTTGAACACGACCGGAGGCGGAGCAATGTATATATTACTGGCACTGTTTCTTCTTGAAGGCACCTAATAAAATACAGTCGAAACTCAATACAGTCCACCCTCTTTATTAGTTATACCGGCAAAACTCTGTAAACTGACAATTTCAATGAAATGAATCATTAGCTTAAGGATTAGCCTTGGTTCCAATCGGTGAAGGCATTCCTAGGACTGGGAACGCCCAGATCGAATTCAAAGTCATGAAAGATTCTTGTAATCTAGTGAGTGTTTGAGTTTTATGTCCCACCAAGAGCTAAGGTCATACGGAGATGGGACCTCGGTTTTAAAGACTCATCCGAAAGTCTGGAGAAGCACGGGATCGATCCTACAATCCCTGGTTAACAAGGCGAGTAGCATACCTACTACACTAAGGAGGCTTCTATTGTAATCTAGTAGTCCAAGAAACGAATGTTACAGATATTTGTTAGAATCGCCTCACCGAGGCGATTCTAACAAATGTCTATAACATTTGTTTCTTGCAGTCATGAAGGGGAAAAGGCCTTTTATTACCTATCATGTTCCTAACAGGGATTCTTTACAACGGCAAATTCTTATAACAACACGATATTAGGAAACAAATACTGTCGTTATAACGAGGATCCTTTGTAACTTAAATACCTTTGAAAACATGAAAATATGTTGGAGATAGGGGGACTTCTTACTTCTGAGGTATATTTTTGTTTGATTTGAGGTTTAATGTCCCCGGTCAAAACTGTAAAGGTCATTTTGGAGACATTGCTTCCAACTTTGTGGGACTTTTACCCGACATTGAGATGAAATGACATCTCAAGCCCTGTCTCCCAATGAAACCAGTACGATTTATAAACATGCATGGTCCGACTCGGACCTCTTTGCCTAGGCAGGCTTCGATCCTCTTAGCGGTTTACCTATAATCGTGTGCGGTCGGACTCAGCTCTGTGTAGAAGCATCATGCAGCCCATCTATTTCTTTAAGCCCCGATGGGCGTTAGTTATAACAACAAAACTCTTTAGAATGACAATTTCAATGGAAACGTCCAGATCAAATCCAAAGTCATGGAAGATTCTTGTAATCTAATAGTGCAAGAAACAAATGTTATAGATATTTGTTAGAATCACCTCACAGAGGCGATTTTATCAAATTTCTATAACATTTGTTTCTTGCAGTTATGAAGGGGAAAAGGCCTTTTATTACCTATCATGCTCCTAACAGGGATTCTTTATAATGACACGACATCATGTGAACAAGTCCGTGAAATGAAGATCCCCTAAACCCCACTTTATATAGAGAAAACTGGGGTTTACGGGGGTGAACATTATTTTCCTTATTTCTGCTCCAAGACATAGGTTGTGGGTACTCGTTAGAACCGCCTCTAACGAGCACCCAAAACCTATATTTGGTGTACAAATAAGAGAAATATCACAGATTTTCGTCAGAAAAATTACCTATTTTGAGGTTTGAAATATGCACTATATCACACGGATCTGTTATCGTTATGATATTAGGAAACAAATACTGTCATTATAACGAGGGTCCTCTGTAGCTTCAATACCTTTTGGGGACCATGAAAATCTGTTTGAGAAAGGGGTAGTTCTAAATACTGAGGTATAATCATAGCGCCAGGATATGAGGCATAATTGGGATCACCTGAGGATATCTTTATGATCTTCTTGTTTGTTTGTTTGATTTAAGGTTTAACGTCCCCGTCAACACTGTAAAGGTCATTTTGGAGATGTTGCTTCCAATTTTGTACAACTTTTACCCGACAATGAAATGAAATGACTTCTCAAGCCCTGTTGCCCAATGAAACCAATAGGGTTTATAAGCATGGACGGTCCGACTCGTACGCACCACTTCACCTGGACAGGCTTAGATCCTCTAAGCGGTTTACCAGTACTCATGTGCCGTTGGTTTCAGCTCTGCGTGGAAGCATCATGTAGCCAATTTATTTCTTCAAGCCCCGATGGGAAGGGGCCGTACTGAGGTATATTCATACCACAAGGCTATGAGACATAACTGGAATCAGATAAGGATATCTTTACAAACTTCTTGAGCCGGCCTCAGTAGCTCAGTTGCATGCACGTCTGACTGGTGATCAGGAGGATGCCGGTTCGACATCTACTGGGGTCGGCAACATTCTTTCATGGAGATTGATCATTCTCTCCCTTCCTCTCATTCAAGAAAGGCAGCTGTCAGTTTCTGGGGAAAGAATGTGCACTGTACTGGTTAAATGCTTACGTATAAGCCTGCCCAGGAAAAAATGTGGATAGGTAAACTGACTGGCTCAAAAATGACCTAAATAGTGTTGACTGGGCTGTTAAAGAAAAAAACAAAATGATCTTCTTGTGTGATCCCTCCTGGGAATAAAGCAAAAAGACAGGAAAAAGTGACCATTTGTTTCATTTAAGGTTTAACATCTCTGTCAACACTGTATAGGTCATTTTGGAGATGTTGCTTCTAATTTTGTGGGACTTTTACCCAACATTGAGATGAAATGACATCTCAAGGCCTGTCACACTGCTTTGCCTGGGCATACTTCGATCCTCTAAGCAGTTTACCAGTACTTCTGTGCGGTTGGATTCAGCTCTGCATAAAAGCATCATGCAGCCCATCTATTTCTTCAAGTCCTGTTGGGTTGGGGCCTACAGAAAGAGACCAATAAAGAAAGAATATTCATACCTTTTTAAAAGGGCTGCCATAGCAAACATCTTTATATCTTCTTGCCTGATGTTGGACCAATGAACTAGGCTCGTTTTCCTGTTCACTGCTTGTTGACCTTGATAGCGACCCATTGCTATAGCGACTACTATCTCCATTCTCATTGGTCCTCCCTGACCTTTGAACTATGAACACTTTATGGAGATCATCAAACCCGCGAGCCATAATTCCTGAGGGTGTGTGTGCGAGATCAAATGTGTGGCCAAGCTCATGAAGAGATGCACCGAGTCCCGTGGCAAAGTTCGCCCAGTAATACTCTCTGGAAAATAAGAAACAATTCTGATTGAAAAAAATAAATTATTCAATAACATCTCTTTATAACACTACTCATTATATCACAGTTTTGGATAGAACACAGTTTTATAAAGTTGTCATATGAAGATTTTTCTATTTTTAACTCTGGCGACCATCTTGTTCATTGGGGTAGAACTGATTTAGCTATTTTGGTAGAGGACCATCTAGACACCATTCCATTAAAGATTGAATGAAGTTTGCCTAATGGCATAGGAGTTGTAAATTTAAAGATTTTTCTATTTGTAAATCTACATTGGAATGAAAGAGTTTTTCGCATATTTGGTAGAGAGTTACCAAGGAAACATTCCTATGAAAATTGGATGATATAGAAGCCAAGTCATTTGAAGTTGTTTCTATTTAAGCTCTGGTGGCCATCTTGTTAACCTTTACCCTGCTGTAGGCGACAAGCCCTATCTTTGCAAACAGTGTAAATCCAGATCAGATGGCTTCTGAAGAAGCCATCTGATCTGGATCTACACTGTTTGGCATTTAGTTTATGAATTTGTAGCAGTAAATTACATCAAGTAATTTGATTGGTTGTTAGACAGAAATGGGTGTGGCTTAATTGAATATTCAGGAGGTTAAAGGTTAATTGAAGTGGAAACGTTTTAGCTAGCTACCTAGGCAACAGTCTTGTGAAGTTTGAATGAGATTGGCTAAAGGCTTTAGGAGGATTGGCACTTAAAGCAAATTATGGATGTCGCACAAAGCACATTGTTTGTTTGATTTGAGGTTTAACATCCTCGTCAACCCTGTACAGGTCATTTTGGAGACGTTGCTTCCAATTTTGTGGGACTTTTACCCGACATTGAGATGAAACCCAATGAAACCAACAGGGTTTATAAACATGGACGCCATAGCACATTGACCACAACAGCTCACTTTGTGGGAGTTGGGGGGGGGGGGGGGGGGGGGGGTAAAAATTTCTACACTATTTGCAAACACTGCCAATCATAAATGTTACAGACGAAATTTCAATTTTCTTTTTTCTTCTTCAGAGAAAATCATGTGCTTGACATTTCAAATGATATGTTCAGCCTGATTTCTGAAAAAGAAAAATGATTTACCATTTCATTTGCTTCAGAATTCAGCTTAGTGCATTAAGTGTTAATGTTTTATGTATATGAGACAGAAATCTACAGATTTCTCGGAATTCAGACAAGCTAATTTTTCAAAACAGGAACCATCCTAATACAGAATCTTTCATTTTAGTCTTGTCTGCCAAATATCGATGAAAGATTTTTGGATCAATAGAATACCAATCGACCCAAAGTAATAATAATCCAGGGTCCAGTTGTTCAAAGCATCGTTAGCTTAACGAGCTCGTTAGTGGTCATATTGTTAACTCTTCTAGCAAGTACAATATCGAGAATTTTGAAATTTTTTCTGAAAAAATGTGAGCAGCTTTTGTGGATGCAAAAGCTGCTCACATTTTTTTCAGCAAAAATTTCAGCATATTTGCCATATTTAACGATCAAAGTTTTAATGATACGTTAACTAACGACATTGTTAGTTTTGAACAACTTGCCCCATTAAGAAGTTTGCCATCTGCTATTGTCCATGTGACTATGCTGGCTACTGTAAAAATCCTAACAAGAGAACCATGACGGTCCTATATTGCTCACCTGAGCTAAGAGATTTACATGTGGTCCCGGGACGGGGCAATTTTTCGCCCAAGGTCTATAATTTGAAAAATCTTGGAAGAGGTCCACTAAATGAAGCTTAATATCAAATATCAAAGGCCTGGGCCTTCTGGTTTCAGATAAAAAGATTCTTAAAGATTTTCCCTATATAAGCCTATGTAAAACATGTGGGCCCCATGGCGGGCCATTTTTGGCCCCTCGGCTATAATTTGAACAATCTTTGAAGAGGTCTACAAGATGAAGCTTCATACCAAATATCAAAGATCTAGGCCTTTTGGTTTGCGACAAGAATATTCTTAAAGGTACATGTATTCCATATAAAAGCCTATGTAAAACCTTGGGCAGCGCCATTTTTAGCTCCAGGGCTAAAAGCTGAACAATCTTGGTAGAGGTTCACAACATGAAGATTCACACCAAATATCAAAGACCTGGGTGTTCAAGATTGTTTCAGACAAGAAATTTCTCAAAGGTTTTCCCCATATAAGCCTATGTAAAACTAGTGGGCACTGGCGCGGGGGCATTTTTTACATGGGGTTATTAAATTCTCGCACGCGACATCATATGATTAATAGGATTATCTGTAAAACAGGGACTAGGCTCATATGATGGAATACAGGCAAATTGTATAGACACAGATCAGACCCTGCAGAATGTGTCATCGGCACAAGCTTTACACTGTTTGCTTCAAATACAAGAATTTAACTGTTAAACAAAGTAGTATTTGTTTGTTTGTTTGATTTGAGGTTTAACATCCCCGCCAACAATGTAAAGGTCATTTTGGAGACATTGCTTCCAATATTGTGGGACTTTTACCCGACACTGAGATGAAATGACATCTCAAGCCCTGCCGCCCAATTAAACCAATATGGTTTATAAGCATGGACGGGCCGACTCGCACAGATTTGCCTGGGCAGGCTTAGATCCTCTAAGTGGTTTACCAGTACTCGTGTGCGGGTCGGTTTCAGCACTGCGTGGAAGCATCATGCAGCCCATCTATTTCTTCAAGCCCCGATGGGCGGGGGCGGAAACTAAGTAGTGTACCACATTGTTCTTAAGCATTGGGACAGACAGTCCTGATGAGACTGAAGGAGCAATCTGATCAGGATTTACAGTTTGCTTGAAATACAGGAATTTAACTGTTAAACAAAACACATTTTTCTTAAGTATTAGGACAGACAGGTCTAAGCAAACAGTGCAGACCCAGATCAGACTGCTCCTGAAGGAGCAGTCTGATCAGGGTCTACATGGTTTGCAATTCTGTCTGCACTTTTTGGACTCCTTGCTTGATCATGGAGCAAAATTTTAGGAGAATTACTGCAATTTCTCAAGGTGTTCGAACTTTTAGGATTTATACAGTAATATTCTTTAACCTTTATCTTGCTGAATATTCATTTAAGCCACACCCATTTCTGTCTATCAACCAATCAAATTACTTGATGTAATTTATTGCTACAAATTCATAAACTGAATGCTAAACAATGTAGATCCTGATCTGATGGCTTCTTCAGAAGCCATCTGATCTGGATCTACACTATTTCCAAAGATAGGGGTTGTCGTGAACAGCAAGATAAGGGTTAAAAAAAAAATTGTCTGCTGGTCTATGCTTGGGGCTTTATGGCTTATGGTAAATGTAAATTTAGTGACAACATATGACATCACAATATGCATGAAAATAATTAGGATAAAAGCATTTATGTAAAAAGCTTTAGATATTACCCATCAATATTTAATGGACGCTTTATTTCCCTGCAGTAATGAGTAAATGATGTTAGCAGCTTACATGACTTTTGCATGTTCATTATCAGTTCATCATATCAGTTTTTCATGCCTTTTTGGGTCAATTAATCCATTTTGTACCCAAAACAGGTACCCTGGCAAACATTGCAGGCCAGATCAGATGCCACAAAATGGGGCATCTGATCAGGGCCTACACTGTTTGCAAAATGTTAAGGCATTTTCAAACAAAATTTAAGAAAACACAACCTGACACCTGGCATATCAAAACACAGGGGATGATTTGTAGAATATAAGTAAAATTATGACCCTGGAGTCAGACTGGCACCCTGGGGGAGAGGCCAAAATGCCAAATGTCAATTTATCCATTTAGTACTGGAAACCCCCAAACTGGTACCCTGGTAAAAAGTGCAGAATGTGGCATCTGATCAGAGCCTACACTGTTTGCTAAAATTTCAGCCATTTTCCAAATAAATCTTGAAGAAAACGCAGGCTGACACTCCTAAATTTTGAAATGGACTCGTACCATATATATGGAGGAAGATTCCATTTGGTACAAAAGGATTAAATTTAATTACAAATAAATGTTGTTATTTTGTACTTATCCCTTGTGGAGAAAGCCTGGGATTTGTGATGGCATGCCATCTATTGCACATTCTATTTTGTCTTTGTTTCTCAACCCTTGAGTGATGGTGCTTTTAACCATTAGACCATAAAGATCTATTTAACGCATTGTTTGCTGGGAAGCCACTAAAGGGGTTCTTTGGCAAACAGTACAGGCCCAGAGAAGGGCCTGCACTATTTGCAAACACAATTTTCCATCAAAAATAGCATAAAAACGAAAAAAAAAGGCCTGATACCTCTTATATGATAAATGGACTTGTCCAACATATAACACGTTCTGTGGCATCTGGTCTGGGCCTGCACTATTTGCAAACAGAATTTTCCATCAAAAATAGAATAAAAGTGGAAAAATAGGCCTGATACTCCTTATATGATAAATGGACTTGTCCAACATATAGCAATGGAAGAGTCCACTAGCATTTTAATGATACAGAGGATCATCACTGCAACAGCAGAACATGTTCCTTAAGAGTTTGCCAGTATACAGAATTTGCTATTAAGAACCTCAATATGAGAAGTATAATAGGAAATAAATAAAGCATGGGAGCTTGTAATGATGTCTTCTAATACTCAAGATAGGCTATTATTATCCTATTATATAGACAATATAAGGGTTAATCTATACTATAAGAAGACATTGTTACAAGTCCCTGCCAGGAAAAGGGCCTTTTGCCCTTACCATAATGATCCTACAGGCCTTAGCAAACTGAGCAGACCCAGTTCAGACTGCTTCTGAAGGACTCCACTTTCCGGACGCCTTGCTGGATAATGAAACAAATTTGTTAAAATTTTAGGAGAATTTCATGAAGTCCACAAGGTGTCCGATTTTTTGGCTTTTTATGGTAATTACTTCAAGAAACAAATGTTAGAATAACCTTGGTGCGGCGATTCAAGCAAATATCCGCAACATTTGTTTCATGATTGCTGAAGACATTGTTTAAAATCACCTCACTGAGGCAATTGTAGCAAATATCCATAACATTTGTCTCTTGGATGGTGTGGATATTTGTTAGAATAGCCTCATCAAGGTAATTCTAACAAATATCAACAACGTTTGTTTCTTGGAGTAGTTAGGTAATTCTAGCACATGTCCACAACATTTGATTCTTGCAATCTGTCTAATTATCTGCATGGGAATTGTCATTATAAGACTGAGTTTTGTCCTTGTATTGAATGTTGGTATAAAGAGGGTTGACTGTTGAGTAAAATTTTATGCTTGGCCTCCCAAAGCATGAGCAGTGTAGATCAACAGTATTACATCTTTGTTTGTTTGTTTGATTTGAGGTTTAACGTCCCCGTCAACACTATTTAGGTCATTTTGGAGACGTTGCTTACAATTTTGTGGGACTTTTACCTGACATTGAGATGAAATGACATCTCAAGCCCTGTCGCCCAATGAAACCAATAGGGTTTATTAGCATGGACAGTCCGCCTCGCACCGCAGTTCCTGGACAGGCTTAGATCCTGTAAGCGGTTTACCAGTACTAGCGTGCGGGCCGGATTCAGCTCTGCGTGGAAGCATCGTGCAGCCCATATATTTCTTCAAGCCCCTATGGGCGGGGGCGAATTGAAAGTTGGTATAATGAGGGTTGACTGTTCAGTAAAATTTTATGCTTGGCCTCCCAAAGCATGTGCAGTGTAGATCAACAGCATTACATCATATCAGGGTCTAACCTGTTTGCATGTAATCAATATTCAAAATGAATCTAACACCCCTTATATTGTCCATTGCTCTATAAGAAGAGAATCTTTTGGAATTAAGAACTACCACCCAGAAAAAAACCATAGTGCACAAGTTTTTTCTGGGACAAAATAACCAGTTTCAGCCAATTGGGCCTCTTCAGCGACCCTGAGATATTTTCCGAAGGTTGCAGTGTAATCAATGACATGTGACGCAGAAAAGTCCAGCTTTCAATTAAGGGTTATTTTTTAAGATAATTACATGAAACTAGATAATTATGTTCCAAGATTTACAACAAATATGGTATTTGGAGTAGAGGCTTGGAAACTTTCACTCATTTTTTTTTGTCAGACAGAAATAGCAGATATGCTGATAATCTGCCAATCAATATATCTTATTGGATATATTCATGTACCTTTGCACAAAATGCATTTTCCACTTTCTTCTAAGGGGAATGGGATCATCTTTAGGGGAGTCAACTCCTACAGAAGTATTTTTGTCTCCCATGGCAACTGGGGTCAACTCTTAAAGGAAAGAATATGCTCTTATGGGTAGACCCCTTTTTCCGTGGGACAGGGCCTATAGAAAAGTTGTCACCCTTTTGGCAACTGTTTGGAATTTAACAGCCCAGTCAATACTATTAATGCCATGCTGAGCCAATCCTTCCAAGTGAACATTCTTTCACCAAATGCCCTTCTTGAATCAGATAAACAGACAGGTGTTTCAAGAAAACCAGGTAAAAGAAGGTATGGGTATCTCCAAAATAATTGCCCGGTTTTAAAACTGCCTATTTTAACTCATATAACATGCCAATCACAACAAATGTCGTCTGCTTTGTCATCTGCTGGTAACTGAAAATGGTCATTTATTCAAATAGTGTGGACCTATATCAGGCTGCTCCTCTGGTCAGGGTCCTTCTTTATTATCTGCATAAGTGAGTGAGTGAGTTTTAGTTTTACGTCCCTCCAACAGCTAAGGTCATACGGAGACGGGACCTCGGTTTAAAGACTCATCCGAATGTCTGGAGAAGCCCGGGATCGATCCTGCGATCCCTGGTTTACAATGCGAGTAGCGTAACCACTGCACAATGGAGGCTTCTATATTATCTGCATAAGCTCGCCGGCCTAGATAGCTCAGTCGGCTACACCTCAGACTGGTGAGCAGAAGGTAGCAGGTTTGATACCTGCCAGGTTTGCAACATTTTTTCATGAAGATTGAACATGAGATCTTTCTCCCTCCTGACGATTCAAGAAGGGCAGTTGTCAGTTTCTGGCAAAAAATGTGCACTGCACTGGTTAACACTGCCCTGAAAAAGTGGGGTTAGGTAGAGTGACTGACTTTACATCATAGCTCCAGATATGGTGCTTTTTTTAACGTACAGGGCCCAGTTGTTCAAAACTAACGACATCGTTAGTTAACGTATTATCAATACTTTGATCATTGATTATGGCAAATATGCTAATATTTTTGATGAAAAAATGTGAGCAGCTTTTGCAGATGCAAAAGCTGCTCACACTTTTTTCAGCAAAAATACCAAACATTTTTGATATTGTACTTGCTAGAACAGTTAACAATTGGTACACTAACGAGCTCGTTAAGCTAAGGATGCTTTGAACAACTGGCCCAAGATATTTTTCTTATTTCTGCATGAAAAAATGTTGTTGGTACTCATTAGAAGCGTCTTGATGAGATGCTTCTAATGTGTACCCACAACATATGTTTTTGTGCAGAAATAAGAAAAACTAGAATACTGTCGATGGCGCGCCATCGCAAATCCCCACGTTTTCTACCGAGGGGCCAAGTACTGAAAACCCCTCACCCTGGGCCCTAATTTGACTCCATGGTCAAAATATTACCTGTATTATATTCTACTAATCATGCCCTTCAATTTCATATGCCACATGACTATGTTCCAAAAAACTTAAATTTTGACCCTTTGACCCCTCTCCCAG
This sequence comes from Lucinisca nassula, assembly GCA_963580285.1. NCBI lineage: Eukaryota > Metazoa > Mollusca > Bivalvia > Lucinida > Lucinidae > Lucinisca > Lucinisca nassula. The sequence continues at coordinate 1,661,030 of OY757022.1, forward strand.
GGCCCCAAACTGACCCCAGGGTCAAAATTTTACTTGTAGTTTATTCTACCCATTATCCCCTTCGCATAGATATGCAACATGACTATGTTCTGAAAAACTTTGATTTTGACCCCCCCCCCCCCAAGTCCGACCCCCAGGGCGTGACCTAGGGGTCACAGCCAAAATCCCGTTCAATATGTTTTACTTTTTTCATAACTAAGTACATGTGCAAAGTTTGGCATCAAAATCTTCAAAATTGACTTTGTAATTGAATTTTATTGATATTTGACCTTTTGACCCCTCCCCAGGCCCCTGGGGGCGGGGACAAAAAAAAAATGTGCTCTTGCGCAAGCCATTCATGTAAGCAACTCGCATACCAAATTTGGTTGAATTCCGGCTAACGGTTTAGGAGGAGATAGCCGGACAGACAGACGGACAGACAGACAGACGGACGGAGGCGATAACAATATCCCCACTTTTTTTTAAAAACGTGGGGATAATAATATGTGGATACCCCTCTTATCTGGGGCTATGTGGCATGACCTAAAATAGTGTTGACTGGGCTGTTAAACTCCAAAAACTCCAAAACCAACAACAACTGTATTATGTCTAAAGTTATGCTTTGTCAAGTTGTGGTTCAAATATAACACCTTGTAACGCTATATTATACCTATAGGCACTGTCATCCATTAACTTGGTTCTGTCAATTTTCCTAGTATCTGTGAACCGTTTGTAAATCTCATCCACATTTGCTGCCCATGTATGAAGATTTCCTGTTCCAAACAGTGCTAACCCACCACCACCTACAATAACACAATTAATACATGTACCGTAATTCGCTGTGTATACCACGCACTCATCTATAACACGCACCTCAATTCTGAGTCCAAGATATGTGAAAAAAAGATATTCCAGTCTAAAACACGCACATGCTTTTCCCCAGTATCACAGAATGCTTTTCTCAGATGCCATTTTGATTGAAAATGAAAGTACACAAATTTTGATTGGCTAATATCAAAATAGCCTGACTGGTTATAGGTATATTTCCCAGTAGTTATAGAATAGAATAGTGGTTAGTTTCTCTCTTGCAGCATAGGCAGTTCTCCCTTTACCCATAACGGTGGTGTGTGACAAGGTGACATTTTAAGGGTGCGGTTATTCATTTGTTATGAAAGATGACAATGCGTTTTCCCAGTTTTCTTTCACAAGGAAAGACAGAAACAGGTTTCTTTCCAAAGGTAAAATTGTGACAACATGCCTTGAAGGCAGGTGCTCCATAGCGTTATTGACAGAAATTAAAGGTATCTACAGATAGATTGAGTAGTTTGACACCTCTGGTTATTCACACGTTCTCTATGCTAATCCCATAATAAACACCTTCTCAGCGTGAGTCAAACATCTCACTCAATTAAAGAAGCCCATTTTGCATTTACTGTTAATAAAACGGTGATTCATGCCCGACTTCAAGGAACCCGATGTCCTGTGCAATCTGGAACTTTGTTGACATACATTAACTATCATAATTAATACTATAAGTATTATTATTAATAATAATATTATTATTTTTATTATTATTAGAAGTTTTAAAAAAATGCAGAATTTCTGTATTTCCAACCAATCACTGTTTTGTGACTAGTCTATTCAGATTCAGCAAATTAGTTCATTACGTAAATTTGAGTATACCTTCCTGTCAAAATGTGGAAAAATATGGAAACAATTTTTGTGCTAATAAAAGGTAATATGGATGAAAGGTTGATGTCTGAGATAGGAATATTGATTGCTTTTTTAATGGTATGAATGATTCAACGAATTAATATGTCAAACGAACTTTATGAGGGTCTCAAAGTGTCACATTGTATTTGTAATGGGTTTTCGTGATCTGCCGACTTTTCGAGAAAAACAATGTCATTTTTCTGTGCCATTGTATTACACGCAGGGGATTTTTTTCACCGTTTTCTGGGTGAAAAAAGTGCGTGGTTTACACAGGGAATTACGGTAATTAACCAATCAGGATACAGTTGTTTAACCCTTATCCTGCTGTTCACGACAACCCCTATCTTTGCAAACAGTGTAGATCCTGATCAGATGGCTTCTTAAGAAGCCATAAAGAAGCCATAAATCTGATCAGGATCTACACTGTTTGACATTCAGTATGTGAATTTGCAGGAATAAATTACATCAAGTAATCTGATTGGTTCAAAGTCAGGAAAGGGTGTGGCTAAATTAATTATTCAGTGGGATAAGTGTTAATCATCAATAATTTTTGTCTGCCTTGTCGACAATCACAACAAGAAATTTTAGAGGAGAAGTAAAACTACTGAATCTGAGGCATCCAGGACAAAGCTCAGAAAATGACCTTGACCTTTGTTATCTATAAAAGTTACCAAATATCAATTTTGATGTAGAATAAGATAAACCCATCATTTTGTAGTTTTCTTATTCAAAACCGTAATTCATTTTGTAGTTTTCTTATTCAAAACCGTAAGTAATTAAAATATGACTTTGCACTAAAACAGGTCATGGTCAACCAAAGATCAATATTGTATCTAAATAAAATTGGTAGGCCATGAGTCCCTAAACCAAGTTTCAAGGTCCCTGCAAAGAAGGTTTTCAAAGGTTTTTACCAAATACATGCATGGCTGCCCCATCGTGGTCATGTGACCCAGACATTACACGCAAATTTTTGTTCCCCCGCTCCATGAAGTTTCACTCAGGAGGAGACATGGAGTCATTTGAAAATGTTGATGACAATGCAGATGCCGATGAGATGAACAATGGACCCATGTCTCCCATAAGCCTCCAGGAGCTGTCGGCTCTCCTCAATTAAAAATATCAAAAGTTTTTGAGCGTTTAAAACATGCTCTTTATTTTAACCCTTGTCCTGATGAATATTTAAATATGCCACACCCACTACTGATTATCGACCAATCAGATCACTTGATGCAAATTATTGCAACAAATGCATAAGTTGAATGACAAACATTGATGATCCTGATCAGATGGAAGAAGCCATCTGATCAGGATCTTCATTGTTTGAAGGATAAGGCATATCCGGGCTCAGCAGGACAAGGGTTAATCCATTTCATATTGGAAACTTCATAATAGACGATATAAGATGCTGTGTTCTGCGACTTTCAATGTTCGAAATTTTCCTAAACAAATTTTCTAAAAATAACTCAACCTGAAACCCCTCAATTTCAAAATGGGCTCCTCCTATCTATAAGGGGGGAAGATTCTATTCAGGACAAAATGGGTTAACCCTTAAAATGCCAATCACAACAACAGTCGTCTGCAATGTCGTCTGCTTATTACTTTAAAAGAGTACTATTTGCAGGAGCAGTCTGATCTGGGTCCATACTGTTTGCCTTTATGCAAAAATATTTTTTTAAGAAGTTTCCAAGAAGATGCAGCAGACAACATCTTCCCACAAAGGTTTTTCTTGGCATCTTAACCCTTATGTCGTCTGCTGAAGCTTCTACAAACTTTTAAAAAATATTTTTGCATACAGGCAAACAGTGTGGACCCAGCTCAGACTGCTCCCAGAGGAGCAGTCTGATCTGGGTCCACACTGTTTGCAACAATAACTTTTAATGTAACTGGCAGACAACAAAGCAGACGACAATTGTCGTGACTTGCATCTGGGCTAAGATACAAACACAGATCAATCAAACTCAGCTGAAGAAACTTAATTAAAAACTTTCCTTAAAACAATTAAGTAGTGATGAGTTTAACACAAATCAATTAGAGCATGTGTTAATTACCTTGGTCGGGCTTTTGTTTCCTAATTAAAACCAACAGAAAATTCTTCCATGAGAAAAATTTGTTTTCCAGAGCTCCAGGCAAAAAGGTTAACAGGAGAATTTTGGAATATTTTTTTCTTTATTTCTCCATATTCATTGTGTTGGGGATTAACAACATGTCAACACTTGTGTGTCATTTTGTGTCGTCTCCCAGAGAAAGGTTTGTTTGTTTTTGATTTGAGGTTTAACGTCCCCGACAACACTGTAAAGGTCATTTTGGAGACACTGCTTCCAATTTTGTGGGACTTTTACCCGACATTGAGATGAAATGAAATCTCAATCCCTGCCACCCAATGAAACCAATAGGGTTTATAAGCATGGACGGGCCGACTCGCAGCAATTTTTCTGGGCAGGCTTAGACATTCTAAGGTGGATTACCAGTACTCATGTGCGGTCGGTATCAGCTCTGCATGGAAGCATCGTGCAGCCCAATCTATTTCTCCAAGCCCCCGATGGGCATTAGCGACAGATCATTTTGTGTCTTCTCCCAGGGAAAGGAGTTAGAAAAGATAATAGAGTAGATGAAAGAGAAAGAACAGGGGAGTAAGAAGAAAATGGATGAAAGTAAAGGAACAGAAGAAGGAGCATCTTGCTGAATATTCATCTAAGCCACACCCATTTCTGACTTTGAACCAATCAGATTACTTGATGTAATTTATTCCTACAATTTCATAAACTGAATGCCAAACAGTGTAGATCCTGATCAGATGGCTTCTTCTATCTTTGCAAACAGTGTAGATCCAGATCAGATGGCTTCTGAAGAAGCCATCTGATCAGGATCTACACTGTTTGGCACTCAGTTTATGAATTTGTAGCAATAAATTACATCAAGTAATTTGATTGGTTGATAGACAGAAATGGGTGTGGCTTAAATGAATATTCAGCAAGAGAAGGGTTAATGATTGCTGTAAAAATCGTAAAAGTTTGGACACCTTGTGGACTTGCTGTAAGTCTCCTAAAATTTTAACACTTTGTTTCGCTATCCAGCAAGGAGTCCGAAATGTGGAGATGGAACGGCAAACGGTGTAGACCCTGATCAGACTGCTCCTTCAGGAGCAGCCTGATCTGGATCTGCACTGTTTGCTTAGACCTGTCTGTCCCAATACTTTGAATCATTTCGGCAAACTGAAATGTCTAGAAGTACACTTTGCCCTTGTTAGGGCAAATATGGAAATACAAAATAAGTTTTGTTTGTTTAAATTGAGTTTTACACCCCCAATAACACTATTTAGGTCATTTTGAAGACATTGCTTCCAATTATGTCAGACTTTTGCCCGACACTGAGATGAAATGACATCTCACGCCTTTCCACCCAAACCAACTAATAGGGTTTATATGCATGGACAGTCCGACTGACACCACTTTGCCTGGGCAAACATCTAAGTGGTTTACCAGTTACTCATGTACGGTCGCTTTCAGCTTTGCGTGGAAGCACCATTCAGTCCAATCTATTTCTCAAAGCCCCGATGGGCGGGGGCACACAAAATAGGTTTACCACTTACCTAATGCAGTATGTCCTTTGGTGTATCTAAGAATATCAGTATGTGTTTTTGGAGGATCACTGTCTAGAGGTGGATTATATCTGGTGAAAGACATGAAACAGTACCATTTACAAAGATCTTTTTCACCAAAATTTGATGATATCATCAGTTCACGTGCAAAATGAGTCCATAACTCATTCCCTGTCATCGTCTGAGCTTTTTCCAAAGTCATTTTACTTCGGAACAGACTACACGTTGGTTCAAAGTTGGAATCTATTTCGAGTTGGAATGTTTGACGTCCAAAGCCATGCTCTTTCATTTTCTCCGCCGTGAAAGTCTGAATCAACATGGCCGCTAATTTGATTCTCTCCAGGGCACTGTCCAATGAACAATCTTCGTTCTCTGGGCCCTGGAAGTAGCCATCATCATCTGAACACACTATATAAACTGGGCGAACAAAATATTTGTAATATGGAAAAGTGAACACAAGCGTGAGTTTCAAAATTTCGTCCCTGAATTGAATATTTATGTCGTTTTCTCCCGGTGTTAATTGCACTAACAGTTTGAAAGCACCTTCCACAACAGGCCACGTGGTTTGTAGATTTTCTTGCCGACTGGAGTTCCATACTGTTATCTCGCTGTCGTCGGTCATGCAATCTATATCTCCGATGATGAGAGGGAGGTGTAGTGATATTTTGTCTCCGTGGGCCACATTGTAAACCCGTATTTTCATTCTAAACTAGCAAGACACTGTCATGTCTGAAATTAAACAACAACATCACACTTAGTCTTAAGATGCCAATCACAACAACTGTCGTCTGCTTTGTTATCTGCTGGATCATGTGAACCCAGATCAGACTACTCCTCTAGGAACAGTCTGATCAAGATCCACACTGTGTGCCTTTAAAATATTGTTAAACACTTATGATGCCAAGAAAAATTTAAACTGAACATGTTGTCTGTTTATGTCATCTGCTGAATCTTCTTGCGAACTTTTCTTAAAAATATTTTTGCATACAGACAAACAGTGTGGACCCAGAACAGACTGCTCCTAGAGGACCCAGATCAGACTGCTCTACTTCTGCTAGAGGAGCAGCCTGATCTGGGTCCATAGTGTTTGTAACAATGACTTTTTAGGCAACCAGAAGACAACAAAGCCAATGGCAACAGTTGTGATTGGCATTTGGGCCCCGTCAAGCGATTTTGGTACTTATCGCCTATGCAAGCAGTGAATCAAGAGGAACCTTCAGACAGAAAGCCATATCCATGGCCCCTCTGAATGGCTGGGCATGCACAGTTAAAATTTGTCATGACGGAATGCTCGAAGACACAAATTCGCTTGGCGGGGCTCATTTTAAGGGTTAAAAGTTGTCCAGAAGATGCAGCAGACGTCATAAACAGACAACATTTTCTGCTGGGCAGACACCAAGCCTTATATGTATTTTCACTGAAATATGAGAAAAATACACAATACACTTTGAAAAAAGCATCTTGATTAGTAGTCGAAGGGTTAATATTAGGTGTGGTTTAGCAAGAATTCCATATTTATCTTTCGTTTTTGGACACCTCAAGTCCTCCAAAACAATCATATGAAAGCAAATTCCAAGGTTTTGCCATTCTTGTGGGGGGATGGGGGGAAGAGTGAGTGAGTGTTTTGAGTTTTAAGTCCCACCAACAGCTAAGGTCATACGGAGACGGGACCTTGGTTTAAAGACTCATCCGAAAGTCTGGAGAAGCCCAGGATCGATCCTCGATCCCTGGTTTACAAGGTGAGTAGCATACCCACTACACCACAGAGGCTTCTAGGTGGGTGATGGTTGGCCCCCACCCATCAGGGCTTGAAGAAATAGATGGGCGGCATGATGCTTCCACGCAGAGCTGAAACTGACCCGCACACTAGAACTGGTAAACCGCTTTGAGGATCTAAGCCTGTCCAGGCAAAGCGGTGCGAGTAGGACCGTCCATGCTTATAAACCCTATTGGTTTCATTGGCTGGCAGGGCTTGAGATGTCATTTCATCTGAAGTGTCGGGGAAAAAGTCCCACAAAATTGGAAGCAACGTTTCCAAAATGACCTTCACAATGTTGATGGGGACGTAAACCTCAAATCAAACAAACAAACAAACAAAGGTGGATGGATGGATGGATGGGGGGGGTGGGGGGGGGGGAGTGTTAACATCCCTTTTTCAATATTTTTTCACTTATTTTCAGTCAATCGTTCATCAGAGATGGGGGTAAACTGGAGACTGGAGAAAAACCACCAGATTGATCACTGAAGGTTTTGGTGTCTCACATATGACCCTAGCCAGGCTTGAACACAAAATGTGGAGAGACCTGATGATTAAGAGTCACGACTCTTACTTCAAGGCCACCGAAGACCATTACTATTTTGCCTCGCACATCATCAGAATATGATTGCGGTTCTTGAGAAATGCACTTATTTGTTTGTTTGTTTGATCTGAGGTTTTAACCTCCCGTCAACAAGGTATAGGTCATTTTGGAGACATTGCTTCCAATTTTGTGGGACGTTTACCCGATATTGAGATGTTAAAACTGACATCTCAAGCCATGTTGCCTGATGAAACCAATAGGGTTTATAAGCATGGACGGTCCGACTGGCAACGCTTTGCCTGGGCAGGCTTAGATCCTCTAAGCGGTTTACCAGTTCATTTGTGCGGCCGGTTTCAGCTCTGCGTGGAAGCATCATGCAGCCCGTCTATTTCTTCAAGCCCTGATGGGCGCGGGCCTTGCAGTGTGGACCCAAATCTAGGAGCAGTCTGCTTTCAGTGATTTGGGTCCACACTGTTTGCCAGTACGCAAAATTATTTTTTAAAACGTTTGCAAAAAAAATTCTGCAGACGACATACATGTAAGCGGACGACATTTTCAGATTTTGTATTTCTCGGCATTTAAAGCAGGCCCAACAAAAAGAGAATACAGACTTCAGACATACCTAAACCACAAAAGAGCAATAATAATATTATTCCATAAAACCAGCAAAAACAATTTATGCTAATAGCACAATCAATCACCAAATAACATATTCACTTTTTTCCAGCTAATGTTTACAACAATCACTACGAAATGTACCTCCCCAATCACCACAATCACGACTAAAAGCCTGCTGAATCTTAAACAATCTCGTAGTGAAATTTCACGAGTGGCTGTAACAGTTTTCCATTCATGATACAGCAGCGATAGCAGATCAGACCATGCTGCAAATCAATATTAACCCTTAAAATATCAATCACGACAATTGTCATCTGCTTTGTCATCTGCCGGTTACTTTTGAAAATCATTGTTGCAAACAGTATGGGCCCAGATTAGACTGCTTCTCTAGGAGCAGTCTGATCTGGGTCCACAATATTTTTGCCTGTAAGCCAAAATATTTTCAAAAAGTTTGCAAGGCAGCAGACAACATAAACAGACATTTTCTGAAACAGCTTTTCATGGCTTTATTAACCCTTGTCCTGCTGAATATTTATATATACCACACCCACTACCGATTATCAACCAATCAGATTACCTGTAGCAAATTATTACAACAAATTCACAATCTGAATGACAAACAATGTAGATCCTGATCAGATGGCTTCTTCAGAAGCCATCTGATCTGGATCTACATTGTTTCAAAGATAAGGCATATCCGGGCTCAGCAGAACAAGGGTTAAGGGTTCATGACATCTTAAGGGTTCAGCTGCCAAGAAAAACCTGCCCTGTAAAATGTTGTCTGTTTATGCTATCTGCTGCATCTTTTTTCAAGCTTTTCACACATTTTTTTTTATGCAGGCAAACAGTGTGGACCCCTGATCAGACTGCTCTTATTTGAGCAGTCTGATCTGGGTCCACAATGTTTGCAACATTGACTTTTAAAGTAAAGCAGAAGGCAATTGCTGTGATTTAATTTATCTCTATGGTAACATATGTAGCAGACCACAATCTCAGTAGCTCAGTCGGATGCGCGTTTGACTGGTGATCAGGAGGAAGCAGGTTCGATACCTGCCTGGGTCGGCAACGTTCATTCTTGGGACATTGATCATGAAATCTTTTCTTGAGTCATTCTCTCCTTTCCACTGATTCAAGAAGGGCAGTTGTCAGTTTCTGGCAAAAGAATGTGTACTGTACTAACTGCTTACGTATAAGCCTGCCAGGAAAAGTGTGGATAGGTTAACTGGTCGGCTAAATATGACCTAAATAGTGTTGAATGGGCTGTTAAACTCCATAACAAACAAACAAAGGTCCTGGTGTATGAATGTCATTTGACGTGTCACCAGCAACAATTCTGATTCTGAACAAAAATAAAACATGTTACAGTCGAACTTCAATAGCTCGAACACCTTTGGGACCTCGAAAATCTGTTCGAGACATGGGGAGTTCGAGCCACTGAGGGTTACTGCCAGGAGGCATAACGAGATACTTTTAGACATCTTTTCGGTGTTCTGTAATGAATATGTATGCTGCGTGTACTCATTAGAATCGCCTCATCGAGGCGATTCTAATGAGTACACACAGCATACATTTGGAAGATAAAAGACTAAAATCTCCTGAATTATCCCCCACTAGTTCTTATGCAGAGGATTTCGCTAGGGGCTCAAGAATGGGTTGACCCATCCATGGTGAACGAGCCATCGATGTTCGAGCCATCGAAGTTCTACTGTATATCCAAAAGCATGTTCTAATGAACAGTGTTATAAAGAGGTTGTGGAGTATGACCCCTGAACAGACTACACTGTTTTGATCTTTCAAACCGTAAAACAAGAAAAGTAGTTTTTCCAATAGTCTGACTGATGTTTTGCACATTGATCTAAATTCTGCCTGATTCAACTTTTTTTTCTCTTTTGCGATAATCACTTGCAATGCAGAAAACTGAGACAGCCTGTAATTTAAACATACATCAACTCTTTCGACCAAGTAGACAGTTTTTTTTTTATTATTATTTTTTTTAGTTGTAGCTGGACGAAAAAAGTGCCTTCTCTGCAGCTCTGTATGTACTTAAGTCTTTTTTTTTTTGGTCTTAACCCATTTAGTACCAGAAACCCCAAAACGGATAGCCTGGCAAACAGTGCAGGCCCAGATCGGACGCCACAGAACGCGGCGTCTGATCAGGGCCTACACTGTTTACTAATAGGTTCAGCCATTTTCCAAATGAATTTTCATGGAAACACAACCTGACACCCCTAAATTTTGAAATGGTCTCCTGCTGTAAATAAGGAGGAAGATTCCATTTGGTACAAAAAAGGGTTAAGTACCTTTCAAGACTGTTCCACCATTATCAAGCCGATCTACGCTCACCAGAGGTCATGTGGTTTATACCATATACTGGCAAGGTGCCCATATTGGTCATTTGACAACAATACCACGAATAATGTTTAATTGCCTCACCCCATAGAGGTTTTTCATGTAATTTGGTTTCAATCAGCACAGCTCTTTTACTGGAGAAGAAGATAAAACAAGAGGCTCAATGAGCCTAAACCGCTCACCTGAGGAACTTAAGTTTTAACAATTCACAGACTTGACTACTAAATCTGCTAATAGAATCCAGCCCATTGACCCTTACAGGATAAGTCATCATTATTGCATTGCATTCCAAGTTTGAGACTTCTAGCTTCTATAGTTCCTGAGAAATCTTTGACGAAAATTTAACATTGGTCAAAATGGAGAGAAAGAAGAATGAAAGAACAGATGAACAAATAAGCTGAGAAAGCCCAATGTCTCTTACACAAAATAAGTCATCATTATTCTATTGAATACCAAATTTGATGCTTCTAGCTTTTATAGTTCCTGAGAAATCTTTGATTAAAAATTTAACATTGGTCAATTATCTCTATATGCAGCCTTTCCCCTTGCCCAATGGTGCTACACATAAAATTTAAACAAGATTGGTCGACTGCCTTCTGAGATATGCTTCATTGAAAGTGTGGACGACGGATGGACGGACGACAGACGACAGACGACGGACTCCGGAGCCTTGGTATACTATCAGCTCACTGGAGCCTTTGGCTCAGGTGAGCTAAAAATTCAAGTCGCTATTTCTGTCACAACATTTTCCCTACGTTAAGTCTATGGGCAATTTTTTTTGTCTCTCAAGGTCACGTAACTCCGAGGTCAATATTCCGATTCGGCCCAAAATCGAACTTAACCAAGATTTTATGCCTGTCCTCGTTACCTGCAAGTTTGAAGCTGATATGAATAAAAATAAAGTTGCTATCGTGGTCACAACATATTTTTTTATGCTCAAGGGCAGGTAACTCCAAGGCAAATATTCCGATTCGGCCCAAAATCGAACTTAACCGAGATTTTATGTCTGTCCTCGTTACCTGCAAGTTTGAAGCTGATCTGAAAAAAATTCAAGGCACTATCGTAGTCGCAACATTTTCCCTAATTAAGTCTATGGGCAAATTTTTTGTCGCTCAAGGTCACGTAACTCCGAGGTCAATATTCCGATTCAGCCCAAAATTGAACTTAACCGAGATTTTATGCCTGTCCTCGTTACCTGCAAGTTTGAAGCTGATATGAATAAAAATAAAGTTGCTATCGTGGTCACAACGCATTTTTTTATGCTCAAGGGCAGGTAACTCCAAGGCAAATAATCCGATTCGGCCCAAAATCGAACTTAACCGAGATTTTATGTCTGTCCTCGTTACCTGCAAGTTTGAAGCTGATCTGAAAAAAATTCGAGTCGCTATCGTAGTCACAACATTTTCCCTATGTTAAGTCTATGGGCAAATTTTTTGTCGCTCAAGGTCATGTAACTCCGAGGTCAATATTCCGATTCGAACTTAACTGAGATTTTATGCCTGTCCACGTTACCTGCAAGTTTGAAGCTGATCTGAATAAAAATAAAGTTGCTATCGTGGTCACAACGTATTTTTTTATGCTCAAGGGCAGGTAACTCCAAGGCAAATAATCCGATTCGGCCCAAAATCTAACTTAACCGAGATTTTATGTCTGTCCTCGTTACCTGCAAGTTTGAAGCTGATCTGAAAAAAATTCGAGTCGCTAGCGTAGTCACAACATTTTCCCTATGTTAAGTCTATGGGCAAATTTTTTGTCGCTCAAGGTCACGTAACTCCGAGGTCAATATTCCGATTCGGCCCAAAATGGAACTTAACCGGGATTTTATGCCTGTCCTCGTTACCTGCAAGTTTGAAGCTGATCTGAATAAAAATAAAGTTGCTATCGTGGTCACAACGTATTTTTTCATGCTCAAGGGCAGGTAACTCCAAGGCAAATAATCCGATTCCGCCCAAAAGCGAACTTAACCGTGTTTTTTTGTCTGTCCTCGTTACCTGCAAGTTTGAAGCTGATCTGAAAAAAATTCAAGTCGCTATCGTAGTCGCAACATTTTCACTATGTTAAGTCTATGGGCAAATTTTTTGTCGCTCAAGGTCACGTAACTCCGAGGTCAATATTCCGATTCTGCCCTAAATCAAACTTAACCGAGATTTTATGCCTGTCCTTATTATCTGCAAGAATGAAGGCGATCAGAAAAAAATTGACGGAGCTAGAGTGATGACAAGCTTTTTCCTATGTTAAGTCTATGGAAGCTATATGTTGCCATGGTAACCAGAGTTCCACTCAGATCTGCATGAAAACCTTATGCAGTCTTTCCACTTGCCCAATAATGTTACACATGAAATTTGATCAAAGTCGGCCAAGTAGTCTTCAATATATACATTTTTGAAATTCACATTCACCCTTATGCAAAAATGCACAAGGACAGGTAACACCTAAGTGTATGATCCGATTCTGCCAATTATCGAACTTGACCGAGATTTCATGGCTGTGCTGGTTATCTGTAAGAATGAAGCCAATCTGAACAAAACTGAAGCAGCTACAGTGATGACAACATTTTCCCCATGTTAAGTCGATAGGCAATTTTTCGGGCGCTCAAGGGGACGTAACTCTTGAGTGAATTATCTGATTCGGCCCAAAATCGAACTTGACCGAGATTTTATGCCTGTACCGGTTATCTGCAAGAATGAAGTCGATCAGAAAAAAATTGACGGAGCTAGAGTGATGACAAGCTTTTTCCTATGTGAAGTCTATGGGAGCTAGATGTTGCCATGGCAACCAGAGTTCCACTCAGATCTGCCTGAAAACCTAATGAAGCCTTTCCACTTGCCCAATAATGCGACACATGAAATTTGATCAAAGTTGGCCAAGTAGTCTTTAAGATATACATTTTTGAAATTCCCATTAACCCTAATGCAAAAACACACAAGGGCAGGTAACTCCTAAGTGAATGATCCGATTCTGCCAGTTATCGAACTTGACCGAGATTTCATGGCTGTGCTGGTTATCTACAAGAATAAAGCCAATCTGAAAATAATTGAAGCAGCTACGGTGATGACAACGTTCTCCCCATGTTAAGTCAATAGGCAATTTTTTCAACGCTCAAGGGCACGTAACTCCTGTATGAATAATCCGATTCAGCCCAAAATCGAACTTGATCGAGATTTCATGCCTGTCCTCGTTATCTGCAAGAATGAAGTCGATCAGAATAAAATTGACGGAGCTAGAGTGATGACAAGCTTTTTCCTATGTTAAGCCTATGGGAGCTCTTTGTTGCTGTGGCAACCAGAGTTCTCATCCGATCTGCACGAAAACCTAATACAGCCTTTCCCCCTACCTGATGATGGTTCATATGAAATTTGATCAAGGCCGGCCCACTGGTTCCAGAGATATACTTCGTTGAAAGTGTGGACGACGGACAACGGACGGCGGCTCGTGGTATACTAATACCTCACATGAGCCTTCGGCTCAGGTGAGCTAAATACTGAATCTGAGCCATCCAAGACAAAGGTCAGTAATGACCTTGACCTTTGGAATTAATAAACTTCCATTCAGCTGATTGTAAATACCATTTCTGATGCCACTAGCTAATATACAATCAGAAAAATCCACTGTTTTGCCATTTTTCCATACAAATGTCTAAGTGACCAAATTTGTCCTTGACGTAAAACATGTCAAGGTCAACCAAAGGTCATCATTTGAACAAACTTGGTAGGGCAAGAGTCCCTGATGCTGCATTTCAAGTTTCAAGATCATCGGCCATTCAGTTCTCGAAAAGAAGATTTTTAAAGGTTTTTACCATATTTGGGCATGGCGGCCATATTGGTCACGTGACCCAGTCCTCACGAACAATCTTTCACTCCCTCATTCCATAGAGGCTCAACATGTAATTTGGTTTCAATTGGTCAAGTAGTTTAAGTGAAGAAGAAGATAAAAATACTGAATCTGAGCCGTCCTGGACAAAGGTCGGTAAATGACCTTGTCCTTTTGGAACTAATAAATTTCCATTCAGCTGATTGTAAATACCATTTCTGATGCCACTAGCTAATATACGATCAGAAAAATCCACTGTTTTGCCATTTTTCCATACAAATGTCTAAGTGACCAAATTTGACCTTGACGTAAAACAGGTCAAGGTCAACTAAAGGTCATCATTTGAATAAACTTGGTAGGGCCAGAGTCCCTGATGCTGCATACCAAGTTTCAAGATTATCGGCCATTTGGTTCTTGAGAAGAAGATTTTTAAAGGTTTTTACCATATATGGTCATGGCGGCCATATTGGTCATGTGACGCAGTCCTCACAAACAAACTTTCGTTCCCCCACTCCATAGAGGGTCCACATGTAATTTGGTTTAAATTGGCCAAGTAGTTTAAGTGAAGAAGAAGATAAAAATTCTGAATCTGAGCCATCCTGGACAAAGGTCGGTAAATGACCTTGACCTCTGAAACTGATAAACTTCCATTCAGCTGATTGCAAATGCCATTTCTGATGCCACTAGCTAACATACAATCAGAAAAATCCACTGTTTTGCCGTTTTTCCATACAAATGTCTAAGTGACCAATTTTTTTTTTTTTCGTTTGGGTTTTACGGCCCTTTCAAGATTATTTCACTCATATCGAGCCGATCGTTAATCAGAGGTGGGCGAAAACCGGAGTACCCGGAGAAAAACCACCTGACCTTCTGTTGCAGAACTTGGCGTCTCACATGTGACCCGAGCGAGGCTCGAACCACAGCGGTGAGAGACCTAATGATCAAGAGTCAGCGCTCTTAACCACTAGGCCACGGAGGCCCGTTCTAAGTGACCAAATTTGACCTTGACGTAAAATAGGTCAAGGTCAACCAAAGGTCATCATTTGAACAAACTTGGTAGGGCCCGAGTCCCTGATGTTGCATACCAAGTTTCAAGATCATCAGCTTTTCGGTTCTTGAGAAGAAGATTTTAAAAGGTTTTTACCATATATGGGCATGGCGGCCATATTGGTCATGTGACCCAGTCCTCCCGAACAAATTTCAATTGTTTCAATTGGCCAAGTAGTTTCAGAGGAGATGTTGTTTGAAAATGTTGACGACACAGACGACGGACCAATGCCTATACTATAAGCTCCCCTGGAGCCTTCGGCTCTGGTGAGCTAAACAAGAGGCCCATGGGCCACTATGCTCACTAGAGCTCAGGGGGCACTGCCGACTGGCAGCAAAGTATTTTATTAACCATGGAAGCCCTGCACCCAAGGATGCTTCAGATAAAATTTGGACCCAATCGGCCTAGTGGCTTCAGAGGTCTGATGTCGCTTGAATGTGTTGTTGCAGGACAACAGATGACGACTGACAATTTGCCATCTGTGGCAACCAAAAGGCCTAAAAGAACATTATTAAAGGAACATTTCTATGTAAGTTTGACAAAATATCTTGAAAGGCATAAATGTCATTTTTCAATTTTCCCCCATTAGAAGTCAATGGAAACTCTTAACTTGCCATAGCAAACAAACCAAAGAGCCAAGTTTCATAAACCGGAGCTCAGATGGGCACTGCCCAATGGCAGACATGTATTTTAACATGATATGATTTTAATCTACCAAATATAAAGTCTCCCAAACAAACCCCATTCCCAAATGAGCACTTATGTGGACTGTATCTGAAATATTAGGTGTTTTATACAGTAGAGAGGGTGGGGCATGAACCCAATTGAGCTCTGGTTGGTGTCACTAAATGTGTCTTATAAACAAGAGGACCATGATGGTCCTAATTCGCTCACCTGAGTTAAGATATGTACATGCGTGTCCCAGGGTGGGGCAATTTTTGGCCCCAACTCTATGATTTGAAAAATCTTGGTAGACCCCGGCGCTGGGGTATATTTAGCCCCAGGGCTATAATTTGAACAATCTTAGTAGAGGTTCACTAGGTGAAGCTTCATACCACATATCAAAGACTTGGGCCTTCTGATATCAGACAAGAAGATTTTGTAAGGTTTTCCCTATATAAGCCTATGTAAAACCAGTGGGCCCTGTGGCAGGGGCATTTTTGGCCCCAGGGCTACAATTTGAATAATCTTGGTAGAGGTCCACTAGATGAAGCTTCATACCAAATATCAAAGACCTAGGCCCTACGATTTCAGAGAAGAAGATTTTTAAAGGATTTCCCTATACAAGCCCTTGTATTTAACTGGTCAGCCCCAGTGCGGTCGTTTGAAGATTTTTTTTCTATTTTTAGCCCTGGTGGCCATCTTGTTTATCAGAGTGGAATGATTTTAACTATTTTGGTAGGGAGTCACCTGGGCAACATTCCTGTGAAGTTTGAAGCAAATTTACAATGTTTTTCTATTTTTAGCTCTGGTGGCCATTTTGTTCGTCAGAGCGGGATCATTTTAGCTAATATGGTAGAGGGTCAACGACATAATATTCCTGTGAAATTTGAATCAAATTGGCCCAATGGATAAGGAGGAATTGTCGTTTGAAGAATTTTTCTATTTTTAGCTCTGGCGGCCATCTTTTTAGAGCGGAACAATTTTAGCTATTTTGGTAGGGAGTCAACGACATAATATTCCTGTGAAGTTTGAATCAAATTTACCCAAGGGATAAGGAGGAGTTGTCGTTTGAAGATTTTTTCTATTTTTTAGCTCTGGAGGCCATCTTGTTTGCTGCGTTGAACGATTTTAGCTATTTTGGTAGGGAGTCACCTAACTAACATTCCTGAAAAGTTTGAATCAAATTGGCCCAAGGGTTGAGGAGGAGTTCGCATTTTGACATAAATTTACAAAGTTTTTCTGTTTTTAGCTATGGCGGCCATTTTGCTCATCAGAGCAAAAACGTTAGCTATTTTGGTAGTGGGTCATCTAAGCAACATTCCTATGAAGTTTGAATGAAATCGGCCCAATGGTAAAGGAGGAGTAGTCGTTTGAAGATTTTTTCTATTTTTAGCTCTGGCAGCCATCTTGTTAGTCAGAGCGGAATGATTTTAGTTATTTCTTTAGGGAGTTACCTACATAACATTCCTGTGAAGTTTGAATCAAATTAACCCAAGGGTTAAGGAGGAGTTCGTGTTTGAAGCAAATTTACAATGTTTTTCTATTTTTTGCTATGGCGGCCATTTTGCTCATCAGAGCAGAATCTGTTCAGCTATTTTGGTAGATGGTCACCGAAGCAACATTCCTATGAAGTTTGAATAAAATTGGCCCAGGGATACAGGAGGAATTGTTGTTGAAAGATTTTTTCTATTTTTAGCTCTGGCGGCCATCTTGTTTGTCAGAGCACAACGATTTTAGATTTTTTGGTAGGGAGTCATTTGGGCAACATTCCTGTGAAGTTTGAATCAAATTGGCCCAAGGGTTGAGGAGGAGTTTGTGTTTGAAGCAAATTTACTATGTTTTTCTATTTTTAGCTATGGCGGCCATTTTGCTCATCAGAGCAATACCATTTTAGCTATTTTAGTAGAGGGTCACCTAAGCAACATTCCTATGAAGTTTGAATTAATTTGGCCCAAGGGTACAGGAGGAGTTGTCGTTTAAAGATTTTTCTATTTTTAGCTCTGGAGGCCATCTTGTTCAGCGGAGTGGAACGATTTTAGCTATTTTTGTAGGGGGTCACCTAAGCAATATTCCTATAAAGTTTTATTGAAATTGGCTCAAGGGTTAAGGAGGAGTTAGCATTTAAAGCAAATTGTTGACACCGCACGACACACGACGCACGACGGACATTGACTGATCACAATAGCTCACCATGAGCACTTCGTGCTCAGGTGAGCTAAAAATGACATCTCAAGCCCTGTTGCCCAATGAAACCAATTGGGTTTATTAGCCTCGCACCGTGGTTCCTGGACAGGCTTAGGTCCTCTAAGCGGTTTACCAGTACTAACGTGCGGGCCGGATTCAGCTCTGCGTGGAAGCATCATGCAGCCCATATATTTCTTCAAGCCCCTATGGGGGGGGCGAGCAAATTTATACTGTTTTTCTATTTTTAGCTCTGGTGGCCATATTGTTCATCGGAACAAGACCATTTTAGCTATTTTGGTAGAGAGTCATCTAAGCAACATTCCTATGAAGTTTGAATGTAATTGGCCCAAGGGTACAGGAGGAGTTCTCGTTTGAATATTTTTTTCTATTTTTAGCCCTGGTGGCCATCTTGTTTATCAGAGTTGAATGATTTTAACTATTTTGGTAGGGAGTCACCTGGGCAACATTCCTGTGAAGTTTGAAGCAAATTTACAATGTTTTTCTATTTTTAGCTCTGGTGGCCATTTTGTTCATTGGAGCGGGATCATTTTAGCTAATATGGTATAGGGTCAACGACATAATATTCCTGTGAAGTTTGAATCAAATTGGCCCAAGGGGTAAGGAGGAATTGTCGTTTGAAGAATTTTTTTATTTTTAGCACTGGCGGCCATCTTGTTAGTCAGAGCTGAACAATTTTAGCTATTTTGGTAGGGAGTCAACCACATAATAGTCCTGTGAAGTTTGAATCATATTGACCCAAGGGGTAAGGAGGAGTTGTCGTTTGAAGATTTTTACTATTTTTAGCTCTGGCGGCCATCGTGTTTGCCGCATTGAACGACTTTAGCTATTTTGGTAGGGAGTCACCTAACTAACATTCCTGTGAAGTTTGAATCAAATTGGCCCAAGGGTTGAGGAGGAGTTCGCGTTTTGACGTAAATTTACAAAGTTTTTCTGTTTTTAGCTATGGCGGCCATTTTGCTCATCAGAGCAAAAACGTTTTCGCCATTTTGGTAGTGGGTCATCTAAGCAACATTCCTATGAAGTTTGAATGAAATTGGCCCAAGGGTAAAGGAGGAGTAGTCGTTTGAAGATTTTTTCTATTTTTACCTCTGGCAGCCATCTTGTTAGTCAGAGCGGAATGATTTTATCTATTTCTTTACGGAATCACCTACATAACATTCCTGTGAAGTTTGAATCAAATTGGCCCAAGGGTTAAGGAGGAGTTCGTGTTTGAAGCAAATTTACAATGTTTTTTCTATTTTTTAGCTATGGCGGCCATTTTGCTCATCAGAGCAGAATCTTTTCAGCTATTTTGGTAGATGGTCACCTAAAAACATTCCTATGAAGTTTGAATAAAATTGTCCCAAGGGTACAGGAGGAATTGTCGTTTAAAGATTTTTTCTATTTTTAGCTCTGGTGGCCATCTTGTTTGTCAGGGCACAACAATCTTAGCTATTTTTGTAGGGAGTCATTTGGGCAACATTCCTGTGAAGTTTGAATCAAATTGGCCCAAGGGTTGAGGAGGAGTTTGTGTTTGAAGCAAATTTACGATGTTTTTCTATTTTTAGCTATGGCGGCCATTTTGCTCAACAGAGCAATACCGTTTTAGCTATTTTAGTAGAAGGTCACCTTAGCAAAATTCCTATGAAGTTTGAATAAATTTGACCAAAGGGTACAGGAGGAGTTGTCGTTTAAAGAATTTTCTATTTTTAGCTCTGGCGGCCATTTTGTTCACCGGAGCGGAAAAGTTTTAGCTATTTTGGTAGAGGGTCACCTAAGCAACGTTCCTATAAAGTTTGAATGAAATTAGCCTTAAGGTACAGGAGAAGTTGTCCTTTAAAATTTTTTCTATTTTTAGCTCTGGTGGCCATCTTGTTCAGCGGAGCAGAACAATTTTAGCTATTTTTGTAGAGTGTCACCTCAGCAATATTCCTATGAAGTTTTATTGAAATTGGCTCAAGGGTTTAGGAGGAGTTAGCATTTAAAGCAAATCGTTGACGCTGCACGACACACGACGCACGATGCACGACGCACGACGGACATTGACCGATCACAGTAGCTCACCATGAGCACTTCGTGCTCAGGTGAGCTAAAAAAGAACAGAGACATATATCGTTTAGCGGTGGGATATGTATGGCTCCTGAGATGTAAGGCCTTTCAAGCAGTGGAGGGATTCGGGCATGGTGGATTCCAGAAAAGCCCAAGATTGTTGCAACCTAATGCTGAACAGTTTCTGAGATATGAGGCCCTTTTATGAAGCGGATGGGAGAGAAATGGCCCCTGCAGACCCCACAAGATGGGGTGACTGAATGTGTCTAATAAAAATGAACAAGAATATATGTGAATATGTGGTGGGGATTTGAATAGTTTCTGAGATATATGGCCTATTATGAAGTGGGGAAGTATTATGAATATATATGGTTAAGGGGTGGGGATCTGACCGGTTTCTGAGATATATGGCTTTTAATGATTTGTTTGTTTGTTTGATTTGAGGTTTAACGTCCCCGTCAACACTGTAAAGGTCATTTTGGAGACGTTGCTTCCAATTTTGTGGGACTTTTACCCGACATTGAGATGAAATGACATCTCAAGCCCTGTCGCCCAATGAAACCAATAGGGTTAATTAGCATGGTCCGCCTCGCACCACCGTTCCTGGACAGGCTTAGATCCTCTAAGCGGTTTACCAGTACTAGTGTGTAGGCCGGATTCAGCTCTGCGTGGAAGCATCATGCAGCCCATATATTTCTTCAAGCCCCTATGGGCGGGGGCTATGGCTTTTAATGAAGTAAAGGGATGGGGCATGGCCCATGGCACCACGGGGGGGGGGGGGGGGGGGGGGGGGGTAACCCATGCTGGTGTCACTTTTTGTTTTTGTTTGATTTGAGGTTTAACGTCCCCGTCAACACTGTAAAGGTCATTTTGGAGACGTTGCTTCCAATTTTGTGGGACTCTTACCCGACATTGAGATGAAATGAAATCTCAAGCCCTGTCGCCCAATGAAACCAATAGGGTTTATTAGCATGGACGGTCCACCTCGCACCGCGGTTCCTGGACAGGCTTAGATCCTCTAAGCGGTTTACCAGTACTAGTGTGCGGGCCGGATTCAGCTCTGCGTGGAAGCATCATGCAGCCCATATATTTCTTCAAGCCCCTATGGGCGGGGGCTTCGCTGATTGCACCTTAACATAAGGAACAAGAATATACATGGCCTAGAGGTAGGGCTCTGAACAGGTTCTCAGATATATGGTCTTTTGTGAAGTTGAAGGGTGGAGCATGGCCCGTGCGAGCCCTGGGGGAACCCTATGTTGGTGTCACTGGATGTGTCTTATCGCAAGGAACAAGAATATATATGGTTTAGGGGTGGGGATCGGTAAGGTTTCTGGAATATTTGCCCTATTATGAAGTGGAGGGGGTGGGGCATGACCCCGGCACATCCCAGGGGACCCTCAGCTTGGTGTCGCTGAGTGCGTCTTATAAGGAACAAGAATATATTTGATTTAGGGGTGGAGATCTGAATGGTTTCTGAGATAAATGGCATTTTGTGAAGTGGAGGGGGTGGGGCATGTCCCCGGCACATCTGAGGGGACCCCCTGGTTTGTGTCACTTAATGCTTCTTATCATAAGGAACAAGAATACATATGGTTTAGGGGTGGGGATTTGTAAGGTTTTGGAATATTTGGCCTTTTATGATGTTTTGTTTGTTTGTTTGATTTGAGGTTTAACGTCCCCGTCAACACTGTAAAGGTCATGTCGGAGACATTGCTTCCAATTTTTTGGGACTTTTACCCGACATTGAGATGAAATGACATCTCAAGCCCTGCCACCCAATGAAACCGATAGGGTTTATTAGCATGGACGGTCTGCCTCGCACCGCGGTTCCTGGACAGGCTTAGATCCTCTAAGCGGTTTACCAGTACTAGTGTGCGGGCCGGATTCAGCTATGCGTGGATGCATCATGCAGCCCATATATTTCTTTAAGCCCCTATGGGTGGGGGCCAACCTTTTATGAAGTGGAGGGGGTTGGGCATGTCCCCGGCACATCCCGGGTGTCCCCCAGGTTGGTGTCACTGAATGCAACTTATCATAAGGAACAAAAATATATTTCATTTAGGGGTTTGGATCTGTTAGGTTTCTGGAATATTGGGCCTGTTGTGAAATGGAGGGGTGGGGCATGGCCCAGGCACATCCCGAGGGACCCCCAGCTTGGTGTCACTGGATGCGTCTTATCATAAGAGACAAGAATATATATGGTTTACGGGTGGGGATCTGAATGGTTTCTGAGATAAATGGCATTTTATGAAGTTTTGTTTGTTTGATTTGATGTTTAACGTCCCCGTCAACACTGTAAAGGTCATTTTGGAGACGTTGCTTCCATTTTGTGGGACTTTTACCCGACATTAAGATGAAATGACATCTCAAGCCCTGTCGCCCAATGAAACCAATAGGGTTTATTAGCATGGACGGTCCGCCTCGCACCGCGGTTCCTGGACAGGCTTAGATCCTCTAAGCGGTTTACCAGTACTAGTGTGCGGGCCGGATTCAGCTCTGCGTGGAAGCATCATGCAGCCCATATATTTCTTCAAGCCCCTATGGGCGGGGGCGCGGCATTTTATGAAGTGGAGGGGGTGGGGCATGTCCCTGGCACATCCGGGGGGATCCCCAGGTTGGTGTCACTTAATGCACCTTATCATAAGGAACAAGAATATATATGGTTTAGGGGTGGGGATCTGTGAGGTTTCTGAGATATAAGGCATTTTATGAAGTACTGGGGGCGTGGCATGGCCCCGGCACAACCTACTGGACCCCCAGGTTGACATAAAAGCATATGGCTAAGAGATGTTTACCAAAGGAACATTTCTATGAAAGTTTTGTCAAAATATCTGCAAAGGCTTTGTAGATAATGCCATTTTTCAATTTTCTCCATTATGAGTCTATGGAAAATCTAAGTTGCCATAGCAACCAAACTAAAGAGCCGAATTTCATAAAAAACACAAAACCTGTAAAGGCAAATATGGTGAATATTTTCATAAACTCTCAGCCTCATAGAGCATACGGTTCCTGAGGAGATGATTTTTTAAGTATTTTTTTTTTCTATTTTTTTTTCATTTTGGTTTCCAGGGCAACCAATACAAACGAGCAGTAGGCCTAAAATCATATGGCAGATAGTAGATTGCCTAAGGAATATTTCTATGAAAATTTTGTCAAAATATCTGCAGCGGCTTGCCAGTAAATGCCATTTTTCAATTTTCTCCTTTACAAAGCTATGGAAACTCTAAGTTGCCATAGGAACCAAACTAATAAGCCAAATTTCATAAAAAACACAAACTTTCAATCCCCCAACCCAAGGATGCTACAGATGAAATTTGGGCCCAATCGGCCAAGCGGCTTCAGAGGAGATGTCGTTTAAAAGTGTTGACGTCACACGACGACGCAGACGACGACGGACAACTGCCTATCCTATAAGCTCCCCCGGAGCCTTCGGCTCTGGTGAGCTAAAAACAGAGTACCCGGAGAAAAACCACCTGACCTTCCGTTGCAGAAAGTCTCACGTGTGACCTGAGAGAGGCTTGAACCACAGCAGTGAGAGACCTAATAATGAACAGTCAGCGCTTTTACCCAATAGGCTACGGAGGCCCGCACATAAGCAGTTAACCAGTTCAGTGCATTCTTTTGACAGGCCCCCACCCATCGGGGCTTGAAGAAATAGATGGGCAGCATGATGCTTCCATGCAAAGCTGACACCGACCCCCACACGAGTACGGGTAAACCGCTTAGAGGATCTAAGCCTGCCAAGGCAAAGCGGTGCGTGTCGGTCTGGCCATGCTTATAAACCCTATTGGTTTTATTGGGGTGCGACAGGGCTTAAGAAAACATTTCATCTCAATGTCGGGTAAAAGTCCTACAAAATTGGAAGCAGTCTCAAAAATGACCTTTGCAGTGTTGATGGGGACGTTAAACCTCAAATCAAACAAACAAACACATTCTTTTGACAGAAACTGAAAAAAAATATTCATAATCAAAGTTGCCGATCTGGTGGGTATAGAATGTGACTGTGATCTCTTGATCTCTACTCACCCTCCAAAACCAGCTATGAACAAAGGATAAAAATATAAAATAAAATCAAACATACCAAATCAGAAAAAAAAGCTTTTAACACTTCTCTTGCTGAATATTCAGTTTAGCCACACCCATTTCTGACTTTGAACCAATCAGATTACTTGATGTAATTTATTCCTACAAATTCATAATCTACAAGTCAAACAGTTTGTTTGTTTGATTTGAGGTTTAAGTCTCCGTCAACACTGTAAAGGTCATTTTGGAGACTTTGCTTCCAATTTTGTGGGACTTTTACCCGAAATTAAGATGAAATGACATCTCAAGCCCTGTCGCCCAATGAAACCAATAGGGTTTATTAGCATGGATGTTCAGCCTCGCACCATGGTTCCTGGACAAGCTTAGATCCTCTGAGCGGTTTACCAGTACTACTGTGCGGGCCGGATTCAGGGCTGCGTGCAAGCATCATGCAGCCCATATATTTCTTCAAGCCCCTATGGGCGGGGGCCGGGGTGTCAAACAGTGTAGATCCTGATCAGATGGCTTCTTCAGAAGCCATCTGATCTGGATCTACACTGTTTCCAAAGAAAGGGGTTGTGTGAACAGCATGATAAGAGTTAAAATAAAATCAAACATACCGAAACAGAAAAAAAGCTTCTAAAAGCAACTCCCACAACAATGTAGCTCTAATAAAAGTTACGATTAACCCATTTAATCTCGATCAATATCAAGAAATCAATACCATCCGGACCTATCAATATACCACAACAGGTATTAAATACAGCAGAAATGGTATTAAAGCAGTGACCTTTTAAAACCATTAAGTTATAAAAGTTTAATCCAGGTGTTTGCAATGACATACTTTTGTTGAAAACATTTCTTAAAGGTGCATTATTGAGCTATCTGGAAAAAATGCTTCCAAAAATAAAATTCATATAGCCGGTATTTTTTCTTTAAAACAATACAAATGAATGCATTTTATGCAAAAATGCGAACAATTATGATGACAGGTAAACAAGTTTGAGAGGGATTCTCTAACTAGGTTTTGAACACTAGTTAGATCTATTTTTAGTTTGTGACAAAAATAGAATCCCCATATATGACGTTATGCGACGTTCATTTTTGGCCTTGTTTGTTTGCTTAGGCCATGCCTGAATCGGAAAAAATTATGACGCTGAATACCATGCCATAAGTAACGACACTAAGAGACGATATTGTCGCCATGTATGTGTAAAGTGACAGATTTATTTTTAGAACAGAAATTCCGAACACATGTTCAGAGCGAAGGGTAAACACGAATGAAAACGACCATTTTCACAAAGTTCTGAAGCTGTATTTGGCTCCAAAAGTGTACACATGACAAAGGAGTATGCATTGAAGATAAAAACCAGAAAAAAAAATTGAGACCCGGTAGCTCAATAATGCACCTTTAAAGCTGCAACAATACCTAGCCCTCTTTTGCTACATTTGTCTAAATATCTGGGCCGATTTTATTCAAAGCCTCGTTAGCTTAACAAGCTCATTGTGGTCATAATGTAAACTGTTCTAGCAACTATCCTATCCAATGCCGTGGTTATGTTTGCTGAAAAATGTGAGCAGCTTTTGCATTTGCGAAAGATGCTCACATTTTCTCTGCAAAAGTATTAGTATGTGATCAACGTTTTTAACTTTATGTTAACCCTTGACCTGCTGAATATTTATATATGCCACACCCACTACTGATTATCAACCAATCAGATTACTTGATGCAAATTATTGCAACAAATTCACAATCTGAATGGCAAACAATGTAGAATCTGATCAGATGGCTTCGCACAGGCATATCTGGGCTCAACAGGACAAGGGTTAACTAACAACGTCGTTAGTTTTGAACAATTGGACACTTGACCCAATTGTATTGAACAGCTGGATCCACGGCCACAAGCTCATTAGTAGGGCTGGCTAATCGGAGCTGAAAAGGTAATCGATTATCAGTCCTGCCATTGTGATTGATAATCGATTTGAAATCAACGAAGATTTGATCATAATTTTACCTGCCTGAGCATGACTCTTAGCATATGTTGTGCTTTACCATATGTATTTGAACATAGAGACCCGAGCAAACAGTGTAGACCAAGATGAGACGCCACAGAACGTGGCGTCTCATCAGGGTCTGCACTGTTTGCCACTCATCCAGCTATTTTAAACACAACTTTGGGTAATAAATTCTACTTATGAAATAATCGATTCCAAGCGAATCAATAATGATTATAATTTTTGTGGAATTTATCGATCGATTAATCAATTATCCTATTAATCGTGTTTATCATATGACGTCGCGTCTAAGAGTGTAATAACACCATGCATTATTTTCGATAATCCACTAGTGGATTAAATATGCAAATTAGCTAGATACGTCCCGTAACTTTACAGGTACGACGTCCTTAACGAAGTCGCGCTTACTAATGGCGGAATATTGACATTTTTGTAAGCATTCGTGAATAAAATTCGTTCTAAATGTCATATGATAAATAGAATCTTGCATTCATGCTCATGTATTATTGAATTTATTAAACTCGTTGAGGAAAAGGGATAAAATGCTCGGCAAAGCCTCGCATTTTATCCCTTTTCCTCAACTCGTTTAATAAATTCAATAATACATGAACACTCATGTAAGATTCTCTATGAGCCTTACTCATTAGTGGAAAAAATGTTAACTGTTCCAGTAAGCACAATATCTATCACAGTTGTATTTTTGCTAAGTAAATTTAAATATGATCCATGGAGAACTAAAGGGTAAGATCTGCCCCAAAGTCAAACTCATCGAAGATTTTATGGCTGTCCCCATTACCTACAAGATTGATGAAGATCCAATCAAAGATAAAGTTACTATCGCCCCGACAATTTGCAAATGGCAAAAATGGGTTTTCTATTTACCACCCCCACCCCCTCCCCCACACTTCCCTGGTGAAAGTTCCAAAATCCAGACTGCAAATTTGAGCACAGCATACCTTCTAGAAGACTTGTTCAACAGGCAAAGACTCTGTCACTGATTCAAGCCAGAGACTTTGCTTTTTGCGCTTTGGACAGCCCTATAAGGTTAACCCTTATCCTGTGGATTTGTTTGTTTGTTTGATTTGAGGTTTAACTTTAACGTCCCCGTCAACACTATTTAGGTCATTTTGGAGACGCTGCTTCCAATTTTGTGAGACTTTTACCCAAGATTGAGATGAAATGACATCTCAATCCCTGCCGCCCAATGAAACCAACAGGGTTTATAAGCATGGACGGGCCGACTCACAGCAATTTTCCTGGGCAGGCTTAGACCTTCTAAGCAGATTACCAGTACTCATGTGCAGTCGGTATCAGCTCTGCGTGGAAGCATCGTGCAGCCCAATCTATTTCTCCAAGCCCCGATGGGTGGGGGCGGACCTTATCCTGTGGAATAATGTAATTAGCCACACCCATTTCTGACTATCAGCTAATCAGATTACATGATATAATATTTTCATTCAAATCACAAACTGTATGACATAATGTAGATCCTGATCAGATGGCTTCTACACTGTTTGTAAAAGCAGGGATTGTTGTGAGCAGCAGGAAAAGGGTTTAGGAAGGCTTATCTAATCAGCAAAAGATTCTAATAAAATCATCCTGGCTAGCCTCGCTTTGCCCGAGTCTTTGTTGATATTTTTGTAGGTTTTCCCCTTTTAACTAAAAGCTACTAGCATGAGGAGGCCTTCAGCTGCCAAAGCATGTCATTTATCCATTTATCAATCTATTTCTAGTATAGAATAGCCAACATGTACCGCATTTACCCTAAATATTCATACACCACATCTCCTTACCATACTTGTTCTAAAATTTGAACAAGTACAATTAACTATAAGGGCCCCTGCTCATAGGGTCTTAGAGTAATAGATTGGACTACATGGTGCCTCCGGACTGCACATGGGTACTGGCAGACCACACGGGACAATGTGGTGCAAGATGATCGTCCATACGTTCTCATAGATGGATACTTATGTGGCTATTTCTGGCAGGATTGGTACTTAGGTGGCTACAAATAAAAGAATCTTTGTGTCTAACGGAATAAATGCCATTCAATTACATTGTTTCTGTCTTTTTTCATAGCCACCTAACTATCCATTTGTTCGCCCATGCATATGAACCCTATTGGTTTCATTGGGTGGCAGGGCTTGAGAAGTCATTTCATCTCAATGGCAGGTTTTGTTTGTTTGTTTGATTTGAGGTTTAACGTCCCCGTCAACACTGTAAAAGTCATTTTGGATAGGTTGCTTCCAATTTTGTGGGACTTTTACCCGACACTGAGATGAAATGACATCTCAAGCCCTGCCCCCCAATGAAACCAATAGGGTTTATATGCATGGACGGACCGACACGCACCACTTTGCCTGGGCAGGCTTAGATCTTCTAAGCGGTTTACCAGTACTTGTGTGAGGGTCCGTGAAGCATCATGCAGCCCATCTCGATGGGCAGGGTCCAATCAATGCCAGGTAGAAGTCCCACAAAACTGGAAGCAACATCTCCAAATGACCTATATAGTGTTCAGGGGTATGTTAAACCTCAAATCAAACAAACAAATGGTGGAAGTCCCATAAAACTGGAAGCAACGTCCCCAAAATGACCTATACAGTGTTGACAGGGACACTAAACCTCAAATCAAACAATAATTAACAAGGAAACAAACAAACAAACAATTAACAATATTATGTGTGTCCAAACACAGCTGAATGAGTGGCAAACAGTGCAGACCCTGCAGAATGCAGAATTTTACCCAACATTGAGATGAAATGACATCTCAAGCCCTGTCACCCAATGAAAACAACAGGGTTTATAAGCATGGATTTATAAGCATGAATGGTCCAACTTGCATCGCTTTGCCTGGTCAGGCTAGATCCTTTAAGCAGTTTTCAAGTACTTGTGTGCAGTCGGTTTCAGCTCTGCATGGAAGCATCATGCAGCCCATCTATTTCTTCAAGCCCCAATGGGCGGGGGGCAAAAACCCATTTGGCACTTAACCCTTATCTTGCTATTCAAAACAACCCCTATCTTCGCAAACACTGTAGATCCAGATCAGATGGCTTCTGAAGAACCCTTATCTTGCTGTTCACAACAACCCCTATCTTGGCAAACAGTGTAGATCCAGATCAGATAGCTTCTGAAGAACCCTTATCTTGCTGTTCACAACAACCCCTATCTTTGCAAACAGTGTAGATCCAGATCAGATGGCTTCTGAAGAACCCTTATCTTGCTGTTCACGACAACCCCTATCTTGGCAAACAGTGTAGATCCAGATCAGATGGCTTCTGAAGAAGTCTTATCTTGCTGTTCAAAACAACCCCTATCTTGGCAAACAGTGTAGATCCAGATCAGATGGCTTCTGAAGAACCCTTATCTTGCTGTTCACAACAACCCCTATCTTGGCAAACAGTGTAGATCCGGATCAGATGGCTTCTGAAGAACCCATATCTTGCTGTTCACAACAACCCCTATCTTGGCAAACAGTGTAGATTCAGATCAGATGGCTTCTGAAGAACCCTTATCTTGCTGTTCACAACAACCCCTATCTTGGCAAACAGTGTAGATCCGGATCAGATGGCTTCTGAAGAACCCATATCTTGCTGTTCAAAACAACCCCTATCTTGGCAAACAGTGTAGATCCAGATCAGATGGCTTCTGAAGAACCCTTATCTTGCTGTTCACAACAACCCCTATCTTGGCAAACAGTGTAGATCCGGATCAGATGGCTTCTGAAGAACCCATATCTTGCTGGTCACAACAACCCCTATCTTGGCAAACAGTGTTGATCCTTCTGAAGAAGCCATCTGATCAGGATCTACACTGTTTGGCATTCAGTTTATGAATTTGTAGCAACAAATTACATCAAGTAATTTGATTGGTTGATAGACAGAAATGGGTGTGGCTAAGATGAATATTCAGCAAGATAAGGGTTAATAGACTCTTCAGCCGTATAATATAGCAACAAGAGTTCATTTTCAATTTCGGGGGAGTCTGGTCGAGTTATTTTCAGAAAATTGATTACAAAATGGCTGAACTTTTTACAAACAGTGAAGGGCCTGTCTCATCTGGGCCTTCACTTTTTGTCAGGGCCAGGTTTTGGGCTTTACCATAAATTGGGTTAACGTAATGATCCTAAGAATTGGGACAGACATACTTAAGCAAACAGTGCAGACCCAGATCAGACTGCTCCTTAAGGAGCAGTCTGATCAGGGTCTACACTGTTTGCCATTCCAACTGCACCTTATGGACAGTCCTTGCTCGGCTGAGAAACAAATTTGTTGAAATTTTAGGAGAATTAGAGCAAGTCTCCAAGGTGTCCGAATTTTCAGGATTTTTACATAATTCTGAACCAAAGGAAATTGGGTATGGTCCAGAACTAGCAAAATAGAATAGACATCTGTCATTTTAGATTTATCAGAAAATTGCAAGCATATAGCTTGTTCTCCTCTTTACATGTACCTCTTTTTCTTACAAGATTTCTTGGTCAATTAATTGATTATTAATCGACACAAAATTACTTACATGTAACTTAACGATCCAAAGTCTTGGGAAAGATAGGCCTAAGCAAACAGTGCAGACCCAGATAAGACTGCTCCTGGAGGAGCAGTCTGATCAGGGTCTACACTGTTTGCCATTCCATCTGCACCTTTTTGACTCCTTGTTTTTTGTTTTGTTTTATTTGAGGTTTAACGTCCCCGTCAACACTGTATGGCTCATTTGAGAGATGTTGCTTCCAATTTTGTGGGACTTTCACCCGACATTGAGATGAAATGACATCACAAGCCCTGTCACCCACTGAAACCAATGGGGTTTATAAGCATGGACAGTCCGACACGCACCGTTTTGCCTGTGCAAGCTTAGATCCTCTCAGTGGTGTACCAGTACTCGTTTGCGGTCGGTTTCAGCTCTGCGTGGAAGCATCATGGAGGATGGGAAAACAAATTTGTTATTTTTTTTAAACGATTACAGCATGTTCTCAAGGTGTCCAAATTGTTAGGATTTTTATGGTACTTACATGGAGCTTGCTACTTTCTACCGTCCACATGACTATCACATGACCATGTATAAAATCCAGGTAATCGTTATTTATAGCTGTACTATTCTTGTCACTATGATGTCAGAGTTCAGTTCTGTACAATATGGACTGGGTTTACTGTAAAAATTCGGACCCTTAAAGGACTTGCTGTAATTCTCCAAAATTTTTAACAAATTTGTTTTACGATACTGCAAGGAGTCCAAAAGGTGCAAATGGAATGGCAAACAGTGTAGACCCTAATTAGACTGCTCCTGAGGGAACAGTCTGATCTGGTCTGCACTGTTTGCTTAGGCCTATCTGTCCCAATACTTAGGATCATAATGTGCTGGGACAATGGCAAACAGTGTTCACCCAGACAAGACAGCCCAGAACGCAGCATCCGATCAGGGTCTACACTGTTTTCATGAATACAGAAATTTAACCCTTATCTTGCTGTTCACGACAACCCATATCTTTGGAAACAGTGTAGATCCAGATCAGATGGCTTCTGAAGAAGCCTTATCTTGCTATTCACGACAACCCATATCTTTGGAAACAGTGTAGATCCAGATCAGATGGCTTCTGAAGAAGCCATCTGATCAGGATCTACACTGTTTAACATTCAGCTTATGAATTTGTAGGAATAAATTACATCAAGTAATCTGATTGGTTCAAAGTCACAGATGGGTGTGGCTAAAATGAATATTCAGCAAGAGAACGGTTAAGGGTTAAACAAAAGAGGTTAAGCCTCTCCCAGCCACATTCAGAGAAAATCGATCCACCAGTGTTTCCGGATCAACTGTTTTGGGGTCGATTGTTTATCAATCGACCCAAAGGTATAAAAGACAAAAAAACCTCTATTAGTGCTGGAGTCCACGTGACTGTCACTGATTTGTAGGAATCTACGCGATTATTTATAGAATTTTATCGCAGTGAGGTCAGCCTGTTTACTTAAAAGATTAACTGTAAAATCTGGGCTGGAATCATGGGTTGGGCTAGGCAAACAGTGTAGACCCAGATCAGACGCCGCAGAACGCGGCGTCTGATCAGGGTCTTCACTGTTTGCTTAGAGTATAGGAATTTAAGGGTCAGGCGCCGAAAAACGCAGCGTCTGATCATGGTCTGCATGGATGCTTTCAGTAAAGGAGTTTAAGGGTTAAACGAAACAGTCCACGCTCAGGCCCATTTTCCTAACTACACCCAGAGACAATCGACCCACCAGTACTCTCAGTACTTTGATTTTCAACCCAAACCAACAATACTTCATGCTACTGTCCATCTGTGTGTGTGTGAATTTGGGTTTAACGTTGCTTTCGACAATTTTTCAGTCATATCACGACAGTGTCTGGTTGCGACAGGGAGCTCAATGCTCACTTTTATAGTGCTGCCTCACTGAAGTATCATGTCCTAGACAAATTACATGATCCCACACCCAGTCACATTATCCTGACACTGGGTTGACCAGTCCTACCCCGTAAATCTGAGTGCCAAGCAAGGAGCAGCTAGTACCATTGTTAACGACTTTGGTATGTCGCAGCCCAGGATCGAACCCGTGACCTCCCGTTCCCCGGAGCGGACACTCTACCAACTGAGCTATCGGGGCCGGTCTACTGTCCATCTGACTATAGCATGTATAAACTATTGCATGCAGGAAACCTCTAAAGGGGTACCTACACAAACAGTGCATGCCCAGATCAGATGCCGCCAAATGCCGCGTCTGATCAGAGCCTGCAATATTTGTTACGGAATATATCGTGATAAATAGAATAAAAATGAAAAAATAGGCCTGTCACCCCTTATATGATAAATGGACTTGTCCATATAGCAATGGAAGAGTCCACTAGCATACAATGGTTTAAAATTCAATTACCGTATTCACCCTAATTACCGCACATGCTCCTATAAGCGCACACCAAAACTATTTTTGAAAAAATATGAATAAGCGCACACCTTACAGTAACCTCCAATTGAAGCCTTCACAGGAAATCTGTAAAAACTTACTGTTATTCCTTCAACCGTGACTGCAAAGCAACTACATTTCTGTCAAATTCATTTGACAGCTCTAATACACACTTTAATTCCTCGTTTAAATGTGGTTCCCAAACCTTTTGGTACACATGAAATCCACAGATACCTGACAGGGATCAGCCGAGGGGGCGATTCAGGCTACTTCTTAGTCCGAGAACTTCGCCTTACCAGACCAGAAAAGAGAAGTTGACTTCGCCCTGTGAAGCGGGAAAAAAGACAGTTCAACTCCCAAAACAGCTTCCCGAAATGATTTGTGTGCGCTTAATAGGTCGATTTTTCTCCACGATTTTTGACACAATTTTGAAAAAACTAAGCGCACGGTGTGGTAATTAGGGCGAATACGGTAATTAATCAATTAATTATTATTTATAGCTGCACATTTATTTTTGCTGTGATGTCAGAGTGCAGTGTAAAGAGGGTTATCTGTAAAATATTGACTGGGCTCATGTGCTGAACACTGGCAAACAGTGTACACCCAGATCAGATGCCACAGAATCAAGCGTCTGATCTGGGTGTGACCCTCAGGACTGGTGAGGGACAGGTCTCCCTTTTAGTGGTTGCCAGGTCTTACGTTCGGTGGGTGACAGGACCCCACTTTGGTGGGGAAAAGACTCCCCTTCTGTGTGGGAGATATAATAATGTATATGCTTGTAGATCCCACTTTTCTCTATATTAAAGTTAGTAACATAGTGCCAGTAAAGTTATTGCCAGCAAGTTACTTTGATGTAATTTCAGACCAATCAATAAAAATTCATCTTGACTATCATAAATTCTCCTTGAGATGTCAGTAAAATCATAATAGGTTCTCCATAAGCTACCAGAAGCAATTAGGACATGTGAATAGATGGCTAATAAAAACTTCTTAGGCATGATCTGATTATCCTCTTAAGACGTCAAGAAAAAATGCATCTGAAAATGTCAACTGTATATGAGTATGTCACCTGCTGCATCTTCTTGCAACTTTTGAACAATTTTTTTGCATACAGGTAAACAGTGTGGACCCTGATCAGACTGCTCCTAGAGGAGCAGTCTGCTCAGTAATGATAAGGTAATGACATTGTAATACAAGGGCTGTTTGTAAAGTAATTTGACTGTAATTCAAGGGTTGTTGGTAAAGGTATGAGAATGTAATACAAGGGGTGTTGTTAAAGTAATGAGACTGTAATACAAGAGTTGTATGTAAAGTAATGATATAATGTTATTAATCAAGTAATTTCATATTGGCCCAGTTACAGGTTCGAGGTCTGCTTTATTGGTCCGAGGCTGAAGGCCGAAGCCAATACAGCAGACCAGGGACCTGTAACTTGGCCAATACGAAATTACTTGATAAATGACAATTATATTAACTGACACCATTTCAAACACGATTACTGATTTTTGACCTGTGTTAATACGAAACAATACAGGAGAGTCAATTAATAATACATGTATATAATACAAGGTCTGTTGGTAAATAATGAACTGTAATACAAGGGCTGTTGGTAAATAATGAGACTGTAATACAAGGGTTGTTGGTAAAGCAATGAGACTGTAATATAAGGGCTGTTTGTAAACTATTGAGAAGGTAAACAATGAGACTTTAATACAAAGGATGTTGGTAAATTAATGAGACTGTAATACAAGAGCTGTTGGTAAAGTAATGAGACTGCAATATAAGGGCTGTTGATAAAGTAATGAGATTGTAATACTGTAACTCAAGGGTTGTTCGAAAAGTAATGAGACTGTAATACATTTGTTTGTTTGATTTGAGGTTTAACGTCCCCGTCAACACTGTAAAAGTCATTTTGGAGACGTTGCTTCCAATTTTGTGGGACTTTTACCCGACAATGAGATGAAATGACATCTCAAGCCCTGTCGCCAACGAAACCAATAGGGTTTATCAGCATGGACGGCCAGCCTCGCACCCCGGTTCCTGGACAGGCTTAGATCCTCTAAGCGGTTTACTAGTACTAGTGTGCGGGCCAGATTCAGCTCTGTGTGGAAGCATCATGCAGCCCATATATTTCTTCAAGCCCCTATGGGCGGGGGCCAGAGACTGTAATACAAGGGCTGTTGGTAAATGTATGAGCCTGTAATACAAGGGTTCTTAGTAAGTTATGAGACTGTCACACATGGGTTGTTCTAAAAGTAAATGTATGAGCCTGTAATACAAGGGCTGTTGGAAAAGTAATCAGGTTATAATTCAAGGGCTGTTTGTAAACAAGAGGCACAATGAGCCTAACCGCTCACCTGAGGAACATTTTAGTTAGCTGTTTGTCTCATGGTCTTTGAACATAATTTTTTATTTTTCCATTATAAGTCTATGGGGGCTAAGGGGCTCTGGGGCATGGCCAGTTTAGACCCCCAGGGGTATGATTGGCACAATTTATGTAGGGGACCACTTGACATTGCTAAATGCTTAATATGTATTAAGCTCTGGGCCTAGTGGTTTCAGAGAAGATTTTTTAAGTTTTTCCCATTGTAAGTCTATAGGAGCTATACATGTATGTTGCCATGGCAACACCAGCTTCAATCTGAACTGCCCTAAACATACTGCATCTTTTCCCCTAACCGGATAATGCTTCTCATGAAATTTAATCAAGATTGGCCATGTGGCTTTAAAGATATACTTATTTGAAAATGTGAACGGACGCGGGACGCCAGACCATTGGCATACTAATACTTCACATGAGCCTTTGGCTCAGGTGAGCTAATCATTCTAGCGGTTTCAGAGAAGATTTTTAAGCTTTTCTTTCCATTATAAATCTATGGGGGCTAAGGGGCCCCTGGGTGTGGCCAGTTTAGACCCCAGGGGCATGATTGGCACAATTTATGTAGGGGACCACTTGACATTGCTACATGCTTAATATGTAAGCTCTGCGCCTAGTGGTTTCAGAGAAGAAAATTTTTTAAGGTTTATTTTTCATTATAAGTCAATTGGGGCTTAGGGGCCACGGGACGTGGCCAGTTAAGACCCCAGGGACATAATTGGCACAATTTATGTAGGGGACCACTTGGCATTGCTACATGCTTAATATAGAAGTCTGGGACTTGTGGTTTCAGAGAAGAATAATTTTTAAGCTTTTTTTCCATTATAAGTCTATATGGGCTAAGGGACCCAGGGCGTGGCCAATTAGACCCCAGGGGCATGATTGGCACAATTAATGTAGAGGACCACTTGACATTGCTACATGCTTAATATGTAAGCTCTGTGCCTAGCAGTTTCAGAGAAGAAGATTTTTTAAGCTTTTTTTTCCATTATAGGTCTATGGCGGCTAAGGGACCCCAGCGCGTGGCCAGTTTAGACCCCAGGGGCATGATTGGCACAATTTATGTAGGGGACCACTTGACATTGCTACATGCTTAATATGTAAGCTCTGGGCCTAGTGGTTTCAGAGAAGAAGATTTTTTAATTTTTTTTTTTTGCATTATAAATCTATGGGGGCTAAGGGGCCCCGGGGCGTGGCCAGTTTAGACCCCAGGTGTATGATTGGCACAATTTACCAAGGGGACCACTTGACATTGCTACATGCTTAATATGTAAGCTCTGTACCTAGCGTACTGGTAAACCGCTTAGAGGATCTAAGCCTGTCCAGGAACCGTGGTGCATGGCGGACCGTCCATGCTTATAAACCCTATTGGTTTCATTGGGCGACAGGGCTTGAGATGTCATTTCATCTCAATGTTGGGTAAAAGTCCCACAAAATTGGAAGCAATGTCTCCAAAATGACCTTTACAGTGTTCACGGGGACGTTAAACCTCAAATCAAACAAACAAATCTGTGCCTAGCGGTTTCAGAGAAGAAGATTTTTTAAGCATTTTTCCATTATAAGTCTATGGGGGCTAAGGGGCCCCATGGCGTGGCCAGTTTAGATCCCATGGGCCTGATTGGCGCAATTTATGTAGGGGAACACTTGACATTGCTACATGCTTAATATGTAAGCTCTTGGCCTAGTGGTTTCAGAGAAGAAGATTTTATATAAGCTTTTTTTCCATTATAAGTCTATGGGGGCTAAGGGACCCCGGGGTGTGGCCAATTCAGACCCCAGGGGCATGATTGGCACAATTTATGTAGGGGACCACTTAACATTGCTACATGCTTAATATGTAAGCTCTGGGCCTAGTGGTTTCAGAGAAGAAGATTTTTTTTAAGTTTTTCCCATTGTAAGTCTAAGGGAGCTATATGTTGCCATGGCAACAAGAGTTTCCATCTGATCTGCCCAAAAACATAATGCATCTTTTCCCCCAACCTGATAATGCTTCTCATGAAATTTAATCATGATTGGTTAACTGGCTTTAAAGATATACTTAGTTGAAAATGTGAACGGACGACGGAGGAAGGACCATTGGCAATACCTCACATCGGCCTTTGGCTCAGGTGAGCTAATAATGAAACTGTAACACAAGGCCTGTTGGTAAATAATGAGACAGTTGGTATTACAGTAATGAGACTGTAATACAAGGGATGTTTGTCAAGTAATGAGACTGTAATACAAGGGCTGTTGGTAAAGATATGCCACTGTAATACAAGGGCTGTTGGTAAAGTAATGAGACTGTTTCTATGTCTCAGGAACTTTTAAATTATCTGACTGTAACAAAGTGTTGGGTGTGAGAAGAACAGTATGTTCTGTTTTAAACTTTATTTCTTTGTTTGTTTAGGAGTTTTGGAGCTGAACAGCCCAGTCAACATTATTTAGGTTATAAGGAGCTTGTCAGTTAACCTAAAAATTTCCTGGACAGGCTTATACATAAGCAGTTAACCAGTACAGTGCACATTCTTTCCCCCAGCAACTGACAACTGTCCTTCTTGAATCAACAGAAATGAGAGAATGACCCTAGAAAAGATTTCATGATCAATCTCTATGAAAGAATATTGTCAATTCATTTAAATTTCTTTGTTTTTGCTGTAACTTAACCCATTTAGTACAAGAAACCCCAAAACGGGTACCCTGACAAACAGAGCAGGCCCAGATCAGACGCCGCAGAACGCGGCGTCTGATCAAGGCCTCTACTGTTTGCTAAAAGTTCAGTCATTTTCCAAATAAATTTTGAAGAAAAAACAACCTGACACCCCTAAATTTCGAAATGAACTCATGTTATATATAAAGTGGCAGATTCCATTTGGTACAAAAAGGGTTAAAGCATATGTGAAGTGACTGTATCCATATTAACATCCTGTTATATTTGATACGGCAGCCCTGAACCCTGCAAATAACACATGCATAAGCGCTACTTATTTTCTTGATTTGTTTGTTAGTTTTTCAGATTTTCCAATTCAAAACAATGAAAAATTTTGGCTGTGGCAAATGTTGAAGAACAAACTGATGAATGAATTGAAAACCAGACTCTTAAATTGTGCCATACTTAACCCTTGTTCTGCTGAATATTCATATATGCCACACCCACTACCATTTATCAACCAATCAGATTACTTGATGCAAATTATTGCAACACATTCACAATCTGAATGACAAACAATGTAGATCCTGATCAGATGGCTTCATCAGAAGCCATCTGATCTGGATCTTCATTGTTTGTAAAATTAGGCATATCTGGGCTCAGCAGGACAAGGGTTAAAGCAGGCAAAACAAAAGAACACCACTGAGTTAATACATGACATCCCTCACTGAAAGTAGTCCCTCATAAACCAGGGGTCGTGGGTTTGATCCCGGGCTTCTCGAGATTTTTGGATGAGTCTTTAAAACCAAGGCCCCATCTTCGTATGACCTTAGCTATTGGTGGGACATAAAACTTCCATCAATTTTCGTTGTACATGTTTTTTTTGTTTTTTTTGTTTTTAGGTTTTTACAATGGCCCTTTCAAGATGATTTCACCCATTTTGAGCCAATTTTAATGAGGTGGGCAAAAAAAACCAGAGTACCCAGACCTTCCATTGCAGAGCCTGGCATCATACTTGTGATCCCAGAAAGGCTTGAACCCACAGAGAGACATGAGAGACCTAATGCTGAAGAGGCAGGGCTAGGCTATGGAGGTCCTGTTTTACATGTATCTATAAGTATGTTAACCCTTTTTTGTTTGTTTGTTTGTTTGATTTGAAGTTTAACGTCCCCATCAACACTGTAAGGGTAATTTTGGAGACATTGCTTCCAATTTTGGGAGACTTTTACCAGACATTGAGATGAAATGACACCTCAAGCCCTGCCGCCCAATGAAACCAATAGCGTTTATAAGCATGGACGGGCCGACTTGCACCGCATTGCCTGGGCAGGCTTAGATTCTCTAAGCGGTTTACCGGTACTCATGTGCGAGTCAGTTTCAGCTCTGCGTGGAAGCATCATGTAGCCGATCTATTTCTGCAAGCCCTGATGGGCGGGGGCTTATTAACCCTTTTTGTACCAAATGAAATCTTTCTCCTTACATATAGCAGGAGTCTATTTCAAAATTTAGGGGTATTAGGTTGTGTCCTCTTAAACAGGCTGAATTTTTGGCAAACTGAGTAGGCCCTGATCAGATGCCACATTCTGCAGCATCTGATCAGGGCCTGCACTGTTTGCCATTAACCCGTTTTTGGGTTTCCGGTACAAAATGGGTTAAGCTACACATGATAAAATGGTAGAAAAAGCCTAGAGTTCAGTGTTCCAATCAACCTTAAATTGTCATCTATTACTGTCATCACTGTCAGAGAAAGAACAACAGAGCGGATAAATTTAATCATCAGCCTCACTGCCCAAAGCCTAAGCAAGAAATATAACTGTCCCACGAGATTAGTGATTGCATCAAATGAGGAGACACAAGTTGATGAGACAGCTTCTCGTTGATACATGTATTATACTGTGTGAATTCTCTCCGTCATGGTAACATGTTGCAGTTTGTTCATTAATCCAGTGACTTGATCATAGAGAACTGTATTGAAAATTGTCTTTTGGGGAGGTAAATCGGCAGTTTTACGG
Organism: Lucinisca nassula; assembly: GCA_963580285.1. Taxonomy (NCBI): domain Eukaryota; kingdom Metazoa; phylum Mollusca; class Bivalvia; order Lucinida; family Lucinidae; genus Lucinisca; species Lucinisca nassula. The sequence goes on from OY757022.1 coordinate 1,701,303, forward strand.
TTGGAAATGGTGGCCATTTCAGTCATGTGACCAAATTTATATTATTAAATTTTCATTTGTTTATTCCTAAAAGCTTTTAATAATATGATATCTGGTTACAAATGGAGCAGTGGTTTCTGTGAAAAAATAAATTCTAATTTTCATATCTGAATGACCTTAGGCCAGCATCAGAGAATGACATTAACCTTTAATTCTCAGGTAGTTTCACTAATTTAGCAAACTGTACCTACCAATTTTCAGATCACAGGCAGGCTGCAATAATTTCCCCAAAATACATGCTTTTTACTTTTCCAATATGAATGTCTGTGTGACTAAATTTGACCTTGGTGTAAAAAAGGTCAAGGTCATCCGAAGGTCATCATTTGAATAAAATAAGATGGATTGGACTCCCCAATTCTACACACCAAGTTTCATGGAAATCAGACTACAGGCTCCGGAGGAAGGGTTTTTACCTTATATGGGGAAGGTGGCCATCTTGGTGACCTAACTTGTTTTAAGTTATTTTTATTTCCTTGTTCCTGAAGGCATTTACCTGAACTTTCGTTACAAATGGCTTAGTGGTTTCTGAGGAGAATAAGTTTTAATTTACATATCGGTATGATCTTGGGCCAAGGTCAAATAATGGCCTTGACCTTAAATTCTAATGTAATTTCATCCACTCATTTAGCTCCCCCAAAAATACACAGTTTTGACTTTTTTTCCATACAAAAGTCTATGTAACCAAATTTGACTATAGTGTAAAGTAGGTCAAGGTCATCTGAGGGTCATCACTTGAACAAACTATGATAGGCCAGAGTCCCCAATGCTAGATACCACCATGGCAATCGGCCAACTGGTTCCAGAGAAGAAAATTTTTTAAGATTTTTTATCATATATTTACATCAAACTGCCCAGTGGTTTCGGAGAAGAGGAAGTTTGAAAATGTTGACAGACAGCAGATATACAGACAACAGAGCCTTCCCATACTATAAGCTCACCTACGAGCCTTCTGCTCAGATGAGCTCAAAAGTAAAAATAATTTTCAGTCAATACCACACAGATGCTCTCTAAAATGACCTCAATAGTGCTGACGGGGACATTAAACCACAATCAAACAAACAAACATATATAATCTATACCTTTTGCCAGCAGGGGTCTTGTACAGAAGCCTCCTTGGAGTAGTGGTTACGCTACTCATCTTGTAAACCAGGGATCTTAGGATCAATCCCGGGCTTCTCCAGGCTTTCCAATGAGTCTTTAAACCAAGTTCCCATCTCTGTATGACCTTAGCTGTTGGTGAGACGTAAAGCTAAAACACTCACTTGTACTATTATATCCAAATTCATTGTGTACTGAGCACGCTTTTCCATGCCTGCAAGCCCCGATTTTGCAGCTTCAACCCTTATCCTGCTGAACAAGACACAACTATTACCTTTGCAAACAGTGTACATCCTGATCAGATGGCTTCTTCAGAAGCCATCTGATCAGGATCTACACTGTTTGTAATGCAGTTTGTGAAACTATCAAGTATTTTGGTTGACTTATAGTCAGAAATGGGTGTGGGTTAATAAATTTATTCAGCAGGATAACGGTTAAAGAGTTTTTTAAACACACTATAGGTACAAGAATCAAAATCTAAAAGCCTGAAATCAAGAAAAAAAAATCAAGCTCTAAAAGCCTGAAATCCTGCAAATGCCTGAAAAATATGAGGCCGTAACTATATCTGGCAGTTTCAATGATCACAGTCTATACTTCTTAACCCATTGTATACTAGTGGACTCTTCCATTGCTATATGTTGGACAAGTCCATTTGTCAAATAAGGGTTGTCAGGCTTATTTTATGTTTTTATTCTATTTTTTATGGAAAATTCTGTGAGGAAACAGTGCAGGCCCTGATCAGATGCCGCCTTATGCGGCATCTGATCTGGGTCTGCACTGTTTGCCAGGGTACCCCTTTAGGGGTTTCCTGCATACAATTGGGTAAATTAGCAAACATGTTTCTTTCAAAATACTTGCGAGATTTTTTTTTTATCAGCTTAAGTCAACACTTGTAGGTTATAACCTTTGGGTCTGGTTTCCTGTAAGTAACAACATTGTAAAACAAAAAGTCCTAAAAAATCAAACGCACCTCCATGGCTAGTAGTGGATAAGAGCGCTGACTCTTAATCATTAGGTCTCTCACTGCTGTGGTTCGAGTCTGGCTCGGGTCACATGTGAGGCGCTGTGCATGCAAGTCCTGCAACGGAAGTTAAGGTGGTTTTTCTCTGGGTACTCAGGTTTTCGCCCATCTCTGGTTAACAATTGGCTTGATATTTGTGAAATAATCTTGGAAGGGCTGTCAAACCAAAACAACATAAAAAAATCGATCTGCAGAGATCTATTTCCCATTAACCCTTAAAGCACTATGTAAATTTTTAAAGCAGACAATGACTTGATTTTTTTAATTATTTTTGCCGACAACGTTACTTGAGCATACGATTCACGAGTAATGCTAAGCCTTATTTCTTCTGAAAAATTAAAAAGAAATATTTGAAAATGATGTGTGCAAATGTCGTAACTGTTCAGGGTTTAAAGAAACAATCAATGTTTCAAATGATTCAGTTCAGTTTTTACCAATTACAGTAAATTCCGCTATTAAAACCACCTAAAATTAAGACTAAATCTGCTTTTAAAAGCTTATCGAAAAGGTTTCAGTTATTCTTTATTCGTGTTTTCTACCCCCGGTTCCTCCTTACAAGAGACCACCTTTGGTACTGTTCAAAAGTGGTCTTAAAGACCACTTTTGAACAGTCCCAAAGGTGGTCTTAATATAGTAATTTTACAGTAATTGTAAAAAAAAACATTACATATCTAGAGTTTTCATGTAGCACATTAGCAGACTGGTTCAGATTAAATCATAAAAGCAAGCACAATTTGTAGCAATAAAATGTCAACTGTAATATTCTTGAGATCATTCAAAATGGCCATAATCGAATCCAATCATTGATTTCTGATTTTCTATTTCCAGACAATGAAAGTTTTAACTCATTGTATGCTATTGGACTCTTCCATTGCCATATGTTGGACAAGTCCATTTGTCATATACATGTAAGGGATGTCAGGCCTGTTTGTCTTGTTTTTATACCATTTTTGATGGAAAATTCTGTTAGCAAATAGTGCAGGCCCTGATCAGATGCCACATCCGCACGTCTGATCTGGGCCTACACTGTTTGCCAAGATATCCCTTTAAGTAATTCCCCGCATACATTAGGGGTTAACTAAGAATTGGGGAGAATAAAGAACATGTACATGCACTTATCAAGATGCATGTTTGTTCAGAGTTTAACAGCCCAGTCAACACTATTTAGGTCATAGCAAGACAGTCAGTTTACCATACCATACTTTTCTAGACAGGCTTATTCACCAGTACAGTGTAAATTTTTTCGCCATAAACTGACAACTGCCTTCTTGAATCATAGGAAGGGAGAGACTGAATATAGAAAAGATTTCAAGATCAATTGCCACTGAAAAATGTTGCTGACCCGGTAGGTTTCGAACCCCTGAAGTAGCCCCCGCCTGCCGTGGCTTGAAGAAATAGATGGGCTGCATGATGCTTCCACGCAGAGCTGAATCCGACCCGCATACGAATACTGGTAAACCACTTAGAGGATCTAAGCCTGCCCTGGCAAAGAGGTGCAAGTGTCGGCCCGTCCATGCATATAAACCCTATTGGTTTCATTGGGCGACAGGGCTTGAGATGTCATTTCATCTCAATGTCGGGTAAAAGTCCCACAAAATTGGAAGCAAGGTCTCCAAAATGACCTTTACAGTGTGGACGGGGACGTTAAACCTAAAATAAAACAAACAAATCAAACCCCTGATCTCCTGGCCACCAGACAGACAATCATCTGACAGAGCTACCTAGGCCGACAACAAGTTATGTGTACATCTTGAAAAGGTCATACCCAAGTCATCCAGAACAAAGGTCATTAAATGACCTTGACCTTTGGAATTGATAAACTTCCATTCAGCTGATTGCAAATATCAACTAGAAATCTTTTCAGAGGAAAACAATGTCCCCCCATCATAAAAATATTTTAAACAACCATTTGACTTTAATAACTAGGTTAAAGTCACCAAAATGTAAGCTGCAAACAAGACATTTTTGGCCTTGGCACAAAATCAACTGTTTTTGGGGTGGGCAAGGTCACCAAAATCTAATCAAATCTGTGGTTTGTTGTAATGATATATTGTACCAAGTTTGACGAAAATCAATCCATTCGTTAATGAGATAGAGTGCAGACAAGCCATTTTTGGTCCAAAATTGACTGTTTTTGGGAGCCTGTGACCTTGAAAAAAATGTCAAGTTCACCAAAATCTAATCAAATCTGTGGTATGTGGTAAAGATATATTGTACCAGGTTTGACTAAAATCAATCAACTTGTTAATGAGATAGAGTGCAGACAAGCTATCTTTGGCCCAAAAATGACTGTTATGGGTGTGACCTTGAAAATGAGGTCAAGGTCATCAAAATCTAACCAAATCTGTGGTATGCTGTAATGATATATTGTACCAAACTTGACTAAAATCGATCAATTCCTTTAATGAGATCAGAGTGCAGACAAGACATTTTTGGCCCAAAAATGACTGTTTTGGGGTTGCTGTGACCCTGAAAATGATGTCAAGGTCACCAAAATCTAACAAATCTGGGGTATGTTGTAATGATATATTGTACCAAGTTTGACTTAAATTAATCAGTTCGTTAATGAGATAGAGTCCAGAAAGCTATCTTTGGCCCCAAAATGACTGTTATAGGTTGCTGTGACCTTGAAAATGAAGTCAAGGTCACCAAAATCTAATCAAATCTGTGGTTTGTTGTGATGAAATATTGTACCAGGTTTGATTAAAATCAATCAATTCCTTAATGAGATAAGAGTGCAGACAAGCCATTTTTGGCCCAAAAATGACTGTTTTTTGGGGTCACTGCTACCTTGAAAATGAGGTCAAGGTCACCAAAATCTAATCAAATCTGTGGTATGGTGAATTGATATATTGTACCCAGTTTGACTAAAATTAATCAGTTCGTTAATGAGATAGAGTCCAGACAAGCTATAAAATGACCGTTTTGGGGTTGCTGTGACCCTGAAAATGATGTCAAGGTCACCAAAATCTAACAAATCTGCGGTATGTTGTAATGATATATTGTACCAAGTTTGACTTAAATTAATCAGTTCGTTAATGAGATAGAGTCCAGAAAGCTATCTTTGGCCCCAAAATGACTGTTATAGGTTGCTGTGACCTTGAAAATGAAGTCAAGGTCACCAAAATCTAATCAAATCTGTGGTTTGTTGTGATGAAATATTGAACCAGGTTTGATTAAAATCAATCAATTCCTTAATGAGATAAGAGTGCAGACAAGCCATTTTTGGCCCAAAAATGACTGTTTTTTGGGGTCACTGCGACCTTGAAAATGAGGTCAAGGTCACCAAAATCTAATCAAATCTGTGGTATGGTGAATTGAAATATTGTACCAAGTTTGACTAAAATTAATCAGTTCGTTAATGAGATAGAGTCCAGACAAGCTATAAAATGACCGTTATGGGTTGCTGTGACCTTGAAACTTAGGTCAAGGTTAGCAAAATCAAAACAAATCTGTGGTATGCTGTAATGATATATTGTACCAAGATTGACTAAAATCAATCAATTCCTTAATGTGATAGAGTGCAGACTAGACATATTTGGCCCAAAAATGACTGTTTTTGGGTTGCTGTCACCAAAATCTCATCAAATCTGCGGTATGTTGTAATGATATATTGTACCAAGTTTGACTAAAATTAATCAATTTGTTAATGAGATAGAGTGCAGACAAGCCATTTTTGGCCCAAAAATGACTGTTTTTGGGTCGCCAATATCTAATCAAATCTGTGGTTTGTTGTCATGAAATATTGTACCAAGTTTGACTAAAATCAATCAATTCCTTTATGAGATAAAGTGCAGACAAGCCATTTTTGGCCCAAAAATGACTGTTTTTGGGTCGCTGAGACCTTGAAAATGAGGTCAAGTTCACCAAAATCTAATCAAATCTGTGGTGTGGTGAATTGAAATATTGTACCAAGTTTGATTAAAATCAATCAATTCCTTAATGAGATAGAGTGCAGACAAGCCATTTTTGGCCCAAAAATGACTGTTTTTTGGGGTCACTGCGACCTTGAAAATGAGGTCAAGGTCACCAAAATCTAATCAAATCTGTGGTATGGTGAATTGATTTATTGTACCAAGTTTGACTAAAATTAATCAGTTCGTTAATGAGATAGAGTCCAGACAAGCTATCTTTGGCCCCAATATGATCGTTATGGGTTGCTGTGACCTTGAAAATGATGTCAAGGTCACCCAAAATCTAACAAATCTGCAGTATGTTGTAATGATATATTGTACCAAGTTTGACTTAAATTAATCAGTTCGTTAATGAGATAGAGTCCAGACAAGCTATCTTTAGCACACAAAATGACTGTTATGGGTTGCTGTGAAAATCAGGTCAAGGTCAGCAAAATCTAAACAAATCTGTGGTATGCTGTAATGATATATTGTACCAAGATTGACTAAAATCAATCAATTCCTTAATGAGATAGAGTGCAGACTAGACATTTTTGGCCCCAAAATGACTGTTTTTGGGTTGCTGTGACCTTGAAAATGAGGTCAAGGTCACCATGACCTAATGACTGTTTTCTCCCATCCTAGTGATGTGTCTATGCAAGTTTGGTCAAAAACATCCATAGGTTCAGGAGATATAGTGCTTCAAACAGGCTATGCCGACGCTGACGCAACAATATGTTCCCTCCAATCAGGTGGGGGGACATAATTCTGATGTCATAGGCTACCATACAATCAGAAAAAATCCACTGTTTTGCTTTTTTTTTTTCATGCGAATGTCTAAGTGACCAAATTTGACCTTGACATAAAACAGGTCAATACCAACCAAAGGTCAACATTTGAATAAACTGGGTAGGACTCAAGTCCCTTATGTTATATACAAAGTCAGAAGGTCATTCAGAGCAGAATATTTTTAATGCTTTCTACCATATACTGTATTGGCATGGTGGCCATATTGGTCATGTGGTTCTGTCCTTAAGAACAAGCTTTCATTGCCCCTTCCCATAGAGGCTCCACATGTAATTTGGTTTCAATTGGCGCAGCAGTTTTAGAGGGAATGAATGAACCGGCCCCGATAGCTCAGTTGGTAGAGTGTCCGCTCCGGGGAACGGGAGGTCTCGGGTTCGATCCCGGGCCGCGACATACCAAAGTCGTTAATAATGGTACTAGTTGCTCCTCGCTTGGCACTCAGATTTACGGGGTAGAGCTAGGACTGGTCGATCCAGTGTCAGGATAATGTGACTGGGTGTTGTATCATGTAATGTGTCTGGGACATGATACTTCAGTGAGGCAGCACTATAAACGTGAGCATTGAGCTCCCTGTCGCAACCAGACACCGTCGTGATATGACTGAAAAATTGTTGAAAGCGACGTTAAACCCGAATTCACACACACACAGAGGGAATGACGTTTGAAAACTTTGACGCAGACGCAGGACCAATGCCTATACCATAAGGACCAATGCCTATACCATAAGCTCTCCCGGAGCCTTTGGTTCTGGTGAGCTAACAACACCACCCCACCCAACCAACCCTGGAGCAACAAGGATAATAAGGGATAACATGGTTCATTATAACACAGTTTTGGATATAACACTGTTTCAAGATGGATCCCAATATATAGACTATACAGAAAAATGTCCATAAATGGTCATTTTTCTATATGATCTTTACATTTTTGTTTGGATATGACACGGTTGTTTAACTAACACAGTGTCTGCTATGGACCCCATTAATAGTGTTATAAAGAGGTTGTGGTGTAATTATAATTCTAATGCATTTGCGTATGTAAAGTGGAGTCTAATTAGATAATGTCAACAATCCGTGACAGTTTATTCTATACTGTAGGAAACCAGACGTCGTCATGTAACATTGCTTTTCTATGGCTGGCATTTGGTTTTACTCAACTAAGAGGAGATGTTGTTTCAAGAATTTTAAGATGGCTGCCATTGTGGCCATCTTGGATATTCGAACGGAATGATTTCAGCAAATCTGAATTTCCATATCACCCAGATGCCTCCCATCAAGTTACGGCAAATAATTGTTCCTAACATATTCCCATGATTTAATCAGCATGGAATCTCCAATTTTACAGAAAAAAATAAAAATTAATGAAAAAATGAACGAAATTATTACTGTCAGTTTTGCAAACGCGCTACAAGAAATGATTGTTTTCATTGGTTAATGCCTATCTGCAGGTGTGGACCGTCTTTTAAACCCCAATAATACTGGACAGTGCATTAATTGTTATCAGGTGACCGTATTTACTCATTGATTAACTCAGAATTTTCCTCTGGATTTCACACACGAAAATACAAGCGCAGCTTTTCAAAAGTTTGCCCCAAAAACTATATTTTCATTTTTCCGGGAGTTTTATCCCGAATTTTGTGAGGCGTGAGAAATGCTATTTTTTCGGGAGTCTCCAGCGATTTTCGGGAGACTTAACCTGTCTGATTCTATTTGCCTTGGTACACATGTTGCTAATATGTGTATTCCATCTCAAATCATGTGTGAGTATCACCCCAACGTATTTAATGGAAACAGTCTCGAGGACAGTTCCCTCTAAGGTGTAAGAAACCTGATTTTTTTTTGTTCTCTTCCTAGTTATCTGAATAATATTGCATTTAACGGACCGAAATCTCATGCTCCATTTTCATGTCCAACATCCTAATCTATCTACTGGTGTCCGAGAGGTTATAGGCTGGTAGTGGTTATCGATAGGTCTTGTAAACACTTGTTTTAGTGCAGTTTTTTATCTCGGGGGAAAACATATTCTCAGACTCTTGTTTCTTGTTGTTAATGTCAGTGGAAAATTCAACAGGAAATGAATTGTCATCTGATTTTTTAATCAGGTGTCCCAAACACACCTATATTTTCTGTAAACATGACCTCTGGGGGATTGCGCATGCGCAAATATCACGCGAGGTTAGACATTAAAAATAAAACTTACAATTTGCTTAAAACTTCAACCATCCGATCTTATGTAGCAGACGACAAACTAAACGCATGAACAGCCTCAAAATCTGCTGTATAGCATGGTGGCCGTTTTTCAGAAAGAGGCTAAAAATCACTTACATTTTACACTCAGTATAAATCCCCCGCCCATAGGGGCTTGAAGAAATATATGGGCTGCATGATGCTTCCATGTAGAGCTAAAATCCGGCCCGCACACTAGTACTGGTAAACCGCTTAGAGGAGCTAAGCCTGTCCAGTATCCGTGGTGCGAGGTGGACCATCCATGCTAATAAACCCTATTGGTTTCATTGGGCGACAGGGCTTGAGATGTCATTTCATCTCAATGTCGGGTAAAAGTCCCACAAACTTGGAAGCAACGTCTCCAAAATGACCTTTACAGTATTGACGGGGACGTTAAACCTCAAATCAAACAAACAAATACTCTCAGTATAACAGTAATTTTATTTAAGGTAATTGAAGATGAATGCATTGGGCTTCAAAAAATTACAGGTGTCATTCCCAGACTGCAGGCATAAAGGGGTATGACGTCAAATAATGATGATGTCCGAAAATGTAATGAAAACCATACAGAAAAGTGTTGACCATGTTCTGTTACCAATCCTATACTCTGACCAACTACGACAAAAAAGATGTCAAAGAAAGGAAGGTTTGTACATTTTGCATAGGAAAACGGCAACCAGAAGTAAGAATCCTGCAGATATCGAGACCGCAGCAAACGCTTAGTGACAATTGCCTTTATTAATATGTAACCCTTACTTACGGTCTTTTAATTTATTCAAATTTGTCCATAAATTGCAGGAATTTCACATTTTTCATCAAACTTTTGAGATGTGTGATGGTTAGAAAAATATAGTACTATATACATTTTCTTCTCATTAATTAAGGAGGATGTGAGGGACCACCATCTGCAATTATAATGGCAATAAAGCACAATGGTTCAGATTGACACTATGCGTTTTCCAGTGAGATTTAATTTATATACTATGGATGGAAATGGAAGAGAAAATACTGTTTTTTTTTTTCAAAAATGGACATACTCTGAATACAATATAGTACATACACAGGCCTGTTAGTGCCATACAATCTACCGTTGCAACGATATATGACCAAATTGTCAGTTTATTAACGTATTGTAATGGTCCGATACTACCTTATCATGCTTATTTTATACAAAAACCTCTTCTTAATTGACTGTGATACATAAAATGATGAGACTGTCCTTGGCCTGGCCATCCAGCATGTATATGCAGAGTTCACAGTTCGAACCATCACAATTAACAATACAGGGTGATAGTCTTCAAGGGGGTATTTATATATAAGAAATCTTTGTCCACATAAAAATAATAAATTACATATATTTCTTAAATATGTCAAGGCAACCATACACATGTTTACCCCACAGAACTTCAGTTAAATAAAGCAAATTCTTCTGATACTGAGACCCTGTTTTTGGATTTATCTATTGTAGATGGGTTTGTTTCTTGCAAAATTGATGATAAATGCAATGATTTTGAATTTGAGATTGTAAATTTTCCTATCTTGGATGGTGATGTTCCTCGTGTGGTATGCTATGGCGTTTATGTTTCCAGAAATTCGACTTGCCAGAGTGTCTAGTAATGTAATTGACTTCAACACAGGCCTTCATGCAGACTGTACAAATTATTTGTCTAAATTGTGACGGAAATAAGGGTGAAGATTGAGGCCACGTAAAATCGATTTAAGCCCCCCAGAGGAATTCGTTTCACTGACCGTTCCAAGGCAGTTCTTCTGTCGCGGTTTATTTTTGTTATGATTTGCGTTGGCCTTGAGGCTATGACTCGCTCGAGATATTGTCATAAGAAACATTTACAAGTGTGAAGTTACATTGAAATTGGTGAAGAAATGTAGGCACTAGAGCGATGACAAAGGTTTTCTAAAATAGCCGCAGTGACCTTGACCTTGAGGCCACGACCTTGAAAGTCGAACTTGCTCCAGATAGTGTCATAAGGAACATTTGTGTGAAGATATATTGAAATCAGTGAAGAAATTTAGGTGCTAGAGCGATGACAAAGTTTTTTTTTCTAAAAATAACCACAGTGACCTTGAGGTCACGACCTTGAAAGTCGAACTCGCTTGTCATAAGGAACATTTGTGTGAAGTTATATTGAAATCGGTGAAGAAATGTAGGTGCTAGAGTGATGACCAAGTTTTTCTAAAAATAGCCACAGCGACCTTGTCCTTGAGGCTATGACCTTGAAAGTCGAATCGAACTCATCCGCGATATTGTCATAAGGAACATTTATGTGAAGTTATATTGAAATCGGTGAAGAAATGAAGGCGCTAGAGTGATGACCAATTTTTCTAAAAATAGCCACAGTGACCGTGTCCTTGAGGCTATGACCTTGAAAGTCAAACTCACTTGAGATATTGTCATAATAAACATGCATGTGACGTTATATTGAAATCGGTGAAGAAATGAAGGCGCTAGAGTGATGACAAAGTTTTTCTAAAAATAGCCACAGTGACCTTGACGTCACGACCTTGAAAGTCGAACTTGCTCAAGATATTGTCATAAGGAACATTTGTGTGAAGATACATGTACACATGTATATTGAAATCGGTGAACAAATGGCGTCGCTAGAGCGATGACAATGTTCTTTTTCTAAAACTAGTCACAGTTACATTGACCTTGAGGTCACGAGCCTGAAAGTCGAACTCGGCCGAGATGTTGTCATAAGGAATATTTGTGTGAAGTAATGTATACAGAAATTGGCGAAGAAATGTAGGCGCTAGAGCGATGATAAAGTTTTTCTAAAAATACCCACAGTGACCTTGACATCACAACCTTGAAAGTTGAACTTGCTCTAGATATTGTCATAAGGAACATTTGTGTGAAGTTATACTGAAATTGGTGAAGAAATGTAGGCGCTAGACTGATGACAATTTTTCTAAAAATAGCCACAGTGACCTTGACATTGAGGTCACAACCTTGAAAGTCGAACTCGCTTGAGATATTGTCATAAGGAACAATTGTGTGAAGTTATATTAAAACTAGACAAAAGTGCCCAGTGGGGCACGTATACCCCCGGCCAGTGCTATCACCTCAGCTGAAACAAGAACTACAAAGGGAAATAACTCTAAAAGGCCTGACCCCTTGGCCCTTATTTTCTTTCCCACAATACAACTAGTCATACTGATCATGTATGCAAAATTTCAAGTTTCTATGTGAAGCAGTTCCTGAGATATCTTTGACACAAAATAATTGTTTACGGACAGACAGACAGACGGAAAAGACAAAAACTATATACCCCCATTGCATACTTCGTATGCCGGGGGTATAATCAGTGAAGAAATGTAGGTGCTAGAGCGACGGCAAAAGTATGTACGTACGTACACATGTATGTACGGGACACATGCTCTATACCCCTCACCACTATACTCACCGGAAATAGAAACTACCGGTATACTCATTTTTTAATTTTCACTGGCAAAACGTTTTAATGAAATTTGAATTCCAATTATATAAAGTATCATCAGTGGCATGTCTGCTTTATCGAATAAAATGTTTAATGATAGCTACGATTTAACGGCTAAAGCCACAGGTTCAAAGCAAGGGTCCAAATCTTGCTGTTCAAGTTTCCATTGAGTCAAACATGTTGTGTCGTGAATGTGATTCCCATTTTTACCAGTTATTACTCATCATCTAACATTGGGAATATTGTTTACAAAATGAAAAGTTACACAATGGTTGAAAAGTTATTGACCTTTAAATATTGGACCAAACCACCAGAAGTGAGCGAAAAGTATGGCATTTCTGATTGTGGTTGTTGTTTTAATCAATATTTAAGACACATCTGAAGATGCTGAAACGATTGACGTTGAAGGCACTTTTCATCATCATCAACGGATTTTTGATTAAAGTGCAGGTACAGGGGCAACGTCCACATAAGTGGACCCCCTTCCAGGTAGCTGGCTTGCTGCACCCATGGCAGATCTTACACCAGATCTCCAGGCTTGTCTATCATGCGGATTCTCTGCAATCTCTTTCTGTTAGCTGGTTCCAGGTCATCTTGGGCCTTCCTGGCCCCTGCTTTCCAATTACCTGTTTGTCACAGGCAGTCTTGACTGCATCTTTGGAGTGTTCCACATGTCCATACCAGCGAAGCCTTCTCTCTTTCAGGATGAGGTCCAGGTCCTCAATGCCAAGAAGCTCAAGTAACTCACTGGACCTAATGGTGACAGTGTCCTGGGCCTGACATTGCAGATCTGTCTGATCATTGCCCTGTCATTTCGCTGTAGACAGAGATTTGGCTTTGTCAATGGCCATGTCTCACTGGCATGGAGCATTGTGCTCCGCACACAAGAGCTATACACACCGCCACATGTCTTGAAAGAGAGGTGGCGGGAAGAGAGAACGGGTAGCAACTCCTTGAATTTCTTCCAGGCTGTTTTCACACGTGATGTTAAAAGGTCGCAACCACCCGCTGCAGAGAGCATATCACCTAGGTAGAAAAAGCAAGCTACAACCTCCAGCTCGTCGGATCCGACTTGGACTTCCCTCTGTGGTCTGCCATCTAAGGGGCGTGCAGTTCCTTGGCACCGTGTACACCTGTAATCAGGGTCCTCTATCAAGCGTTTGAGCCCACAGCATTTCTTGTGCACCCAGAACTTGCAGCCATTACAAAAGATACTGTTGCTGCCAACTCGAGTGCGACATACAGCGCATGGGAACTGGTCTGTACTAGAGGTGTGCGGTAAAACCGGTATACCGGTAAATACCGCGGTTTTGTCTCTGTGGTACGAACCCCGGTATATTGCCTAGTACTGGTACGGTACTCCAGCAATCTCTGTGACTGCGGAAATACGCTTTTATAAGCATATTGAAATGGCTATATAATTTTTATTTAAAAACAAACGCTTAAGCAATGAAGTTTGCGTATTATTAGGGCTAAAAATCCAAAAATATACTGGATTGGACCTGCTCATACAAAAACCATTCATTGAAGAATGCAACCAAAACATCACGATATCAAGTCCTTAAAACGAAGACCCCCCTAAACCCCACTTTATATAGAGAAAAGTGGGGTTTACAGGGTATACATTATCTGCCTTATTTTTGCTCAAAAACATAGTTTGTGGGTCCTCGTTAGAACCGCCACATTGAGGCGGTTCTAACAAGCATCCACAATCTATGTTGAAAGCAGAAATAATAAAGAGATTATCATTTTTACCTAATATTTATCATTTTCTGACACCATGTTGGATGCCATTATTTCTTACGGACGTGTTTTACTAATGAATTCGGTCCTAGAAATTCTGGATATGGTAGTTGATTATTATAGGCATGGAAGTACACAAATAAATGCATGGTCAAGCTGTTAATTGTCATGACTGTAATCCGATATAATTTAGCAGCTAATTTATAATGCTTAATATGCACATGACACGCTATCTAAGTTAAAAATAATCCTGTGAAATATCAGTTGACACACTGGTAGTTCAATGGCACGTGCACAGAATCACTGACACAGTTAACTTTACGCTCGTTGTCACATGTATTTGAAAAGACACTGTCAGTGTTAATTGTTAACAAAAATGGATTATAGTTAATTTGCTGATTTCTGTAAGCAAGAAATTGGATTAGGATCAGTATAGATCGCATCATGATCTGACTTGATAGATGCAAATGTCGCAGATTTCTTGTTCGTTTTTTTTCCTTTCTCATAAGATCTGATGAATGTTGAGAGATTTGCCGGTTATAAAAAATGCTTTTATTCTTCTTAAAACAATTATTAGAATTAAAAGACTTTGCAGTTGGGTACCAAGTAAAAACTACTGAATGCCAAGTAAATCTAAAATGCACAGGGATATCAAGCACTGTAAAATAGGAATTAAAGAAAGAAACCATGGTGTTGTTTTCTGTTTTTGCTTTGTTTGTTTTGTTTTTTTTATATTTACCAAGCAATCGATTAGCAACAAAATTATAATACTATTGAAAACATAAACAATTTATATTTGAAATGACAAAACTTAACGGTAAACAATCACTATCTACCTACCTCTACATAATTCTAAACCATCTTTTGAGTGTTATTACGGTAGAATGTTACTTGCTAGTAACAGAATTAAAAAGAATCTTCATAGTGCAAAGTTTAAAAGTGTAAAAGAAAAGGTTATACATCAAAGATGGAAGGGTAGGGTAAGTTTAAAATATGTATACGTGCTCATATATTGGCAGAGACAAACTTTGACAGACACTAAGCCCATGAAAAATATATGATTGGACCTGATGTTAAAAAATATCACACTTTTTTCATCCTAAAATATCACTACAAGATCCAAAGTAGATAGAGGATATTTACTTTTTTGAGATGAATATCAAAAATATTTCATCGAGTGTGATGAAAATATCAGAATTTTCACGAGTGCGAAGCACGAGTGAAAATTCTGATGTTTTCAACACACGAGATGAAATATTTTTGATATTTATCGAAAAAAAGTAAATTTTCTTTTTATTTGATAATATTTTAGGACACCTACTGTAATTGATCTATCGGTTCTTACGTCACAATTTTTGACTTGGCTATGACGTCACAACTGTCAGTTGCTAACCATAAACAGTCGCCATTTTTAATACAGCATTTTTACAGTTCAGAGAATGCTTTTTCAAGGTATTTTACAGAATTATTTTATAGATAACATATGAATTTTGGCGAAAAAATAGTCCGGGCTGCTACTGTGAAAATAACATGGTCATGTTATTTTTCACACTGTGAAAATATCATTTATATTTTCACAGTGTGAAAATATCACTTTTATTTGTTTCAGATATGCACTGATTTCACTGCTATGTGTTAAATAAAAGGTCATTTTTCAAATGGGCAAGTGGATGTAATTTGCTCAGCCTACTAAGATACTGAGATAGCAAGCTACATGGCTGCTTCTTTGAAAGTTTTCAGAGTACGGTACACCACGGTGCATACCGTGGTATAAAGCTAAAAACCATGGTATACCGTGGTACTTCATTTTCCGTGGTACCCAACTCTAGTCTGTACTCTGCAAGAGGTCCAGACCTGTACCACAGATCATGTTCTTTGTCATTCCTACATTCACTCTCAGCCCTTTCACCTCCATTGCATCTTTTCAAGTTAAGAGCCTCCTGACACATTCCTCAAGGGATTCAGCTATGATGACAAGGTCATCAGCATACAGGTCCTCCCAGGGGACTCCAGAGCAGAACTCGCATGACAAGGCTTCACGCACAATGATGAAAAGCAGTAGGCTGAGAACTGAGCCTTGATGAACACCCACCTTCACCTTGAATTCTTCACTGTAACCATCACCAACGCGGACACGGCTCCGAGCATTAGCATACATCCCTTGGACCAGTTTCACAATCCACTCGTCCACTCCAAGTTTTCTTAGTGCCCACCAGATGACTTTCCGAGGCGCTCGGTCAAATGCCTTCTCCAGGTCTACAAAAGCCATGTAGAGTCTCCTGTTGGCCGCCAGATACTTCTCTTGCAGCTGCTGTACAACAAAAATTGTGTCTGTTGTGCCTCTTCCTGGGACGAAGCCAAATTGGGAATCGTCGATGGACACCAACTGCCTAATGAGGCCATCCACAATCCTCTCCAGGACTTCATGACCTGATCTGTCAGCTTGAGACCCGTTCCAATGCATCGCCCTTGCCCTTGTAGAGACAGACAATGAAACTCTGTTCCCAGTCAGAGGGTACCTTGCCATGACGGATGATTGCAGCTGCAAGGTCGCACTTTTGGGTCGATTTTTGACTTGCAACATTATTTTGAATATTTCGCTGAAAAAAAAGCAGTTCTTGAGATTTCAATAATATGCTTGTTTCTCCATAATTTTTAGATTTTATTTTATTTTTTATTTCTTGCTTTTAACTTATTACCTTCAGGGAAAAATGTTGAATGAAGTCAAAATTCGATAACTAACAGATTTTGTGAAAAAAGCACTTTTTTTAAACATATTCCCCAAAAAACTTTTATTTTGAACACCAGATTTTCTTTAAATTGTTACAGGATTCATATCTGTAGCTAGTCAAATCCTTAATCAGTAAATTTTAACTGAATTATCCACTTGTTTTGTCAGGCGGGACAATTTAAAAGCGGTGCGTAAATTTACCGGAAAGGACCAGAAAGGACCTGATTACCGGAAAGGACCGGAAAGGACCCATAATTTTCTTATTTTTCCAATTTTTATTATTTTTCTTTATCTTTTTTATTCCTTGCTAGTTAATTCTTAAATAAATATTAAATAGCTATAACTACTAAAGTTTGTGATAACCTTTTGGTGAAAAAAAAGACTTACACATCGTTGCATTGCATTATGCCCATGATGATGCAGTATTGTTCCTGAATGCTTTTGATTAATTAGTATAAGATTATTCTGAAGTGGTAATCTATAAATTAATAATAAGTAGGAGCCCATCATATTTTAGCAAGAAAACATTCATTGTATGTACTCAATCAATTTATCCGTGAGTACTGATCATGTTGCCAGTCCATGAATACTGATCAAGTTGTTTCATTGCAAGACATGATTCACTCACATTTATTTTAAGGTATATAATGGTCCAAATATTACACCACTTCATTCCAGCTGAAAATGTCTTCGTTTGCTTTATTTTCGGGATAGTTACGTTCAGAGACTTGGAAAGTTCTGTGAATTCAACCTTAAGGTAAAATATCTTAATTTCTTAATTGTTATAGTATATGCGAACTCTACGTTGGTTTAAACAATATTTTATTCAATCTTCAACAATAGATACAGGGTATATTATTATCTGAGCGGAAGCCTATGGAAATCTACCTTTTAGAACATCCACACCTAAGATAATTAGATTATAACAAGTGTAATATACTTTAACGACTTTGATCTAGCGGTATCGAATGACGGACGTTGGCGGTATATTTGAATATGCAATAAAATTTATGAAACAAAATCACCTTTGGGCTGTTCAAAAGTGATCTTTAAAGACATTTTTGAACAGTCCATGATTTATGTCTATACATTATAATTTATAAATAAGACCACCTTTAGGCTGTTCAAAAGTGGTCTTAAAAGACATGTTTGAACAGAACAGTCCATGATTTATGTCTATACATTATCATTTATAAAATAAGACCAACTTTGGGCTGTTCAAAAGTGGTCTTAAAAGACATTTTTGAACAATCCATGATTTATGTCTATACATTTATAAAATAAGACCACCTTCCCTACCAGCACAAAACAGCTGGCCAACGTCGGGCCGATAGCGGTACGACGTTGTCACCTCGTACCGCTATCGGCCCGACGAGGGCCCGCCATTCCCTGCTGGCTGGACATTTGTGAACAGTCCATGAATTAGACCACCTTCCCTGCAATAAAAAATATCATGAAATAGGGAGGAAACTGGGTAGAAACGGGTCCTTTCCGGTAATCAGGTCCTTTCTGGTCCTTTCCAGTAAATTTACGCACCCATTTAAAAGCGTTTATTTTCTATTTCCGGTCAGCATATATTGTGCAAGGGGATAAAAACACTGAAAGGCAATGTTGTGTGTGGTCGGATTTTGTTTGTTTGTTTGATTCGAGGTTTAACGTCCCCGTCAACACTGTATGGGTCATTTTCGTCATTTTTGCACCATGCACGCTGCCACCCATATTAGATACCTGGCAGCTTGCAAGCGTTTGTCACATTAATTTTACCAACAGTGCATGCGCCATCAAACGGTAATTTGATAAATCCCCAAGAGCGCATGCACCAATGAACCATAATGTAAATATCTGGTAAATACTTAGTAAAAGATGAAAAAAGGTGAAAGTGCTATACAGCCTTTCAGTGATTTGTTTGTAAAAGCCTATACTTGTTCTCATAATTGCCACATACTAATGTGACATGCAAACGCCTAGAAGGAGCGTGATAGCTCAGTGGTTAGTGCACTTGCCTCTGATGCTAGAGGTCCCGGGTTCGATCCCCGGCAGCGGCGATAAAATTTCGGTGTCCGAACACGCTCCATTGGCATCATTTGCAGGGATGAATGTCATTAAGTGCACCGTCCTTCGGATCGGGACGTTAACTGGAGGCCCCCTGTGCATGGAGAACCATCCCCTGTGCAGGTTAAAGATCCCTACCGTAATTACATGATTACTGTGTAGGCTTTCATCCTGCAAACCTGGAGTGTATGTAATATACACCTGCGGTAATGGTCAAATGTGACCGACGCAGTATCAGAAGATAGATAGATAGATAGAAGGCAGTATTAAACGAACAAATAGAAAGTGTGAGACATATAAGCGTATATTAAACATGCATTTAAAATGATAAATTCGAGACTACAAGCTAAATCACTTCAGAAAAATGGAGAAAATCCCTCGTATCTGTCTGTTTGTTTTTGACGTTTTTAGCGATTAGTTAACTCCCTTGCCAGACAATTAGGTGACGAAGTAAAACAATCTGCCAACAAATTTATCCGGGATATTGGAGGGGACACAAGGAAAGTATAAAAGCCGGGAGTAAAACCCGGAATAAATTTTGACTGCATAAGGTTATCATGAAATCATGAAATAAGTATCTGAATTTCTTCTTTCTAAAACAGATTTAAGGAAAACAGATCTGACCATAAAATAAATAAAAAAAATGTTATTGAATAACAAAAGGCCAAGAATAGACACATCAGGAACACATTTAGTGAGAGATTCCCAAGTACTAGTATATGTGAGTCCAACCTAATCTGCCTGAGGTAGCTGTCCAAGAGCTTGACTGCATCCTCTGCCAAACCATAAGCTCTTAATTTAGCATCAAAGAGCCCATGGGGGAGACAGTCATCGCCTTGGACAGATCCATAAGTATGGCTGCAACATATTCCTGTTTATCTAATTCTTGACGCCAACCCTCAAGCAGTCTCAGGAGAGTAGATTGGCACCCGCACCTTTTCTAAAGGCTGCCAAAAAGTGTAATTTATCATCCAAGAATTCAGATAGTTGATCGTGCATGCTGCGCTCATAAATTTTAGAAATAGTTGGAAGGATGCTTACGGGACGGAATTTTTCTTTATTTGAAGGATATTTCTTTTTGAAGAAAGGTATTACTTGAGCTCCCTTTAGAGAATTTGGAACTTGGCTGTAATTAAAAGTAGCGTCGTTCAGGTTTGAGAAAATGCTACTCACTTCTGCTTAGAATTTTTGCCGATATATTATCGATACTCATCACGAAAACACGTGTATATAATTTGTACCCCCTTGAACCCCACTTTTATATAGTAAAACAGGGGTATTTACAGTGGTAAACCTTATTTTTCTTACTTCTGCTCTAAAAAAATAGATTGTGGTACTCGTTAGAACCGCCTCAATGAGGCGGTTCTAACGAGCACCCACAATCTATTTTTTTTAGCAGAAATAAGAAAAATATTACAATTTTTCATCTTGCAATTTTCGTTTTTAGCGGTAAAGTTTGCAATATATTTGTATAGGCGTGTTTTCGTAATGTGTAGCCAAAGAAATCCTCTTTATATATACATGATTCTTTACCAGTGTCTTTTGCAACATTTACAAAACAATTGTTAAATATATTACAGACATTAATCTGATTTGATTTAATTTTATCGCTTTCAGCTTACATAATTTCTCCATTACCTTCAACACATTTTTTAAACAAAAAGGGTTTGATGGTCGGCCAAAAATCTTTAGACTAAGGACCTCTGGCACAGGCACTGCTTTCTGTAATTTCCTGTTCGATTCCCGGCGGCTGTAATAAAATTGCGGTGTCCGAACATGCTCCAGTGGCATCATTTGCAGGAACGACTGCCACAAAGTTCACCGTCCCTCGGATCTGGACGTTGACTGGAGCCTCGTCCCTCCCCCTGGTAGAGAGAACCAGCCCCTGTACAGGTTAAAGATCCATACCTTAATTACATGATTACTGTGTATGCTTTTATCCTTCAAATCTGGAGTGTATGCAATGTACACCTGCAAAAAATGCCCACGTGGGCGCATGTAGTATTCGAAGAAAGAAAGAAAGAAAGACCACTGGAAAACTTAAGCCGAGAGTCTCTCAAAAGAGGAGGACAGAAAGTAGGCTAAGGCCTATACTCTTGTCCAAAAGTTTAAAGGGTGTTGCCAGCATTCCGACAGCGTCAGCGACCTAGTTTTGGTTTTGGTTTGATTTGAGGTTTAACGTCCCCGTCAACACTGTACAGGTTAACCGCTTACCTTTAAGCCTGCCCAGAAAAAGTGTGGATAGGTAAACTGACCGCTCAAAAATGACCTCAAACTCTTAAACTCCAATACATACAACAAACGATACTTTGTCGCAAAATTAAGTGTTTCTAATATGCGACGTTAAATAACGCTTCTTGACCTTCAATCTTTATATTTTAAACCTTATTTCCAAACATACGTGTTGGAGCTGCAGACATCATCGCTCTCAGGTATTCCAGACCCACTGCAAGAACTGATATTTATAAAGGATCCTTCTACGTTAGACCATTAGAGATTGGAAAGACCTTCCGGATTCGATAATTTAGCCGCAGAAGATAAAAAGAATACAGTAGCTAAATCTTAACCTAGCCCGCTTCACAGATTTGGGTGAACGAATGTCGTTTGACGTATTTGATATTCATTCTGAGGCAGCCGACTCGATCCCCGCGAGCTAAGTAATGCAAAGTCCGCGTTGGGACCGGGGGTTCGCGGTTCCGGCCGCGCCATCCAAAGGGCATAAAATGGTACAAGGAGCTAGCTTGGCTGACGCTCGCATTGTCAGGGGTAGACCGTAGTCATAGTATAAGAAGGCAGCTGCCTAGATATTTGCACCATGCCAATAAAAGTTCTGCAGAACTTATCTGATATGCGACATCCATCGCGAAAACACACCTATATAATTAAACCCCCCTCAAGCCCTACTTTCATATTGTAAAAGTTGGATTTACAGGGGTATACATTATTATTCTTATTCCTGCTAAAAAAAAACTCATAGTTTGTGGGCACTCGTAAGAACCGCCTTGTCGAGGCGGTTCTAACGAGTACCCACAATCTATGTTTAGAGCAGAAATATGAAAAATATCGGATTTTGTAATCGGAATTTTTGTGTGTGTGTGTGTGTGTAAAATTCTCAATATATCTAAGTAGGTGTGTTTTCGTGCTGAAATAAAGACTAATTATCTTTATCTGTCTTTATAGACAATATTCTACTGAACAGGTAAACACAGCTGTTTCTCATGAATAATTACGTGAGGGTAAATTCCGGTCTACTCCAGATAAAGAATTAGAGTAAAATTGCAGCAGCTGAGTGAGTTAAACAACAATGATGAGCCGCTATTGCATGGTACGATGCTCATAGCATGAAAACAAGAAAAAAACAATATCTCTGTGTTGAATTCTAAATTATTAAAGATATTTAGAGCTTACGTGAATTCATTTAAAATGCATCTTCTTCCACATTAGGCTTTCTGTCCAAATGGGTTTGCTGTAATCTTGTTCCAATACCATCGGACACATGACGCTTAAACAACTTTGCCACACCGTCAGTACAACGTAAGGACATTGCACCGATGCTCATACGAAGTTGCCTACTCACTGTGTGCCTACTGGGTATCATTCATCAATGTCGATGCAATGTTTTTTTTTTTTTTTTTGACTATTGCATGTCAAAGGAAAGAAGTGTATAAGGCCTCATAGTTTTCAGGCACTTGCAGGATTTCAGGCTTTTCTCTTGATTTCAGGATTTTAGATTTTGTTTTTCCCTCCTTTGACTTTTCCTGCTGAATTACATGTAATTTATTTAACCAAGTCCATTTCTGACTATCAGCCAAGAGAATTACTTGAGATTAGTGTAGCGCTGTGGTGCAGTGGTAAAGTATCGGACTCGGGATCGACAGGTACCGGGTTCGATCCCCACGAGCGGCAAGTATTGTTTCCTTGAGCAAGAGACTTTATCCATATTGCGTAGTGCTAGTTTCTACACAGGAAAAGAGGGCCACATGGAACATTAGTACTAGTTTACTATGTGTTACCCTCTATAAATAAGGTTGATTATTATTATTATTATTATTATTATTATTATTATTATGCTGTCAGTCAGTTCACAAACTGCATAACATTGGAGATCCTAATCCGATGGATTCTTCAGAAGCCATCTGTATCACAAACAGTGTAGATTCAAAGCCATCTGATCTGTCTCGGAAGGTCGGATGCGCGTCTGACTGGTGATCAGGGGGACGCGGGTTGATACCTGCCGGAGTCGGCAACATTCTTTCATGGAGATTGATCATGAAATCTTTTCTACGATCAGTCTCTCCCTCCCGCTGATTCAAGAAGGGCAGTTGTCGGTTTCTAGCGAAAGAATGTGCAATGGACTGGCTAACGGCTTACGTATAAGCCTGCCCAGGAAAAATTTGGATAGGTAAACTGACCGGCTCAAAATGACCTAGGTAAACTGACCGTCTCAAAAATTACCTAAATAGTGTTGACTGGACCGTTAAACTTCATTGCAAACAAATCCAAAGACTTACAAGATAGTTTTTTTTTGTTTTGAAGTTTTACATCCCCGTCAACACTATTTAGGTCATTTGGAGACTTAATTACTTCCAATTGAGATGAAATGACATCTCAAGTTCCTCTACCCGAGCAAACCAATATGGTCTATGAAGCGGCTGTAAAGTTTCCCTGTCCTTCATCATAGTACGGTGCATATTTACTTGCCCTTTGGGATCATTGATTCCATTGGTGAATTCTGAAAATATCTGAGGATCACTGATGAGGTCTAACTGACCGAAACTAGCTAGTCTGGCCCAAAAATTCTTGTATGTTGTATACTTTTCAGTTCTGTGGTGTGCACTCCTTGCTTTTCATAGAAAAAATTATATGTGGGGACTGTCCGACTCGCATCACTTGGCCTGGGCAGACTCAGACTTAAGCGGTTTACCAGTACTTGTGTGCTTTCGGTTTCAGCTCTGCGTGAAAGCACCATGCAGCCCAATCTATTTCTCTAAGTACAGATAAGCGGAGCCCCTTTATTTAATCCTTTGTGTGGAAATTTCTACCGTTAGCAAAATAATTATATGTCAGGACAGCCAATGTCTGGCTGCTCAGCCATTGTGTTCTATTTAGATATTCAATGTTCACCATTTCCTACACTTAACCACCCATCGTATACTTGTGGACTCTTCCATTGCTATATGTTGGATAACTTCATTTGTCATTTAAGGAGTGTAAGGCCTATTTTTTTCGTTCTTATTTTATTTGTTACCAAAAATTCTGTTAGCAAATAGTACAAGCTCTGATCAGACGCCCTGTTCTGTGGCATCTGATCTGGGTCTGCACTGTTTGCTAGGGTACCCCTTTCCTACATGTAATGGGTTAAGGAACTCTGTCAGATAGCTAGGTCCTCATGCATAGTCTGACAGAACTATCTGTTTTGTCATTATGTCATGAGAACCAAAATATAATATAATATTTCAATAATATCCCCGGTAACAATTGAATTTTGACAAAAACCTACATGATCATCAATGTTTGAAATTCATTTTATAAAAAAATGAACTTGATTCTTAATGTAACACATTAATTTTGACAGAAAAAAGCTGTTGTTTATGTAAACACTATGGCTTATCTGTGCTTTGTTTACATTTACTACCGCCAGCCGATCAGCTGATTGCTAGTGCAAGGAGGCTGTGCTATTAATAGAAGCACAGAATATTGTCTATAGCACCGTATGCAATGATCCTCAGCAAAACACTTTATCCACATTCTCACATCACACTCCTAGAATTGCCCACAATTGCGTATTCAGTATTTATAGACAGATGGATCTAATGAAAGCCTGGTCACTTTTAATGTGCATGTACTTGTTACGAGCCAAGCGTGGCAGACAGAAAAAGCAAACAAAATAGAAGTGAAGGCAATAATCAAGAATCGATACAATTAACCCACAGCTCCCATCAGAGACAACAAAGGGAAAGAAACACAAACATGGAACAACAGACCCTAATGGAAACATCAATAGCGGAAAACCAAAAGAACAGTTACTTTCACACAAAATGGCCAATTAGCTATCCAAAACAAAATAATATAAGCGATATAAACACTCAAAGACAAACCATAACAAAAATAAACCGCGACAGAAGAACCGCCCTGGAACGGTCGATTTTACGTGGCCACAATCCTCGCCCTTACTTCCGTCGCGATTTAGACAAATAATTTGTTCAGTCCGCATGAAGGTCTCCTAACTCATCAGTGCAACATCTCCGTGAACACAAAAAATCAAACAACCACAGAGATGAAACAACGGTTAGGACTCGACAGCAAGAAACCACTGAAATGCTGGAGCAAAAGAAAACCAAGTTTGACTCCAATGGGCCCGACCAGAGACCAACCACCATTACATAGAATTAGATGCTCTCTAATTCTCAGTAAGCCTTTGCGCTGGAACCGTCATAGAATCTGAGGCCTGACCCACCGGCATGCAATTAAAGAGGGAAGCAAAGTTGTCAACCGTGATCGGGTTAACTACCATGCATGCAGTCTGTCGTATAAAATTTGTTGTACCCAATCTTTTTATATCGAAGAATGATTTTACGAAATTGGTTGCTGAAGTCATTGCGGTTATATATTTTTCTGAATTTATATACTAAGTCACCATAAAATTCGGGCTCCGATATACCTTGTTGCAGAAGAGACTTAAGTCCAATATTGAATTCTAAAATTAAACCAGAATGACGTCTATAAAATTTTGAAAAGGCTTTGCGTAGTTTATGGTACCGATAACCCTGATTAAGAAGTTTAGCAGTTAAAATTTTATTACGAGTGTTGAAGTCAGTTACATGGATACACACTCTGGCAAATCGAATTAATTACGAAATAATATAAACGCCATAGAATTGCGCACGAGGAACATCACCATCCAAAAAAGGAAAATTAACAATCTCAAAATCAAAATCATCGCGTTTATCATAAATTTTGCAAGAAACAAACCCATCTACAATAGATAGATGTAAATCCAAAACGGGGCCTCGGTATCAGAAAAATTTGCTTTATTTAATAGAAATTCAGGGGGGTAAATTTGACTGATCAAACCATCGAAATAGGTATTGTCAATATTTAATAAATCATCCAAATATCTAGAAGTCAAGCTAAAAGCTTCAATGATTTCAGATTGGTTTTCAGCAGAAAGGGACATCAGGAAGTCTCTCATAACAAAACAAAAACAGATCAGCCACAAGGGGTGTGCAATTAGTACCCATCGGAATACCCACAGCTTGTCTAAATAACTTAGTACCAAATCTTCGGCAAATATTGTCAAGTAGAAAGGTGAGAGCTTCACACATCTTCTGACATGACCATAAAGTATAATTTTTTGCTCATCAGAAGTGAAAGGATTTCTTACATTACATGCAAGATAGAGGGAGTCTACCCCATGAAATGTCCATTCAATTAAATCATTAAGTTTTTCTTTTATAAGATTATGAGGAAGTATAGTGTAAAGGGTGGAAAATCATAAATAGACAGACTTTTGCTCCAGCATTTCAGTGGTTTCTTGCTGTCGAGTCCTCACCGTTGTCTCATCTCTGTGGTTCTTTGATTATTTGTGTTCACGGAGATGTTGCACTGATGAGTTAGGAGGCCTTCATGCGGACTGAACAAATTATTTGTCTAAATCGCGACGGAAGTAAAGGCGAGGATTGTGGCCACGTAAAATCGATTTAAGCCCCCCAGTGGAATATGTTCTATAAAAGGGTTATCCTTTGGAAGCAAGGAATACACCAAAGAACTAAAAATATGGAGTGTACATGTTTTCTGGGCCAGACTAGCTAGTTTCGGCCAATTAGGCCTCATCAGTGACCCTCAGATATTTTCAAAATCCCACAATGGAATCAATGATTCCAAAGGACAAGAAAATATAATCTACACTATGATGTAGGGCAGGGAGACGTTTTACCGCCGCCACACATTCCCACACACCAGCTGTAGTGAAGTTAAATATGTTCTATAAAAGGGTTATCCTTTGGAAGCAAGGAATACACCAAAGAACTAAAAATATGGAGTGTACATGTTTTCTGGGCCAGACTAGCTAGTTTCGGCCAATTAGGCCTCATCAGTGACCCTCAGATATTTTCAAAATCCCACAATGGAATCAATGATTCCAAAGGACAAGAAAATATAATCTACACTATGATGTAGGGCAGGGAGACGTTTTACCGCCGCCACACATTCCCACACACCAGCTGTAGTGAAGTTAAATATGTTCTATAAAAGGGTTATCCTTTGGAAGCAAGGAATACACCAAAGAACTAAAAATATGGAGTGTACATGTTTTCTGGGCCAGACTAGCTAGTTTCGGCCAATTAGGCCTCATCAGTGACCCTCAGATATTTTCAAAATCCCACAATGGAATCAATGATTCCAAAGGACAAGAAAATATAATCTACACTATGATGTAGGGCAGGGAGACGTTTTACCGCCGCCACACATTCCCACACACCAGCTGTAGTGAAGTTAAATATGTTCTATAAAAGGGTTATCCTTTGGAAGCAAGGAATACACCAAAGAACTAAAAATCTTCTTTCCACTGACCGTTCCAAGGCGGTTCTTCTGTGGCGATTTATTTATGTTGTTGTTTGTTACTTACTGTGTGTATCACTTGTGTTTTTTTATATTGGATGGCCAAATGGCCATTTTGTGGGAAGGTAACTGTCCTTATGGCCTTCCTTTGTTTGGGTTTCCTTTATGGTCTGGTCGCTTAATGTTTGTGTTTCTTTCCCTTTGGTGTCTTTGATGGGTGGAGTAAGTTAATTGTATCGATTCCTGATCTTTGTTTTACTTCTACTTTGAAGCACGAAAACGTCTGGATTTCAATTTATTTAATAGAAGTGAAGGCAATGATCAGGAATCGATACAATTAACCCACAGCTCCCATCAGAGACACAAAAGGGAAAGAAACACAAACATGAAACAACAAACCCTAATGGAAACATCAATAACGGAAAGCCAAAAGGACAGATACTTTCCCACAAAATGGCCATTTGGCTATCCAAAACAAAATAATATAAGTGATACAAAAACTCAAAGACAAACCATATCAAAAAACAAACCGCGACAGAAGAACCGCCTTGGAACGGTCAGTGAAGGGGCCTAAATCGATTTTACGTGGCCACAATCCTCACCCTTACTTCCGTCGCGATTTAGACAGATAATTGCACGACCCGCAGAAAAAGCGACCGACTGAAGGCGGTTGATTTCTAAGAGTGCCCTAAAATCACCGTGTCATTCTGTTATTCGGTCATTCTGTCAGTCTGTCTGTCCGTCCGTAACCCGTTTGTTAAAATTGGTGATAGTGACTTAACCGCTTGGAATATTTAAACATTTTTTGGCATACTGATAGATATGAATGAGATCTAACCAATGAACTTGCGAAATATTACATTCCATTTAGTATAGCCTCGCCGAGGCGAACAATGTGAAAATTTTCGAACTGCTTCTCCTCGGAAACCGTTGGGCCGATTGAAGTCAAATTTCATATGGAGCCTCTTTGGGATGGGGGAAACCAAAATTTGCTCATGGGATCCAGGTCACATGACCAAAATGGCCGCCAAGCCATATATGGTCTGTCTGTCTGTCCGTCCGTAACCCGTTTGTGAAAATTGGTGATAGTGACTTAACCGCTTGGAATATTTAAACAATTTTTGGCATACTGATATAGATATCAATGAGATCTAACCAATGAACTTGCGAAATATTACATTCCATTTAGTATAGCCTCGCCGAGGCGAAAAATGTGAAAATTTTTGAACTGCTTCTACTCGGAAACCGTTGGGCCGATTGAAGTCAAATTTCATATGGAGCCTCTATGGGGTGGGGGAAACAAAAATTTGCTCATTGGGTCCAGGTCACATGACCAAAATGGCCGCCAAGTCATATATGGTAAAAACCCTTCAAAACAGTCTTCTCCAGAACCACTTGGCAGATTTCCACGAAACTTGATAAATAGCATCTGGGACGTAGGCCCATCATAAATTGCTAAAATGGTGACCCTGGGTTGACCTTGACCTTCTTTGTGCCTAGGTGAAACTTTGACAAATATGCTTTTGTATTGGAAAAGTGAGAATGCATTTTATCCTGCAAACGAATACAGTACTAAAGTATAAGACATATTTTTGCTCCTTACGATAAGGCGCATTTATTGGGGGAACCGTTTTAGGTCGAGGTCACATGACCAAAATGGCCGCCATACCCATATATTTTAACACTTATAAAGCTAAAAGCATCCGGCGGGTCGTGCACTTCAGCTGAAGCACTGGTTTGTACTTCATTAGAATTTTTTATAGACCAAAACAGATTTCTACCTGATCTTTCGAAGACTTTGTCGCAATATTTTATCACATAGTTTTTGATGACAGTTAAACATGAAGTTAATAATATGGAGAGTTCAGTGGTGGTACAAGAGCCTGAATTTGCACTAAACCGTGCTTTGAATGGTCTTTTATGAAGTTTAGGTAACCAATATAACACAGGAACCTTGTCCTTGCCTTCTGTAACACAGTCAGCAAACTTGGTGGCCGAATAACAAATGTAGTCATCAACTAAAGCCCTTTCTACAGCTAAAGGCTGTAGTTCATAGGCCTTAATACCACCAAGTTCTACAGCCCCCGCCAATAGGGGCTTGAAGAAATATATGGGCTGCATGATGCTTCCACGCAGAGCTGAATCCGGCCCGCACACTAGTACTGGTAAACCGCTTAGAGGATCTAAGCCTGTCCAGGAACCGCGGTGCGAGGCGGACCGTCCATGCTATGAACCCTATTGGTTTTATGGGCGACAGGGCTTGAGATGTCATTTCATCTCAATGTCGGGTAAAAGTCCCACAAAATTGGAAGCAACGTCTCCAAAATGACCTTTACAGTGTTGACGGGGACGTTAAACCTCAAATCAAACAAACAAAACCACCAAGTTCTTGCTGAAGAGTGTTAACATAGTGAAATAGAGGTGGAGGCAATGATCAGGAATCGATGCAATTAACCCACAGCTCCCATCAGAGACACCAAAGGGAAAGAACCACAAACATGAAACAACAGACCCTAATGGAAACATCAATAGCGGACAGCCAGAAGGACAGTTACTTTCCCACAATATGGCCAATAGGCTGTCCAAAATAAAATAATATAAGCGACACAAACACCCAAAGACAAACCGTAACAAAAATAAACCGCGACAGAAGAACCGCCTTGGAACGGTCAGCGGAAACGAATTCCACTGGGGGCTTAAAGACACATATTTCGATTACATAACATCCTAATGACCGTTTATTGAAGAATCCAGCATTGAGATAACATACACTTGGTGTATTCAGGCTGTCATACAGGTAGGGGACCAAGAGAGGGTAATAAATTACCTAGGGATATGACTTTGACAAATGACATCTATTCGTTTACACCCAAGTCCTTATTTGGATTTGCATGGAAGAAACAACCACTTTTTCCGATTTTATATTTAGTAGCCATTATTTATAATCATTACAGAAAATGCCAATTCAAACATATTGGTAAATTTTTTTCCACTAAAAATGATTTTTTTTTTCAGATAAAATCCTGATAACTTTAATATTTCTGCTCTAAACATATATTGTGGGTACTCATTAGAACCACCTCGGCGAAGTAGTTCAGACGAGTACCCACAATTTGTTTTTACAGTGTGACTGCTCGTAAGAAACTACTTCCATGAGGCAGTTCTAACGAGGACACACAATATATGTTTTTGAGGAAAATGGAACATCCCCTAAACCCCACTTTCTATAGAGAAAATGGGGGTTTAAGGGGGTATACATTATTTTCCTTATTTCTTCTCCAAGTCATAGGTTGCGGGTGCTCGTTAGAATCGTCTCATTGAGTCATAGGTTGGGGGTATTCGTTTAAACCACCTCAATGAGGCGGCTCTGACGAGCACCCACAACCTAGGTTTGCAATTTAAATAAGAAAAATAAATTTAATTGTGTTTGTTATTTTAGATTTAAACTTGAAAAGGTGAAAAATAAAATCTTATTTTTTTTCTTCTCTTTTCTGATATGATTGTGTCTAAAACAAAGAACATTTTATAGTTCCATCTTGACTGAAAGTATAAAATGCTAATGTTTTAGACATTATATGATTTGTGTATCACATACTTTCAACCAAATAAATAAATTAAATAAATAAATAAATAAATAAATAAATAAATAAATAAAGGTAAGTTGATTGATTAAATTTTGAGGTTAATCAATTCATTTACCTTGTTTGTTTACTTCTTTGCACGTTTGAGTAAAGGAGACAATGGATATCAGTGTTTTTCTTTACTTTATTTTAAAATAAAAAAGAAGTTATTTAAACAATATGTTGTTGGAAACTATCTCAGTAAATTATACTATCACTCAAGAGCCCTTATTGAGCCCCCTATTAAACAAGAAATCTGCTCATAATCACCTCATAATCACTTAGATAAGATAAGCCTTTGATGTGCACTATGTTCCGAAGGAAATGTTTATTAGAGATCACTAGACAGGCCACCCCTTTTATATAAGGAAAAAAATGTACACAAGTACATGTATCCTTTCTTTTTACAGGAAACCAAAAATGATATTTATAACCAGTGCAAATATGTGTCTGCATGAATTTCTTACTTGGAAATATGATAGGTAAACGTTCCCAACGGACACGCAGCGCCGCAGCAACGTTGATTCGTTGATGTGTCAACGCTGAATCGACGATGCGTGTGCCACCTGACACCATACTGAAAGCTTGTCCAATAATCCCAACCTTAGACAAATTTAACCCAACAATAAGTATACATCTAGCTTGTGGTTATTTCAATGTACACCCCAAGCTCCAGCTCCAAACTCACCCTACCGTGAAGTCCAAGGGCTGGACCCTACCCCGTCAACGTCTATGTCTGCAGACGATGACGAGGTGAGGCCTTGCCGTTGGCCTTTTAGTACGATCAGTTTTTTTTCCGGTACGCTTTCAGATATATACATGTAAAATGTGAATATCATTATATTTACAATTCACAGTTCTTGTTGTGACCGTCAGTTTTTTGTATGCTACTATTGATTATTTTTTCTCATATGCTACTTGTGTGTAGCCTGAGATTTAATGCATAATAAAGTTCTGTTCTGTTCTGTTCTGTTCTGATTTTACGTGGCCACAATCCTCGCCCTTAACTTCCGTCTCGATTAGGACAAAAAATTTGTTCCGTTCGCATGAAGGCCTCCTTACTCATCAGTGCAACATCTCCGTGAACACAAAAATCAAACAACCACAGAGATGAAACAATGGTGAGGACTCGACAGCAAGAAACCACTGAAATGCTGGAGCAAAAGAAAACCGACAGTTAGACTCCGATGGGCCCGACCTGAGACAGAGCTTCAGGTACCAACCAGCATAAGCCGTCAAACAACGACCACATTGTTAGCGGCCTTATCTGCTGGAGCCAAAACAAACCTCTTATGAAATTCTTGAATACCTAGCTTAAGATGACGTTAAGACGTTTTAGGTTTAGGAGGTAATAAGTTCGTATTTTGAGAATAAAAAGAAATGCGTTTGTTCACTAATTTCAGAATGCTAAGTTTCCATTCTTTAAGAGCTTAATGCTCCACATACTCTCGTTTACACCATCGATTACCAAATTCATTCAAGACCGCAGTGATTTCATCTCTACATTTAATTAAATCAATTTTAGAAGGAAATCGATATTTCTGTCCTTTAGAAATTATATTACGTATCCTAGAATCAGGAATAATTTTTAAATTGCCAGTAATAATATGACCGGCAGCAGGATAGCAATACACTGGATTTTTACAATGAAGATCAGAAACAATTTTATTGAAATTAAAAATGATAGTTCTAACATGTCTATTGTATTTATAGTAAATTATGGGCGTTTCAGTATTTTGAAAATAAGCAGGAATGGGTTAAATCACCGAACTGTCCCGGAAGATGCTAGGTAAATCTATAAAATCCAAACCCTTATTAATGAAGGATATTTTGATGTAATGACGTTTCGGATTAATTCCAGAATTTATGAAAGGACGAAGAGCATGCTGAGTATAACCTCTGGTTAAAGGAGCAGCATCGTAAAACTGATTAGAACTATCGTAGAATTTATGCGCCACGGTGTCCAGAATCCGTAATACAGAAATGGGCAATGAACGTAGAAAAGCAAGCATTGAGTGGCGTCCATGATTCAATAATATTATGGACAGTCACTTCAACCTGGTATGGTTTCTTTTAAAAGCACGTAATTTACGTTAATAATTGCCTTTTTTCTGGTGCCGTGCGATCTAGTTTTACGCTTTCAACGGTCAAGAAGCGAGAAAATAACAAAATCGGGCATTTTAGATGTATTACCCTCATGATAAATGTTGTCATTAGATCCCAATGGAAAAGGTGTCTGTAATAATTTAATCCACTTTAATTCAGTTTTATGCCGTTTAATTAATTTTAAACATAGCCTTAGAATTTACATCATAATAAATGTTTTCCACTGGTTGTATAGAAATATCTATTTTGAAATGATGGTACAAGAAAGTGTGAGTTTTTTAGGCTTACTCATTCTACGATAGTGTTCGTTAAATCGTGTTTTTAACATGCGATTAGTTTGCCCGACGTACTGCATTTTACAATTTGCAGTATGTGAGGTTATCACATATATCAAACCCGTAGACTTACAAAAATCAAATCGGACATGTTAACTACAGAAAAAACGTCTACCGTTTGCAGACGAAGAAACGGCAGACGCACTGCATAAATGTGAACAGCACCTGCATCTCTTAGCATTGCACTTAGAAATACTAGGATTCATTTCTCTTCTTTTGAAAGGACTGTTATATTTCTGGGCGATTTGATAGGAGATAATCTAACTCTCATAATATTTTTAAATAAATTAGAACTACCTGATCCACTTAAATTAACGGAAGCGGCAGAAAACAAATTTATGGGCCTCACCAATACCGACGGCAACATAGCTCTAAAAATATTAATGGAATTGGGTATCCGTACAGAAGAAGCAGAATGTAACCTAGGGGGAGATATAGTAAATTTAAATTTATTTGTGATACTCATGTGTGTTTGAAGGGGCGATACCGTCAAAACTAAAGCGATATTCACAACGGTCATCAAGTAGTATACGGAAGAACGGTAAATCCTTCAAATAGAAGGCGAGTGTAACAAAAGCCCACAAAACAGCTATGCCTATAAAAAGCCCATAGATATCAAACAAGCAATTGTTATACAACGAGGTACGAACATCGGTCCAATTAAGACCTTCAACAGGTATCTGAAGGATGTCAAATTAAGGAACGATGAAAAGCAATTGTAAAAGGAATCCCTGAGGATTGAAAAAATAAGAGCATTAAATGCATGTGCGGGGAGACCTTTTACAGCCACCACACGGCACAAACAAAACAGCTCTGATATGCAAAATAGAAGTGAAGGCAAGCCTGTTAATATGTTGTACTTGACTCAGATTCTATCTATCCTTAATTATTTTTTCTGATTCCACAAAGTATACACTGAGTCCTTTATAAATAATAATCCTCAAGGAAATCCAAAACAGAATTTAGTTTGAAACCTTCTTGAAAACCCAAACTCAAGTAAAGAGAAATTGTTATCCCTTTTATAGAATTAAGGGAGATTCTGGAAATGAGCTCAAATGCTAAAATAAATATTAAGTTTTCAGTAAGGGGGAGGATTGTGGCCACGTAAAATCGATTTAAGCCCCCCCCCCACCCCCCACCCCCAGTGGAATTCGTATCCGCTGACCATTCCAAGGCGGTTCTTCTGTCGCGGTTTATTTTTGTTATGGTTTGTCTATGGGTGTTTGTGTCGCTTACATTATTTTATTTTGGATAGCCTATTGGCCATTTTGTGGGAAAGTGACTGTCCTTTTGGCTTTCTGCTATTGATGTTTCCATTAGGTCTGTTGTTTCATGTTTGTGTTTCTTTCCCTTTGGTGTTTCTGATGGGAGCTGTGGGTTGATTGTATCGATTCCTGATCATTGCCTCCACTTCTATTCAGCAACTCAAATACTTTTTTTAACATGCATGTTTCACACACGCGCCCATCAGTGCTTGGAGAAATAGATTGGGCTGCATGGTACTGAAGCAGACCGTACATAGGAACTGGTAAATTGCTTAGAAGGTCTAAAAATTAAAAACAGAAACGATCAGGAACTAATACAGCCAGAGCCCAAATTCAACCCACAATATTACTAGGGAAAGAAGTAGAAACATGGAGTGACAACAGTACACAAAATGAACAATAGGTAAACCCAGCCAGCAGCTGCCTGCCCAGGCAAAGTGGTGCGAGCTGCACTGTTCATGTATATAAGCCATATGGTTTGTCGGGGCGGTTGGGCTTGAGACGTTGTTTCATCTCTATGTGGGGTAAAAGACCCATTGACCGGGACGTAGGCCTAAAACCTCAACACAAACCAACACAACATGTATGTCTTTTATTATTTAGATATTGTTTGGAATAGTACATGTAAATATTCAGTTAAGGTTAATATTATGCGCCCCGCCCATTAGACTTGGGAATAGAGAATACCAGGTTCGTGTCTTTTGATATCAAGTTTATCAGGCAAGGCTTCGAGAACGCGTGTAGAATCGCGAGGCTTGACACGAATCTGGTATTCTATTTATCAGTTTATCCCCTTGTAAACCCTTTAAATTGGCAATTTTCGGTCACTTACCGATTGTCCTCAGTGCGTCCCAACATTCCGGTGCGGAATATAATCGACCAGTATATTTACTATCATCTGGTAGTTATTTTTCTTCTGAAAATTTTCAATGTTTTTTTTTTTCCGATTTTTCTAGTAATAATAACATTTTGGCCATTTTCCCGATTGTCCGACTCATTCAAAAAGTGCAATGTCACGTTGACGTGATAAAGCTCACTTGTCCTGAGATAGCATATCTTTATCAGGTCACTGTGTTACAATGCACTATATATAGGGGGTAACTGATAAAAATGGTGCTGACCCCGACAGACTTTGAGTAACCGCTTAGAAGGTCAACGCCACGAAAAGTGCCGCTAGTCGGACCGCTCCTTAAACCCTGTATAGTGGTTTCTTGGGGTGGTAAGGCTTAAGATGTCATTTCATCTGACAGTCGGCTTAAAGTTCCACAAACCGGAAGGAACGTTTCCAAAATGACAAAAATAGTGTTAACGGGGACATACATTTAAAACACCAACACAAACAAACAGGTTAATAAGCAGTCCTAGGTGCTACTCCTGAGCAAACGCTATAAGTTTTAAACAACGTCCCGGGTAATTGGCAAACAGTGCAGGCCCAGATCAGACGCCGCGTCTGATCAGGACCTAAACTGTTTGCAAAACGTTAAGCCATTTTTCAAACAAATTTTGAAGAAAACACAACCTGACACACCTAAATTGCGAAATGGACTCCTGCCATATGAAGATTCCACTTGGTACAAAAAGGGTTAAAATTCTCTATTTTATCTTGAGTATAGTTAGATAAAGTGTAATAAAACATATGAAAAGAGGAAGTGAAAACCTCAAATTTCCAAAATTACGGTCAAGGTTCATCTCGTGATTGTGTTTAAATTAAAGGCGTGGCATTTAACACTGTCGGAAGGCAAAGTTTTATACAGGTAAGACTTCCGTCTTTTTTCCGATATTCTGTAGAAACAAAATGTTACTACTTCGAATATTATTTAATTTTTACAACAAAAATCAAACCATGAAAGAACAACAACAACAACAAAAAAAAAGGTACGTGTGCTACGACACACTCTTGAGGTCAGGTATCATGACCCGATATTTTGTATATAGAACACAATGAGCTTGTCAATTTTGTCTATACGATCATGTTAAACAAGTCTGTATAAACCATACTTTACATAGAAAAATACTCCCGTTAATCCCACTTTATATACAGAAAACTGGAGTTTACAGCGGTATACATTATTTTTCTTATTTTTGCTCCAAGACATATGGGCCCCGTCAAGCGATTTTGGTACTTATCGCCTATGCGAGC
This sequence comes from Lucinisca nassula, assembly GCA_963580285.1. Lineage (NCBI taxonomy): Eukaryota > Metazoa > Mollusca > Bivalvia > Lucinida > Lucinidae > Lucinisca > Lucinisca nassula. Next base: position 1,738,392 of record OY757022.1, read on the forward strand.
AGCGAAGGTTCATGCGAGCCTGCAGTCTCGCCAGAACCTTCGCTGCTCGCTCATACAAGCAGTGAATCAAGTGGAACCTTCAAACAAAAAGCCATATCCCTGGCCCCTCTGAATGGCTGGGCATGCGCAGTTAAAATTTGTCATGACGGAATGCTCGAAGACACAAATTCGCTTGGCGGGGCTCATATTATAGTTTGTAGAACCCACTCAATGAGAGAGCCTAAACGCTTATACACTGCTTGCTTCAAGTAAAGGGTTTTTTGTTTCACTGTTTACAAAAAATAAAAGACAGTTCGTCTTTCATAATTGACTCTAAGAATCAGGCACACGTCGGTAGGGCAACGTCAAATCAACGTCGGTGCAACGTCATGGACGTAGATGTGACGTGGCATACACCTAATGACGTTGTTCCGACGTTGATGTGACGTCACAATTACGTCATGTGCCTGCTGGGCTCTTGCAGTTAGAGCAAGAGGGTTGCGGACGAAGTCTGTGTGGTGATGCCTTAGCACTGGCTTTGCGTCGAGCCCGTTTCTGCTCGGCCTCGCTGATTCTTTTTGCCTTCAAGTATATTCACCAGCTCCCCCACCACTTTGCTCGGTCCTGTGCCCTATGCCTATATATAAGTGCTTGAGGGAGGCCTTGAGAATGTCCTTATATATCGCTTGGGGGCGTTTCCCAAACTGTAGTTCACCATGCAGCATTTTATTTTGAAAATGTTCATCAGGAATTCTAGTGACTTGGCATATCCATCTTAATCATGCCGGTTACAGAAGAGTATGTAAATTTTGCATCCCAGCCTCTTTCTGGACTTCTGTGTCTGGAATACTGTCTTGTCCCATAATCGCTATATAAGTTTCTAAACCAGCTTGTATGGAAGTGGTTCAATCTTTTGACATGCCATTGTATGGTAACTGTTCACTTATATAAGGTATTTGACACTCCTTATACTGGAAATGAATTTTCCAAAGCTGTTAAGGGGAATGGATACACCTTCAGGGGAGGCAACCCCTGCAAAAGTATTTTGATCTTCCATGTTAATGGGGGTCAATTGTTACAGGAAAAAAAATTGCTCTTAAGGAGTAGGCCTCTTTTTCTGTGGGACAGGTCTTATAGAAAAGCGAACAGGAAGTTCAGAAAGTTGTCTCCCATTGAAGAATGGGGGGGGGGGGGGGGGGGGGGAAGTCTGCCAGGTGTTCCCATTCCCCTACAGAGAGAAATCCTAAGCGTCATATAGTAATATATGGGTTTATTCGCGTGCGGTTAGCTTTATTGGTCAGTGTTAATCACACGGACAACAGTTATATATGCAGGGCAGTATTATTACCTTTGGATCACAGTGAGTCTGCCGGTATATAGAGAATACCAGGTGAGTGTCTTTTGATATCAAGTTTATCAGGCAAGGCTTCGAGAATGCTTGTAGAATCGCGAGGCTTGCCGAGCGATTCTACATGCGTTCTCGAAGCCGAGCCTGATAAACTTGATATCAAATGACACGAATCTGGTATTCTTTTTATCAGTTTATCCCCTTGTGCACTCTCAAATTAGCAATTTACGATCAGTTATTGATGGTCCTCAATGCGTCCCAGCATTCTGGCGGTCGGTATATTTAGTATCAGCTGACTATATTTTTCCTATAATATTTTTTTTCAAGTGATCTTTTCATTTTTTCCAGTAAAATACTATTTTTGTCGTTTTTCCAGTAGTCCGGTTCATTCAAAAAAGTGCAATGTCATGTTGACGTGATCACAGGAACTTGTAGTTACGTCAAACAAGCTATAAAAACTGTAAAAAAGTCGAAAATACTATAGGCGAGCCTATAGTATTTTCGGCTTTTTTACAGTTTTTATAGCTTGTTTGACGTAACTACAAGTTCCTGTGACGTGATAAAGCTCACATGACCTGAGATAGCATATCTTTATCAGGTCAATGTGTTGCAATGCAATATATATAGGGGGTAACTGATAAAGTATCATTCATCGTAGACAGTGCTTGCTCAACGATCTTGTACATTCAGCTTTTACAGGCGTAAATTCAAATTATTATATCTCACGTGACTTTCACACACAAAACTCCCATAGGCCTGAGGGTGATAATTTTGACTATCACATGCGCGAAACTGAATGCGCGTACGGAAAGCTGTTGAAAAGATTCTAAACCAAAAATTGCAACAAAGTCGAGAAATTTTGGTACCAAAATGTTTCTTTTGATTTAATTAAGAAAAGTAGAAGTAAAACAAAGATCAGGAATCGATACAATTAACTTACTCCACCCACCAAAGACACCAAAGGGAAAGAAACACAAACATTAAGCGACCAGACCATAATGGAAACCCAAACTAAGGAAGGCCATAAGGACAGTTACTTTCCCACAAAATGGCCATATGGCCATCCAAAACCAAAACACACAAGTGATACACACAGTAAGTAACAAACAACAACATAAATAAATCGCCACAGAAGAACCGCCTTGGAACGGTCAGTGGAAAGATTTCCACTAGGGGGCTTATATCTATTTTACGTGGCCACAATCCTCGCCCTTACTTCCGTCGCGATTTACACAAATAATTTGTTCAGTCCGCATGAAGGCCTCCTAACTCATCAGTGCAACATCTCCGTGAACACAAATAATCAAAGAACCACAGAGGGGAGAAAACGGTGAGGACTCGACAGCAAGAAACCACTGAAATGCTGGAGCAAAAGAAAGCCAACAGTTAGACTCCGATGGGGCCGACCAGAGACAGAGACAGAAAACCCATACCCACACTTTAGGGTTTTATTCAGAAATAACGAAGTTATAGACTTTTGAACTTCACCAGCTAACGTTGCTTATGTAGGAAGTAGACGTTATCCGATAATTTGAAACAGTGTCCTGTATTTTTTCATTGAAATCCCTTTAATTGGTAGGGTGACAATCTAGACTGCTACACAGACCATCTATTAATGAATAGAGGACGTCTATTTTAAAATAGAAGTCTGTGTAGCAGTCTAGTGACAATCTGAACCAAAAAAAAAAAAAAAAAAAAACGGGAACCCATACACCCCCACAACCACCCCCCACCCCCGCCCCGTATAACAAGACAAGTCATATACCAAAATGTTTGTCAGGATCCCTAGTATCTGAAGCTGCCGACATAAATTGGCATAAATGATGGCGAGCTGAGAAATCAAAGATGGCGTCCAAGATGGCCGCCATAGCTGTAAATTCCAGTTTTTCGTAAAATATGAATATAAATACCGTATATCATCTTACAAACTTATATTAATTTATTTTTCTGGTGTAGAAAGAAGATCTGTGCTAGAATATAGATCAACCTTTTATGTTTGACTTGAAAACCGGTGAAAAAATGATATTTTATTGTTTTTGTGTTTAGTTTCATAGGTGGTACATAAAAGCAATTCAGATGTTGCAAAATTTAAACAATTTTTACATATCTGTTAATTTATTTTAACTAAGACACTATTCTAAAATACATTTATGGTTGGTTGTGACTTTTTTTACCATCAATTTGGCCCCAGGATTACCACATCCACTCAATTTACCAGTAAAATTCATTCACATAGTCGCTCACACACAAGGGATTTGTAGGCGTGTGCTTCATTTTAGAAAATTAAGTAGTACAGGACATTCACAATAATGCTTAGTTATGTTTTCATATCGTCACGAAAACATGTCCATATGATTTTGACCCCCACTTTTATATAGAAAAACTTGGGTTTCAGGGGTAAGCATTATTTTTCTCATTTATGCTTGATAATAATAATAATAATAATAATAATAATAAAACAATCGACTTTATTTATAGAGGGTAAAGCACATATAGTAAACACTTATCTCCCATGTGGCCCTCTAAAAACAAGAAAGGTCTATAAACATACAAGCATATTTACAAAGTGCAAACCACACCCCCTGACACACACGTACACACAATAATACAGTCTCACAGACCCACAAGTAGTTATGATACATGTACAAAAAGATACAAACCAAATCCAAAATGTGTAAGTTTAACAACACAGTGAAGAAGACAAAAAAAAAAAAAAAAAAACATTATAGTAATATTAGGTCAAGTAATGTAATTGGCTACTACCAACTTTTTGGCCCATTGTAACCCTACTTTATTAGTTTTGTTCGGTACAATAAGAATAAATATTACATTCCTGAGAGGATGATAATGAAAAATGTCACCCTTCTGAATATGAATATCTATCTCGGCTGCGCCTCGGTTGATAATCATATTTCATATTCCTCAGTGTGACATTTTCCCCTATCACCCGCTCAGGAATGTAATCTTACACGAGCGGTCATTTCATATGATATTTATGAAACGAGCCTTTGGCGAGTTTCATAAATTTCGTATGAAATGACCACGAGTGTAAGATTCTATTTATCATATGATCAATATAAAATGGATTTTTTTTCGCCTGTGAATTTGGCAAATTTTCCACAAAAAAAAATGCATTGTTGACATGGACGTCGTCATTATACTTTACTTAATCCCGCCAAAGTGTTGTTACACTTGTGGTCATATGATTTTTATTACACAATGTTATCCACTGCTTATCAACGACGTCATGTGATAATTATATTTCGTTGTGGACAGTTGTAATCTTTTTATCCAACTCAGGAAATCAAAGCAGTGACAGCACTGATGGGTCGATTGTAAGTCTAGGCTGGAAATAAGATCCTGAACGATGACTAATTAAGACTGATGACATTTCGTTTAATCCTTACATTCCTGTATTGTAAGCAAATAGTGTAGACCCTGATCAGACGATGCGTTCTGCGACACCTGGCTCTTAAATTCCTGAACTGTGACCCTGATCAGACGCCGCGTTCTGCGACATTTGATCTGGTTGGTTGGTTGATTCGAGGTTTAACGTCCCCGTCAACACTGTATAGGTCATTCTGGAGACGTTGCTTCCAATTTTGTGGGACTTTTACCCGACATTGAGAGATGAAATGACAGCTCAAGCCCTGTCGCCTAAGAAAACCAATAGGGTTTATAGGCATGGACGGTTCGATTCACACCGCTTTGCCTGGGCAGGCTTAGATTCTCTAAGCGGTTTACCAGTACTAGTGTTCGATCGGTTTCAGCTCTGCTTTGAAGCATCATGCAGCCCATCTATTTCTTCAAGCCCCAATGTGCGGGAGCCGAGGCATCTGGTCTGTGACTACACGTTCTGCCAAAACCGAACCGAACATATGCTTCCAGTACAGATATTATAGGTGACCATACTGACGTCGATAAGAACAACGCAGCTATTTTCTACAAATTTCCTACAAGGTGGAGAGCTTTTGTCCACAGTAACATTACAATCGACCCAAAAGTGAGTCTGGAGGAGGGACAGCGGATATTTGCGCAGATCGATAATTCTCAAGCGCGGATTTTTTTTCTTCTTCTTTTTACGAAAGCGCGCCACCATAAAGCACGGATTTTTCTTTTCATGCGGAAACGCGGATTAGTGCGGTTTAGCTTCGAAATAAAATTAAGAGGGGCAACACCCATTTCCTTAAGCCTTAGGCAACAATGACCGAATCATCACGCAAACACGCCTATATAGTTTTGACACCCTTGAACCCCACTTAGACTTTCGGATGAGTCTTTAAACCGAGGACCCGTATCCGTATGTCCTTACCTGTTGGTGAGACGTAAAACTCAAACACTCACTCACTCCCTCACTGAACCCCACTTTCATATAGTAAACTGGGGTTTTCAGGGGTAAACCTTATTATTTCTGCTCTAAAATATAGATTGTGGGTACTCGTTAGAACCACCTCGAGGCGGTTCTAACATGTACCCACAATCTATATTTTGAGCAGAAATAAGAAAAATATCACAATTTTTCATCTCAATTTTTTTTTTTACGGTATTTGTATTTGTAGAGGCGTGTTTTCGTAATGGTCACCCCAGCTCACCAATGGTGAGCTCGAGAAAGATTTCGAGTATGTATATTTTGGATTCTCGTAATCTCATTGATGTATTGTCCCAAAAGGTATTGTCCCCATTTTCATACTCTGGTTGACTTGAACCTTTGTATTACGAAAACACTCCCGTGCGATAATGCATTTTTTCCCATCTCCAAACTGATTAAAATCCCTGATATTTTTCTTAACTTTACCGCAAACATGGGTTGTGGGTGCTCGTTAGAACCGCCTCATTGAGGCGGTTCTAACGAATACCCACAACCTATGTCTTGGAGCAGAAATAAGAAAACTAATATATACCCCGTAAACCCCAGTTTATCTATATAAAGTGGGCTTTAGGGGGTGTTCATTTCACGGACTTGTTCACGTGATGGTCGTTTAACGCTCTGCACGCTTGGTATTTATTCAGCAGACGACATTTTGAAATATATTTCTTATTTTTCCCAGAAAACGGGATTTGACACCCCATGCAAATTGTCTCTATGGGACAAGGGGGAAAAAGTAGCAGAGTATTCATATGAGATGTCAAATCCCGTTTTCTAGGAAAAATAAGAAGAAAAAATATATCAACAATTTGCCGTCTGCTGACTTAGTCCAGGGAGTGGGCAGAACGCATCGTCTGATCAGGGTCACTCTGATGAAGGTTAAGATCTGAGCCATAACAGATACTTGTAATAGCATATTCAAATAGAAGTGAAAGAAATGATCAGGAATAGATACAATCAACCCACAGCTGCCATTAGAGACACCAAAGGGAAAGAAGCACAAACATGAAACAACAGACCTAATGGAAACATCAATAGCGGAAAGCCAAAAGGACATATACTTTCCCACAAAATGGCCAATATGCTATCCAAAATAAAATAATATAAGCATCATAAACACCCAAAGACAAACCATAACAAAAATAAACCACGACAAATAAATCGCGACGGAAGTAAGGGCGAGGATTGTGACCACGTAAAATCGATTTAAGCCCCCCAGAGGAAATCTTTCCACTGACCGTTCCAAGGCGGTTCTTCTGTGGCGGTTTATTTATGGTGTTGTTTGTTACTTACTGTGTGTATCACTTGTGTCTTTTTTATTTTGGATGGCCATATGGCCATTTTGTGGGAAAGTAACTGTCCTTATGGCCTTCCTTTGTTTAGGTTTCCATTATGGTCTGGTCGCTTAATGTTTGTGTTTCTTTCCCTTTGGTGTCTTTGATGGGTGGAGTAAGTTAAATGTATCGATTCCTGATCTTTGTTTTACTTCTACTTTGCAGTATGTCAGGTTATCACATATATCAAATCCGTAAACTCATTTTTGATTTTATTTACATGTCAAATCGGACATGTTAACTACAGTTTACAGACGAAGAAACGGTAGACTCAGTGCATAAATGAGAACAACACCTGCACCTCTTAGCATTGCACTTGGAAAAAGTAGGATACATTCCACTTCAAAGTTCGATAACCTACAGGCATTGTCATCCACGAATTTTTGCGCCCCCGCCCATTGGGGCTTGGAGAAATAGATTGGGCTGCATGATGCTTCTACGCCGAGCTGAATCTGACCACACACGAGTACTGGTAAACAGCTTAGAAGGACTAAGCCTGCACAGGCAAAGTGGTGAGAGAGATCGTCCAATACATATAAGCCTTCTGGTTTCATAAGGCGGCAGAGCTTGAGATGTCATTTCATCTCAATGTCGGGTGAAAGCCCCACAAAATTGGAAGCAACGTCTCCAAAAATGACCAAAATAGTGTTGACGGAGGCGTTAAACCCCAATTCAAACAAACAATCCACGAATTTTGGGTCATCGGGTTTCCGCATAGGGCATTTCAGACGAGAAAGTGGCCCTGATCCACCGCCTTTATCATCAGAATTTTTCTCTTTGACAGCTATAGACAGTGTCACTTTGGCCCAATCAAAACGAACAACACATTCGCACAATAAATCCCGGCCGTAGATTGCTTTTTGGTCGATTTGTCATGCACAAAATACAGATTATATAGCCGTGTCCATTCTAGTCGCTATGACGTCATAGATCTTGTGATCAGACAGTGGGATACCGTGTATTTCCAGAACGCGGGTCTACACTTATTTACTTAAAATACAGGATCCAGTTGTGCAAACATTAGCGAAGTCGTTAGTTAACTTATCGTTAGTTTTGGCAAATACATATACTAGTATTTTTGCTGAAAAAAAATGAGAGCAGCTTTTGCGGACGCAAAAGTTTCCCACATTTTTCGAGCAAAAATACCAAACTTTTAGATGTTGTACTTGGTAGAACAGTTAACAATATGACCAATAACGAGCTCGTTAAGCTAATGTTGCTTTGACCAACTGGTCCCAGGAATATAAGGGTTTAATAGTCTCCCATCTAGGACCATTTTCAAGCCTATCGACCCACCAGTTCTTTCGATGTTCTGATTAGCTTGTCCGTTTGCACAGTGGCCCCCGCACATCGGGGGTTGAAGAAATAGATGGGCTGCATGACGCTTCCATGCAGAGCTGTATCTACTGGTAAAGTAGAAGTAAAACAAAGATCAGGAATCGATACAATTAATTTACTCCACCCATCAAAGACACCAAAGGGAAAGAAACACAAACATTAAGCGACCAGACCATAATGGAAACCTAAACAAAGGAAGGCCATAAGGACAGTTACTTTCCCACAAAATGGCCATATGACCATCCAAAATAAAAGACACAAGTGATACACACAGTAAGTAACAAACAACACCATAAATAAACCGCCACAGAAGAACCGCATTGGAACGGTCAGTTTGTTTGTTTGATTTGAGGTTTAATGTCCCCATCAACACTGTAAAGGTCATTTTGGAGACGCTGCTTCCAATTTTGTGGGACTTTTACCCGACTTTGAGATGAAATGACATCTCAAGTCCTGTCGCCCAATGAAACCAATAGGGTTTATTAGCATGGACGGTCCGCCTCGCACCGCGGTTCCTTGGCAGGCTTAGATCCTCTAAGCAGTTTACCAGTACTAGTGTGCGGGCCGGATTCAGCTCTGCGTGGAAGCATTATGCAGCCCATATATTTCTTCAAGCCCCTATGGGCGGGGGCCGTTGGAAGGGTCAGTGAAATAATTTCCACTGGGGGCCTTTAATCGATTTTACGTGGCCACTATCCTCGCCCTTACTTCCGTCGCGATTTACACAAATAATTTTTCAGTCCGCATGAAGGCCTCCTAACTCATCAGTGGAACATCTCTGTAAACCGCTTAGAGGATCTAAACCTGCCCAGGCAAAGCGATGCGAGTCGGACCGCCTATTCGTATAAACCCTATTGGTTTCATTGAGCTGCAGGGCTTGAGAAGTCATTTCATCTCAATGTCGGGTAGAAGTCCCACAAAATTGGAAGCAAAGTCTCCAAAATGACCTATACAGTATTGACGGGGACGTTAAACCTTAAATCAAACAAACAAACTTCTATACGGATAAAGTTACTTCTTTTGTATTTATTGTTCAAGTAAATGATTTGCATAAATAATTTTGCAATGATCTTTTGTCAAAATTCCATGTAGCAACTTGGCAATTGTATTATTTTTCAATTGTTTGTCAGTCGATCCAAAATTACTAAGCATGAAAACTCTTCAGGCTGAAGTCCACGTGACTATCGCTTACTTGTCGGAAATCCAGGTAACGGTTATTTATAGACCGAAGGTTACGAATGTAGCCGGATGGCATTCGGGTTAAGCAACGCACCGGCGGCATTTCAACGTCTGATGGAGCGCACCATGGGGGAATTCAATTTGAGGGAACTTAAATACGAAAATACTTGATTAATGACAATTTTATTAATTGACACAATTAAAAAATATGATCATTGATTTTTGACCTACGCTTAATATGGGTTGATCTGGTGTTAATACGGACGACCTTCGATCAATACAGGATAGTCAATATCCAATAATAATATTATTTATCATACATTTAGTATAACATACTTAGTTTTTGAATATGCGATACGAACGTGACACGAATGCACGAATCACGCTTGCACGTGCTGCCATATCGCATGGGCTTTATCATACCTCCAAAATCGATATCACAAACCTTTATCGCACTCCTAAGCCTTTATCATACCTCTGACGTCACCCTATTCTGAACACGCGGCGTTCTTCCTTTTGCGGCATTTCGCATTTGTTGTTCAGGACGCCATTTGCAATTTGCAATGTTTTCGTCTGTTCGAACTATTTGGCAAAAAAAAAACAAAAACAACAAAAAAAAAAAAAAAAAAAAAAAAACATGGCACGGCGCAGCGAATACGAGGGGAAAATGGGCGAAAGAACGATGCAGGAGATTGTTGACAGGAGCGTGATAGCTCAGTGGTTAATGCACTTGCCTCTGATGCTAGACGTCCCGGGTTAGATTCAAGGCAGCGGCGATAAAATTTCGGTGTCCGAACACGCTCCATTGGCATCATTTGCAGGGATGAATGTCATGAAGTGCACCGTCCTTCGGATCGGGACGTTAACTGGAGGCCCCCTGTGCAGGGAGAACCATCCCCTGTGCAGGTTAAAGATCCCTACCGTAATTACATGATTACTGTACAGGCTTTCATCCTGCAAAACCTGGAGTGTATGTAATATACACCTGCGGTAATGGTCAAATGTGACCGAAGCAGTATCAGTAGATAGAGAGAGAGGGAGAGAGAGAGAGTCGAGAGAGATAGATAGATAGATAGATAGATAGATATATAGATAGATAGATAGATAGATAGATAGATAGATAGATAGATAGATAGATAGATAGATAGATAGATAGATAGATAGATAGATAGATAGATAGATAGATAGATAGATAGACTTTTGGATCTGGATAATATTATCGGGAACCTTGATACTATTACGAATAAAATTTTGAATCTTGTGTTTTTTTTTTTGTTTTGTTTTTTTTTTCGGGGGTAGGCAAGTCTGTCAAACTCAAATCATGGATTGTATTACCATGCTTTTTGGCTGTTTTATTATTGCGCTACTGGGCTAAAGATGACACTAAACAGTATAGAATTTTTTTTATTAGTTGGTGCGGCAAGCGGTGCGGACCTTGATCGGGCTGCTCCTTATGGAGATCTTTGTTTAGTTGGTGCAGCAAGCAGTGCAGGCCTTCATCAGGCTGCTCCTTTTGGAGCAGTCTGATCTGGGTATGAACTGATTGCATTTCATAGGATTAATACAGTATGTTGTGTTAAAGTCATTCGGACTACTCTAAGGGAGTACTGAGGCTTGGGTGTTTACCGCTTGCCGCTCAAATGAAGACTTATTATGCAGGAAAGCAGTAAATGATTGTCGCACAATTTTATGTTGTATGTAAATGATCTCAAATGTGTTCACATTTAATATTGTATAAAATTTTGATTGTTTATTGATTGTGTTATGTTACATACCCCCTCCTGGGGGTCTTAACTATTAATAAACTTGAAACTTGAGCAAAGAAATTCTAGTGATTCGGTAAACAATGGAAACGTAATTAATACAATTTATTTTGAACAATTTTTTAAAAAGTGAAATGTATGATAAATAGATTATGATACGGCATTTTCATACTATACCCCATATCAGCTCTCGACCCATATCAGCCCTCGGGCCTTCGGCCCTCGGGCTGATATGGGAGTCTCGGGCTGATATGGGGTATGATATGAAAAATGCCATATGATAATCTCTATAAACTATATTATTATAGGATAGTATATCTTTCCACTCAAAAAACTTGATGGCCCCTGTGATTAGATTGACCTGTGAGGCGATACAACGAACATGTACCTGTCTCCCCGTACATCAACCATAGTGCAGTCTATATTTTACTTTTGGTCCTTTGAGATCAGCGTGAATATTCTGAGAAATCAGAAATAAATTATTAGTTTAGACTCAAATTCTCGACAGGTTTTTAATTATTTGGACCTCATTTTGATTTATATCAGTCTTTGAATCGACTGCCTATTCAAAATTCGCAAAATTGCAGTATGCTTCCTCTGGCTTTCGTTGCCGGATCATTAAAGTGTCACTGATGAGGCTTTATCGCGACGGAAGTAAGGGCGAGGATTGTGGCCACGTAAAATCGATTTAAGCCCCCCAGTGGAAATCTTCCACTGACCGTTCCAAGGCGGCTCTTCTGTGGCGATTTATTTTATGTTGTTGTTTGTTACTTACTGTGTGTATCACTTGTGTCTTTTAGTTTCGGATGACCATATGGCCATTTTGTGGGAAAGTAACTGTCCTTATGGCCTTCCTTTGTTTAGGTTTCCATTATGGTCTGGTCGCTTAATGTTTGTATTTCTTTCCCTTTGGTGTCTTTTATGGGTGGAGTAAGTTAATTGTATCAATTCCTGATCTTTGTTTTACTTCTACTTTATTAGCCGAAACTACGTAGTATGACCCATCTTCTTTCTTATGAATATTTTCATTGCTCTTAAAGGAACTCATTTTTTATTTTTAATATAAAATATAGAAATTTATCATATCGAGTTTGAGAATGTAATAAGCCATGTAATAAATTCGATAATCCACAAGTGAGTTAAATATGCAAAATAGTTAGATACGTACCGTAACTTGACATGTGCGACGTTGCGTTTACAAATGGTGGAATATTGACATTTTTTTTTAAATCATTCGTGAGTAAAATGCGTTTTAATGTCATGTGTTAAATAGAATCTTGCATTCATGTTCATTTATTATTGAATTTATCAAACTCATTGAGGAAAAGGAATTTCTCATCTCGTCTAATAAATTCAATAATACATGAACAAACAATTTTCTTCCACACCAGGTAAGGAACTTGGGATAAAAACTCTTGTCCTACCCATGTTATCATACCCAGGGATAGTATACATATCGAGAATTTTCACGTGTTTGAATAGGACGTCACGTACACCGTCTTTAAGTCTGACGTCACGGCACATATAGCGACGTGAAAAACGCAACATTATTGTCATCAAAATATGACGGACTTCGAAAATCGAAGAAATGCTTTATTAAAAAAATCCACCCTCAGAAAGCTATGCAAAAAGATACTTACATGGGTGTGAAAAGTAGATAGAAAAATCCGTCCCTGAGGATCACTGTCCGGCATCACGAGGCTTGGCAAGGTGTGGAAAGTAGATAGAAAAATCCGTCCCTGAGGATCACTGTCCGGCATCACGAGGCTTGGCAAGCCTCGTGATGCTGAACAGTGACCCTCGAAATAGAGGGGTTTTTACCCAACCCTCAGACTGATGTAAAATTCTTATAATCATATTCACAAACGTATTCGAGCCATTGACGTTCGACTGTATTTTCTTTACATATAGGACCATCACCTGCGACTATGCTTGGGTTAGCAATTAGTTATCGCTGAAAAATGGAAGAGGTAAGGAACTGGTTGAGAGGTTGTGGACTAGAGGGATATGCCGGTAAACTCCAGGCCGACGGATGGGATTCCCTAGAAGTCGTTTTGCATATGACAGAAGAAGACCTCAAAAACTGTATAGCTAAGCCGGGACATATTAAACGATTCCAGCTAGCTTTGAAGTCGCATGAAAATGTAATAGATGCGACAATTACTCATCCCATTAATGACGAAGTTACTAAATGGCTAAGCTGCACTGGACTTGAAGAGTATGCTAACAAATTTAGTGATGATGGCTGGGATACATTGGAAGTACTACGTTACATGACTGACGAAGAAATAAAAGGTTGTATTAATAAACCGGGACACAGAAAGCGATTTCAGCTGGACTTAGAAACTCTTAACGTGGATAACATTCGCAGAGAGTTTGCCTCGTCACGAGAACCGAGGTTGTATGCCAGCCAGGATTGTATCACAAAAAACGAAGGCACTGTGGGAATCTGGCTAAAAAACAATAATCTGGGTCAGTACACTTCTGAGTTCGAAAAACATGGGTGGGATAGATTGGACGTTATTTTCCATATGGCAGAAGAGGACGTTAAATGTTGTATCCCGTTGCCAGGGCATAGGAAACGCTTTGAACTGGCTTTAAAAAAGAGTGAAAGTGGTGATACATCTAGAGAAGAAAGTGTGGCACGGTCTGTTGTGGGTGATCAAATTGAAGTTGTAACTGTTAGTACAAACGCACCGATGAGTTTAAATGAGGAAGAGTTCGCATCTAATATAAAAGAGATAAAAGAAATGTCCAAGAGCCTTAAAGAAATAGTCGTACCAGGAACACCTAGAGATAACATTACAAAAGCTGCAAGGGTAAAATCGTTTACATCTGATGAAGGAGAAGACGAGATAGTGCAGGTCACGTCTATAAAGTTTCAGGTCGAAGCGGACGAGGGTTCTCAAGACACTGACGACCAGGCCTCTGAAAGAGAAAGGTGAGCTTCATTTTATATCCATCTGAATCATGTTGTTTTCTAAATAAAAAGTAGTGAAGACAATGATCAGGAAACCATTCAATTACCTTACACCTTCCAGACATAAAGCGACGACTATGGGGCGTCGTTACTGTAGGGCATCAGAGTGGCCAGCGTAGGTAGATTTAAAAACAAAATTCTCGTGCGTCGATTCGATGGGACTACTTCCGATTTTGATGCTCCCATTCGACTAACTATTTTCACATCAAATTACGTGACTGTTGTTTTTTTTTTAGCTTTGACAAAGATAAAAGCGATATAAATAAATATTGCTCTATTCAATATAAAGACTAAAACCTGAATTAGCATTTCGGTGGTGGCAGACCAAGGGTTTGAAAATGGCGAATTTTCAACCATGTTGGTACCATCGGAGAAAACAAAAATAAACTATTATAATATTCCTCGCGATTATTCTCACCTATATCATCAATTCCGGCATATATTAATCTGTTCACCTTGAAATTTGTGCCAAAATCGGCGAGGGAGCATTTTTTTTGTGCCATTTTTTTCTACCCACTTCCGGTCGAAACGTGTGTACAAAACCATTTTTTTCTTTCCAAAATGGCAGGTTTGGCTAAAAGTTTTAAGTGAAACTCACAGAATCCCCCTGTATTTGATAACAACGAATGAAAAGCTAGTTGAATACAAGTCTTGTGGTACCATACTCATCTTCTTCACTGAACAATCCACCTTTCAACCATGTTTGTTTATAATTTACATCAATAATTTTGTCAATACACTGAATGTACAGTTTATTTACACAAGCATGACACAGCTGTGTAGACAGTTTGGTGTGACGAAATCATATTAAATTACGTCATATTAAATGACGTCAGTAAATCTTATCGACTAAATCAAAGTCCGCATACTACTGATTTTTTTTAACTGACAGATTGGTCTCTCTCTCTCTCTCTCTCTCTCTCTCTCTCTCTCTCTCTCTCTCTCTCTCTCTCTCTCTCTCTGTCATCATTTCTTTCGGTTCATGGTGCATTCCTTACGCGTATCTGTAAACTTTCATCTCTCTCTCTCTCTCTCTCTCTCTCTCTCTCTCTCTCTCTCTCTCTCTAGCATAAAAGGGGGCCAACGTCGGGCCCGGACAGGCACGTTGTATCGCTGTCGGCCCGACGATGGTCCGACATGCTCTGCTAGCTGGGTCTCTCTCTCTCTCTCTCTCTCTCTCTCTCTCTCTCTCTCTCTCTCTCTCTCTCTCTCTCTCACCCCAAGTATGGTTGGATTACCAACATAATTCAACTCATCAGACTGCACAGCATATTAAATAATGTCCCCCCCCCCCCCCCCCCCCCCGTAATCCTGAATCATGCGAGAAAAGAATGACTTGACAAGATATCGAAACGCGCATGCGTACTCTTCGTAACTCCAAGCAGAATTGGCTCTCAGTTGAACAAGGATTTTCTTAATGTACCACTCTCGCGACAACTCCCACTCAGTCCTTAAGACGGACTGATATGTCCTTGACAAATGTGTGAAAAATAATCTTAATCCGGAGGGGAGCATTTTTTGTGCCATTTTTTCCGAACATGTGTATCAAAGTACTTTGACGTCAATAAATTGAGGGGCCATTGTTTCGCGGCGTCTGCTAAGTCGGTTTAAGCCATCACACTCTCTACCCTTTTCTATAGAACTCAGAAAAGATCATTCTCATTAATTGTCTTTCATTTTTCTCCAATCTAAATCTCGTAACAAAATGTCATGGCCTATAAATTACCGGAAGTACTTGTGATTTTCTTCCTTATTTTTTTTGACAAAATATAGTCCCAACCGGCGGAAGCAGATTGCGAATAGAATCATAGCAACGGCCTTAGATGCCGCCCTACTGTTATACTATTATTCCCTATTACAGATATCCATAATAATTTATGGATATCCATAAATTGAATAAGTGATATCCAGAATTCGAATTAAGGATATCCATAAATCAGCCGAATAATGGATATCCATAATTCCAATTATAGATATCCATAAATCGAATTATGGATATCATTAATTCAGATCGATTTATGAATATCCATAATTCGAATTATGGATATCCATAATTCGGATTATGGATATTAATATATCAAAATCTGTATATCCATTGTTCCGCTGATTTATGGATATCCATAATTCGTTTTATGGATATTCATAAATCGAATTATGGATATCTATAAATCGGGCTGAATTAATGTTATCCATAGTTTGAATTATGGATATCCATAATTCACTGTAAAAGCCTTTGGTTTCAGTCATTATTTATTGTATCTATTTGCAAAGACGAATAATTGGTATCCATAATTCGAATTATGTGTATCCATAAATGGACCGAATTATGGATATCCATAACTCGAATTAATCCATACATAATTATGGATATCCATAATTCGAATTATGGATATACATCAATCGAATTATGGATATCTATAAATATGGATTAAATGGTAAAACGGCACCCCATAGACGATAGCGTTATTAACCCTTATCTTGCTGTTCACGACAACCCCTATCTTTGCAAACAGTGTAGATCCAGATCAGATGGCTTCTGAAGAAGCCATCTGATCAGGATCTACGCTGTTTGGCATTCTTTTATGAATTTGTAGCAATAAATTACATCAAGTAATTTGATTGGTTGATAGACAGAAATGGGTGTGGCTTAAATGAATATTCAGCAAGATAAGGGTTAAAACATTACAAGTAGACAGCAAATTTCCCAGAAAGCATATCCCCTCAAAATTAAAAAGACACTACATATATATGCATGCAAAGACAAACAGTGACAGTAGTCCCAGCAGGCACACGTCGTTAGTGCAACGTCAAATCAACATCGATGCAACGCCATGACGACCGACGTTGATGTGACGTCGCATAAACGTCGTGACGTACCGACGTTGATGTGACGTCACAATCACGTCATGTGCCTGCTGGGGTAAATCACAAAAGAAGCGCTGCATTGGAACGGACGGTACATTTTACTAGGGTGGGGCTGAGGTTTAAAACTATTTTACCTGGCCACAACCCTCACTCTTAGTCTTTACGTGGTTTTCCCGAGTAATCTGTTCAGTCCACCTGGTGGGGTTCTAACCTATCAATGTAACATCTCCGATAATATAAAATCATACAAATTCAGCAATGAAAAACTATAAGGAATCGACAGCATGTAATAATATAATGCTATTAATTAAGTAATATCGTATTGGCCCAGGTACAAGTCCGAGGTTTGCTGCATTGGCCCGAGGCCGAAGGCAATGCAGCTGACCGAGGACCTGTAACTGGGTCAATACGATATTACTTAATTAATGACAATTTTATTAATTGACACAATTTAAAAAAAAATTGATTATTGATTTTTCGACCTCACTTGACCTCAGTTAATATTGGTTGACCTGGTTAATACGGATGACCTCCGATCAATACAGGATAGTCAATTAATAATAAAATTTTATTAAGTAATTTCGTATTGGCCCAGTTACAGGTCCGAGGTATGCCCGAGGCCGAAGCCCGAAAAAAAATGGGGATATGACCCAGCCCGCCGCTTAAAATGAAATCAGGGTGTCCGGGGTAAAAAATGCCTCGAAATTGACGCTGGCAAAACATGCGGAAGACAGTGAAAATCGCCAGTGCCATACCCCTGAATTGTTGCCTTGACAGCAGTGTGGAGATTAGAATACCATCAAAAATACATTCGAAATCACACTTTTTGAAAACTTTTAGATGCCCCCTCGTTACCATGGCAACACTGTTCAGAATCAGAATTGTTTATGTTTTAGTCTAAAAAGGTTCCATTTGAAAGACTACTGCCCAGTGAACGTTCATGCCACGTTTGATAGAAAACAGACCACTCATTATGAAATCTTAGCTATATGAAGTTGCTGTCCTAGGCAACACTGTGAAAATCAGCAAAGTTCACAAAATCCTCAAGTGGGAATGGGTTAAGGCGAAAACAATTGCAAACAGTCTTCCTATTGACAGCGGAACACAGCGTCGTTGGCACCATAACGTCGCTATCGTCCAATCTTATTGAAGATAACAACTGTTCATTAACGTCACGTGAGTCAATATATTCATTGAAGTATGAACAACATTGCTTATTGCCCCCCGCTCATCGGGGTTTCAAGAAATAGATGGGCTGCACGATGCTTCCACGCAGAGCTGAAACCGACCGCACATGAGTACTGGTAAACCGCTTGGAAGCCTTCCCAGGCAAAGCGGTGCGAGTCGAACCGTCTTTGCTTATAAACTATATTGGTTTCATTGGGCGACAGGGCTTGAGATGTCATTTCATCTCAAGTTCGGGTAAAAGTCCCACAAAATTGGAAGGAACGTCTCCAAAATGACATATACAGTGCTGACGGGGACGTTAAACCTCAAATCAAACAAACAAAAGTAGTTGATTATAGGGGTTTTCTGTCAATGTACTGAGAATGTAAATATTTGATCATGTACGTGTGCGAGCAGAAAATCTCACACTCGTGATCATTTCATTAGAAACTTATGAAATGAGCCTCCGGCGAATTCCATAAATTTTATATGAAATGATCAAGAGAGTAAGACTCTATTTATCATATAACGATTTTAAATTGGAGTTTGTTACATTTTCAGTAGTTATTTACTGATATTTCTCAATGTGAATAATAATCCATAATTCACTGAGTGAATTATTTCATTTCGAACGTTGTGACGTCATAGAAATGCTTTTTTCCTTCTGAACAGCATAACGATTATACTTTATGGTCATGTCAGAAAGTGTGTGAAGCTCTCACCTTTCTACTTGACAATATTTACATAAGATTTGGTACTAAGTTATTTACACAAGTTGTGGGTATTCCGATGGGTACGAATTGCGCACCTCTTGTGGCTGATCTGTTCTTGTTTTGTTATGAAAGAGAATTCATGATGTCCCTTTCCGTCGAAATTCAATCTGAAATCATTGACGCCTTTAGCTCGACTTCTAGATATTTTGATGATTTAGAATATTGACAATATCTATTTCAATGGTTTGATCAGTCAAACAAATTTACACCCCCCACCACCGAACTTCAGTTAAATAAGCAAATTCTTCTGATATCGAGGCCTTTGGATTTACAACTGTCTATTGTAGGTGGGTTTGCTTCCTACAAAATTTATGATAAACGCGATGATTTTGATTTTGAGATTGTAAATTTCCTTTCTTGGATGACGATGTTCCTAGTGCGGCATCCTATGACGTTTATATTTCACAGATAATTCGATTAGCCAGAGTATCTAGTCATGTAACTGACTTCAATACTCGTAATAAATTGTTAACTACTAAACTTCTTAATCAGGGTTATCGGTATCATAAACTACGCAAAGATTTTCCAAATTTTTATAGACGTCATTCCGATTTAATTTCAAAATACAAAGTTGGACTGCAACAAGGTCTATTGGAACCCGAATTTTATGGTGACTTAGTATATAAATTCAGAAAAATATACAATTGAAATGACTTCAGCACCCAATTTCGTAAAATCATTCTTCGATATAAAAAGATTGGGCAAAACAAATGTTATACCACATATTGCATGCATGGTAGTTAACCCAATCACGGTTGACAACTTTGAACAAATTATTTGTCTAAATCGCTACGGAGGTGAGGGCGAGGATTGTGGCCACGTACAATCTCGATTTTAATCTATATTGCTGGTGTCGTTTTGTAACAACAATAGCAATAGTTGACGTTTGGCGGGAAATCTGATAGAATCATGGAAATAGACTTCAATTTTCACATCCATTTGAATTTTTTAGGAACGACCTGCCACACGAAGATAAGATAGAAGTGAAGGCAATGATCGGGAATCAATACAATTAACCCATTAGGAAAACATGTCCGTGTGAAATAATGGCGTCCAACATGGTGTCAGAAGTGACAAATTTGAGGTAAAAATGATTACATCTTTCTTATTACTGCTGTCAACATAGATTGTGGGTGCTCGTTAGAACCGCCTCATTGAGGCGGTTCTAACAAGTACCCACAACCTATGTGTTGGAGCAGAAATAAGAAAAATAATGTATACCCCCTTAAACCCCAGTTTTCTCTGTATAAACTGGGGTTTGGGGGGTGTTTATTTCACGGGCTTGTTCAGGTGATGCCACAGCTCCCATCGGAGACACCAAAGGGAAAGAAACATAAACACGAAACAACAGACCCCAATGGAAACTCCAATAGCGGAAAGCTAAAAGGACAGTTAATTTTACACAAAAGTCTGATTTTCTTGACAATACAATTAATGACATTTTGGATCTGTAGTTCAAGCACAGGATGTTTTTGCATTGAAATGAAAACAAGATGGCGATTGATTTTCAAACTAAACCACGCTTCTTGAAATCCATACCCTGACTAGAATGATTTTGGTACGAAATCAGAACGGCTGAATTTAAAAATTCACAGGTAAAACATAAATGAAAATGCAATTAACAGATCATTTTGTTTTTTGATTGATTACGGACAAATAATTGACACATGTTCTAAGGCTATCGTGTAAAAAAAAAAACTCGTTTATTACTAGGAAGTCTTGGCACACTTATGAATTATTTCACCGTAATCGACCAAAAAAAGTAATAATAATAAATAAACTCTATTTCTGAGAATGTAATAACGCCATGTATTAATTCGATAATCCACTAGTGGATTAAATATGCAAATTAGTTAGATACGTCCCGAAACGTTACATGTAACGACGTCGCGTTTACTAATGGCGGAATATTGACATTTTTATTAAACAATCGTGAATAAAATGCGTTTTAAATGTCATATGATAAATAGAATCTTGCATTCGTGCTAATGTATTATTGAATTTATTAAACTCGTTGAAGAAAAGGGATAAAATGATCGACGAAGCCTCGCATTTTATCCCTTTTCCACAACTCGTTTAATAAATTCAATAATACATGAATACTCATGTAAGATCCTCAATGTCAATAATTTATTAAACTCGTTGAAGAAAAGGGATAAAATGCTCGGCAAAACCTCGCATTTTATCCCTTTTCCTCAACTCTATTACCGAAGAAGTTCACAAAACTTTCAGTAGAAAACACGGCTGACACGGACGGCGTTATGACTTTGTGCTTCAGTGGCCCTGTTTTATAACACTCATGGTCACATCATTCTTATGACATGCCGTTATCCACTGAATTAAAGCGCTGTATGACCAAAAAGAGCGTCTGGTCTGATGTAGGATATTTATATCTTGTTTGTTTGTTTGATTTGAGGTTTAGCGTCCCCGTCAACACTGTAAAGGTCATTTTGGAGGCTTGCTTCCAATTTTGTGGGACTTTTACCCGACATTGAGATGAAATTACATCTCAAGCCCTGCCGCCCAATGAAATGAATAGGGTTTATAAGCATGGACGGGCCGACTCGCACAGCTTTGCCTGGGCAGGCTTAGATCCTCTGAGCGGTTTACCAGTACTCGTGTGCGGGTCAGTTTCAGCTCTGCGTGGAAGCATCATGCAGCACATCTATTTCTTCAAGCCCCGGTGGGCGGGGGCCGTAAAACTTGCCCTTACCAGCGAGATGATAGAAATATGTTGGTGGACAATTACTCGTAAAATTGTTATTCACTGAAAAACAGCGACATAATAAGTCAAACCTGTGTTAAGCAAGCACCTCAGGGATGATCAAAATGTGCTTGCTTAAGACAGGAGCTTGCTTAATACAGGTGACTATTAATGCATTTGGCTTTTTTCGGGAACTAAATGCATGCTTGTTTATGATAGGTTGGTTGCTTAATAGAGGTGATCACTATGACAGGTTTTACTGTATGATAATGTTGTCTAGTCTGTCAAAGTCTGTTGTGAACAGCGTACAGAATTTAGTATATTAATTAGGGGATAATTGTATTGCAAATTGTAATTTGGGGAATTAAAGCAGCGGTTTTACGGTCGGAAATTTCGTTGTACGGCGACACGTCAGCAGAGCCGTACAACGGAATTTGCGAGTGTAAAACCGACGATTTACCTCCCCAAATGACAAATTTCAAAACAGTTATCCCCATTCTAATGCAAAAATTCACTTGTTTTGTTAAAAAAAATGTTGTTTTTGCCCTTAAACGGCAAGCGCATTGAGCTGCGTAAAAGCAAATACTAACCAATAAAAAGAGACGTTACATGATGACGTCTGATTTCCGATTAATGACGTTATCCAATCGCACGTCGCGTTACATACGCAAGTGCATTAGAATTATTAGCAAGAGGAGACAAAGAAATTGGCGGGCGATAAAATTTTCACGTCTGCTTTGGATGACTGTTAAAAGCAAAAGAACGCAAATTTGATAAGCTTCGTATTTTAAATTTACAGGGGCAAACTACGTGTCGACGTTGGCGACGCAGAAGAGATTGTTTTTGAAGAGACGTTGAATGGTGCCTCAAAATCTGTTGTATCGCGATCAGCTGATTCTGTTCAAAGACAAGAAAGTATTGGTAATTGAAATTATTACAGAAAATTTCAATAATCTAATATCTGGCTCTTTTACCATCGTTCTTAAGGGGAATTGGAACACCTTCAGGGGAGACAACTCCTGCAAAAGTATTTTTGTCTCCCAAGTCGATAGGGGTCAACTCTTAAAGGAAAGAATTTGCTCATGAGTTTCTTTTAAGAGTAGACCTTTTTTCAGTTGGACAGGGCTTATAGAAAAGCAAACAGGAAGTCCCGAAAGTTTTCTGCCTTTGAAAAATGGCGAAAAAATCTGCCATATGCTCCCAATCCCCTTAAGCCGTAACAGAATTCTTTTACAAAGTTTCAGATTACCAATATTTAGGGCTAATTTAACGCTCTGCATGCTGGGTATTTTTTCATAACAGCGACATTTTGAAATTTTTCTAATTTTCCCAGAAAACAGGATTTGGCATCTCACATGGAGACAATCTGCATGAAAAGTCAAGTTCTGTTTTCTGGAAAAATTATAATCAATTTATCGACTACTGAATTCGCCTAGGGAGTGGTAAAGGTTAAAGTTATTTCCTATTTCATCATGAAAATATATAAGGTTTGTGTGCTTAAGAGAATCGCCTTCAAATAAGTAATAAATAGTTACGTTCTACGTGATATCGAAACCATCAGGTGAACAAGTCCGTGAAATGAAGACCCCCGACCCTATACCCCACTGTATACAGAGAAAACTGGGGTCTACGGGGGTATACATTATTTTTCTTGTTTTTGCTCTAAGACATAGGTTGTGGGTAATCGTTAGTACAGCCTCAAAGGTGCGGTTCAAACGAGCACCCACGACCTATGTTTGCCGTATGGGACAATGCCGTCTCTAATGGGAGCTGTGGGTTGATTGTATCGATTCCTGATCATTGCCTCAACTTCTATTTTTTATAAGAAAAATATCACGGATTTTCACCAGAAAAATCGCCATTTTGGGGATGTGAAAAAATGCACTATGTCGCACGGGTGTGTTATCGTAATGGACAGCTCTTTAATCCTCATGATCGGAAGCTTTTTCTTTCTAATAACCGTGTCCAGGACACATTTGGGATCATATATACAACCCGTTCAAAGTACACACTGGTAAAGGCAAGCGCGCAGGGTAAGGAACAAACACACCGGATAAGGAAATTTTTCCGCTCAGGATAAAAAAGAAAATGGCGGATTGGGTATCACATGTGCAGGTTTGTTGTTGTTCAAGATCTCGTGTTATGGTTACTTATCAATACGGCTGCTCACATTAGCTTCACGGAATGCACATATTATTCACAAATTTATCTTCGATGGTCCGAATTCGACAGTTACAGCCAGTCAAACGGAGAACCGGACACAGTGGAGCTACTCCACCGCGAAATCTCATTATTTTACATGAAACGCTCTTCTGGGAAGATGGCATGCACTTTTTTGTTGGTTGTAGACATACACATGATAAATCGGACTGTTGCAAATACGATTTAAGGAAAATTTGAAATTAGAAGGCCCACAGTGAGAAATCCTAGTTCAATTTTCAATACAACGCCCACGGGCAAGGAAATGGGTACAACGCATATGATAAGACACAACATTTTCCGGGGAAAATGGTTGTTGTATGGTCATAGCACTAGGAAATTTCCATCTCAGATTAGGTTTTCCGATATTAATAATTAGTCCTACATAGTTTAAAGCACCAATTGTGACCTTTAGGAAACGTTCACAGTTTGTGTGCATTGTCTTGGCATGTGCATTGCTCTGGTTCTAGCAATGTACCCCCCCCCCCCCATCCACACACACATACACACACACTATGAATCTAGGACGATTTGGCCCGGACGATTTGACCTAGGTGAATTCGGCCAAGGAGAATGTGGTCCATAAAAAAATATTGCGTAGGACAACAAGGCTAATATAATGTCCTGTGCAAATTGACATTTAAATGTTTATGATTTGTTTTCAGTAATGCCTATTGGTTTGTTTGTTTGTTTTGGAGTTTAACGGCCCAGTCAACACTATTTTAGGTCATTTTTGAGCCGGTCAGTTTACCTATCCACACTTTTCCTGGACAGGCTTATACGTAAGCGGTTAACCAGTACACTGTACATTTTTTCGCCAGAAACTGACAACTCCCCTTCTTGAATCAGCGGAAGGGAGAGAATGACCGTAGAAAAGATTTCATTATCAATCTCCACGAAAGAATGTTGCCGACCCCCGCGGGAATCGAACCCGCGTCCTCCTGATCACCAGTCAGACGCGCATCCGACTGAGCCACCGAGGCCGGCGATGCCTCTTGGAAGGAACATTTTAAAGAAGATTTTAATCAATTAGAAATTTTATTTTTGTTTTTAAAACTATATCTGTAAGCCTGTGGTATTCTGACTGGCCGAAATCGTTAGTAGCAAAGACATAATAATTGATAACTATATAAAAAAAAAAAGAAAGAAAAAAAAGATAAATTTATTGATTTTGTTTAAACTTGTTGGAAGAGAATATCAATTAGCATTTGGTTAACTGGCTGACTGATTTGCTGACAGGTCATGTTTCCTTGCTTTCTTTTCTTGCTTGAGGTTTAACGTCCCCCTCAACACTGTAAATGTCATTTTGGAGACGTTGCTTCCGATTTTGTGGGACTTTTGCCCGACATTGAGATGAAATGACATCTCAAGCCCTGTCACCCAATGAAACCAATGGGGTTTATTAGCATTGACGGTCCGCCTCACACCGCGGTTCCTGGACAGGCTTAGATCCTCTAAGCGGTTTCCCAGTACTAGTGTGTGGGCCGGATTCAGCTCTGCGTGGAAGCATCATGCAGCCCATATATTTCTTCAAGCCCCTTCTGGGGGGACCTTACTATTACTGGTGATGATGATGATGATCATCATCATCATCATCATGCTCGGTATTATTATATCAACAATCATCTTCACCACCACCACTATAACAACAACTACTACTACTATTACCACTACTACTACAAGTACTACTGATGAAGATGATTATGATCATAGTGGGTGTTATGATGATGATTGTGATCATGATTGCGGTAATGATGTCATCACAACCGCATCATCATCATCATCATCATCATCATCGTTATCACTATTGCTACTACTTTAACTATGACTAATAAATCATTTACTGATGAAAATTATTTACGCGCATCCGACTGAGCTACCGAGGCCGGCATAATCATTCAGTTACCAATACATGTACATACTTTAATATTTGCCTTGCCCATCGGGGCTTAAGAAATAGATGGGCTGCATGATGCTTCCACGCAGAGCTGAAACCGACCCACACACGAGTATTGGTAAACTGCATCTAAGCCTGCCTAGGCAAAGCGGTGCGAGTCGACCCGTCCATGCTTATAAACCCTATTTGTTTCATTTGGCGGCAGGGCTTGCGATGTCGTTACCTCTCAGTGTCGGGTAAAAGTCCCACAAAATTGGAAGCAACGTCTCCAAAATGACCTTTACAGTGTTGAGGGGGACGGTAAACCTCAAATCAAACACAATATTTGCCTTATATCCGACGACGAACTGCGTACAAAGGGCATGTTAAGATTTCCAATTATATCTGCCCCCCCCCCCCCACTCCCCACCCCACTCCACCCCATCCCCCCACCCCGGAATATTTGTTTCATAAATGTTGTATGGTGAAGTTATATGAAAAGATACAGCTTCAAAGAAAAACAAATCAATAAAATGTTTGGTCATTCACAAATAAGGTATGTTTTTACCATGACTACCGATTTTGACCAAAATTGCAAAATTTGTCACCTTTATGGCTTTCAAAATATAACAGCCTAGCCTTGCCTGTACATATTTAGTATTTTGTATACAGATAAAGTATTAGAAGCCTCCGTGGTCGAGTGGTTACGCTACTCGCCTTGTAAACCAGGGGTCGCAGGTTCGACCCCGGGCTTCTCCAGACTTTCCGATGAGTCTTTAAACCGAGGTCCCGTCTCCGTATGACCTTAGCTGTTGGTGGGACGTACAACTGAAACACTCACTCACAGATAAAGTATTGGCCCTTTCAAGATTATTTCACTCATATCGAGCCGATCGTTAATCAGAGGTGGGCGAAAACCGGAGTACCCGGAGAAAAACCACCTGACCTTCCGTTGCAGAACTTGGCGAAACCATGCAATAGGTATGTCTCACGAATTTGGCGAAGTTATCTTATTTTCAGCCAAAAGAACAAACATACACTTTTCTACCACAAATACTGCATGGACATAAATATCATTTCTCTAATTCATGATCGCGATGAACCAAATCCATCTATCCCCTCATAGGGTATGATTATATTGCTAGAACCAGAGCAATGCACATGCCAAGACAATGCACACAAACTGTGAACGATTCCTAAAGGTTACAATTGGTGCTTTAAACTATGTAGGACTAATTATTAATATCGGAAAACCTAATCTGAGATGGAAATTTCCTAGTGCTACGACCATACAACAACCATTTTCCCCGGAAAATGTTGGGTCTTATCATATGCGTTGTACCCATTTCCTTGCCCGTGGGCGTTGTATTGAAAATTGAACTAGGATTTCTCACTGTGGGCCTTCTAATTTCAAATTTTCCTTAAATCGTATTTGCAACAGTCCGATTTATCATGTGTATGTCTACAACCAACAAAAAAGTGCATGCCATCTTCCCAGAAGAGCGTTTCATGTAACATAATGAGATTTCGCGGTGGAGTAGCTCCACTGTGTCCGGTTCTCCGTTTGACTGGCTGTAACTGTCGAATTCGGACCATCGAAGATAAATTTGTGAATAATATGTGCCTTCCGTGAAGCTAATGTGAGCAGCCGTATTGATAAGTAACCATAACACGAGATCTAGAACAACAACAAACCTGCACATGTGATACCTAATCCGCCATTTTCTTTTTTATCCTGAGCGGAAAAATTTCCTTATCCCGTGTGTTTGTTCCTTACCCTGCGCGCTTGCCTTTACCAGTGTGGTAAAACAAAGATCAGGAATTGATACAATTAACTTACTCCACCCATAAAAGACACCAAAGGGAAAGAAATACAAACATTAAGCGACCAGACCATAATGGAAACCAAACAAAGGAAGGCCATAAGGACAGTTACTTTCCCACAAAATGGCCATATGGCCATCCAAAACCAAAAGACACAAGTGATACACACAGTAAGTAACAAACAATAACATAAATAAATCGCCACAGAAGAGCCGCCTTGGAACGGTCAGTGGAAGATTTCCACTGGGGGGCTTAAATCGATTTTACGTGGCCACAATCCTCGCCCTTACTTCCGTCGCGATTTAGACAAATAATTTGTTCAGTCCGCATGAAGGCCTCCTAACTCATCAGTGCAACATCTCCGTGAACACAAAAATCAAAGAACCACAGAGGTGAGACAACGGTGAGGACTCGACAGCAAGAAACCACTGAAATGCTGGAGCAAAAGAAAACCAACAGTTAGACTCCGATGAGCCCGATCAGAGACAGAGCATCAGGCACCAACCAACATTTTCTCTTTAATTTTCAATAAGCCTTTACGTTGGAGCCGTCATAGAATCTGGGGCCTGACCCACCGGCGTGCAATTAAAGAGGGAAGCAAAGTTGCCAACCGTGATTGGGTTAACTACCAAGACATGGATATTTCGACCCTTTTAGTATTTCCCATCGCACCATCCAAAGCAAGGAGGCATAATATGTACAATATATGGTTTGTTATAGAGTAAAATTTGTTTTTTAAGTGATTTGTAATCACATGAAAGGCGCAATACCTTGTTTTTAAAAGTGTCCTCTTGTTTATATTGTAGATTGAAAGATTCCAAAACTGCTTTCATCTTGAAATCTTGTATCCTGATGCCAAGATATTTAAGACAACACTGTGCATAACATGTATAAATTTGCATAAATTATGCAAATGGAATTACCTCAACTTGCACTTACACGGCTTTCAAAAAGAAACTATCTTTGGAATACTTTCCAATACTTCATCCAGAAGAGTGTAACTATTTTAACAATATATTTGATTTTTATGCAAATTAGATAGCTCGATGTCTTATCCACTTAAAAATCCAGTCTAGTATCTTAACTTCCTTACAACGTTATATCTGAACGACACCTGTATCAAAGACATCACCTACAGGCACCAATTAGATCTTATTTCAACTGACAGAAACACTTTCTTCAATTTTGTCGATTTTATATATTCTAACAAAGTAGCCCGAATACATAGAGGATCTTACATGAGTGCTCATGTATTATTGAATTTATTAAACGAGTTGAGGTAAAGAGATATAATGCGAGGCTTTGCCGATCATTTTATCCCTTTTCGTCAACGAGTTTAATAAATTGTTTGTATAGAGAATCTTACATGAGTGTTCATGTATTATTGAATTTATTAAACGAGTTGAGGTAAAGGGATAAAATGCGATGCTTTGCCGAGCGTTTTATCTCTTTTCCTCAACGAGTTTAATAAATTCAATAATACATGAGCACGAATGCAAGATTCTATATATTTATCATATGACATTTATTCACGGTTGTTTACAAAATATCAATATTCCGCCATTAGTAAACGCGACGTCGTTAAGGACGTCATACATGTAACGTTACGGGACGTATCTACCTAATTTGCATATTTAATATACGAGTGGATTATCGAAAAAATTACATGGCGTTATTACACTCTCAGACGCGACGTCATATGATAAATAATATGTGCAACTGATAAGAAGTGTTTTACTTATTCAAGGTGAAAGAGTGATCTCGAGCCCACCCATCATTCAGTCCGCAACCATATTCAAACCAAAGCATTGTTCAATTGGCGGAACCTTCGAAAAATACAAACTGAAACAGGAACCTGAAAAGCAACGACGAAATTTCAAAAGTAAGTAAAATTTGCTTCTGATTATATTCACTATTTGCCTTTCGAAAATGATTCTGGGCTTCTTGTTTATTTAGGGTGTACTTAACAGAAGTGATGGCAATTATCAAGAATCGATACAATTAACCCTGACTTCAAACGGAAAGAATCACAAACATGAATTCTAATGCACTTGCGTATTTAACGCGACGTCTGATTGGATAACGTCAAAAATTTGCGACAGTATATTCATCATGTAACGTCGCTTTTCATTGGCTGGCATTTGGTTTTAAGCAGCTCACTGTACTTGCCGGTTTGGGCAAAACAACATTTTGGAAACAAAACAAGTGAATAAGTGCATTAGAATGAGGATAACTGTATTGAAAATTGTCATTTGGGGAAGTAAATCGTCAGTTATCCCCTAAATGACTAGACCCTAACGGAAACATCAATAGCAGAAACCCAAAAGGACAGTTACTTTCCCACAAAATGGCCAACTAGCTTTCCAAAACAAAAAGATATAAACGATTCACACATTCGAAGACGAACTATAACAAAAATAAATCGCGACAGAAGAACCGCCTTGAAAAATGTCAAATATGTTCATCTTACATTTGGATTCTTTAGTGCTCTAAGAAAACCTATCGTATCGGGCATGGCTTATCTTTTTATTTTGAATAGTCGTTTGGCCATTATGTAGGAAAGTCACTGTCCCTTTGGTTTTTCGCTTGTGAGGTTTTCATTAGGGTTAGTTATTTCATGTTCGTGTTTCTTTTCCTTTGGTGTCTCTGATGGGAGGTGTTTGGTAATTATATAAATTCCTGATCATTGCCATAAACCCATGATTACAGTCAACGAAAAAGACACAGGCATGGTTTCTATAGTGTGTGGAAATATTTATCAGTATTATTTCTTAACTAATACACAAGAAAAACAACATAAACCTCAGTAAAATCTTGCATTATGTACACTAAGTACATTTATGTACAACATTGATAATATGCGTGTGGATATTCCTTTGTTTCTTAAAAAGAGGATCTTACACGAGTGGTCATTTCATATGATATTTATGAAACGAGTCTTCGGAAGTGACCACGAGTGTAAGATTATGTTTATCATACGACCACTTTACATTGGATTGATTTTATCGCCTTTGAATTCGGCAATTGTTTCCACAAAAATGCATTGTTGACATGGACGTCGTCATGACGTTACTTAATGCCGCCAAAATGTTATTACACGTGTGGATATACGATTTTTATTACACGACGTTATCCGCTGCTCGTCAACTAATGCTATTTATATAAATCAGTAACATAGAAATATTTCGCTTAAAAAGATAAATCAGGCTGTAAACTCCAAATATTTGAACTTAGTTTACCGCCTTGGAACTGTCAGCGGAAACGAATTCCACGTGTGTGTGTGTGTGGGGGGGGGGGGGGGGGGTCTTAAATCGATTTTACGTGGCCACAATCCTCGCCCTTACTTCCGTCGCGATTTAGACAAATAATTTGTTCAGTCCGCATGAAGGCCTCCTAACTCATCAGTGCAACATCCCAGTGAACACAAATAATCAAACAACCACAGAGATGAAACAACGGTGCGTACTCGACAGCAAGAAACCTAGAAACTTAGCCTGTACAGGTTAAGCGGTTGGAGCCGGACGGTCCATGGTTATAAACCCTGTCGGTTTCACATGGCGACAAGGCTTGAGATGTCATTTCATCTCAATGTCGGGTAAAAGTCCCACAAAGTTGGAAGCAACGTCTCCAAAATGACCTATACAGTGTTGATGGGGATGTTAAATGTTCTATAAAAGGGTTATCCTTTGGAAGCAAGGAATACACCACAGAACTAAAAATATGGAGTGTACATGTTTTCTGGGCCAGACTAGCTAGTTTCGGCCATTTAGGCCTCATCAGTGACGCTCAGATATTTTCAAGATTCCACAATGGAATCAATGATCCCAAAGGACAAGAAAATATAATCTACACTATGATGTAGGGCAGGGAGACGTTTTACCGCCGCCACACATTCCCACACACCAGCTGTAGTGAAGTTAAATGTTCTATAAAAGGGTTATCCTTTGGAAGCAAAGAATACACCACAGAACTAAAAATATGGAGTGTACATGTTTTCTGGACCAGACTAGCTAGTTTCGGCCATTTAGGCCTCATCAGTGACGCTAAGATATTTTCAAGATTCCACAATGGAATCAATGATCCCAAAGGACAAGAAAATATAATCTACACTATGATGTAGGGCAGGGAGACGTTTTACCGCCGCCACACATTCCCACACACCAGCTGTAGTGAAGTTAAATGTTCTATAAAAGGGTTATCCTTTGGAATCAAACAATCAAACAAAACATTTCAAGCGTGCATAATTCATATTTTCAGAGTTATTAAAATATACCATATAAAAATAAACATTATTAAAAGTTAAAGATAAATCCAAGGAGAGCCACAGTTACAGGTCGTAGTTTGGGTCTTCAGGTCATTAATTCTACGCGACGTCTGATCGAATATCGCCAAAGATTTGCGACAGTATGCGATATAGTATCGGAAAGCCGACATCATCACGTAACGTCTCTTTTTATTGGCTGGCCTTTAGTTTTACGCAGCTCACAGCGCTGGCCGCCTTAATAGAACAATTTTCAATAAAACAATCGAATGAGTGCATTATTTGGATGATAACCGTATTGAAAATTGTCATTTAAGGCGGTAAATCGTGGTTTTTACCGTTGCATCGCCGTAAACGAGGTATCCGATCATAACCTCCCCAAATGGCAAGTTATCCCCTTATTCTCTTCGTTATTTGTGGCTTTGCTTGTGTAATTGTTGGGGTATGTTTCGGTAAACAAGAACTTGACTTATTTGCACGACTGGATGAATGAAATTCGGTCCACTTACTCTATTCATTGCCCTCTGTTGAGATCTATGACACATGTATCTATGGAAAATAGAAGTGAAGGCAATGATCAGGAATCGATACTATTAACCCACAGCTCCCATCAGAGACACCAATGGGAAAGAAACACAAACATGAAACAACAAACCCTTATGGAAACATCAATATCGGATAGCAAAAAGGACAATTACTTTCCCACAAAATGGCCAATTAGCTATCCAAAATAAAATAATATAAGCGACACAGACACCCAAAGACAAACCATAACAAAAATAAACCGCGACAGAAGAACCGACTCTTTCTTTTTATAGGACAGTAGTTGATATTTAATGCATATGTTGACTGTCATACGACAGGCTAATGTTATTTGGCATTTCTTTATAGAACAAATGCAGGCAAGTCTGAAGAGCGCTAAAGAAAAAGACTCATTGTATGTCGAGACAAGAGCATTTGAGGATCTTACTCATATAGCTGATGACCGACACTGGGCCACTATAATAGGGGTACCTGGAGATGGGAAATCAGCGATGGCTACACACCTTTCTCTGCAGTATAACAAGAAAGGCTACCAACATTTAGAACTTCACTGGGGCCAAGACTGGAAGAGCTGGGTTGATGGAACTTGTGGAAAAGATAAAGGAAAGAAACAGTTTGTGGTCATTGATGATATTTTTGGTCGAATGAGCGTTGACGAAAGAAAAGTGAGTGACTGGTCTTCTATAATTGACCTGATGCAAAGAGTTGTGAAACAAAGGGAAGGTGATTTAGTGGTTGTTTGTACTAGCAGAAAGTATGTGTATATGGATGTGAAATCAAAACTTACCAAATTTGCGGCTTTTCGAGAGTCTTCAATTGTCGACATGACTCTCGAACGGTTTGCTTTAGAAAGGAGCGAAAAACAGAAAATATGGAATATTTACGCACGCAGGTATAATGTAAGCACCAACATGCCAGAATGCGTCAACCAAGATAGGCAGTCTCCCCATGGATTTCCACACTGCGTTGAACTGTATGCTACCAACCCAGCTCTACAAAAGGAAGGCGTTACATTCTTCGATAATCCTATGAAGTTTGTCTGTATGGAAATAGAAAACTTCATTGAAAATGACAGGATGAAGTATTGTGCTCTCTTGTTTGTTTTATTCCATAAGAATAAACCTGCAAAGAACTTCTTTGAGCAACGTTCTTTCCAGTCAGACGACGTTAAGAGAATATATGAAGCAGCAGGACTGGCACAGGCTCCAACTAAAGTTGACTTAAAAGGAGCGTTCAGGGCTTTAAAAAGTACGTACATATCTGAAACAGATGACTACTATAGTTTCTCACACGACTCAATACGAGAAAATCTTGCATACATGTTCATCCAAGAAAACCCTGTTCATGCAATTGAAGACATTGAATTTTGTTATTTGACGGACCACACCAGAGTCGAGGGTCTTGGGATAGAAGAAAAGAAAAATATTTTTGTACTCCCTCAAGAATATAACGACCTGCTTATCAGAAGAATGGTAAAAGAAATAAGGAATGGTAATATTATTACAGTTTGTGCCCACCGAGCCTGGACTGAACCTCTGTTTATTAATAGGTTCTTGCAGTTTGTGCTTGAAACAGGAGGCGAACAGCATCCCGCTGGTGATGAAAGTTGTATTGCAGACATTTTTACAACGAAAGACAGTACGACATTCGATTTTGATCTGTTCGAGGCTCTGAGGTTCTTTGGGCATCATTATGCCGTCAGCCAGCTACTGGAACGAAAAGATCTGTTCCAACATATACAAGGTACATGCATATAAATTATTCCATGTCCCACTGTCCTTTCAAAAGATTAAAACTTTCATAGGCCTATCGGAACCCGAATTCTGTGGTGATGTAGTATATAAATTTACAAAAGTACATGCCTGTAATGACTTTAGTACCCAATTTCGTAAAATCGTTCGTCGATATATAAAGATTGGGTACAACATAAATGTTATAAAACAGACTGCATGCATGGTGGTTAACCCAATCACGGTTGGCAACTTTGCTTCCCTCCATGATTGACACCGGTGGGTCGGGCCTAAGATTATATGACGGTTCCAGCGTAAAAATCATAAATGGAATTTTATTTTAGTATTCTTTATGTTGGTTGGCGCCTGATGCTCCGTCTTTGGTCGGGCCCCTCGGAGTCTAACTGTTGGTTTTCCTTTGCTCCAGCAATTCTGTTGTTGTATGCTGTCAAGTCCTCAACGTTTTTGCATCTCTGTAGTTTTTTATTTGAATGTTCTCGGAGATGTTACACTGATGAGTTAGGAAGCCTTAATGCAGACTAAACAAAATTAGTGTATACCGCGACAGAGGTAAGGGCGAGGATTATGGCCATGTAAAATCGATTTAAGCCCCTCAGTGGAATTCTTTCCATTGACCGTTCCAAGGCGGTTCTTCTGTGG
Organism: Lucinisca nassula; assembly: GCA_963580285.1. Taxonomy (NCBI): domain Eukaryota; kingdom Metazoa; phylum Mollusca; class Bivalvia; order Lucinida; family Lucinidae; genus Lucinisca; species Lucinisca nassula. The sequence continues at coordinate 1,773,281 of OY757022.1, forward strand.
CGGCTTATTTATGTTGTTGTTCCATCAACTTACTGTGTGTATCACTTGTGTCTTTTTATTTTGGATGGCCATTTGGCCATTTTGTTGGAAAGTAACTGTCCTTATGGCCTTCCTTTGTTTAGGTTTCCATTATGGTCTGGTCGCTTCATGTTTGTGTTTCTTTCCCTTTGGTGTCTTTGATGGGTGGAGTAAGTTAATTGTATCGATTCCTGGTCCTTGTTTTACTTCTACTTTAAAAGAAAGACACAGGGAGCGCCACAATGACAAGATGCAGCCTACCAATGGCACCAACAGGAAAAGTAACCAACAATAAGGAATGACGGTTTGTGATATTTTCATGAATTTTTTTATAAATGTAAAGCACGAGACGGCTTGCAGAACATAAGAACCGTTACTCTGGCTGACCTCTTTTGGAGTAACGGCCCTATGAACATGGTAAATGTCGAAAATAGCCATTCCTGCCAATTTTACTTGTGTCCGCTTTGTAAGTAGGGTCTAAGCCTGCTCAGGCAAAGTAGTGCAAGTAGGTCCTTCCATGCATAAAATCCTATTGGTTTCATTGGGCGGCAGGGATTGAGATGTCATTTCATCTCAATGTCGGGTAAAAGTAACGTCTCCGAAATGACCTAAATAGTGGTGACGGGGACGTTAAACCTCTAACCGAATAAACTATAGAAAAAAATAAGTCAAAATAAGACGAGGTGTAAAACGCCTGAACCGCAGTTATGGCTTACCTGCTTCTGGAGTTTGTTTGTTTGTTTGATTTGAGGTTTAACGTCCCCGTCAACACGGTAAAGGTCATTTGGAAGACGTTGCTTCCAATTTTGTGGGACTTTTACCCGACATTGAGATGAAATGACCTCTCAAGCCCTGTCGCCCAATGAAACCAATAGGGTTCATAAGCATGGGCGGTCAGACACTCACACCGCTTTGCCTGGGCAGTCTTAGATCCTATAAGCGGTTAACCAGTACTCGTGTGTGGGTCGTATTCAGCTCTGCGTGGAAGCATCATGCAGCCCATATATTTCTTCAAGCCCCGATGGGCTGCTTCAGGAGTTATGGCCTTTTAACCATTGAAAAAAGTTATTTCTGTAATATATTTGTTTCTGCTCTGTAACTTGAAAACTGTTCGAGATAGTTCCTTGAAAATTTTGTGCAAATGTACATCACCACAATATGATGTGCAGAACACTAGAAGCATAACTCTTGGTTTTCTGCTTTTGAAGTTGCCGCCCTTTGAACATTGTAAACAGTGATCCTAGTCCTACACTTCTGCCCTTTCTTTAACTTGAAAATGGTTCCAGTAATTTTCTTGAAGCGTTGTAAAAATGTGAAGCAACATAAGACGACAGTTAGAATTCTAGCACCATAGGTCTGGCTTTACTGATTTTTTTATTCTTGCTCTTCGAACATTAAAAATTACGTTTTCTGTGATATGCTTGTATCTACCCTGAAAATAGAAAAGTGTTTTGAGATATTTTTACTAAACTTCACATGAATGTAAAGCACCACGGATCTGCAGTAAATGGGAACTGTAATATGGGGATCACCCATGGCTTTTCAAATATCTTCCGATGGACCCAGGCAAATGTTATTGCAAAAACATAACCACGATCCTTGATATACCTTTTCAGTGGTTCTCGCTACATAGAGGATCTTACATGAGTGCTCATGTATTATTGAATTTATTATACGAGTTGAGGAAAAGGGATAAAATGCGAGGCTCTGCCGAGCATTTTATCTCTTTTCCCCAACGGGTTTAATAAATTCAATAATACATGAGCACGAATGCAAGATTCTATTTATCATATGACATTAAGAGCGTATTTTATTCACGATTGTTTACAAAAATGTCAACATTCCGCCGTTAGTAAACGCGACGTCATTAAGGACGTCGTACATGTAACGTTACGGGACGTATCTACCTAATTTGCATATTTAATCCACTAGTGGATTATCGAAAATAATACATGACGTTATTACACTCTCAGACGCGACGTCATATGATAATGTCCGATATTACAAATCCAAGTTCGAAACATATCCGAATATATGTATTATGTTTTCAGATGTCGTTAACATTCCAACAACAATCCATTGTATTGGACCATTGTCTCTATGTTTGTACCACATGATGGACTCCATTGGTGCATCGGCAAAAGTCAGGGAATTTCAGATGAAGTCTGCAATCACTATGGAAATCCTAGACACCTTTAGTGCTCACCTTGCGAATCAAAGTCTAAGTTGCTACATCTTCGGTAGTCATTCGGAAGGAACCAGAATTCCATCTTCAACAACCAAACTGGAATCTGATGTCAATTATGTGTTCTGCGATGAACAATACGAGGTTATACAAAACATTTCAGAAGCAAACGCGGAAGACAAGCCACAGCTATTAACTATAACTGATGAAGAAACAAAGCCTGGATATGTTAAACTCCAATATGTCGTACACGGTATGCCACAAACAGCTGGTCTTGTAGGAAATAAATTTCCTGAACACACAGTACTGGACAATAAAGATAACGTTGTTGTTCACCGAGAACGCCCGGAGAAGATTCATATAGATGAACAAGTCGGTTCAGAAACAACAACTGATATTACAACGGGAAATCCTTTCAATATCTGTCATTCATACCGATGTCCGACGTGGCCAGACATCACCAGAAAGTGGGTGAAAAGAGATCGGCACTATAACTGGCCATCGCGACATGATATTGAAAAGATCAAGTCTTCAGGATTTTTCCTAGTTCCTGTTGGTTGTCGCGGAAGCACCGAAAATCACTTAGAATGGAAAATGTCCTTTCTAGAACCGGAAAGAATATTAATGTTCAGTCTAAATGATACCCAGTATAAATGCTACATTATACTGAAGATGGTAAATAATGATATTATATCCAAATTCATTAAGGAGCCTGCGTTGGTGTCGTATCATTTAAAAACATGCATGTTTTATCTGATCGAGAACACACCTGGCGAAACCTGGAGACCTGACAATCTGTTGGAATGTGTCCAAGGTTGTCTCAAATGTATTCTTAAATGGACAGTAAATGGGGAGTGTCCAAATTACTTCATCCAAGAGGAGAATATGTTTTATGGGAGAATACATGGCGAGCTACAAACCAACCTCAGGAACGTGTTGCAGAAACTGCTTGCTTCGGATTTCAAATACTTCCTTTCGATCCTCTGTGGAAAACTTGGACAAGCCTTCAATCACAAACTAACAATTACTTATAGTGGAAATGTCGATGATGCTGCTGTAGTAAAGCCAGACCATGTTCTTGCTCCAGGCATTTGTAAACTGAATGTTAAAGCTGTTAGCTTCATCGTGCTTGTAAGGAACAGACTACTCTTCCAGTGCGGCAAACAACAACTTAGAACGTCTGTTGATGTTCTTTGGAATACTGTCATAGATCTAAAACGGACAAAAACAATAACAGACCATTCTGTAAAGCAGACAAAGAGAGCAGTGGCCTTTGTGTTGCCGTACATAGAACTCAGTTTCATGTCCAGCCTGGTAGCCAGAGAAAATGACAGAAAAGAACAAACCTTAAGCGATATACTTTTCAGTAGAAGATGGTCAGACATAAGCAACATGTCAAATCTGTATTCTGCAAAGCTCAAACAAGCAACATTCCTCTATATGACTGGGTATTCCGACGCCTCCTTAGAGATACTTCTAAGCTTGGAAGAATTAATTGGTCCATATACAGTGTCGGTTTGTGGTTGCAGAGGGTCACATCACTATTCAATAGATGAAAAATCTAAAGTAGCACTGGAAAAGAAACCGGGAACAGAAATACGCTTAAGGTACTGTATGCCATGCATAGAGTTTCTGCCGAAAGAAAGAGAGATTATTCCAGATGCCCTTGCTTGTGAGATGAATAGATCAAGTGAAATCTATTCAGTGGAAAATGAGCCATACCAGTTTTGGTACGACTGGGCGGTGGTTGATAGCAAAATTCTGTTGTATTTCCTTTTGTATCTGAACCATTCAGAGTTGGAGAAGAAAGAACAAGTATATGCAGATGTCAAGCACTTAGAGGACGTGCTGAAATTAGATAGGAATCTGGGCCATAGGGAAACGGGTTTCAACCTTCTAGGGTGTATTTACAGGCAGGAAGGAAATGATAAAATTGCAAAAAAATGTTTCCAAAGATCATTAAGTTTACAGCCAGTATACAATGCTGCAAGATTCCATTTAAAAATGTCAAAATAAAAGGCAATCTAATGCAACTGCATAACATACTAGTTAGTATATATGAAAAATAAGAAACTTGAGCGTTCCGATTGTGGAAAATAGAAGTGAAGGCAATGGTCAAGAATCAATACAATTAACCAACAGCTCACATCAGAGACACAAAGGTAAAGAAACACAAACATGAAATAACTAGATCCCAATGGAAACATCAATAGCGGAAAGCCAAAATGACAGTTACTTTCCCACAAAATGGACATTTGGCTATCCAAAAACAATATATATATATACACGCACTCAAAGACAAACCACTACAAAATAAACCGCAACAGAAGAACCGCCTTGCCCATCGGAGTCTAACTGTTGGTTTTCTTTTGCTCCAGTATTTCAGTGGTTTCTTGCTGTCGAGTCCTCACCGCTGTTTCATCTCTGTGGTTGTTTGATTGTTGTGTTCACGGAGAAGTTGCACTGATGAGTTAGGAGGCATTCTTGCGGACTGAACAAATTATTTGTCTTAATCGCGACGGAAGTAAGGGCGATTAGGGTCTGTTGTTTCATGTTTGTGTTTCTTTCCCTTTGGTGTCTCTGATGGGAGCTGTGGGTTAATTGTATCGATTCCTGATCATTGCCTCCATTTCTATTTTTCAATGATTTCAGATTGGTTTTCAACGGAAAGGGACATCATGAACTCTCTTTCATAACGAAACAAGAACAGATCAGCCACAAGGAATGCGCAATTTGAACCCATTTGAATACCCACAACTTGTCTAAATAACTTAGTACCAAATCTTATATAATATTGCCAAGTATAATTGTGAGAGCTTCACACACTTTCTGACATGATCATAAAGTATAATTTTTATGCTCTTCAGAAGTGAAAAAGCATGTCTTACATTACATGCAAGATAGAGGGAGTCTTCCCTGTGAAATGCCCATTCAATTAAATCATTAAATTTTTCTTTTATAAGATTATGATGAAGTGTAGTGTAAAGGGTGGAAAAATCCTAAGTAGACAGACTTGAAGCACGAAAACGTCTGGGTTTCATTTTTTTTTAAACTTCATTAGAATTTTTATAGACTAAAACAAATTTCAGCCCATAGGTAATAAAGAATGTGTCATATCTCAATCCCATCTCCAAATCTGGAGGCTACATTTTGCCACTTTGTCAAACTTTCGAAACAAAACAAGAGGGCCATGATGGCCTTGGATCGCTCACCTGATCCATAATGTAACAAGTGGGCTCAGTTGGGGCAATATTGGCCCCCATGGCTATAATTTGCATAATATTGGGGGAGGTCTAAACGGTGAAGCTTCGTAGCTAATATCAAAGACTGGAGCCTTAAGGTTTTCTTTATATAAGTCTATATAAAACCTGTGGGCCCCGGGGCGGGGCCATTTTTGGCCCTAGGACTATAATTTGAACAATCATGGAAGAAATCCACAAGACGAAGCTTCATACCAAATATCAAAGACCTTGGCCGTTTGGTGTCAGACAAGAAATTTTTCAAAGGTTTTCCCAGTACGATTCTTTGTTTAACAAGTGGGCCAGGGGGTGGGCCCACCCTTGGCCCCAGGGCTGTAATTTGAACAATTTTGGTATAGGTCCACTAGATGAAGCTTCATACCAAATATCAAAGACCTTATCCTTCTGGTTTCGGACAAGAAGATTTTCAAAGATTTTTCCCCATATAAGTCAATGCAAAACCAGCGGGCACCGGGGTGGGCCCATTTTTTGCCTCAAGGCTATAATTTGAAAAATCTCGGTTCAATCTCAAGGCCTTGTGATTTCAGATAAGAAGATTTTTAAAGATTTTCCCTATATAAGTCTACGGTATATAAAACCAGACAATCTTGGTTGAGGTCAACTAGACAATGGTTCATAGCAAATATCAAAGAACTCAGCCTTCTCGTTTCAAACAAGAAGATTTATAAAGATTTTTCCTATATAAGTCTATGTAAAACCAGTGTCCCCCTCCCCCCTCCCCGGGAGGGGACATTTTTGCCCCCAGGGCTACAATTTGAACAGTTTTGACAATGGTCCACTAGACGAAGCTTCACATCAAATATCAAAGACCTGAACCTTCTGGTTTCAGAGAAGAATATTTTCCCTATATAAGTCTATGTAAAAACAAAGGGTCCCGGGGCGGGGGCATTTTTGACTCCCGGGCTATAATTTGAACAATCTTGATAGAGGTCCACTAGATGAAGCTTCACACAAAATATCAAAGGCCTGGGCCTTGCTGTTTTAGAGAAGAAGATTTTTAAAGATTTTCCCTGTAAGTCTATGTAAACCAAAGGGCCCTGGGGCAGGGGCATTTATGGCCCCAGGGCTGTAATTTGAACAATCTTGATAGAGGTCCACAAGATGAAGCTTCACACCAAATATCAAAGACCTGGGCCATGTGGTTTCGGAGAAGAAGATTTTAAAAGATTTTCCCTATATAAGTCTATGTAAAACAAAAGGGCCCCGGGGCGGGGGCAATTTTGTCCCAAGGGCTATAATTTGAACACTCTTGGTAGAGGTCCATTAGATGAAGCTTCATACTGAATATCAGAGACCTGGGCCATGCGGTTTCAGAGACTGTTTGGAAAGGTAGGGGTTGTCTTGAACAGCAGGATAAGGATTCTTCAAAAGCCATCTGATCAGTGTCTACATTGTTTGCATAGGTAGGGGTTGTCATGAACAGCAGGATAGGGATTCTTCAAAAGCCATCTGATCAGTGTCTACATTGTTTGCAAAGGTAGAGGTTGTCATGAACAGCAGGATAAGGATTCTTCAAAAGCCATCTGATCAGTGTCTACACTGTTTATAAAGGTAGGGGGTTGTCATGAACAGCAGGATAAGGGTTTTTCAAAAGCCATCTGATCAGTGTCTACATTGTTTACAAAGGTAGGGGTTGTCGTGAACAACAGGATTAGGGTTAAGATTGTCAAACAAGCTTAAAATCACGCAAACACACCTATATAATTTTGAACCCCACTTTTATGTAGAAAAACTGGGTTTTACAGGGGTAAACCCTATTTTTCCTATTTCTGCTCTAAAATATAGATTGTGGGTACTCGTTAGGACCGCCTCGACGAGGCGGTTCTAACATGTACCCACAATCTATATTTTGAGCAGAAATAAGAAAAAATATATATAGATTATGCTCCAACGGCGATATATTCATTGTCCGTATAGACATACCTCACTTTCTTCCGCTATATCATCAATTGGAGCATATATTATTATACCACAATTTTCCGACGGCGATACAAACTATATCGCCGACTTGAGCATAAAAAAAATAAATTATCGCCCTCTCAATAACACCTGAATCATCCTCAACACTCTATCATACTCAATCTTGCAATTTCCTGCTTAAAAGGTTTTATAGAGTTAAAATATCTCTGTTTTTCTCTAAAATTCTTTCCACCACACTTATCACAGATTTGATATTTTGCTGTAGTACCTTTACCACATTGCAAACATTTCACTACTTTACTTTTGTTATGTTTTATAATAAAATTATGAGCCTTGCAGTATATAGAATGCTTTACTGATTTGTTTTTACATGGTTTATTTGAACCTAACGGCAACATAGCACATATATTTTGCATACTTTGTGTTTCTATACTCATTTTTTATTTTATATTAAAAAAATATTTTTTATAGTTTAGAAGAAAACAAAAAATGAGTTCAGTAGAGAGACTATTACAATTACACAGCGAAGGAAGAATTAGTGATGAGGCTTTAGACAAGGGTCTTAAATCCTTAGATATTGAGAAACAGAAGAGTGATGCACTACAACAAACTTCTGCATTAGATAATTTGCGTAAAAGACGTAGAAATAAAAAGAAAAGAAAACGACAGCAACAAAATGCTGTTAAAACAAGTGAAAAAATTAATAATGAAGATATAGATGATGATACTAAAGAAGAGAAAAGTGCTCTGAAATTAGTTGATAAACCATTATGCAACTACTTTAAAACATATGAAATTGATGCTCATAAATATAAAGACCCAAATATTTTGTTTAATGATAAAAAATCTGTCATTATAGATAAAATTAATGAAGACATTAAAGAATACAATGGCATTAAATTTTCAATTGGGTTATCTATAAAGTTTTTTAAAGATGAACTTAATGGTGAAAGAAAAGAAGTTAACGGTGCATCACACGGAGAACAATGTGCAGTTCTTAATGAAAATAATTTAGATGAAAACTATAACAAACAAACAACTTATATACAAACATGGATTGAAAAATTCACAAATACCGCAACAGGTTTAGAAATTGACCATTGTATCAAACTCTATGTTAACATAGCAAAATATGAACCACTCAAAGGTTCTTCATATATTCCTCTTCCAAAAGTAATAGCAAACAAACAAAGTAGAAGTAAAACAAAGATCAGGAATTGATACAATTAACTTACTCCATCCATAAAAGACACCAAAGGGAAAGAAATACAAACATTAAGCGACCAGACCATAATGGAAACCTAAACAAAGGAAGGCCATATGGACAGTTACTTTCCCACAAAATGGCCATATGGCCATCCAAAATTAAAAGACACAAGTGATACACACAGTAAGTAACAAACAAGAACATAAATAAATCGCCACAGAAGAGCCGCCTTGGAACGGTCAGTGGAAGATTTCCACTGGGGGGCTTAAATCGATTTTACGTGGCCACAATCCTCGCCCTTACTTCCGTCGCGATTTAGACAAATAAATTGTTCAGTCCACGTGAAGGCCTCCTAACTCATCAGTGCAACATCTCCGTGAACACAAAAATCAAAGAACCACAGAGGTGAGACAACGGTGAGGACTCGACAGCAAGAAACCACTGAAATGCTGGAGCAAAAGAAAACCAACAGTTAGACCCCGATGGGCCCAACCAGAGACAGAGCATCAGGCACCAACCAACATTACCTTGAATTAGATCTCTCTAATTCTCAATAAGCCTTTACGTTGGAGCCGTCATAGAATCTGAGGCCTGACCCACCGGCGTGCAATTAAAGAGGGAAGCAAAGTTGCCAACCGTGATTGGGTTAACTACCATGCATGCAGTCTGTCGTATAATATCCATGTTGTACCCAATCTTTTTATATCGAAGAATGATTTTACGAAATTGGGTGCTGAAGTCATTGCGGTTATATATTTTTCTGAATTTATATACTAAGTCACCATAAAATTCGGGTTCCGATAGACCTTGTTGCAGAAGAGATTTAAGTCCAATATTGAATTTTGAAATTAAATCAGAATGGCGTCTATAAAATTTTGAAAAGGCTTTGCGTAGTTTATGGTACCTATAACCCTGATTAAGAAGTTTAGCCGTTAATAATTTATTACGAGTGTTGAAGTCAGTTACATGGCTACACACTCTAGCAAATCGAATTAATTGCGAAATATAAACGCCATAGGATGGCGCACGAGGAACATCACCATCCAAAAAAGGAAAATTTACAATCTCAAAATCAAAGTCATCGCGTTTATCATAAATTTTGCATGAAACAAACCCATCTACAATAGATAGATGTAAATCCAAAAACGGGGCCTCGGTATCAGAAGAATTTGCTTTATTTAACTGAAGTTCTGGGGGGTAAATCTGACTGATCAAACCATCGAAATAGGTATTATCAATATTTAATAAATCATCTAAATATCTAGAAGTGGAGCTGAAAGCTTCAATAATTTCAGATTGGTTATCAATGGAAAGCGACAAAATGAAGTCTCTTTCATAACAATACAAGAACAGATCAGCCACAAGAGGTGCGCAATTAGTACCCATCGGAATACCCACAATTTGTCTAAATAACTTAGTACCGAATCTAATATAAATATTGTCAAGTAGAAAGGTGAGGGCATCACACACTTTCTGACATGACCAAAGTGTATAATTCTTATGCTCTTTAGAAGTGAAAAATGCATTTCTGACATTACATGCAAGATAGAGAGAATCTTCTCTGTGAAAAGCCCATTCAATTAAATCATTAAGCTTTTCTTTTATAAGATTATGAGGAAGTGTAGTGTAAAGAGTGGAAAAATGTTAGCAATAATTAATATGAAAAACAACGATAATAGATGTTTAGAATGGGCATTAAAATCTGCCTTATATCCAGCAAAGAATAACTTGAATAATGTATATAGTTATAAAAAATGTCCTAATCTGAATATGGAAGGAATTGACTTTCCCACACCAATCTCACAAATACCAAAAGTTGAGAAACAAAACAATATAGCAATCAATGTTTATGGATATACAATCACAAAAAAGACAGAGAAACTTACTGTATTTCCATATCATATTTCAAATCAATCAAATGATAAAGAAAGAATTAACCTGCTTTTGATAACAGAAGATGTTGAAGAGGAAATTGATGATAATGAAGAAGGAGAAATAGATGAAAATTATAATCCTGATGATTATCCAGATGAAAAACCACAAAAGGAAACAAAATATCACTACTGTTGGATTAAAAGTCTAAATAGATTACTTCGTAATCAGAATAACAAACACGGTGCTACTTACTTTTGTGAAAGATGTCTTCACGGTTTTTCAAGAGAAGACCTACTAATCAAACACAAAGAAGACTGTGAAGGCATAAATAAATCTCCAATGCGAATAGAAATGCCATCAAAAGGTCTTATCAAGTTTAAAAACCATCAAAATCAAATACCCGTTCCATTTGTAATCTATGCTGACTTTGAAAGCATAATCAAACCCAAATCACAACAAAAAGGAGACAAATCAGAAATAACAAGCGAACACGAAGCGTGTGGATTTGGATATCAAGTTGTTAGATATGATGGTAAAGCAGACAAACCAGTAATATACAGAGGTGAAGATGTTGCAGAGGTTTTTTTAAATCATTTAGAATGTGAAGTAGAAAACATTAACAACGTTTTCAAACATCCCAAAAAAATAATAATGACAGAACAGAACATACAAGATTATGAAGAGGCTACTCATTGTTGGATATGTGAAAAAGAAATTGATGATGAAAAGAATCCAAAAGTAAAAGACCACTGTCATTTCACAGGAGAATATAGAGGACCAGCACACAAATCTTGTAATCTAAAACTTGCAATCAAACCAAATAAAACAAAAATTCCAGTTGTCTTCCACAACTTAAAAGGTTATGATAGCCATCTAATAATGCAGAAAATACACAAAGCAAGTGGAAACATTACTTGTATTGCAAATAATTCAGAGAAATTCATCTCATTCAGTATTGGACAACTTAAATTTTTAGACAGTTTTCAATTTATGGCTTCCTCTCTTGAAAAGTTGGTAGACGCAACAGATAAATCTGATTTTAAAATAACTAAATCTCAATTTGGTGATAAGACTGATTTACTTTTGCGTAAAGGTGTATATCCGTATGAATATATTGACAGTTTTGATAGATTTGATGAAACACAACTACCACCCATAGACAAATTCTACAGCAGTCTTACAGATGAAAGTATCAAACAAAAAGACTATGAACACGCTCAAAAAGTATGGAAACAATTTAACTGTAAAACATTAGGTGATTATCATGACTTATACCTCAAAACAGATGTTCTCTTACTTGCAGATGTTTTTCAAAAGTTTAGAGAAACCTGTATGAATAACTATAAACTTGACCCTCTACATTACTACACTGCACCTGGTCTATCTTGGGATGCTCTTCTAAAATACACAAAAATAGAATTACAACTTTTATCAGATTTGGATATGCATCTTTTCATTGAAAAAGGAATGAGAGGTGGAATAAGTATGGTTTCTAAAAGACACGCAAAAGCAAATAATAAATATGTAGCAGATTATAATCCAGATAAAGAAGACAATTACATAATGTATTTAGATGCAAATAACTTATATGGTCATTCAATGAGTCAAGCACTTCCATATGGTGGTTTCAAATGGATATCTAATAAAGATTTAATAGATGGAAAACTTCCAAAATTACAAAAAGGTAGAGGAAGAATATATGAAGTAGATTTAGAATATCCAAAACATTTACATAAACTACATAATGACTATCCACTTGCACCTGAAAAATTAGCAATTAAAAAAGAATGGTTATCCGACTATCAAAATGAACTAATTGAAAATAGTATGTTAAAAACAGAAAAACTTGTCCCCAATCTAATGGATAAGAAGAAATATGTAGTACATTACAAAAACTTAAGACTATACAAACAACTTGGTATGAAAATAACAAAAATACACAGAATATTAGAATTTGATGAGAAACCTTGGATGGAACCTTACATACGTCTGAATACAGAATTACGTAAAAAAGCAAAGACTACATTTGAAAAAGATTTCTTTAAACTTATGAACAACTCAGTATTTGGCAAAACAATGGAAAACATACGTAAAAGAGTTAATATTAAATTAGTCAAAACAGATGGCAGTGAAAATGAAAAAATCCGCAAGATAATAGCCAAACCAAACTTCAATCGTAGAATAAAGTTCTCTAATGAGTTATCTGCAATTCAAGTGAATAAAACAAGATTAACTCTCAATAAACCAATATATGTTGGCTTCTGTGTTTTAGATTTATCAAAACATCTTATGTATGATTGGTATTATAATACATTGAAAAAGAAGTATGGTAATAACTGCACCTTGTTATACACCGACACAGACAGTTTATTAGTAGATATCAAAACCAAAGATGCTTACAAAGATATGTCTGAAATGAAAGATGAATACGATTTCTCTGATTATCCAAAAGAACATCCACTATACGATGAAACAAACAAGAAGGTCATAGGTAAGATGAAGGATGAATGTGCTGGTGTTCCAATATCAGAATATATTGGTCTTCGTCCTAAACTATATTCAGTATTAAGAACAGATGAACAAGTCATCAAAAAAGCGAAAGGAACAAAAAAATATGTAATCAAAAAACAAATCAATTTTGAAAACTACAGAGATGCATTATTCAACAAAAAGAAATACACACACTCAATGAACATGCTACGCTCAATGCATCACAACATATATGGATTAAAAGTAAATAAGACTACACTTTCTCCTTTAGACACAAAAAGATACATAACTGACGATGGCATTACGACATACGCGTATGGGTATCAGCCGGAACAATAAGTAATTCCTCTTTGACAAACCCTCTCTTAGGTGCAGGAGATTTCAAATAATAAACTCTTATTCCCTGCGTTATAATATGATAGTCAATCTTATGAATATCAACAGACCATACTGGGTCAGTAGCCCTTCTCTTTCCACCACCTTCTAATTCTCCAGGTTGATACAAATATCTAACATTTGCATAAGGACAAATTTCAGCATCAACTTTTCTTGTTATAATTGGAGGAGGTTTTTTCGTCTCCTTATTTAATGCTTTAATAACATCAGGTAATCTCTTAACCCATTCTCTGTTTCGTTTTTTAGTATCAATCTCTTTAGCATACTGATAACCAAACAATCTTTCTGCTAAGGTTCTATTAAATCTTTCTACTATTCCTTGGTCTCTGTGTATTTCTTTTCTACCTCTTCTTATTTTGGTATTATGCTTTTCCATCAAAGTTGAAACGGAACTCATAAATTCTCTACCAGGGTCAACTTGCAATAGTTTAGGATACTTCAAATGTCTTTTATAAATCTTCTCAAAAGCATTTGCAACTTCTTTACTATCTTTCGACGTCAAAGGTTCGGCTTCTTTATATCTTGTTCCAATATCAACCACTGTCAATGCATACTTGTATGTTTTTCTACCAATAGTGTCATGAGGTAAAAACAATAAATCAGCCTGATGAACTTCATTCTCTGCAGACACATCAAATTTTGGTCTTATTATTCTCTTAGGTGCAGGTAAATATATTTGCCAAATTGCTTGTTTCTTTAAGAACTCTAATGCTTGTTTCTGACTAACCTTTGCTTCTTTTGCTAATTTACTAACTGCTGAGTGTCCTTTCCAGAAACCTTTTGGACTATAGTATATCTTCTCCATTTATTTTTATTTAAGAAAAAATATTTATATATAAAAAGATGTCAAAGAATGCACAAACGCAAAATATAGCACAATTGCTTGATGATGACTATACACCTACAAAAGAAGAGTTTGAAGCGTTGTTAAAAGAACAAAGTCAATTTGACACAAAGAAATGGACTGATTTAGAAATCAACAACATTTATACAATCACTGACTACAGAGAAATTAACACAGACAATGGTGTGAGTGTAATTTTAACTCTCAAAGACAATGGTGAAGTATGGAGTCCTGCACATCTCACAAAGAAGATAGAAGGTAAAGAACCACCATTTTATGTAAGACCACTTGGTTTGAAACCATGTAAGAATAATAAAAAAAATAAATATCATGCTTATGATTTAGTTTTTCCAAAGAAAGAATTACATGCATAAAGATTATTTTTTTTTTTTTACCTACATCAACTTCCAAGCAACAAATCCTGTCAATGCCATACCACCAACAACAAATGCAATCTCTCTATTTTTCTGGTCTTCTGATGGAGTGTAAAAATCACTTAATGTAGGTTTTGGTGGTAATGGTGTAGATAAATTATCTGGCAATTGTTTTCCTGTAATATAGTAATACTCTTTCATAGCAGTATCAGCATCACTGAACTCATTCAAAGCATGATGTTCCTTTTTTAACTGTTCATTAATAAAATCCAATCTTTCTGTTCTCTTCTCATTCCACGCAGTTGTTGCTGATTCTAATTGTTCCATCGCCTTATCATGCCTCTTTCTCTCTTCATCACTATTGCTACCCATATGTGAAAATAAATAATTACTACCTGAAAAGGCTACGGCGTTTGTAATTGCTCCTCCAACCATTAATGCTACTGCACTTCCCATTTTATATAATGGATAAAAAAAATATTAAAATTACTTCATAATATCCGCAGGAATAATACCTTGCTTAACAAGCATATCCTTTGTTGCCATTGCAAGTAATATATCAATGGACAACATACCTATATCAGTCATATTAAAATCTACTTTTGGTGCTGGTCTTTTCAATAGTTTTCTACCAAGTTCTGAATATCCAACAGTTAATACAGTTTCCACTCCAGCATGATATAACATGTTTGCAATTTGTTCTCCGTCTATTGAGGTTGTCATTTTTTTTAATGAGAATATTATTTTTTAAAATTAATTAAATTCAAATGGGTCAATTTCTTTTTGTTGTATAATAGGTGCAGGTTGTTGTGGTACAACTTGTTTAGACTTGTACATATACAATCCTATTCCAACAACTCCAACTGTTATGCATAATGGTATATAATTTTTGTATATATTTATATTCTGTGAATTTGGAGAGCCGAGCTCTGTCTCTGGTCGGGCTCATCGGAGTCTAACTGTTGGTTTTCTTTTGCTCCAGCATTTCAGTGGTTTCTTGCTGTCGAGTCCTCACCGTTGTCTCACCTCTGTGGTTCTTTGATTTTTGTGTTCACGGAGATGTTGCACTGATGAGTTAGGAGGCCTTCATGCGGACTGAACAAAATTTTTTGTCTAAATCGCGGCGGAAGTAAGGGCGAGGATTGTGGCCACGTAAAATCGATTTAAGCCCCCCAGTGGAAATCTTCCACTGACCGTTCCAAGGCGGCTCTTCTGTGGCGATTTATTTATGTTGTTGTTTGTTACTTACTGTGTGTATGACTTGTGTCTTTTGGTTTTGGATGGCCATATGGCCATTTTGTGGGAAAGTAACTGTCCTTATGGCCTTCCTTTGTTTAGGTTTCCATTATGGTCTGGTCGCTTAATGTTTGTATTTCTTTCCCTTTGGTGTCTTTTATGGGTGGAGTAAGTTAATTGTATCAATTCCTGATCTTTGTTTTACTTCTACTTTTCATCATCTCTTGTTATAGATTTTAATTCCATGTTTTCTTTCTTTATAGTATCAGTCTCCTTTCTTCTTAATTCTGCATTTCTTTTTCTTGCTTCTGCACCTTTCTTACCAGCAGATACTCGTCTTGGGTCTTTTGTTTTAACAGTTTCGCTCATCTTTTCATTAACTTCACTCATTTTTTTCTAAGGAGATATTTTCTTTTTTATTAAAATCAATATGTCTTGCTGTTGTTAGCATTGCAGTTAAAGGAGCAAGATACATTCCATATCTATAGTACAATTCACAACACGAACTTGTCAAAGCGTGATTGATAAAAGGGTCTTCCTCTAAGTCTTGTATCAGTTTAGGTGGATTAACAACATTGAAATACTTTGATACACCCATCACGTATAAGCTAATGAAAGAATTACCCAATGTCTTAGTCATACTTGCTCCCAATCTTGCTTCATATCTGCGGTAAAGTTTGTTTATTTGTTCTGCTGTCATTGTATCAATGTCTGATAGTTGTAAGTCTTTACCAAGATACTGCTTACTGCCACCACCAGCAACAATGGCTGATAATCGCTCACGTTTTGTTTCTTGTTCATTATTTTCTGTGCTTTCACATTCAATGTCTTGTAATAATTCTTCAGCATTCATTTTTATTTTATGTAATTTATTTTTTATTTTTAAAAAATAAAACATCGCATATCCGACTATTAATAAGATTGCAGTGTTTGTTATGATTATTGATAAGATTGCAGTGATTGATAATATTTCTAACAGCATTGTTTTTTAGTATTGCTATTTTACTTAAAACATTGCATAAGCATTACTTAAGATTTGCTATAGCATTGCATAAACATTACTTAATCATTGCTAAAAAAAATAATCAATCAACCAACCGATAACCAGTAGGCTGGTCAGTCTTCAAAATTAACTTACGATGCTTCTTTTTTTTCAGTTCTTCTTTTATTCTCTGTCGTTCTTCCAAAGTAGGAATAACATCATTCTCTCTTAAACAATTTTCAAAACTATCTCTATCTTTTGTGTAGAACATGCATAGCCATTTTGTTTGTTCTCTTAAATCTTTTAACACAGAATTATATCTCTGCGAAATAACCCACACTGATTGTTCTGCATGCCTACCAGAAAATGCTAATTCTGATAACATATCTTTTTTCTTTGTTAGTTCTTTCGTTGCACTGCAATCATCAATAATGTAGAGAGTAGAATGACCAGCATATTTATTAAAGAACATTCTTAGTAGTTCTTGTAGTTTTTCTTCTCCATTAACAATAGGATTAACAATTGTTATATTTTTTGTTTTAGGTTTCCTAACATCACCAATCCACTCACGATTTTTATAAGCCTTGTTCCATTGAATGGTTGGGCAAAGTATAACAATATGTTTAAATACTTGACGATATTCCTCTTCCAAAAGGTCAAGGACAAACTCTGTTTTCCCGCATCCAGTTTGACCACATATAATAGCACAATGAGGATATTTTGGTAGTTCCATTTTTATTTGTAAAAAAAAAAAATATTAATAACTGACTTCTTTAAATCTACCATCTTCAAAGTTGATTTGTGCATCTTGTATAACAAACAAATAAAGATTGATTGGTTTATCTGCTCCTGCTTCTTTCGTTATTTGTATTGTGATACCTTCTGATGCATTTTCAATTCTTCTTCCAGAACCATGAAGTGTATTATCATCAGTTGAACGTAAATCCAACCATAAAGCATACCTGTTCGTTAGATATTTCTCTATTGTTGTATCAGTAAAATATAAATCTTTAACAACCATACTTGTTTCTTTGTTTCTTTTTGAATTCAAAGCAAAGAATTTATTTATTTCGTCCCAGTGTTGGTGGGACTTCATTCCTTGACTATACAATTGATTCGGAATCCCTTCTATTGTCATTTCCACTTTTGTAATTTCTGGATTATAATATTCTTCTGTGCTGGCCCTTTCAGGATCTTCGAATAGCATAAGAATTCCTTTCATACTTCTTGCAGGAACATTTAGATTGATATTCCATAGTGTATCAGATTTGTTTTTAGGTATTTTTCTGTGTCTTAGTATTCTGTCATACAAAATAACCATTTTACCATCAACTTGCTGTCTTATTTGTCTTGCTAATTCAGTATCAGAAACAATATCAAATTCCAAACAAATATTTTTGATTGTATAAGTTGAAGTTGCATCGCCTGATTTAATTACTTTATTATAATCATTGAATGTAAGTTCATATTCAAGTCTATCTCCTAATCCAGCTTGATAAAAAGGCATATGGGTTTCCAATAATTCAAAATCAAGTGGGATGCAAAACCTGTTTCCATATGCTTTTGCGATGGCTTGATCTTCTTTATCCGCTGTTGCGTTTCCTGTACCCACTCTATGTTTCAACATGTTCTCTTTGCCAATGCCTTGATATACCATATTTACACGTTCTGTAATAGTCTTCCATAAATCAATATAACAATGATAGATGTCACTATCGTCAATGGACATAACTTCATTTCCACTTATTCTAATTGTTGTTTTCTTAATTATTGCTCTTCCTATGTTTTGAAATATAGTTGCATTTGCATCTTTAGAGGTTAGTTCAATTTCAAATGCTAATCTGACTGTTCCGGGAACAATAACATCATTACTACTTAGATTAGGAAATCTCACTAATAATTGTTGATTTTGGTCAATAGTTGAAGGGTTATTTGTTATTACTACACTTTGGCGGATGCCTCTCACACCTCGTGGTTCTCTTAATTTTCTGTAAGGGTTTAGTTTATCTCCGTAAGCTGACATTTTTTTAAAAGATAAAAAAATATTTTTAAATAATAAATAAATAATGGCTGAATATGAAAATCCTGAGTATGACAGGGAGGATTATGATGAAGAAGCAGAAACATCTTTTACAGATGAAGAGCAGTTTCAGAGAACATTAAATAGTCAGTTTGCTGGTTTGAATGATTTAACCGGTGATGATTGGAAAACTCTGCGTAATAGCATAGGTCAAAAAATGATAGATAGATTTTACGAAAGGAATGAAGAACCTAAACGTAAAATCAAAGGTTTGTCTCTCAAGAAAGATGATATAGGGAGACCAATGTTATATGTAAAGGATAGTGATGGTAATAATGTTGCATTAACATATTATCGTTCCAATGCACCAGATGAAATAGCAACATTTTTATCATTTAATACTTTGCAAAGGAAATATGGTGTTGATTTTGTTAGGAATGTATTAGATGTAGATGATTTTAAACCATCTGCTACAAGACTTAAAGAAGGTAGAAAAGCATTCACACAATTACTTCAAACGAGAACTCAAATAACACAAACAGAAGAAGAAATACCTTTACAAGATATATCGTCACAAGAACAAACTCAAGAACTATTAAATACAACAGTTGATGTAGAAACTGCTGTGAAAACATTGGAGACATCATTTACTAATGAACAAGAAACACAAACAGATTGGACAAAAAGAGAGATTGATGGAATAGCAAATGCAATGACAACAGTCAAAGAAGAGATAGCAAATGAATTGGCAAAACTGAATGAAACAAATAAAGACTTAGCAAAAGAAAATACAAAATTAGAACAAGCCAAAGCAGACAATGATGAATTTCAAATAGAGAGGATAAGTAGTCGAATCAAAGAGTTAGAAAGTGAGAGAAGTGCAAGATTGGAAGTTATTAATGTTAATAAAGATAAACTACGTAGTCAGGTAAATAGAATCAAAGAGACTATAAACAAAGTATTAAAAGAAGACACTACATTGGGTGAAAGAATTAGAACATTATTCAGAGAACAAGGCATTACAATTGTTAGTATTTTAACCGCTTTTGGAATGATTATTGGAGTTATTGTTGAGGCTGTTATTCCTACTGGTGGTGGTACTACTTCAACCCCTCCTTCTCCACCAAAAGGTGGTGTTAAAGATTGGGTTAAGAAACAATTATCAAATCTTGGTAAATTACTTTCTACCCTTGCAGGAAAAGTAGCTACTGCATTACCAGGTGTTATTGGTTCTATTGTGTCTTGGTTGTTGTCTTCTGCGGGTAAAGTTGTTGGTTGGTTTGGAGAACATTTATGGGCATTAGTTGTATTGGTTGCTGGATTGTTATATGCATCTGCAAGAGAGTTTATAAGAAAAAAAAGAACTTAATAAATTTCATACATAATTAATAGTCCAATTGCAATACTACCAACTATTAATGCTGTTTTGTTGTCTTCGTGTTGTATTGCTTCTTTTTTTTCAACGGGTTCTGGTAGAGATTTGATTTTTGGTTCTGGTAGAGATTTCTTTGTTTCCTGATGTTTTGGTTCTGGTAGAGATTTCTTTGTTTGTGTGCCTTGTATAGTTGCAGGTTGTGTAGCAGATGCAACAGGTTTAACATTTACATCACTATTGAAACCAAGTGTTTGATTTTCTGTTGCAATTACAATTTTATTATTATATCCAGCGATAGTGCCAATTTGTATAATCATATTACTGGGAGACATATATAATCCAATACCATAAACAAAATCTACTTTACTTCTTGCATATTTGAGTGTGTTTTGATATCTTTGTATTTGACTTGGTAAATCAACTGGACTATTAATAGCATCTTCAATGTTAGCAAGAAATTGTTTCTGAGCATCAAATCCTGTGCCTATTTTTAGAATTTCTACACGTGTTTGAGATTGTGCTGCTAATAGTGCCCATACAAACATTCTAATACTTTCGTTAATTCGTTCAATACCTGTTTTTGTTAATCCTTTTGATTTGTCTAATATAAACATTGTCCAGGCGTCACTTATATCTACTGTATGTGCTATTTTATCATTTGGATTAAAGAATGGTCCATCACTTCTATGATCTTGTCTATATTTTCCACTTGGTTTAAAATATTGTGTGTAACTCCCTAGACCACTGCATTTAGAACTACTTTCTAATTTTTGACGCCAATCTGTATTAGGTGAAACATTGAATTCATTGCATAACTTTTGATAGGTTGCTTTGCCGTATGGGTTTTTGTAATAACAAAATGATTCATCTGTTGGTAAAGGTGTTTTAAGTTCTTTCAAAATACGAGCAATACAATAATAAACATGAAATGTATATACTGTTTTAGTTAGTCCTGAAGTGTTTTGCAAATGGTCTTGATAACTTACTCCACATCCTGCAGTGGCACACCAGACAGCAAAATTTAATTGACATTGCCACCAGTCAAATGATGAATGAAGCCATGTATTCCACGGTTCATTGGTGTGTAATGTTGGATTTTGATAGTTTTGAAATAAGTCGGGAAACTTTACTGGAAAATGGTCATCTTTATTAACATAAATCGTTTGTTTTATAAGTTCAATATTCTTTTCGGTATATTTAGTATTGGGGTTATATGATGCATTGGGATTGTACTTGAATTCTTTAGGTATCATTTTTATTATTGATTATATATAAAAAATAAAAATGTATCATACAATTTCGAATATTGACAAGACAATAAACTTGCAACAATACATTGATAACAGAGATGGGAATAAACGTATTGGTTTGAAATCTATAACATATGGTGTTGGATGGTATAATGTTGTTGATGAATATTTGCAGAAGACTAAAGAGAGACCTCATAAGATTATAGATGGTTATTATAGTTTCCAACAAATAGCAGATTTATTTCAAAGTAATAATATTACATTATCTGTAAATGAAACAAATGGAATTGCTTCTTTAATTACACCGGATGAATTGAAGATAAGCAAGGGCTTAAAACAAATGTTGGGGTTTGGAAATAAGCGAAAGTTTGCTGTTAATGAAACTCATTATGGTGAGAGAGCTGTAGATTTTGCTGTTTATAAATCATTGTATGTTCATTTGGAACAGATTAATACTTCAAATAATTATTTAGATGGTATGCCGAGTACTGTGTTGGCTGTTGTTCCAGTGGAAAATAAAGAGTTTGGAGAGATAACAACAGTGAGATTTGAGCATCCAGAATATAAGTGTTTGGTGAATGATGCTATAGCAGAATTGAAATTAGAAATCAGGGATGAAAATAACAACAAGGTAATTAATCATCTACCAATTAGTTGCGTTTTGGAAATTATATAATTATAATAAAAAAAATGAGTATATTTGGTGCTAAGAGAAAACACGTAGATGCATTGGGGCTGAAACAAGAAATATTTAATATGAGAAGTCAAGCATTTACACAAATAAATACATTGAATGATAGACATACAGGACTTCAAGATAGATTTCGGGATATGTATGTCAATCATCGATTATTATATAATAAGGTTGATAATATGTCAGACAGAAAATTGATAAGCATTTGTGCGGAGAGTAAAGGTTCCTTACAGAAGAATGAAGTGTTTGGCTTTGGAAATGGTGGTAGAGAAGTAGGTGTTGGATATGTGATGAACTTTCCTGGCCAGATAATAGGTGTTGGACTGTCGAGTAAAAGAACAAAAGGCGATGTGTCTGTGGCGATTGCAATTAATGGAAATCCACAAGCAGGATATGATATATCATTGAATAATATTTTAAGAAAACACGATAACTTTGCTACACCGTTAAAGGTTGAGGCTGGTGATGCAATTGATTTTGTTTGTCAGACTAATAATGCTACATGTGTTAATACTGTGGCTTCGATGATAATTGAATTATTTATTGAATAAAAAAA
Source organism: Lucinisca nassula (assembly GCA_963580285.1). Taxonomy (NCBI): domain Eukaryota; kingdom Metazoa; phylum Mollusca; class Bivalvia; order Lucinida; family Lucinidae; genus Lucinisca; species Lucinisca nassula. Next base: position 1,795,963 of record OY757022.1, read on the forward strand.
ATATATGTTATCAAGAAAAAAATGAAACAACCTACTGCACCGCTATATCCAGAGTTGCCTGTTGAAGATGGGCAAAATTATAGATTACAGAAGATATCTGAGATAGAGAAGACATTAATTAATGAGAGAGATGTGAGAAAAGCATTATACAAGAAATATAAGCGTGGAATAAATATTACTGACGGTGTTGATACAGGTTTGATATCAACAAGTGTTATTTTGGCAGGTGTTGGATTAACTGTTCCAATTATGTTGCCTTTAGAGTTTGTTGCAATTGTGTGTGGAAGTTTGGGTATTTTTGTAAAGTTAGTAAGACGTAGATTACATACAAAAGCACAGAAACATTATGAGATTAAAACTTTTGCTGATAGTAAGTTGAATAGTATAAAGGATTTGATTTCTAAGGCTTTGACAGACGGACAGATATCTGAGAATGAATTTAAACTTGTGTTGGATGAGTTGGACAAATATAATAAAATTAAAGACAATATACATTCAAAACAAACAGGATTGAGTGAAAGTGAGAGAAAGAAACTTATTGAGGAAGGCAAGGCTCAAGCAAAGAATGAAATGAAAAAAAAAGATAGAAAATGCTTGATTTTATTCAATAAAATTACAATAGTAAATGACCCACCACCGAAATATGAAAGTTAATATTTTTTGCTTCGCTTCCGATTGACCTACAATGTTGAAAATTTATAAGAATGTGCATTTTGTATGTTGAAACATATGTACAAAGTTTGGTGGTAATTGGTTGAACCAATGTTATTTTACAACAATTCAAAGACTTGCAGGAAATTCCAAAATGATGCTAGAACTTTGAAATTTTGTGATAATATGTATATATACAACCCAAATACATATGCAAAAACTGGGACTAATCGGTTGATGGGATTCCACTTTTAGGAAGACTCAAAGACTTTCTGAAATTCCAAAAGTTGCCGTAGGAACTTGGAATTTTAATATGTTATACAGCCTTAAAGTCTTGTTATATGTGCAAAATCTGGTGGTCATTGGATTATGTAAAGGCACTTTCAGGAGGGGCTAAAGTTTTTGCCCCAAAGTGGAATTTTCAAAATTCTTTTTAATATGTTTCTATATAGTGTCTATCTGCGACTTTTGTCGGAGCAGATTTTTAATATCACCTCTAATTATTGTTATCTGAACACTGACTGAGACGCATCACACCTTGTGATAAGGGTTTATCAGTTGTTGACCTATGCGATATCGTTTTGGGGTACACAGCTTATATATAGTTATGTACAAATGCAAGTTTGTACAAAAGCTTCATTCGAAGGTATCGCCAATAGATTCAGACCAGAATACTCTACCCCTCACCAAGCTATTCTCACCACAGGCTCTCAGGTAGGGATTTTCTTTAGTCTCATCTCATGAATCTGTTTTTCAGACCTTATAGTCAACATTTTTAGAAAATCATACATTTTTTACCGCCAATTGTTCAAGCCCCACCTCCCCCCCCCCCCCCCACGAAAAAAAAAAAATAGCAAAAGCCGTGACTGGTACAGCACTTTTAACCACCCGGCACTGGGCAGAATTCTTTACACACGCACCCCCAGCACCGGGTAGTGGTCGCCAGCCCCCTTTCTTAAGGACTCCTGCCTGTAGGCTCACGACAAGCTTTCTGCCCCAGGGTCGCCTTTAACCCCATATTCCCAGCCTAGCCGAAACGAAACACTAGACCGGTCTGAAGTAAGGCGACACAATACAGGTGAATGGCAACTTCGACAGGGAGAATTCTATTAGTGCGCGCGCAACCCATCAAAGTCACCATTCACCATACATGGCATCCAGCAAGCCATTTACCCTTAAACAGACAGGTGAACGTCATACTCAGAGACAGACAACCATGCTCTAACAGACACGACCAATTACTATAAAAAAATCGAAATGTATATATACTAACACTTTTTACAAATCACAAACTTATGGTTTTAAAATTTGCATATTTTCAAGGGAATCAATCCAGATATAAACGGGGAGATATTTACCCTTAAACAGACAGATGAACGTCATACGAAGGGACAGACAACCGTTCATTAACAGACACAACCAAATATTTAATGTGAGCCTCTAATATTCCAATCACTTTTGAAAATTATTGTAAAAAATCCATTAAAAAATTTGCATATTTTCAAGGGAAGCAATCCAGTTTAATCTAAAAATAAAAAGGGATTTCCAGGAAAAACTAAAAATAGAAAATAGATATGGGGATTCCTAGAAAGCTAAAAATAGATATGGGGGATTCCTAGAAAGCTTAAACTATGGGGATTCCTAGAAAGCTAAAATAGTTATGGAGGATTCCTAGAAAGCTAAAAATAGATATGGGGATTTTTATGAAAAATGGTTGAGGCGGGAAATTTAAATTTTACAATGGATATCCCGGCGGTGGTTCATACTCAGAAAAACTGCTACAGCAGTTGAACACGTACTTTTTATGTTCTTTTGAATGACAGCAAGAGCCTCTTGCCTCCCCTGTTCTATTAGCTGTTTTTTTTTTTTTTGGTCACTGTTTATCTCTGACTTTTTTTCTTTGATGTCATGTTTTAAAGTGATATATTTATCTAGCTCACACAAAACCATTGTTGTTTTGTTCTGCGGTAAAATATATATGTGGTAAGATGTGTCTATATATAGATAGTACTGGTTTTTGGGTATGTCGCCGTTGGAAGTCGGCGATATAGTTTGTATCGCCGTCGGAAAATTGTGGTATAATAATATATGCTCCAATTGATGATATAGCGGAAGAAAGTGAGGTATGTCTATACGGACAATGAATATATCGCCGTTGGAGCATAATCTATATATATAAAAATATCACATTTTTTTTCAGCTTAAAATGTTCACTTTTTGGCGGTAAAATTTACAATGTATTAGTATAGGCATATTTTCATAATGATTTCGTTCAAGCATACATGTGACAGTACTCTCTTTCATAGCTCCAAAACGGTATATTTTCTAATGACATTATTTTTATTGACAAATGACACATGTTTATTCAGCACAAACACATTTACAATAAGTGGCTAAGGCTGATACAATATAAATCACAAACAATTAACCCTTGTCCTGCTGAATATTCATATATGCCACACCCACTACCGATTATCAACCAATCAGATTACCTTTAGCAAACTATTACAACAAATTCACAATCTGAATGACAAACAATGTAGACCCTGATCAGATGGCTTCTTCAGAAGCCATCTGATCTGGCTCTACATTGTTTCAAAGAAAAGGCATGTACGGGCTCAGCAGAACAAGGATTAACAAATCACTTTCCCCATTACCGATATGTTAACGAGTCTATGCAATGTAGACCCCCACGAGCCACAGTTTCACCATCAACACTGGAGCTCATAGTAATGTACATTATCATTTATACTCAAAACTGGTTGTAGGTGCTCATTAGAACCAGCTCGATTATGCGGTATTAAAGAGTACCCACGCCTTATGTCTTTTGTTTAATTTGAGGTTTAACGTCCCCATCAACATTGTAAAGATCATTTTGAAGACGTTGCTCCCAATTTTGCGGGTTTTTTACCCGACATTGAGATGAAATGACGTCTCAAGCCCTGCCACCCAATGAAACCAATAGGGTTTATAAGCATGGACGAGCCGACTCGCACCAATTTGCCTGGGCAGGCTTAGACCCTCTAAGCGGTTTACCAGTACTCGTGTGCGGGTTGGTTTCAGCTCTGCGTGGAAGCATCATGCAGCCCATCTATTTCTTCAAGCCCCGATGGGTGGGGGCCGAATCAATATTGACCAATTTCCAATAATATAAGAATCTTATATGGTTGTGAGGGGTGGATAGAAAAATCCGTCCCAAGGGTCACTGTCCGGCATCACGAGGCTTGCCGAGTGATGCCGGACAGTGATCCCGAGGGACGGATTTTTCTATCCACCCCTCACAACCATATTGGATTCTTTTTCTTGCATACCTTCCATTTCTATTGCGAATTTTTAATGCTGCTGTCACTTCGGTTACCGACGTCCGCCATTTTGTGATGACACAACAGGAACGTTTATTGACGTCACGCATGACGCCGCCGCGCATGAGGCTGTAATCAACCAGTGCATTTATCAAACACACGATTATATTCGATTTGGGGTCGGAACACCAGGGTCAGAACATAAATTTCTATCCCAGGGTAAAATCACGGATTTCCTTGTCTGGTGTGCAAGAAAATTACATCTGACCATTGTTAGTTCCACAAAAACATTTTACCCTTAAGATGCCGAGAAAAAAATGCATCTGAAAATTTCGTCTTTTATGTCGTCTGCTTCATCTTCTGGCAAACTATGAAAAATATTTCTGCATACAGGCAAACAGTTTGGACCCAGATAAGACTGCTCCTAGAGGAAAAGTCTGATCTGGATCCACACTGTTTCCAAAAATGACTTCTTAAAGTAACGGCAGATGTCAAAGCAGACGACAATTGTCGTGATTGAAATGCTATGGGTTAAAAGATATGTTGAAGGTTCCTATATGAACGTGGCATGAGAAAACTCGCCTCGGGTTTGCCACCAGAGGCCAGTTGTTTGAAACTAGGTAACAATGCTGTTAGTTAAGTGAGTGAGTGTTTGAGTTTTACGTCCCACCAACAGCTAAGGTCATACGGAGACGGGACCTCGGTTTAAAGACTCATCCAAAAGTCTGGAGAAGTCCGGGTTCGATCCTGCCAACCCTGGCTTCAATGCTGTTAGTTAACATATCCTTTAAACTTTGATCATTTAATAAGGCAAATATACTAGTATTTTTTGCTGCAAACAGGTGAGTAGCTTTTGCAAATGCAAAAGCTACTCACAATTTTTCAGCAAAAAATACCCATATATAATATTCTGTACTTGCTACAACAGTTCCCAACAGGCACACGTCGCTAGGGCACCGGCAAATCAACGTTGGTGTTACGTCATGACGTTGCATCGACGTAGATGTGACTTTGCATGAAAGTCCTGACTTTGTACCGACGTTGGTGTGACGTCACAATTACGTCATGTCCCTGCTGGGTTGACATGTTGACCACTAACGATCTCGCTAAGCTAAAATGGTTTTGAACAACTGGGCCCAGGTAAGATACAAACTTGGCTGCTTAGTTACAGCAACTTACAAAAGTCTTGAAAGGAAGCATACGGGTACTTTTCCATTACGCAAACACGCCTATACAAATACATTGCCACTTTTATCGCCGTAAAAATGAAAATTTTAAGATGGAAAACGGTGTTATTTTTCTTATTTTTGCTCAAAATATAGATTGTTGGCACTCATCGAGGCGGTTCTAACGAGTACCCACAATCTATATTTTAGAGCAGAAATGAGAAAAATAAGGTATACCCCAGAAACCCCAGTTTTACTATATAAAAGTGGGGTTCAAGGGGGTCAAAATTATATAGGCGTGTTTTCATGATGCCAAGCAGAAAACAAAGGTGCTGATCAGTCAGCGTGCAAGCGTGGTCTGGCCTGTACCTTAATTGTTTGCATTTGACATGAACATTTTTTTTCATGATAGTACAGTATGTTAACAAGTGGCTAGTAATTGAGAGGTTGCAGACACAGCATTTTTGTAAGATTATCCTCCCTTGATCTGCCATGTTTGAGACACCAGGCGGGTTTCTGTGTACATAGTTATTCATTTTGTCCAGTTATCCCTTTTTATCATATGACGTCGCGTCTGAGAGTGTTATAACGCCATGTAATAAATTCGATTATCCACTGGTGGATTAAATATGCAAATTAGTTAGATACGCCTGTAACGTTACATGTAAGACGTCCTTAACGACGTCGCGTTTACTTATGGCGGAATAGTGACATTTTTTATAAAACTATCGTGAATAAAATGCATTTTAAATGTCATATAATAAATAGAATCTTGCATTCGTGCTCAAGTATTATTGAATTTATTGAACTCGTTGAGGAAAAGGGATAAAATGCTCGGCAAAGCCTCGCATTTTTTCCCTTTTCCTCAACTCGTTTAATCAATTCAATAATACATGAGCACTCATGTAAGATCCTCTATGTGAGGGGATAATGAGACTGTGATCGCTCTTATACTCAAGTTTTAATCATAATTTTCCAAGAGACAAGATAGTTAATTATGCCGGAAGTACGCTGGAAATGAGCCTGGGTGTCTCCAGCAAGATAAATAACTCTAGGTGGGTGATGTCATCACGAACCTCTCAAATGGTTCTTGTTTCTTCTGGCACCTACACATCTCCCCATACTTCATCATAGTGCAGATTATATTTTCTGGTCCCTTGGGGATCATTGAGTTCATTTTGAATCATTTTGAAAATAGAGTTCTGCTTAAGCCAGCGCTAAGGGGCGCGGCCGATGTACTGGTCATGTACAGACTCATTAAAACCGAGTCTGCTAGTTTCATTTATTTGGTGTATTCTTTGCTTCCAGAGGATCTAACTTCAGAACTTATTCATGCCTGTTCAGGTTTAATACATATCAAATACAATAACCATTGTAGACCCGGTATTACAATTGCTTATTTTGGATTAAGTATACAACAGTATAATAGAATACAATAGTATAATAGTATACAATAGTAAAATAGTATACAATAGTATAATAGTATACAATAGTATACAATGCAGTGCTGTCAAGATGACTTGCATCCGATACAAACAAGTATGAAGATGTGCCAGTGCACAGTACAATGTGAAACCAGGGAAGACTAAGATCAGCATGCACTTTCGTGCTTTGATGAGTAATTTGTTCAAAACTAACGATGTCTTTAGTTAAACAATTGTTAAAGCTTTGAAAATTTAACATGGCAATTATACTAGTATTTTTTTGTGGGGTGGGTGGTAGAAATGTGAGCAGCAAATGCAAAAGCTGCTCACAGTTTTTCAGCAATAATAATAATAAACAATCAACTTTATTTATAGAGGGTAACAGATTTAGTAAACTAATTTAGTACTAATTTTCCATGTGACCATCTTTTTTTTCCTGGGCAAGCAATGTGGATAAAGTCTCCTGCTAAAGGAAACTAACACATGATGCTCGTGGTGATTTAACCATGTACCTCACAATCTTGAGTCCGATACTTAATCACTGCACCACAATGCTCCACATCACGAAAAAACACGCCTATATAATTTTGACCGCCTCGAACCCTACTTTTATATAGTAAAACTGGGGTTTCCGGGGTATACCTTATTTTTCTTATTTCTGCTCTAAAATATAGATTTTGGGTACTCGTTAGAACCGCCTCGTTGAGGCGGTTCTAACGAGTGCCCACAATCTATATTTGGAGCAGAAATAAGAAAAAAATTCGCAATTTTTCATCATAAAATTATCATTTTTTTCGGCGATAAAGGTGGCTATGTATTTGTATAGGTGTGTTTGCGTAATGATAATGATGATATTGTATTTACTAGAACAGTTAATATTTTGACCACTAACGAGCTTGTTAAGCCAACAAGGCTTTGAACAAGTGGACCCTGATCTTTTGTTGACTAAGGAGTCATTAAATCAAAAGTGAGGGCTGGCCATTTGAACAAGTGGACCTTGATCTGTGTTGACTAAGAAGTCATTAAATGAAAAGTGAGGGCTGGCCATTTGAACAAGTGGACCCTTATCTGTGTTGACTAAGGAGTCAATAAATGAAAGTGAGGGCTGGCCATTTGAACAAGTGGGCCTTGATCTTTGTTGACTAAGAAGTCATTAAATGAAAAGTGAGGGCTGGCCATTTGAACAAGTGGACCCTGATCTGTGTTGACTAAGGAGTCAATAAATGAAAGTGAGGGCTGGCCATTTGAACAAGTGGACCGTGATCTTTGTTGACTAAGAAGTCTTTAAATGAAAATTGAGCGCTGGCCATTTGAACAAGTGGACCCTGATCTTTGTTGACTGAGGAGTCATTAAATGAAAAGTGAGGGCTGGCCATTTGAACAAGTGGACCCTGATCTGTGATTACTAAGGAGTCATTAAATGAAAAGTGAGGGCTGGCCATTTGAACAAGTGGACCCTGATCTTTGTTGACTAAGGAGTCATTAAATGAATGTGAGGGCTGGCCATTTGAACAAGTGGACCCTGATCTTTGTTGACTAAGGAGTCATTAAATGAATGTGAGGGCTGGCCATTTGAACAAGTGGACCCTGATCTTTGTTGACTAAGGAGTCATTAAATGAAAGTGAGGGCTGGCCATTTGAACAAGTGGACCCTGATCTTTGTTGACTAAGGAGTCATTAAATGAATGTGAGGGCTGGCCATTTGAACAAGTGGACCCTGATCTGTGTTGACTTATGAGTCATTAAATTAAAGTGAGGGCTGGCCATTTGAACAAGTGGACCCTGATGTTTGTTGACTTATGAGTCATTAAATTAAAGTGAGGGCTGGCCATTTGAACAAGTGGACCCTGATCTTTGTTGACTAAGGAGTCAATAAATGAAAGTGAGGGCTGGCCATTTGAACAAGTGGACTGAAAAGTGAGGGCTGGTCATTTGAACAAGTGGACCCTGATCTTTGTTGACTAAGGAGTCATTAAATGAAAAGTGAGGGCTGGCCATTTGAACAAGTGGACCCTGATCTGTGTTGACTAAGGAGTCATTAAATGAAAGTGAGGGCTGGCCATTTTAACAAGTGGACCCTGATCTTTGTTGACTAAGGAGTCATTAAATGAAAAGTGAGGGCTGGCCATTTGAACAAGTGGACCCTGATCTGTGTTGACTAAGGAGTCATTAAATGAAAGTGAGGGCTGGCCATTTTAACAAGTGGACCCTGATCTTTGTTGACTAAGGAGTCATTAAATGAAAAGTGAGGGCTGGCCATTTGAACAAGTGGACCCTGATCTGTGTTGACTAAGGAGTCATTAAATGAAAGTGAGGGCTGGCCATTTGAACAAGTGGATCCTGATCTTTGTTGACTAAGGAGTCATTAAATGAAAAGTGAGGGCTGGCCAGAGCCTGATATAATATTGGGATCAACAATGGTTTTTCATGCATTAACATTTGCTGAGGCCCGAGGAAACTGTTTGAACAGGAGGCCGCCAGGCTGAATGTTCAAATATCTTCTGGGGACCCGGAAAATTTTAATGCAATGAAATAACTATGGATGATCATTGTTTTTGCATATAACTTGCGATTCCAACACCAAATGGTGATGAATAAGCCCCAAATCCCCATATAAACTCTTCAAATGCGACCGGCAAACCAACAAGGCAGCTAGTAGTTCAGAATGTTGTTGAATGACGTTATTCAGTGTTGAAACAGCACGCGAATTTCATGATTTGAACATTGTTTTTGCTTTTGAGCAAGGCTTTTGGTCCATTTGACAATGGTTTCAAACAGCCATGTGCATAGGTATTTATGCAACAATAAGACTTTTTTCATTCTCAGCTCAGAGTAGCATGAAGTTTGCTATGCTCACTTGTTGGCATGAACCCTTTCACCCCTACGTTAATGAAGTGGACTAACTCTTCCATCTTTGATTTTGGGATGCATCCATTGTTCCAAATGTGTTTCATATGTTGTCACTAGAACAGAATGGCAAACAGCGTAGATCCTCATTACCCTTGTCCTGCTGAGCCTGGATATGTCTTATCTTTCAAACAATGTAGATCCAGATCAGATGGCTTCTGAAGAAGTTCAGAAGCCATGTGAACAGGATCTTCATTGTCATTCACTTTATGAATTTATTGCAATAATTTGCACCAAGTAATCTGATTTGTTGATAATCAGTAGTGGGTGTGGTATATTTAAAAATTCAGCAGGACAAGGGTTAAGAGCCATCTCACCAGGATCTACATTGTTCTTATAAGTATATGTATTGGGCTTTGGGGTTGAAAAGGTTAAAGAGCAGAACAAATAAGGTTACATTTTCCTCCTGGTCTGAATGTTGGCTAAAAGCCTCATTTGGTATTTTTCCCCATTTGATGCAAGAAACCCCAAAATAGGTCATTGGAAAACAGAAACGCCACAGAACAGATGTCTGATCAGGGCCTTCATTGCAAAAATGTCAACGATTTCTTAATTGTTTGTTTGATTTGAGATTTAACCTCCCCGTCAACACTGTAAAGGTCATTTTGGAGACATTGCTTCCAATTTTGTGGGACTTTTACCTGACACTGAGATGAAATGACATCTCAAGCCCTGCCGCACAATGAAACCAATAGGGTTTATAAGCATGGACGGGCCAACTCGCACTGCTTTGCCAGGACAGGCTTAGATCCTCTAAGCGGTGTACCAGTACTTGTGTGCGGGTCAGTTTCAGCTCTGCGTGGAAGCATCATGCAGCCGATATATTTCTTCAAGCACCGATGTCATTTTTGCAGTGTGGACCCAAATCAGACTGGTCCTCTAGGAGCAGTCTGCTTTGGGTCCACACTGTTTACAAAAAAAAACAAAAAAAAAACTAGAAATGAATCCATAGGACACGGATGCCCCCGCCTGAAAATATCTCTATGTTCGTTTTCATCTATAGAAAGTTATTGACCGTGTTCAAGTTTTGGACCCTTGTTTCACATTTGACCTCTAAGTATGACCGTGACCTTGGAGGTAAGGACCTTGGTTTTGTGTGAGGCAGATTGTCTCATGATGGCCAACATTTCTGCCAAGTATTTTCAAAATCCATCCAGAGATAAGAAAGTTATTGACTGCGTTTAAGTTTCGGACAATTTTTTTTACCTTTGACCTCTAAGTATGACCTTGACCTTGGAGGTTCGGATCTGGATTTTTAATTATTTGGACCCCATTTTGATTTATATCAGTCTTTGAATCGACTGCTTATTCGAAATTCGCAAAATTGCAGTATGTTTCCTCTGGCTTTCTTTGCCGGATCATTACAGGGTCACTGATGAGGCTTTATTAGCCGAAACTAAGTAGTATGGCCCATCTTCTTTCTTATGAATGTTTTCATTGCTCTTAAAGGAACTCAATTTTGATTTTTATTTGCACGTGACACATCGTCTCATGATGGTTAACATTTCTTCAAAGTAATTTCAAAATCCATCCAGAAATAAGTAAGTTATTGACTGCGTTTAAGTTTCGGACCCTTTTTTTGACCTTTGACCTCTAAGTATGACCTTGACCTTGGAGGTACAGACCTGGGTTTTGCACGTGATACATCGTCTCATGATGGTTAACATTTATGCCGAGTAATTTTAAAATCCATCAAGAAATAAGGAAGTTATTGACTGCGTTTAAGTTTCGGACACACGGACGGACGGACGGACAAGGGCAACGCTTTATGCCCTTTCCACCATTCTTCGAATGGCGGGGGCATAAAAATAGCAGACGACATAAGCAGACGACATTTTCAGATGTAGTTTTTCTCGGCATCTTAGAGTTAAACCTTTGACGTAATTATTGGGTACTAAGGCAATTCTAACAAGTACCCACATTATAGAGATCAAAGAGGGTTTTTCATGCATTAAAATTTGTCGGGTTCTGAGGAACCGGTTTCAACACGAGGCCTCCAGGCCGAATGTTCAAATATCTTCCGAGGGATCCGGCAAATGTTAATGCAATATAATAACCATGGATGATCATTGTTCTTTCAGAACTTACGATTCTGACAGCAAATTTTAACGAAAAAGCCCAAAAGCTCATATAAACTCCATATAAACTCTTCAACTGCGACAGGCAAACCAACTTGGCGGCTAGTTCAGAATGTTGTTTATAATGACCTTGTTACGCAGCAACCATCTGATATCATCAAACCACTCTAAAACTTTATGTTTAGGGCAAATAACATTACTAATTTTACATATCCACTCAATTTTAATATTTCGGCCATTGGCCTTCTTCAGAAAAAACTGAATTACACAGAAAAGTACATCGCTAAAGTCGCCATTGATTTCAAAGGAAATAAACAATGCAAATAACGATAATGAGATGAAATGACATCTCAATAATAATGTAACGCAACGTAACGCAAACAAAGCAAGGCCCACCTTGTGATAAAAAAATTCAAGTTCAAACAGCAAGTGAATTTCATGATTTGAACATGAGTTTTGTTGAGCATGGCTTTAGGTCTTCAAACAGCCATGCGCATAGGTATTTGTGCAAGACTGTACAGTAAAATTCCGCTATTAAGAACACCTAATCTGCTTTTTAAAGCTTACTAATACGGTTTCAGTTATTCTTTCTTTGTGTTTTCTACACCCAGTGTCTCCTAATAAGAGACCACCTTTGACACTGTTCAAAAGTGGTCCCAAAAGTGGTCTCTGTCCAGAATACACTGTGTGCAGAAATACAAATAAAGTATACAGTCGAACTTCAATGGCTTGAACACCTTTGGGACCTCGAAAAACTGTTCGAGACAGGGGTAGTTCGAGCCACTGAGATTACTGTCAGGAGGCATAACGAGATACTTTAGACATCTTTTCGGTGTTCTATAATGAATTTGTATGCTGAGTGTACACATTAGAATCGCCTCATTGAGGCGATTCTAATGAGTACACACAGCATACATTTGCAAGATAAAAGACTAAAACCTATTTAATTATCTCCCAATATTTCTTATGTGGAGGATTTCGCTAGGGGCTCAAGAATGGGTTCGACTCATCCATGGTAAACGAGCCATCGTTGTTCGAGCCATCGAAGTTCTACTGTAACTGCATCTTTCTAAGTAAGCTTTTTGAAGCAGAAATAGTCTCAATTTTTGGTGGTCTTAAGAGCGGCATTTTATGTATATTTCTGTATGATAACTCATCCTCATTTGCCCATCATTTTTAGAGCTCTGTGGGCACCAGCTCAGACTGTTCCGAGCTTGTCTATGTTGGTTTGGTTTCGAGTTTAAAAGGCCAAGTCAACATTGTCAAGGTCATATTGAGTCATTTAGTTCACCAACCAATTTTTTTCTGTGCATATATGATTAACCAGTACAGTGCGCATTCTTTTGCCAGAAACCGACAACTGCCCTTCCTGAATCAGCAAAAGGGAGAGAATGATTGTAGAAAAGGTTTAATGATCAACTGCCGGGAAAAATGTTGATGACCTGGTGGGGATCGACCAGTGACATTCTTATTACTGGTCGCAATCACATCCAACTGACCCACAGAGGCTGGCTCACACTGGCAGGTTTGTTGTTAATGAACTGATGAAATCCTGTCAGGTATTTTGTCTGTCAGTCAGTATTTTAGTGTTACGTCCCACCAAAAGCTAAGGTCATACAGAGATGGGACCTCGGCTTAAAGACTCATCCGAAAGTCTGCAGAAGCCCAGGGTCGATCCTGCGATCCCTGGTTTACAAGGCGAGTAGCGTAACCACTACACCACGGAGGCTTCTCGGTATTTTGCCTGATAATTTGGTAATGAAATCAGAAGACTTAGCACTGTGGAGTTTGTTTGTTTGATTTGAGATTTAATGTCCCTGTCAAAACTGTATAGGTCATTTTGGTGACGTTGCTTCCAATTTTGTGGGACTTTTACCCAACATTGAGATGAAATGACATCTCAAGCCCTGTCGCCCAATGAGACCAATAAGGTTTATAAGCATGGACAGTCCGACTCGCACCGCTTTGCCTGGACAGGCTTAGATCCTCTAAGCGGTTTACCAGTAGTCGTGTGCGTCTGCATGGAAGCATCATGCAACCCATCTATTTCTTCAAACCCCGATGGGCGGGGGCTGAGTTTGACAACTAACAATTTGCAAATTCGTGAAGCTGATGGGGCTTCAACAAATGGACTCTAGTATCTAAGCTCTGATAGAGGGCCTATGCCTGTTATCCCTGCCCCAGTGTTGGGGGTGGTGGGCTTACAAATGGCTGATAAATTATTCTATTTTATACTTGAAATGAATGCAAATCTGAAACAAATAAACTATTTTTTGAAATTGTGAAAAATAACATGACCATGTTATTTTCACAATTGCAGCCTGGACTACTATTTTTAGCTCGGCACTTTTCGAAGACAAGAATTCCGCAGAAGGCGGCGTCGCACCTGCTGGGGCAAAAGTCATAGAAGTCACAATCAGAATGTTATCAATTAAGTAAATTTCATAGCAGTTGATAGTTGATGTAAAATGTGTCAAAGTCAGTGGACCAAAAAATATAGGCCATGGTCACCAGGTCAAGGTACGAGCCAAATCAGTACAATGAGGAGAAGTACTATGCAAAGTTTGATGGCTGTAGGCCATTTATTTTAGGACATATTGAACATTGACGTAAAAGTCACTGGAGTGCATAATATAGGTTAAGGTCACCAGGTCAAGGTACCCACAGAGTAAGTAAATGTAGGAGAAGCACTATGCAAGGTTTGGTGGTTCTAGGCCTTATAGTTAAGAAGATATGGAATGTCGACCTAAAATGTGTTTAAGTCAATGGAGTGCAAAAAATAGGTCAAGGTCACCAAGTCAAGGTACCTGCATAGTCAGTACATCTAGGAGAACCACTATGCAAGATTTGGTGGTTGCAGGCCTTTTATTTGAGAACTGGAACATTGACGCAAATTGTGTCAAAGTCAGTGGAGTGTAAAATATAAGTCAAGGTCACCAGGTCAAGGTACCTGCAGATTCAGTACATCCAGGAGCAGCATTATGCAAGATTTGATGGTTGTAGGCCTTTTATTTGCAGAGATCTGGATCTTCCACATAAAAATTTGTCAAAGTCGCTGGAGCATAAAATATAGGTCAAGGTTACCGGGTCAAGGTACCTGTAGAGTCAGTACATCTAGGAGAAGCACTATGCAAGATTAGATGGTTGTGGGCCTTTTATTTGAGGAGATCTGGATGTAAAATGTGTCAAAGTGTGGAGCGTAAAATATAGGTCACCATGTCAAGGTACCTGCAGAGTCAATACATCTAGGAGAAACACTATTCAAGATTTTATTGTTGTAGGCCTTTTATTTGAGATCTGGAACATTGACGTAATTTGTGTCAAACTCACTGAAACATAAAATATAGGTCACAGTCACCGGGCCAAGGTGCTTGTCTAGTCAGGAGCTCAGGGTGATGTTTCATGAAAGGTTTGATGGTTGTTTAGTCTTATGGTTGATTACAATACAAACTTCGACGTAAATGTCGAACTTCGACGTAATGGTAAAATCCACTGGAGCACAAAATATAGGTCAAATTCACCAGGTCAAGGTGCTTACAAAGTGAGAAGGTCTATGAGATGTTTCATGTAAGGTTTGATGGTAGCTGAGGTTTGTAAAATAAAAACTTTGACGTAAATGTCGAACTTCGACATAAATGTCGAACTTCAACGTAATGGTCAAAGTCACTGGAGCGCAAAATATAGGTCAAAGTCACCAGGTCAAGGTGCTTACAAAGTGAGAAGGTCTATGAGATGTTTCATGTAAGGTTTGATGGTAGCTGAGGTCTATAAATAAAAACTTTACGTAAATGTCAAGCTTCGACAAAAATGTCGAACTTCGACGTTGTTGTCGAACTTCGACGTAATGGTCAAAGTCACTGGAGCGCAAAATAAAGGTCAAAGTCACCAGGTCAAGGTGCTTACAAAGTGAGAAGGTCTATGAGATGTCTCATGTAAGGTTTGATGGTAGCTGAGGTTTGTACAATAAAACCTTTGACGTAAATGTCGAACTTCGACGTAAATGTTAACAGACGGACAGACAAACGGACGCACAGACGGAAAATCAGACGCCTATGTCGCATCCTGCTACAAGCAGGTGCGACAAAGTCATAGATCTGGCTGCGTCGTCGTGCAAAAACTTGGACATTTTGTAAAATCTCTGTCATTACTGAACATATTTACTTGAAACTCGGGACTAGTTGTTCATTATGAAAAGGGGAACTCATACAATAGGTAAGGTAACCCTCAAAATATTTTTAGCACAGTTATGCCCCTTTTTCGGCTTAGAATTTTGCGCCGTTCAAAAACTTGGGACATTTTGTAATATCTCTTGTCATTACTGAACATATTTACTTGAAACTCGGACTAGTTGTTCATTATGAAAAGATGGAACTCATACCAATAGGTGAGGTAACCCTCAAAGTATTTTTGGCACAGTTATGTCTCTGTCATTACTTAACATATTTAGGCACAGTTATCATGAGTTATGCCCCTTTTTCGATTTAGAATTTTTAGCTCGGCTCTTTTCGAAGAAAACGACGAGGTATGGTCATACCTCTGGCATCGTCTGCGTCGTCATGCAAAAACTTGGACATTTTGTAATATCTCTGTCAATACTGAATATATTTACTTGAAACTCGGACAAGTAGTTCATTATGAAAAGAGGCTGCAGCCGAGCGTTGGCACCGGTATGTGGTGCTCGTTCACTTGTGCTTCACACTCGTGAAAATTCTTACCGGTATGTTTTCAACACAAAATAAAATATTTTTGGTATTCACCTAAAAAACTATCTTCTATAAATCTTACTCGACTGGATAAGAAAACAAACATTATCATTTTGAAAATTCTTTTATTTCCACAAATTCTTTTTTCAAAAACAAACAACAATGCACAATATAAGGCCATAGCATCTAACAAATAAAATGAGCAAATGATTGCAAGAACTTTCTGGTTATCTCAAAAATGCTGTATTGGGTAGTTTAACATTGCTGGGTTTCAGTCTCAAACTAGCAGGGGCCAGTTATTGGGTAGCTTAACCCTTGTCCTGCTGATCCCGGATATGTTCTATAAAAGGGTTATCCTTTGGAAGCAAGGAATACATTCATACTATAGGGAACAAAGTACTAGAACCCCCTTCTCAGAAGGATCCTATTTTTATCAGAGAATTCAATTTATTAGCCTCTTAACAGTGATAGAATTCGTTAAATAAACACCAGTTGATGGCTGAAGCAGTTATCTCTAATATCACTTACTTGATGTTTATACATGCAAAAGAGGTGCTTTTTGAATGCAAAGGATAATTCATGAAGCGTTATTATTATATTGTGGTTTGTTTCAACTGTTTAAATAAATGATATGGTATCACCTATAGGCAGATATAATACCCACAGCACTGAGTTAATGCTGGAGCTTGTATCTAGCAGTTAATCTCCCATCAGCGGTCATCAAAAATGACTTCTGTAAATAATCAGATTTCATGACCATGCTGCCTGAATTTTCATAACTTCTACCTTGTTCCTATAAGTATTCAGGAATGAAAAATATGAAGTGTGCATGTTTTCTGGGCCAGACTAGATAGTTTCGGCCAATTAGGCCTCATCAGTGACCCTCCATCTCTATCATCAGTGTTATCTTTCAAACAATGTAGATCCAGATCAGATGGCTTCTGTTGAAGCCATCTGATCAGGATCTACATTGTTTGCCATTCAGATTGTGAATTTGTTGTAATAATTTGCATCAAGTAATCTGATTGGTTGATAACCAGTGGGTGTGGCTTTTATATAAATATTCAGCAGGTCAAGGGTTAACAAGTCTGTGTTTCACTTATATCATGAAAACAATCCGTGCAACCAACACCTCTCTTCACCCCACTTTATCTCGGGGAAAACTGGGGTATACTGGGGGATACATATTTCTGCTCCAGGACACAGGTTGCGGGTAGTCATTAGATCCATCTCAATGAAGCGGTTCTCACAAACACCCACAGCCTATGTTTGGTGCATAAATTAGAAAAATATCACAAATTTTTTACCAGAATGTGACAATTTGGGAGACATGAAAGAATTCAGTATGTCACACAGATAAGTTATTGTAGCAATTCACATTTCACTTGTCCACAAAAAGACAGAAGGCAAATGAAACTGAAATCAAATATTTTTACTGAATACTAACTTGAAAGCCATATCCACAGTGTCAATCTTAGAAAATGATAAATAGGTGTGTCAAACAGATAACAGACATGTCTTTAGGGCCTCTGTGTTATCTCAACCCCTTTTAATTTGGGGCAAAAAGGGTTCTGCTCCCTGTGTGGGCAAATGCTTTCCTTTAACCCTTATTCGGCATCCCAGGACAACCCCTACGTTTGCAAACAGTGCAGATCCAGATCAGATGGCTTCTTCAGAAGCCATCTGATCAGGAGCTACACTGTTTGTCATGTAGTATGTGAACTGAACAAATACATTTATTAAATAGAGTAATTCGATTGATGGATATCAGAAATGGATATGTCTGAATTAATTTAATTCATTCAGCAGGATAAGGGTTAAAGTAGCAACCCTGTGAGAAAGGGAGACAAACCTTAAATGCAAATTAAGACTCCTTTTTCGGATGGATTTTTCAAGGAAAAATTCAAGCCTTTAGAATAGGGATGTCCGTGCGGGCGGGCGGGCGGTCGGCCAGGCATCCGCGTCCCTGTTTACCTTTAGGTTAACCTTTAGAATAGGGATGTCCGTGCGGGCGGGCAGTTTACCTTTTGGTTAACCTTTTTTCAAAGTTATGTATTACCTTTATTATCCACTGGATTACTTTCATGTTAGGACTGTTGTTTAATTGGGGGGGGGGGGGGGGGGGGGTCACTTTCATATGCAATCCATTATTTCCACCTAGGAGCAACATTTTCTGTGGAAAATTGTCATTTTTGGAAACTCCTACTGAAAAACCCGTCCATACTGCCAATTGGTGCTTTTCTTATTCCAAGTTTATACCAATATTCGATATAATGACAAAACTCATTTTTACAACAATTACAACTGACCGAATCCTAAGCAAAATGAGACAGATAAAAGAAGGCAAGCAAGAATATTTTTTCATTGGTTTTGAGATTATTTCGATTACTTCAAGCCAATTGTTAATCAGAAGTGGATGAAAACTGGAGTAACCAGAGAAAAACCACATGACCTTCTGTTGCAGATCTTGGTATCTCACATGTGGCCAGATCTGCAAGCAGTTATGTTATATTCTAAACCAAATGAATATTTTTGACTTAACAATATACAGTCGAACTTCAATGGCTCGAACACCTTTGGGACCTCGAAAATCTGTTCGAGACAGGGGTAGTTCGAGCCACTGAGTTTACTGTCCGGGTTGCATAACGAGATACTTTTAGACATCTTTTCGATGTTCCATAATGAATATGTATGCTGTGTGTACTCATTAGAATCGCCTCATCGAGGCGATTCTAATGAGTACACAGAGCATACATTTGCAAGATAAAAGACTAAAATCTCCTTAATTATCCCCCACTTTTTCTTATCTAGAGGATTTCGCTAGGGGCACAAGAATGTCTTCGACTCATCCATGGTAAACGAGCCATCGAATTTCTACTGTACTCAAAAGTCACAAAGAACCCCAGCCTTAGCCCTTGTTCTGCTGATAAGAAATGGGTGTGACAAAATTAATTTATTCAGCAGGATAAATGTTGACACTATTTATAGAGGATAGATCTTGAGATCATTATATACCATCAGCTTGAATAAATTAGTCCAGCCACATCCATTTCTGGCCATCAGCCTATTAAAGTACTTGATATAATATATTCATTCAAATTTGCAAACTGAATGACAGTGAAGATCCTGATCAGAGAGAAGCCATCTGATATGGATCAACTCTGTTTGAAAAGGTAGGGGTGGGATAAGGGTTTATCCACTGAGGTTGAATGAGGCTTTGGGTCAATGAGCATCTGTGTGGCCTACAGCAAAGACTCTCTTCAAAATGTGAGGATGCACAGGCTGATTCGAGCCTTCACATGGTCACAAACTCGAAAGACCATTTTTCCTTGGATACAGCCCATTTCAAGTTAACCCATTTAGTACCAGAAACCCCAAAACGGGTACCCTGGCAAACAGTGCAGGCCCAGATCAGACGCCGCAGAACACGGCGTCTGATCAGGGCCTACACTGTTTGCAAAAAGTTCAGTCATTTTCCAAACAAATTTTGAAGAAAACACAACCTGACACCCCCAAATTTTGAAATGGACTTTGGCGATATATAAGGAGGAAGATTCCATGTGGTACAAAAAGGGTTAATGAATTTATATTGTGAAGTATTCGGCACAAGTTCACATGGTCAATTTTGCAGGAGCTTGTGAGTGCATCTCTTCTATATAAATGAGTGCCAAACATGGTGAAACACTCGGTATGAGTTCTGGTGGCGATATTTGTAGAAGCTTCTAAGTGCATCTCTGCTCTATGAATTAGTGCCAAACATTTTCACAATGTTCAATAACCTTTCTAGCATGTGTCAAAAATGAACCACTGTCTGGTAAAATTCCTATATTAAGACCACCTTTGGGACTGTTCAAAAGTGGTCTTAAAGACCACTTTTGAACAGTTCCAAAGGTTGTCTATGATCAGAGGACACTGTATGAAGACAACACAAAGAAAGAATAACTGAAACTTTTTAAAAAGCTTTTTAAAGAAGAATTAGTCTCAATTTTCGGTGGTCTTAATAGCGGAGTTTTACTGCTTACAACAACCCTAAATGAAAATTAGATTATAGAATCTTAAATGGAAAATGAAGCAATTCATTTAGTGCCTTCCTACACCCTATGGCACTGAAGAGAAAATGATTTTAGCATTATCAGGTGTGCTGTCAGTAAAACAAACACCAACATTGTCTTAATTCTCAACACACTCACTCTTTTTCTTGAAATTTCTTCAAATCCCATGACATGGCAAACCGTATCATGTTTTTTTTTTCTTGCAAATGCCATCTGCTCTTGTAGAGTTATACTAGTGGACTCTTCCCTTGCTATATGTAAGACAAGTCTATTTGCCATTTAAGGGGTGGTAGGCCAAATTTTTCATTTTTATTCTATTCTTGACATAAAATTCTGTTAGCAAATAGTGCAGGCCCAGATCAGACCCCGCATTTTGCGGAGTCTGATCTGGGCCTGCACTGTTTTCCAAGGTACCCATTTACGTGTTTCCCACATGCAATGGGTTATCTCATGTCTCCGGACACTGTGAACAATCTCTCAGCATGTCTGAGCAACGCGGACATACTGAACAAACTCTGCATTGTCAAAAAGCTCTGAATGTGGTTGCAAAGTTTCCCAGAATTTCCATGATCTATCACCATCCGGTTAATGAGGCACTGTTAAGGAGTACCTGTTGCCATAATGTAAAGGTACAAAGCCGGCAGTCGATGGCACACTATCACAAATGCCCATGCTTTCTCCATATGACCTTTTGACCCCTTGAGAAGGCCCCTTTGGGTGGAGCTAATTTGGTGAAGCCAAATGTAAGATTGCTCTTGCATTCCCTCATCATGTAAGGAAGCCAAGTGCCATATTTGGTTGTTTTCTGTTCAATGGTCTCAAAGATAAGTGACGGTTGCTTTTCAAAAAGCATGGGGATAATAACCTGCCATTCATTATTTGTGAAGGACCGAAACTAATGTCAGCCTCGATATCTCAGTGGTTAGTGCGTTCCACTAATGATCGAGAGATTGTGGGTTTGAATCCGGTCACCAGAGGTGAGGTGTGTCCTTGGGCAAGACACGTTATGACAATGCCCCACTCGACTGAGGTGTAAATGTGTAGCTGTGGTGTAAAAGTCACTGCCTTTCTCTCACATGCATGATAACTTCTGAATGGGTGTTTGAGAGTGATTCAATAAGCTTGAAGCTTTCAGCACAATCAAATTAAAATAAATTAGTATAAACAAAACTGATGATACTAAAACTTGTTGCCCAACCCATTTGCTTGTAAAATGGTTGTGTTGTAAGCAATATTATACACAATTTACATGTGACTTCAGCATGTCTGACATGAAAATCCTACAACTTAATATTTCAGTTGTTGAAAGTGCGGTTAGCTTAAACCCCTTTAAAATAGGCCCACTCTGAAAGGAAAGAATTTGCTCTTCAAGAGCAAATTCTTTCCTTTCAGAGTAGGCACTTGTTGATGAAGGAAACAATGTTTCGCATGAGTTTCTGCCGGTGATTTGTCTCTCCTTAAATACAGTGAATTAACAATACTTAGTAAAACAAACATTATGCTAGCCGATGGACGTGTTAAGTCGATATGAGTATATTGCACAATAAATAATGAAACAAAAATAATATTACAAACATTTTCAACACTGTAGTTACCTTACACATGTATACAGATAGTGTCAAACTTGTCTTTAACCTTTACCCTGCTGTAGGCGACAACCCCTATCTTTGCAAACAGTGTAGATCCAGATCTGAAGAAGCCATCTGATCAGGATCTACACAGTTTGACATTCAGTATATGAATATGTAGAAATAAGCTGCATCAAGCAATCTGATTGGTTCAAAGTCAGAAATGAGTGTGGCTTAATTGAATATTCAGCAGGTTAAAGGTTAAAGACCACTTCTATTAACCCATGAAGTGCCATGTAAATTTTTAGAGCAATCAACAATTTTATTTTTGGAATTATTTTTTTTCACAGAAACTAAGGCTGGTCAGACTATTCACATGCAACGTCAAGCCTTATTTTCTCTGTAAACTTTATCCATACAGAGGCATATCAAATCTGAAATTTGCTGTTGCTTAAGATTTTAAATAAATCGATTTCTATGAAAATTTGTTGCTGAGGCAAGATTTCTGTCGTATCATATTCTTAAATATTCTGACACTGTTAAATGAGCCTTGTGGTTTCATAATTTATTCATTATTTAACCCATCATATACTAGTGGACTCTTCCATTGCTATACATTGGACAAGTCCATTTGTCATGTGAGGGGTGTCAGGCCTATTTTTTCGTTTTTATTCTATTTTTGACGGATAATTCTGTTAGCAAACAGCACACTGTTTGCCAAGGTACCACTTTAGGGGTTTCCCGCATACAATGGCTTAATAAGGCTGCAAGGACTTTTTCTCAATGACAAACACAGTAGACCCTGATCAGATTGCTCCTCTAGGGACAGTCTGATCTGGGTCTACAGCGTTTGGTCTGATCAGGGTCTACAGTGTTTTACAAGCCTCATTTCTATGACTTTGGTGTCTGAATATTTAGTGTAAATATGGTACATGTATGACTGTACAGAAGCGAATTAAAAACGTTTTTTTTTTCTCTTTTAACCCTTAAAATGCCAATCACGACAATTGTAGTCTGCTTTGCCGTCTGCTTAGTACTTTAGAAAAATTAGATTTTGCAAACACAGTGGACCCAGATCAGACTGCTCCTCAAGGAGCAGTCTGATCTGGGCCCACACTGTTTGCCAATATGCAAAAATATTTTTTTTAAAATTGGCAAAAAAATTTAGCAGACAACATTAACTGACATTTTCCGATGTAGATTTTCTCGACGTCTAATGGGTTAAGGGTCTAATACATAAAGACATGTACTTTGATCATAATTCATAGCCGTCCACATGCTATCTAGCCATTGCATGAAGGATAACTTTCAGATGAGGTTTTGAGAAATCTGTTCTTTCTGCAATCCCCCCCCCCCCCCCACACACACACACAACACCAAATTCTCATTGAAATGGGCTATAATGGGAGACAATCTCATAGAAAAATGTAATTTAGATGAGATTTTGCTAAAATTTCTCACTAAAATTTATAATTTCTCACCAGCTTTTGCTGAATGAGGTATTTTCTCCCACATACTGAGCCAGAGTCATCAATTATAATATGCAGAACTTGGTACATTCTGTATATTGTTTGTTAGTTTGAATTGATAGGCCAAAGCAAACGCTGCAGACTCAGATCAGACTGTTCCTAAAGGAGCAGTTTGATCAGTGTCTACACTATTTGCCATTTCGTATGCACCTTCTGGAAACCTTGCTGGATCATGAAACAAATTTGTTAAATTTTTTGAGAATTACAGCAAGTCCTCATGGTGTCCGAATTTTTAGGATTTTTATATGACAAATACCTTAACATGGAACCAGATCATGTGGGTATCTGGTGATAATTAAACAATACTTTTTGTTAGTTCGTCATTAAAACGTATGTTGTGGGTATTCATTAGAACTGCCTAGATGAGGCGGATCAAATGAATATCCACAACATAGGTTTATTTGGAGAAGTAATGAAAATTATCCTTTAGTTATTGCCAAATACACCACAACTTCATTATAACAAGGTTTGTTATAACAGGGTTTTGGATATACATGTAACGCGGTTTCGAGATGGATCCTAAAAATGTATAGATCTCTACAATTTTGTTTCGATATTACATGGTTGTTTAACCAACATAGTTTCGGCTTTGGACCCCATAGTGTTATAAAGAGGTTGTTGTGTATCCATCTTATCTAATGCTATGCCATGACAAATGGTTTATGGAATAAACATGTGTTTCACAATAACGAAGATGAGATTTGAGTTTTCTCCCTTTGATGCAGCTAATAATAATTCTACAGATAATACTGATATATTTTGAGGCATCCTGGTGTTCTAATATTAAGATAACACATCCGTGTGATATAGTGCATTTTTCAAACCTAAAAAAAAAAGAGGTAATTTTTCTGATGAAAATTTGTTATATTTTTCTTATTTATACTCCAAACATAGGTTTTGGGTGCTCGTTAGAACCGCCTCATTGAGGGGGTTCTAACGAGTTCCCACAACCTATGTCTTGGAGCAGAAATAAGGAAAATAATGTTTACCCCAGTAAACCCCAGTTTTCTCTATATAAGGTGGGGTTTAGGGGGGTCTTTATTTCATGGACTTGTTCTCTTGATGAATACATCTAGGACTAACACATGAGAAATTTCAAACGGGCCTTTAGCATTTTACATTTATGATCTTCAAATAAGCCTGCACAGTCAAAAGGCAAAATAGAGCTTGATGCTTGAGATCTTGCACAAAGCTGCAAGTTCTCCTCTGCACATCTGTGAGCTGCAAAGACTGGTGAGATTGTGCTTCAGCACAGGCTTGCCTGTGTCTTTGCTGGTCGCCAATGTGCTGAAACATTCCTTTCCTCAAACACTGGCTTATGAACCTGATATTGACATACAGTCACACTTCAACGGCTCAAACACCTTTGGGACCCGAAAAATCTGTTCGAGATGGGTAGTTCAAGCCACTGAGGGTTAATGCCATGAGGATTAACGGGGTTAATTTTGGGACATCCTTTTAATGTTAAATAATAAAAAATGTATGCTGTGTGTACTCATTGAGGCGATTCTAATGAGTACACACAGCATACATTGGCAAGATAAAACTCGAAAATCTCCTTAATTATCCTGCACTATTTCTTGTGAAGAGGAATTCCCAAAGGACTCAAGAACGGGTCCGACTCAGCCATGGTAAACGAGCCATCGGTGTTGGAGCCATTGAAGTTCTACTGTATATACATAGATACCGTAATAATCCTTAGTACTGGGATAGATAGGCCTAAGCATACACTGCACACCAATATTTAGGATCATTACAGTACCTGGATGGCAATGCTGAACATTGTTTCTATGGCAAATAGGATCCTGAACATAGGAAAAGATACAAACTGTTATGTGTAGCCCGTGAGGACTCAGAACAGCCTGTATATCTGCACATACTCTAGTCAGAGTCTTCCCAGGTTGTCCGTTGCTACTGGTGGGTCCTACAAGCTAAAAATGTAGATACAGTCAAACCAGTCTTAGCGGCCACCTCTATTAAACAAGCAACCTGTCTTAAGCAAGCAGGCATTCAGTTCCCGAAAAAGAAAAAAGCATTAAAATTCACCTGTGTTAAGCAAGCACCTGCCTTAAGCAAGCACTTTTTGAATATCCCATAAGTGCTTGCTAAATACAGGTTGGACTGTACATGGGTAGGCAGGCCAATTTCAGTCTTTAACCCATAAAATGCCAATCATGACAACTGTCGTCTGGTTTGACGTCTGCTGGTTACTTTAAAAGTCATTTTTGCAAACAGTATGTACCCAAATCAGACTGCTCCTGTAGGAGCAGTCTGATTTGCATCCACACTGTTTGCCAGCATGCAAAAATATTTTTAAAAAGTTTGCAAAAAAATTTAGCAGACAACATAAGCAGACGACATTTTCAGATGTAGTTTTTCTCAGCATCTTAAGGGTTGACCTTTCCATATGCACACACTCATCTTTAAGCACACCTCTTTGTCTGTGTCCTTTGGTAACTTCTTAGTTATCCTTTAAACTTTGAGTGATTTATAACAAGACAAAGGGAGATAAATTTCTTTTGAGACTCCCTTTTCCTATAAAATAAGGCCCTCTGAAAAATGGGTCTATTCTTAAAGCTCATGAGCAAAATATTTCTTGCATGTATTTGTTTGATTTGAGGTGTAACGTCCCCTTCAACACTGTAAAGGTCAATTTGGAGATGTTGCTTCCAATTTTGTGGGACTTTTACCCGACATTGAGATGAAATGATATCTCAAGCCCTGTCGCCCAATGAAACCAATAGGGTTTATAAGCATGGACGGTCCGACTCATGCACACCACTTTGCCTGGGCAGGCTTAGATCTTCTAAGCGGTTTACCAGTACTCGTGTGCGGGTCGGACTCCGCTCTGCGTGGACGCATCAAGTAGCCCATATATTTCTTCAAGCCACGATGGCCGGGGGCCGTCTTGCATGTTTAGACCCGTATTATAAAAGGAGACAAAATTAAAATTGTTGTGGAAAGAACCGAGTTCCTCTGAACTGAGCCCCTCTCAAAAAGGGGTATTGTTAAGGAAGACAAAAATATTTTTGAAAAGAGCAGAGCCCATCTGAAAAGGGGGTCTATTCTTGAAGGTAAGAATTTGCTCCTCAGGAGCAAACTGTTTTCTTTACAACCACACAACCACCAATTTAGCAATGAGACTTCTCTCCTGTCGTAAACTTTGCAATGAAAATCCGACATGCCAAAAGCTTTGTCACAATGTGTTGAACTTTATATCATGTGAATTGCAGTATTGTAGATTTTTTGACAATCACTAAGCTCCACCCCCACTCTGTGTGAATATTCAATGCGCTAAATATGGATTATGTGTTTCTTTGTACTTTGACAAACCTGCCACTTTTGACGCAAATTCTTGTTCGGCCAGTTATTGCGTTTTGACGTATAAGCACTTAAACGAACAAATGGCAGATGTCGTATTGGGGAACTGCCAGTTACGCGGTGGTAAGAGCAGACCCCTCTTGTTTAGGGAAGCAAAAATATTTCTGAAAGAGTTGCCTTCCCTGAAAGACTCTGAATTAATCTCCCTTAGAACTGTGTGCCAACACCGAAAGATAAACCAGGATAAGCTCCTTTGGAGAACATTCTTTCCTTCTAAAAAGAATAGACCTTTTTTTAAGAAGGCTCAGTAACAAGAAACAAGTATTCACCAATGCCGGTTGCACTGTGATTGGTGGAAAATAATTCGGTTGTAACCATTCTCCTTGGCATTCGAAAAACTTGTTGATCATTAATATATGGCAAACAAATAGCTTTATGAAGCTGTCCTCTATTTCTAAAACCAGTGTTTGTAAAATAACAAGTGGCCGATACTGTACACCTTGCAGACTGAGTTTGGATAAGCATACTGAGGATGGACTGGTCTTTTGTTTGTATCTTCTACAAGGCAAGACTGGTTCACAAGTACATTATGCTTCTTCAACCTGACTGGTTCTCTTTATGGTGTCTTACAGTCCACTTCAAAGTGCTTGTATATAGAGGTGACATAAGAAAAGACAGTGGGCCAGTCTGGTCTCTCCATGGCAACCATATCATTGATATTCTGAAATAAAAAATAAAAATTGTAAATCCTGTTAACACACAATTCAAGAATTGCACAAAGATGCCGCTATAATTATACTATGGCAGGGGAAAGAACAAAAAAAAAACTTATTTCCGTATTTACCCTAAATATTTGGACACCGTATCTTCTTACCATACTTGTTCTAAAATTTTGGCAAGTACAATTTACTGCCCGATGTTGTGTCTAAAAACAGATGGATGGGTGGGAAACAGTGTAGACCCCAGATGAGATGCTGCAATTAGTGGTGTCTCATCAGGGTCTACACTGTTTGCTCAGGCCTGACTGTCAGAATACATATGGCAAATATGGTATTCCAGAGTCACAATCGTATGTTGTGGGTACCCCAGTGCAAAAACCCTATGTTGTGGGTACTCCAGTGTCAAAACCCTGTTGTGGGTACCCAGTGCCAAAACCCTATGTTGTGGGTACTCCAGTGTCAAAACGCTATGTTGTGGGTACTCCAGTGTCAAAACCCTGCTATGGGTACTCCAGTGTCAAAACCCTATGTTGTGGGCACTAACTAACAGATATTTCACAGAATAATAGGTATCCAAAACATGTGGCAGAACTTCTTTGGCTCAAACATCACTTACTCATTTGCCATGGCTCATTCAAATTTACTCATGAGCCCCCGAGAATTTCTTTTGATATTTCAAGATAAATAATATTTAGGAATTAGCCAGTTTTTTACCAAATGGAATCTTCCTCCTTATATATGGCGGGAGTCCATTTCAAAATTTAGAGGTGACAGGCTGGATTATCTTTAAAATTTATTTGGAAAATAGCTGAACTTTTTGCAAATAGTGTATCTGGGCCTACACTGATGTCTGATCTGGGCCTACACTGTTTGCCAGGGCACTCGTTTACGGGTTTCCCGTACAAGATGCTTTTCAGAAAATCATGTAAATCATCTGGAAAAAAATAGGTTCAGCATTTCATGTGAATCATCTGTTGGAAAGATGGTTTAGAGAAAATCAGGTTGGACATTTCATGTGAATCATGTGCTCCGTAGATGGTTTAGAGAAAATCAGGTTGGACATTTCATGTGAATCATGTGCTCCGTAGATGGTTTAGAGAAAATCAGGTTGGACATTTCATGTGAATCATGTGCTCCGTAGATGGTTTAGAGAAAATCAGGTTGGACATTTCATGTGAATCATGTGCTCCGTAGATGGTTTAGAGAAAATCAGGTTGGACATTTCATGTGAATCATGTGCTCCGTAGATGATTTAGAGAAAATCAGGTTGGACATTTCATGTGAATCATGTGCTCAGCAGATGAATCAGACAAAATCAGGTTTGACATTTCATGTGAATTATCTGCTTGGTAGAGGATTTAGAGAAAATCAGGTTTGACATTTCATAAGAATCATCTGCTAGGCTGATGATGAGAAAATAAGATTTGACATTTCATGTGAATCATCTGCTCGGCAGATGATTCACATGAAATATCATGCCTTATTTTCATCAAGTAGATGAAGAAAAAGATGTCTGACATCTGTTTCTGTTGTGTTTAGGTGCTTTTAAGAGTTAATGCCATTGCTGGTGCATAATTAAACTGCATAACACACCGATACAAATCTGACAGGCAATTTCACTTCAGAGCCAGAAACAAGTTAGCTGTCTTTCATTGCAACTGCAGCAACATTAACCTTATTACAAGAAAACAATGGAGAAATTTTTCACACATGCATAAAACATGTGAATTTTGCAGAATGGAACACCAAATGAGAACAGCATGTTAAACAGCTTTTAAGTTAATGAGTCGCCACATGAGAAAACCAGTCTTCCGTGTTTGTGACCAGGTAAGAGATTTGGATTTGATACCTATCGGGGGCCGGCAACATCCTTTTGTTGACATTGATTCTACGGTCATTCTCTCCCTTCCCTTGATTCAAGAAGGGCAGTTGTCAGTTTCTGGTGAAAGAATGTGCACTGTACTGGTTAACCGCTTATGTATAAGCTTGCCCAGGAAAAGCATGGATAGGTAAACTGCCCAGCTAAAAAATGATCTAAAAAGTGTTGACTGGGCCGTTAAACAAACAAAGTTATTTATGATAACACACCTTTTTTATATAGTGCATTATTTCATAGGGCCCCCGCCCATCGGGGCTTGAAGAAATAGATGCTCTGCATGATGCTTCCACCCAGAGCTGAAACCGACCCTCACACGAGTACTGGTAAACCACTTCGAGGATCTAAGCTTGCTCAGGCAAAGCAGTGCAAGTCGGCCTGTCCATGCTTATAAACCCTATTGGTTTCATTGGGCGACAGGGCTTGAGATGTTATTTCATCTCAATGTGAGGTAAAAGTCCCACAGGGACGTTAAACCTCAAATCAAAACAAAAGCATTCTTATCCCCAAAATGGCTACTTTTCTTTGAAAATTTGTGATATTTTTCTTATTTAATGCAGAGATTGTGACAGCCAAATAACTGAGATCCAAACAAAAATTATAAATCCAGGGATTTTCCTACCCTTCAGAATCAGGGTCCAGGGGCCGCTGGATTTAGGAAAAACAGCTCGCTAATTTTATAGTTGGGAATTTAAATCAGCTGTAACTTTGTCAATTTTGGTTCAATTTTCATGAATTTTTTATCAAAATGTAGCACAACATCAGAAATTGGGACATTTGTTAACAAATTTGGGAATATCTGTCTCTAAATTGGGAAAATAGGGGCCGATTACAGGCCTCAAAGTTGCACTAGGAAAATCCCTGAAATCATGTTGTAAAAATCACCACAAATGGTCATTTTTTTCTATATAATATATGTATTTCTAACATTGTTACCAGGAAATTCCTATACATTTGGACACCTTGAGGACTTGCTGTAATTCTCGAAAAAAAATTCAGCAAGTAGTCCACAAGGTGCAAACGGAATGACAAACAAAACAGTGTGGATCCTGATCAGACTGCTCCTTCAGGAGCAGTCTGATCTGGGTCTGCACTGTTTGCTTAGGACTGTCTGTCCCAATACTTAGGATCATTACGGTACGATTATGGAAAACTATGATATAATGAACAGTTTAATAAAGAGGTTTAGGTGCAGTTTGTTCAGTGGTTGATGAGACTACTAATCCATTTCACCATCTGACATAAATTAACCCATGTAGTACCAGAAACCACAAAATGGGTACCTTGGCAAACAGTGCAGGCCCAGATCAGACGCCGCAGAACGCGGCGTCTGATCAGGGCCTACACTGTTTGCTAAAAGTTCAGTTATTTTCCAAATAAATTTTGATGAAAACACAACCTGACACCCCTAAATTTTGAAATGGACTCTTGCTATATATAAGTAGGAAGATTCCATTTGGTACTAAAAGGGTTAATATACAGTCAAACTCCGATGGCTAGAACACCTTTGGGATCATGAAAATCTGTTCAATACAGGGGTAGTTTGAGCCACTGAGGGTTACTGCCAGGAGGCATAACGAGATACTTTGGGACATCTTTTCGGTATTCCATAATGAAAATGTATGTTGTGTGTACTGATATTGAGGCGATTCTAATGAGTACATACAGCATGTTTGTAATATAAAAGATGAAAATCTCCTAAATTATCTCACACTATTTCTTATGTAGAGGAGTTCCCTAGGGGCCCAAGAATGGGTTCGACTAACCATTGTGAATGAGCAATCGGTGTTTGAGCTATCAAAGTTCCACCGTACTATGTAAAATAAGTATAGCAACACCTTATATATTTCAAGAGATAAATTCTAATTTAGGCGATAATTATTAAAATTCTTTTTTAAACTTAGACACAAGATATAACATAAAATTGAAGAAGGCAGTATTTGCCTCAACTACGAAGGGGTCTCTGTTTAAAAATAACACCCTATTCCAAACAATGTTTTACTTTCCCGTCTTAGTTATTGTTTTTTTTTTATCTTTTTAATTCTTTATAACTTTTCAATATTGCATGTTACCGTGTTGTTATGAAAGCCGTTTAACCCTTATCCTGCTGAATATTCAATTTTAGCCACACCCATTTCTATCTTTGAACCAATCAGATTACTTGATGTAATTTATACCTACAAATTCATAAACTGAATGTCAAACAGTGTAGATCCTGATCAGATGGCTTCTTCTGAAGAAGCCATCTGATCAGGATCTACACTGTTTCCAAAGATAGGGGTTGTCGTGAACAGCAAGATAAGAGTTAAACGCAAGCAGAAATTTACACATGGAGTCAAAAACATCCAACGTTTTTTTTGTTTTGGTCATTTGTACTGAAATATTGTAATTTATCCATAAAGGATTTGAATAAATGCTCTCCAGAAACATCCTTTTAAGACACAAACGTAAGATTGAGAAAAACAAGAAATCTGTATGCAGGGTATTATACGCCCATGGCAAGTTAATATTTGTTGGACTGCAACCTCGAAACAGTATAAACTGCTCCATATCGTAGTCTTACTACATATCAAATTTCAGCATGATCAGATCTGAATTGTAGGAGTTAGCCGGATACAGAAATTTTCAAAGGGGTTACTTATATAGATACCTGGTGGACCATAACCTCTAAACACATGCACTGCCCCACATTGTGGTCAAACTATATATCAAGTTTCAGCTTGATCAAATGTTTACTGTAAGAGGACTTTGCCAGAGACAAAATGTTCACAAAATTTTCAAAGGGGGATAAATATCTGGGTGACAATAATCTCGAAATAACAGGCGCTGCTCCACATCATGGTCTAACTAAATTGACAGGATCTAAATTGGAGGCAAAGTCAGCTAAAACAGAATGTTTCCAGAAATTTTCAAAGGGGCATAACTTTGTTTTTATTTGGTGGATCAAAAATCTCTGACCATGTCAGAAAAGGCCCATACAAAGCTGTCAAAAAAGTATGGTACAAGTTTTTGTCAGAATGTAGGTCTTGTGATGGTCATGAGAGAGTGTGTGAATTCGGGTTTAACGTCACTTTCAACAATTTTTCAGTCATATCACGATGGTGTCTGGTTGCGACAGGGAGCTCAATGCTCACTTTTAAAGTGCTGTCCCACTGAAGTATCATGTCCCAGACACATTACATGATACCACACCCAGTCACATTATCCTGACACTGGGTCGACCAGTCCTAGCTCTACCCCGTAAATCTGAGTGCCAAGCGAAGAGCAGCTAGTACCATTCTCAACAACTTTGGTATGTCGCGGCCCGGGATCTAACCCGTGACCTCCCGTTCCCCGGAGCGGATACTCTACCAAATACTTTTGAAGTTATGAGCAATGTTAGGGTTTTTGGTTTAGGCAGAATGTAGGTCTTGGGATGTTAAGTATGTGTGTGAAGTTTCATGAGAGTAGGACAAATACTTTGGAAGTTATGACCAAGGTTAAGCTTTTTGGTTAAGGCGTGACAAACACACAGGCAAAAGCAATAAACCTATGGCCCGTTGTCAGACTGTAGGTCTTGTAATGGTTAGTATGTGTGTTAAGTTTCATGAGAGAAGGACAAATACTTCTAATGTTATGACCGAGGTTAAGTTTTTTGGATAAGGCGTGACAAACACATGGACAAAAGCAATAAAATTATGGCTGGTGTGGGGCCCTAACAAGATGTGCTGCTCCACATCATGGTCTAACTAAATATCAAGTTTCAGTTTGATCAAATGTTAATTGTAGGAGGAGTTAGCCGGAAACAATTTTTTTACAGAAATATTCAAAGGGGCATAACTCTGTAAATATTTGGTAGACCTTGAAACAATATGCGCTACACCAACTCATAGTCTACAGTAACTCTCTACTAAGTTCGACCTTCATCCAATGAAAACTGTAGGAGTTATCAGAAAACGAAATAGTTCACAAAATTTTCAAAGGGGCATAACTCTGTAAATATCTGGTGGACTGTAACCTCGAAACAATATGCGCTACAGCAACTCAGTCTGACTATCTACCAAGTTTCAGCTTCATCCGATGAAAATTGTAGTTCTCCGGAAACAAAATAGTACACAAAATTTTCAATGGGGCACAACTCTAAACATTTGGTGGACTGTAACCTTGAAACAATATGCGCTAAGCCAGCTTACAGTCTTACTATCTACCAAGTTGCAGCATGATTGGATGAAAACTGTAGGAGGAATTATCCAGTATGAAGTAAATAGACAGACGCATGGATGGATGGATGCCAACATCATACCATAATACGACCATTTTTACAAAAGGGCGCATAAAAATGTAAAATTGTTGATGAAAGTTTGAGGAAAATAACTCATGCTTGTGCAAACTTTTAAGCGGCCTCTTTCATTCTGGTTGTCAAACTAATGATGGAATATGGTTTTGACCTTTTGGGACAATCAAACTAGCAAGTCAGTATGTTGGGTGCGTAAAAACAAAGTAATGCTATTCTAGCCATGATGTTTGGCCAATTTAAAATTTGTTTACGGGGTAATATCTATATATTTTTGGGATCCATCTTGAAACCGTGTTATATCCAAACGTTTGCACTAAATCTTTGAATGTTTTAGATAAATGGTAAAATCTAGCACATATAACACGGGGGTAATACCAATTTCTATACCTGTGCTGTCGACCGAGCCGGTACTGCGTATAGCTGCTGTCGACCGAGAAATACGGTTTTCGACCGAGCAGTACGGATGTCGACAGAGGGACAACGTGCTTTTTGACACCCTTGAAGAGGCGAAAACGTATGTTTTAACGTTTACAAACGCTGTCGATGTTTAAAAGAGACACCGTGTTATTCGTCTGTTCACTTATAGAAAGTTGTGACGCTGAAAAACACTATTAAGTACCGATTCCTTCGAAAAAATCAGTTTTCATAGAAAATCGGTACTGTAATACACTATGAAACGTACAAAAGCAATAAAACGCCTAATATATTTTATCTACCAAGTACTCTTCTGCAACAAAGTGTGCTTGGCAAAATTCATGCACTTGGGAGATTTTATGGACCTTTGAAAATTATCGGGATACGGACGTCGATTGCCAGAGATACGACCGTCGATGGTATCGTAATTTTAATGATACGGCTGTCGACGAAATATGAAAACTATATTTCATGTACTGGTGTTAAAATCAATGATTTTTTCAAATCTGCACTGCACGGCAGATTTCACTGGGAGCCACGGAGAAAAATGTATGTTTTGTGCTAATTGATGTCAGTCGCCAAGAATAATTCCATCCTTGACTCTCTCATATATATAGTTCACACAACATACTACTAGGCATGTAACTACTTAAACATATTAGGTCAAATCAGATTGAAACAAATGTTAAAGAAATAGGATTCAAACATGTGCAAATACTTTTGAAGAATTATATCGGAAAGGGCACAGGCGCTTGATGTTTAAATCCTAAAACAGGTCAAAATTTTAAACATTTCGGCTAGTCGAGCCATTACGGAATTGCATATATAGAATACGTCGATATTAACCTTGATGCTTAGCATTGTGAGTGTTCTGTGTGTGTGTGTGTGTGTGTGTGTGTGTGTGTGTGTGGGGGGGGTGATGTTTAGCATCGTGAGTGTTCTGTGTGTGTGCGATCTAAGCACCCCACCCACCCAGTAAAACCGTTTCATCGTGGTTCTTCTGTCGCGGTTATTTTTTGTTATAGAATGTATTATTCATATCTTTTTATCCCCCAACCGAATAGGTTCGGGGGATATAGCGATCAGCTTGGCGTCCGTCCGTCCGTCCGTAGACACAACCTTGTGATGGCCATAACTCCTATACCCTTCGAGATTCATTGATGGATCTTCGCACAATTGTTCACAAGGCTGAGACGGCGTGTCATGCGCAAGAACCAGAACTCTGGATAGCATACTTTTTGAGTTATCTCCCCTTTTAATAAAATAGAATGACAACTTTGTGATAGCCATAACTCCGATACCCTTCGAGATATATTGATGGTACCTGGCACAGTTGTTCACAAGGCTGAGACGACAAATTATGCACAAGAACCACAACTCTGGGTGCCATGTTTTTTTTAGTTTTCTCCCCTTCCATTAAAATAGAGTGACCTTGTGATGGCCATAACCCCAATACCCTTTAAGATATATTGTTGGTACCTGGCACAGTTGTTGACAAAGCTGAGACGGCATGTCATGCACAAGAACCACAACTCTGGTGCCATGTTGTTTTAGTTATCTCCCCTTCCAATAAAATAGAATCACTACCTTGGTACCTTGTGATGGTCATATCTCCCATACTCTTTGAGATATATTGATGGTACTTGGTACAGTTGTACATGAGGTTAAGCGGACAAGACACGTGCAAGAACCACGACTCTGGATGACCTGTTTTTTTTAATTATCTTCCCTGACAATATAACCTTGTGATGGCCATAACTTCAATACCCTTTTAGATTTATTGACGGTACTTGGCACAGTTTTATATAAGGTTGAGACGGCGCTTCATGCTTAAGAACCACAACTCTGTGTGCTATGGTATTTGAGTTATCTCCCCTTCCAATATAACAGTATGACCACCTTGTTATCACCGTTCCTCCCGCTGTCACAGAGGTCAAGTATTTATCTTTATCCAGAGACACTATACATGTACCAGAGTGTATCTTATAGAAGAAGGGTAAAGAGGACTGCTCACGACGTGCCTCAAGGGGCGGCCACTCCAACTCCGTAAGCATGTCACCGACCCTACTCTTATTTCGCCATCGCCGACATGTCCATCGAGCTGCAGTCATCTGAACCTTCTCAACCTGTTGAATCTGAGTTTAAACATGGGGATGTCAAATGGGTAATGCATATTCAAGGTGGGGACGAACCAATGTTTTATATGCAACATCCTTTGTCTGCCTATGTGCAAAAGCCAAAATACGTCTTAAAAATCCTAAAGTCCTAGTTGCTTTGGATGTAATTTCTGAAATATGATGACCCCAATCAAGATCGTCAGTGATGGCGATACCAAGATATTTGCTCCAAAGTTTGTCGATGTAGTGAATAATCAAACTTTATCTGATTGTCAGGAAGATGTCGTGATCCCCTCATCGAATGACATTTGGCCATATTGAACATCATCTGCCAATCGGCTTCCGACTGTACTAGTCGGTCCAGGTCATCTTGTAAAGTAAGACAGTCAAAAGGAGAGTATATATTCCTATACAGTACACAATCATCAGCAAACAAACGGGCAGATGACCTGATATTATCGGGGAGATCATATATGAATACTAAAAAAGGATCGGTCCAAGTACCGAGCCTTGTGGGACCCCAGCTAAAACAGGGACTGGATCGGACGCTTGGCCATCAAGTACACCTTTTTGTGTGCGCCCCGAGAGCAATGAGCTAATCCACCTATGTATGGATCCTCTTATCCCATAATATTCCAGTTTGTATAGGTACCTTATCAAAGGCATTGGCAAAGTCCATGATAATTCAGTCAGTCTATTTGTGGCCACGGTTAATGGCCGCATCCATCGCCCTGTGTCCCTGACTTGTGTTCCAGGTAAATTGCTTGAACATATAGTCTTCTCAAGCATCATAGCCCACTTGGAGGAACATAAACACTTGTCAGGCAGGTAACATGCCTTTAGGAAAAGGCATAGCTGTGAAACGCAGCTGAGCATAGGTAAAAATTTTGGACAAAGGGGTACAAGTGTCTCTGGACCTCGAGAAGGCTTTTAACACACCTCCTCCTGACTGCTTGAACCAAAGTTTTGTTAATGGAATTCGGACGAAGACTCTAAAATACGAGGACTGTTCAAATATGAATGAAACTAAGCACATAAAAAAGGTTCCGTGATAGATTTCGATGAAAAATTTATTTTGTCCCCTCAAAGTATTCCCCTTTAACAAATATACAAACTTTCAGTCTTCTGATCCAATCATTGATTGCATTTTGGTAGTCTTTTCGAGGTATACTATGAAGGCACTGGAATATTGCAGAACCGAGGTGTTTGCGCTGTACAAATTTTCGACCAGAAAGGTATTTTTTCAGCCGCGGGAACAAAAAAAGTCACACGGGGCAAGGTCAGGGGAATACGGGGGGTGAGGGAGTTCAACAACCTTTTCCTGCTTCAGATAGTCTTGCACAATGAACGCCTTGTGCGATGACGCATTGTCATGTAGCAATCTGACATTGGCCAAACCAGTTGCGGGTCTTCGTTCTTTGAAATATTTCTTCAATTTTCGAAGAACTTTATTCTTGTAAAACTTCGCATTTACAGATTTGCCTTTAGGCACAGCAACCTGAATAGCAGGGTCCTGATTTGAAAAGAATATGGCATACATTGCCTTCTTGACGCTCATGGTCCGCTTTGCAATGCATGGTCTTTTGCAATACTTTGTTGCTCATATTTTGTTCTGAATCTTTCGTTTTGGCTAAAAAAAGTGAACCCATGTCTCGTCACCTGTGACGACATTAGCGAAAGATCGTGCATTGTAATTTGGAAACTTTTTAAGCAACTTCTTGGCGCACTGAACGCGTGTCTTTTTCTGCTCATCTGTCAACAGATGGGGAATCCATCTAGCACAGATTTTTCTCATTTTCAAATCCCGTTTCAGAATTGTACGAGCTGCTCCTAATGAGATGCCAACCATACTAGCTATTTGCCTAGTGATGTAACGTGCATCGGTAGCAACTATTTCTTTCACTCTAGCAACCATCTTGGCAGATGTTGCTCTTTTCGGCCGACGATCATGTGGTGCATCTTCTGTTGAGCCTAGCCCACAGCTGAATTTCTTTCACCAACGAATAAACTGTCGGAAAAGACATTTCATTATGCCCATAAACCGAACATATTTCATCAAAAATGTCTTTGCACCGTATACCAAGAATACAACGATTCTTAATATAGGACCGTATTTCAAAGGCGTACTCTGACCTTCTTCCAACCATGTTTTGTATTAGTAAACAAGAGTATCGAACGGTATACATGGCTAAAGTGCACGGATTTTAACAGGTTTGGTATCAATGTATAGGTAAAATGTTTTTCTACGCTGTGATATTTATTTCCAGGTGATTTTCGCATTAGTGCATGAGAAAACGTTCTTATTGCATTCATATTTGAATAGTCCTCGTAGATAAATTCCTTTCTTTGTTGACGATAAAAGCGAGTTATTCTCAATGGTGAACTCTCGGAGTGGGCTCGAGTTTTGTCTGGAATCCCACAAGGAACTGTTCTTGGTCCATTGCTGTTCTGCCTGTTTATTATTGATATTTCTGTTGACGCGGACTCAGAAATAAGAATGTTTGCAGACGATTGTGTTTGCAACAGGAAAATTAGAGATGCAGATAACTCACAAGCTTCAGAAGGATACAGATAGCTTACATGTAGGTTGTAGGGCAAGGAAATGGGGTACGAGATTTCATTCTGTTCATTCTGTTCAATGCAATATTATGCAGATACCCAGGAAGAGACGCAACAAAACTGAGGCTTTTTACACCTCAGAGGGATTTGGATTCTACTTAATACCTTGGTGTTACAATCACAGATGACTTGAGATTAACACACATATTAGCAACATGTGTTCAAAGGCAAGTAGAACGTTTGGTTTTTCTGAGATGAAACTTTATCATTGTCCTCAGGCTGTAAAAGAGGCAGCATATAAAGGACTTGTTTGCCAAATCTTGAAATATGGTAGATGTTTCTGGGACCCTCAGGGAGTGGCCCTTCAAGAATAAATTGAAAAATTTCAGAATAGAGCTGGTTTGAAATTGGGAGTATGACTGGGATACTAGAAAAGTTAAGATGGGAGTCTCTTAAGAAAATGAGAAGAGACAGAAGGTTTATACTTTTGTACAAAGCTCTGAAGGGTAATGCAAGAAAT
Source organism: Lucinisca nassula (assembly GCA_963580285.1). Taxonomy (NCBI): domain Eukaryota; kingdom Metazoa; phylum Mollusca; class Bivalvia; order Lucinida; family Lucinidae; genus Lucinisca; species Lucinisca nassula. Next base: position 1,835,145 of record OY757022.1, read on the forward strand.
CATCACTCGTTGGCGTTTCAGTCCACTACTGCTAGAACCAACATTTACAAAGGTTTATATTAGTTATTGGAACACCCTTCAGAACGCCCTTCGATCCATTGCATGGCAGAAAGGGCAGAAAATAGAATACTGTAGCTAAGTTTACCTCTTCGTTGAGAGTTTTTTTTTTTTTTTTTGGTTTGATGTTTAACGTCCCCGTCGACACTGTATATGTCATTTTGGAGACGGTGAGAGCTAGGGACTAACTTCCCATATCACAGGTCCTGGTGAATGAATGTCATTTGACGTGTCACCAGTAACAAATCTGATTCCGATGCTGTCTGTCCAAATTGTCCACCTTAACAGTTCGTACCTATCACTTAACACTGCTGTCTGCTTAACTGTTCTTGAAGAGTTCACAAACCACAGGGACTTGCTTTTATTATACATGAGTAAATGCGATTGCCAAAAAGAATTGATCTACAATGTTGCTTTGAAGTTATCACGTACTAACTGCATACATCCATTTGAAATCGGCCCTTTATAAATTAATCATAGCACTGGTAGCGACTGACATGTTTATCAACGAGAAGTAACCCTTTCTAACAACACAATGACTGACGAAGAGATTTTAATGTTTAACTGGTTAATTTCCAGTAAATCTGTTCGTAGCATTCTGGTTGAATCATCGACATCCGTATCCAGAACGCCGACAACCGTACCCTGCAAACTTTCAGTTCATCGACAGCAGTATCGGTGAAAATTAAAAAATTTCCACAGATGCATATAAGCGCATGCACACACACAAATGAAAGTTAATTGTGTATACTTATGATGTATCCACATTATATCGCTCTGAACTTGCAATGATACTGAATAAGAACCACGCATTTCCCCGGAAACACTTACTTTATATATTTTCCTGTTTAACTCCGCTCAGCGTTAAAACGAACTATCAGCCAGACTTCCAAAACACTTAAAACGATAGAATGCTGGTTCAGAAACGGGTTGAACACCAAAACTGTAGAAACATTCACTATAACACACTGAGAATGCATTTAACGAAGTCATTTCTCTGTCGACACCCGTACTGCTCGGTCGAAAACCGTATTTCTCGGTCGACAGCAGCTTTACACAGTACCGGCTCGGTCGACAGCACAGGTATAGAATTTGGTATTACCCCCGTGTATAAAGACTTAACTTTACAAAGTGTTGCTAAACTTAGGTATTTTGCATACTATATTTCACATCTGCCTTCTAAAAGCATATGATTTGGTTTGGTTTCACTTGAAGTTTAACTACCCAATCAACACTATTTAAGCCATGTCAAGCCAGTCAACTAACATTAATCTTGAATGAAATTTTTTTTTTTTTTTTTTTGGTTTGGGTTTTACGGCCCTTTCAAGATTATTTCACTCATATCGAGCCGATCGTTAATCAGAGGTGGGCGAAAACCGGAGTACCCGGAGAAAAACCACCTGACCTTCCGTTGCAGAACTTGGCGTCTCACAGGTGGCCCGAGCAAGGCTCTAACCTACGGCGGTGAGAGACCTAATGACTAAGAGTCAGCGCTCTTATCCACTAGGCCACGGAGGCCCGTGTGTTTGATTTTGACATCTCACCAACAGCTAAGGTCATACAGAGACAGAACCTCAGTTTAAAAGACTCATCCAAAAGTCTGGAGAAGCCCTGGATCGATCCTGCGACCCCTGGTTTATTAACCCTTGTCCTGCTGAGCCCGGATATGCATTATTTTCCAAACAATGAAGATCCAGATCAGGATGATCAGGATCTACATTGTTTGCCAGTCAGATCGTGAATTTGTTGCAATAATTTGCATCAAATAATCTGATTGGTTAATAATTGGTAGTGGGAGTGGCATATATGAATATTCAGCAGGACAAGGGTTAACATTAATCATGACAAAACATAGTTTGGAAAAATTATTTCTTAACCCTTGACCTGCTGAATATTTAAATAAGCCACACCCACCACTGATTATCAACCAATCAGATTTCTTGATGCAAATCATTGCAACAAATTCATTAAGTCAATGACAAACAATAAAGATCCTGATCAGATGGCTTCTTCAGAAGCCATCTGATCCGGATCTACATTGTTTTACAGATAAGACATATCCGGGCTCAGCAGGACAAGGGTTAAATACAGAATGGCAATATTACCAGAACAGAAGGTATTCCCACGCTGGCCGCAGCGTTAAAAGCGAGAGTGAAATTCCTCCTCTTGCCCTCTGAGGTCAGTTCACCATACGGTATTTTCTCTGGGAGGTAGCTGTGCATCAGAGCACAGAATGCCAGGCCATCATTCCAACTACTACTGAAGTTGGTGATATCAACGTCCTGCAAGAACAAATCGACAGTATCGTAATTATCCTTAGTATTCCGACAGATAGGCCCAAGCAAACTGCGCAGACCCAGATCAGACTGCTCCAGAAGGAGCAGTCTGATCAGGGTCTACACTGTTTTGCTATTCCCTCTGCACTTTTCAGACTCCTTGCTGGATTGTGAAAACAATTGTTAAAATTTAAGGTGACTAACAGCAAGTCCTAAATATGTCCGAAGCTTAGGTATTTTTTTACGGTACAACCCTACCTATTTATAGCACAATTACTGGGGTCCTAAACAGAAACCGTATTAGTGAAGCAACTGTGCTATATCCAAACAAAAATGTATAGATTATATAGAAAAATGACCATTTATGGTCATTTTTCTGTATAATCTATACATTTCTGGGATCCATCTTGAAACCTTGTTATAATGAACCGTGTTATAATGAACCATGCTATAACGAGGTTGAGGTGTATTTATCATCATGGAAAGAAAAACTTAATTCCACCTTAGTTTTTGGAAAATATGATAACTTGACCAAACTTAAATGCGAAATTGGTAAATCTAGCAGACACTGACGGCTCCAACACAGGTGTGTTTGAGTTTTACGTTCCCTCAACAACTAACAGTTATATGGGGACAGGACATTCGTTGAAGGGCTCATCCAAAAGTCTGGAGAAAACCAGGATTGAACCCACAACCCCGTTTATGAGGTGAGTAGCTTTACCAATATACCACAGAGGCTTCTCATGCCAACACTTGCAGTGAAACAGCTTGCACTTTGTACAGGCAAGCTAAAAATAAATGTAAAATGTTTTCTGCTAAACTGGCATGCAAGCAAGCAAATTTTATTATATTGACACTGTGTTATGCACAAGCATGTGATATGAAAAAGATTTAACAACATCCAGCTGCATTGGGCCTCGAAGTCATATTAACTCGCAGTTATTTAACCATTAAGCTGCGAGAACAACAACATCTCAAGATATTGTCTGCTGAGAAAAACAACATTATTTTGAAGATGTCATCTGCTTATGCCGTCTGCGGAATCTCCTTGCAAATTTTTTAAAAATAGCTTTGGACATAGACAAACAGTGCGGGTCCAGATCAAACTGCTCCTGTATTCTGGGTCCACAGCGTTTGCAAAAATGACTTTCAAGGAGGGCTGGCTAATCAAAGCTGAAAAGATAATCGATTATCAGTCCTGTCATTGCGATCGATAATCAATTAGTAATCGCTAAGGTTTTTGTCATGATTTTACCTGTCTGACTTTCTGTCTGAGCATGACTAATATGTTGCACTTTACCATATGTATATTTGAACAGACAGGCCTGAGCAAACAGTGTAGACCCAGATGAGACGCCGCATAATGCGGCGTCTCATCAGGGTCTGCACTGTTTGCCACACATCCAGCTATTTTAGGCATGCCTTTGGATAGTAAATTGTACCTATCAAGTAATCGATTAAAAGCAAATCAGAAATAATAATCATTTTTGTGGAATTTATCGATCGATTAATCAAGTATACGATTAATCGTGTCAGCTTTGCTTTCAAGGTAACCAGCAGCCTGCAAAGCAGTCGACAATTGTCGTTATTGGCATGATATGGGTTAACCCATTGTATACTAATGGACTCTTCCATTGCTATATGTTGGACATGTCCATTTGTCACGTAAGGGGTGGTTGGCCTATTTCTTCATTTTTAACCCTTCTCTTGCTGAATATTCAGATTAGCCACACCCATTTCTGACTTTGAACCAATCAGATTACTTGATGTAATTTATTCCTACAAATTCATAAACTGAATGTCAAACAGTGTAGATCCTGATCAGATGGCTTCTCCATCTGATCTGGATCTACACTGTTTCCAAAGATAGGGGTTGTTGTGAACAACATGAAAAGAGTTATTCTATTTTTGACTGAAAATTCTGTTAGCAAATAGTGCAGTCCCTGATCAGATGCTGCGTTCTGCAGCATTTGATCTGGGCCTGAACTGTTTGCCAAGGTATCCCTTTAGGGGTTTCCCTGTATACAATGGGTAAGTAACTGAAACATCTTTGGGACCATGAAATTTTGTTTGAGATAGAGGTAGCTTGAACTACTGTCAGAAACCCAATGTCATGATGTAACATCAGGGCTTTATCCAGGTATTTTGGGAAAAGGCCCCTGGGCGAAATTGGGAACAAAAATACCGACAAAATACCAAAATTGGGGACACAATTTCATCATAGAAATGTAAGCATGATGAAGTTTTGTTCATGGGAGCCTTATTAATAGTGAAATAGCTTCACTGTAGTGAATCTTCATCTTGACTATCCTCTGATGTTAAGTATTGTTTTGTCTGTTTCCTTTTGTTTTGACTTTTATTTCTTCATTTTTTTTGGGGGGGGGGGGGGGGGGGGGGTGAATATGGTGAAATTGGGAAAAAATGAGACTATGTGGCATTGGGAATGGGGCCGAATTTCGGCCCTGCTCAACAGGCAGAAAATGCCCTGAATATCCTTTTTCATTGGGTATCATTTGGTTTTACGCAACTCAGAGCACTTGAACAAAACAGTACAATTTTTAACAAAACAATTAAAAAAGGGCATTAAAATGGGGATAACTGCATTCAAAATTGTCATTTGTGGAGGTAAATAGTCAGTTTTACGGTCACAAGTTCGGTTTTAAGGCTCCAATAGCCCGTCACCGTGAAAAGAAATTTCTGAGCATAAAATCACTGATTTGCCATCTCAAATGACATTTCAATTTTGAATACAGTTTTCCCCAAAAATATATCAGCATGCTGTTATATGATTTTAACCCTTATCTTGCTGTTCACGACAACCCCTATCTTTGCAAACAGTGTAGATCCAGATCAGATGGCTTCTGAAGAAGCCTTATCTTGCTGTTCATGACAACCCCAATCTTTGCAAACAGTGTAGATCCAGATCAGATGGCTTCTTCAGAAGCCATCTGATCAGGATCTACACTGTTTGACATTCAGTTTATGAATTTGTAGGAATAAATTACATCAAGTAATCTGATTGGTTCAAAGTCAGAGATGGGTGTGGCTTAAATGAATATTCAGCAAGAGAAGGGTTAAGATGCATCATCAAAGATTGAAAAAAACTACATCTGAAAATGTCGTCTGCTTATAGTTTTTTTTTTAAAAACTTTTTAAAAACATTTTTGCATACAGGCAAACAGTGTGGGCCCAGATCAGACTGCTCCTACAGGAGCAGTCTGATCTGGGTCCACACTGTTTGCAAAAATGATTTTAAATTTACCAGCAGACGACAAAGCAGTCAACAATTGTTGTGATTGGCATTTTATGGTTTTAAGACTGAAATTCAGCAATGCATTTTACTGAATATAGTTGACAGTTGCACTGTTGACCTTCACCATGCAAATACTGGATATAACCTTTTTGGAATACTGCATTGATCCAGATCAGATGGCTTCTGGGAAGCAGCTCAGTAGAAATCAAGATAAGCTGGTTTCCGGGCTGACCAGAAGCCAGCTGATCAGGATCTATACTGTTTCCAATTCTGCTTCTGAATCCATTGCAAACACTGACATCATGCAACACAAACTGCTGAAAACCGGGGAAAAGTGTAGCATATTTGAAAGACTCAGCAACCAGCTTTACTTACACTGTAGGTGATTGTCTTTTGTTGGCACCATTTAAGCAAGGCATTTCTCTTTGATCCCTTGAAAGACTTGGCAAGACCAGCCAAAGGATCTTTGGCAGCCCCTTCCTTTCTCTCACTGGATGGTTCTTGACTACTACAAAACATCAGAATTAGAACTGTTACGGGTAACACATCCAAATACATTCATTCAAATCACGAGAAGCCTCCGTGGTGCAGTGGTTACGCTACTCACCTTGTAAAAAAGGGGTCGCAGGACAGATCCCAGGCTTCTCCAGACTTTCGAATGAGTCTTTAAACCGAGGTCCCGTCTCCGTATGACCTTAGCTGTTGGTGGGACGTAAAACTCAAACACACACTCACTCATTCGAAACGTGACAATTGTCGTCTGCTTTGCTCCTGTAGGAGGCTGTTCTGGACCCACATTGTTATTGTTGCCTGTGTGCAAAAATATTTTTAAAAAGTTTGTTTTATTCAGCAGACAACATCAAGCAGACAACATTTCCAGATGTTGTTTTTCTTGGCAGCTTAAGGGTTAATATGGCAAGAAAAACTGCATCTGGTTGCAAACTTTTCAAACATAGTTTTGTATATAGGCAAACAGTGTCCTAGGAGTCTGATCTGGGTCCACACTGTTGGCAACAATTACTTTCTAACTATTAAGATGCCATGAAAAAAATGCACCTGAAAATGTTGTCTGTTTATGTCCTCTGCAGCATCTGGTTACAAACTTTTCAAACGTATTTTTGCATACAGGCGAACAGTGTGAACCCTGATCAGACTGCTCCTAGAGGAGCAGTCTGATCAGGGTCCACACTGTTGGCAACAATTATTTTTTAAGAATCCAGCAGACAACAAAGCAGACATCAATTGTTGTGGCATCTTCAGGGTCAAAGTTGACATGTCTGACATTCGCCAGACGGCTTTCGCCCATCGGGGCTTGAAGAAATATATGGGCAGGGCTGCATGATGCTTCCACGGGGGTGGTGTTTGGACTTATGGCCCTTTCAAGATTATTTCACTTATTTCATGCCAATAGTTCGTCAGGTGGATGAAAACCAGATAACCCGGAGAAAACTTTAGAACTTAGATCATGATCTTCACTGTTTGCAGGAACTTGTACCAGAAACCCCAAAACGGGTAATTGACAAACAGTGCAGACCCAGGAAAGAAGCTGCAGAATGTGGCGTGCGATCAGGGCCTACACTGTTTGCAAAAAGTTCAACCATTTTCCTAATCAATTTTGAAGAAAACACAACCTGACACCCCTTAATTTCAAAATGGACTCCTGCCATATATAAGGAGGAAGATTCCATTTGGTACAAGAAGGGTTAAAGGTTAAAAGAGACAGTCTAAGTCTCAGGCCTCATACTGACCACGCTTTTCCGTGCCTGAAAGGCCCCATTTTGCAGCTTCAACCCTTATCCTGCTGAACAAGACACAACTATTATCTTTGCAAACAGTGTAGATCCAGATCAGATGGCTTCTGAAGAAGCCATCTGATCAGGATCTACACTGTTTGTAATGCATTATGTGAAAATATCAAGTAATTTGGTTGACTTATAGTCAGAAATGGGTGTGGGTAATGAATTTATTCAGCAGGATAAGGGTTAAATAGATTTTTAAACAGACTATAGGCATACGTGTGTAAAAATCAAAATCTAAAAGCCTGAAATCAAGAAAAAAATCAAGCTCTAAAGGCCTGAAATCCTGCAAATGCCTGAAAAATATGAGGCCTGAAGTTTCTGTTCAGGGCCCTTTTTCCCCTGCCTAGACATAACAAAAGTTACTGTAAATATCCTAAACATTTGGACACCTTGATGACTTGCTGTAATTCTCCTAAAATCTTATCAAACCCGTTTCACTATCGAGCAACCAGTCCAAAAAGTGCAGCCGGAATGGCAAACACTGTAAACCCTGATCAGATGAAGGAGCAGTCTGATCTGTGTTTGCACTATTTACTTAGCCCTATCTGGCCAAATATTTAGGATCATTATGGTAAGGTGGGTATTCGGTGATAACTGAAGTATAATTTTCCTTAATTTTGGACGGGTTTTTCATTAAATTTTCAAGGAAAAATTCTGTCCTTTAAAACAGCGATGTCTGTGCGGGCGGCCGGGCATCCACGTTCAGGTTTACCTTTTGGTTAACCTTGAAAAACCCGTCCATAATGCATTCGGCATTTTTTGACAGGTTTTTCAATAAAAAATTCCGTCCTTTAGACTAGCGATGTCCGTGCGGGCGGGCGGCCACATCCCGGTTTACCTTTTGGTTAACCCTGAAAAACTCGTCCATAATGCAATTTCGCGTTTTTCTTGTTCTATAAAAAACCTGTGTTAACAACGGTTTTAACCCATTTTGTACTGGAAACCCCAAAACAGGTACCCTGGCAAACAGTGCAGGCCCACATCAGAGGCCGCAGAACGTGGCGTCTGATCAGGGCCTACACTGTTTGCAAAAAGTTCAGCCATTTTCAAAATAGATTTTGAAGAAAACGCAACCTGACACCCCTATATTTTGAAGTGGCTTCCTGCTATATGTAAGGAGGAAGATTACATTTGGTACAAAAAGGGTTAATGGAGAACTGACCAAAACCATCCTTTAACCCTTATCTTGCTGTTCACGACAACCCCTATCTTTGCAAACAGTGTAGATCCAGATCTGATGGCTTCTGAAGAAGCCATCTGATCAGGATCTACACTGTTTAGCATTCTGTTTCTGAATTTGTAGCAATAAATTACATCAAGTAATTTGATTGGTTGATAGACAGAAATGGGTGTGGCTAAAATGAATATTCAGCAAGTTAATTATCACCAAATACCAACCATATCTGTTTCTATTACTTGTCATCCATTCTTTGATGCCCACAAGAAGCTACAATGTTCAGCTCCTGAACAGACCAGCACCAGGGATGACGCTCTAAGACACATTTTTTCATGACAGTGTTCAAATGCAATTAAAAATGTCGAATTACTTACTTTACACCACTACTCCTTCTTGATGGTGTTCGACCAGACAGTATAGATGTTAGAGATGGTGGTGTATCATTTCTAGACAAGGGTGGTGCAGACTTTGGAGATTCACCAACTGGTGATACTGGTGTCTCTAACACGCCCATTGAATGTCTTTGTAACGGTGATGGTCTCTCATTTGAACGCTTGAGGACTGACCTAAGAGGAGTTGAGCCATTTTCTGGAGACAAAAATCCTGGATCAGGCACAGATGGGGATGACGGGGATTTCAGAATGTCTTGAAAATCTCGTATTCCTGTTAACGAGGTTTCCGAGTCAGAGTTTCTTCTAGAGCTACAAGTACTAGAATGAATGGAGGAGCACCCACTTTTGACCTGTTCCTCGATTGAGCGAATCAAGTTTTTCACAGATAACGTTTGAGCTTTATCACCAAATCCAAGTTTCTTTCCATCCCTTAAATGAGCCAGTTCCTTATCCACTGTACTTATGACTTTACCTTTCAGTTCTGCAGATGATAAAATCGATGACTTCGAGGAATTAAAAGCAGTAGCACGTTCCTGGATTTTACACTGATCCAATTCAGCTCGAAGTCTATTGATTTCTTCTTGTAAAGAAGAACACTTCTCTGTCAAAGAAGTATTATCTGATTGCAATTTTTCAACATCAACTTGCGTTTCCGACCGGAATTCATTGGCAATAACAACAGCCACTTGCAAGTCCTTCTGGAACTGTTTCCATTCTTCAACCTCAGCAGCATGCTTTATTCTTGAATCTTGCAGTTCAATTTCTGCTACTTCTTTTAACTGTCTCATAACACTGATGTCTCCTTGTAACTCTTGAATTCTGGCACTAAAGTTTTTCTTCTCTTCTAAATATCTATCACAATCTTGTTCTAACTGATCAACATGCTCTCTTAAAGCATCAATCTCTTGCTGAATATCATATTTTTCTTTTTTGATTTTTTCAATTCTGTATTCCATATCACTTAGCTGAGTTTTGGAATTATTTCTGCTCACTCTCAATTCTTCTTCTTTACTTAGCATTGCTTCTCTAAGTCTAGTTATTTCATTCTGACTATGGGCTAATATATCCTGTGAATTGGCAAGCTTTTCTTCCAATTTATCCTTCTCCTGTCTAGCATTATGCAGTAGCTCTTCAAGGTCAGATTTTTCAGCTGCTTTACAGAGAGATTCTAACTCCTGGACTTTTGTTTTCTCATTTTCTAACAGAGTTTTAAAATGGTTAACTTCAATTTGCTCATTAGCAAGAGATTCTTTTAACTCAGTTACTTGTTTTTCCAAAGCTTCCTTTTCTGATTTCACTGCTGTTACCTTATCTTCCTGTGATTGTAACTTATCTTTGACTATTTCAGCATGTTCTTGATACTCTTTATTTTCATTTTCTCTTTTATGCAAAGCATTTGCTAGTTCGCATTGTTTTCTAACCATTTCTTCCCTTTCTTCTTGTGCACTTTTTAACAACCCTAACAAATGCTGATCTCTGTCTGATTTGTTTGGCAAATCTCCACTAATTAACAGGCATTTCAATTGTTCTATCTGAGTTCTACAATGTTCCAACTTTTCAGTTTGAGTACATAAGGATACCAATAAGACGGATCTTTCATCAGCCAGTCTCTCATTTTCTTCCGTTAGCTCATTCACAGCATCTTGCAAATCACCTAATTCCTGTAATGTTGCTTGCAGCTCTTCATTCGTACTATAATGAGTCTCTTCCATCTGAATGATTCTTTCAGTTAGATTAGCAACAGAAACATCACTTAAAGCATCACTGCTTTTACTTCTGCTTTCCCACTTATGATGCATATCAAGTGAAGACAACATAGACGGGTGATCAGGAGTATGACAGAAATCTGTAAGGGATATTCCAGGTTCTGACATTGTAACAGAGGCTGATCTCTTCATTCCTGGACCAAGAATGCCTTGAACTGCAGTCATAGAGACAGCATGTCCTTCTGTTGATAGACTATCACAGCTTGCACTTGCTTTCATTGAAACCTCATTCTCTTTTTGCTGTAACTGAGACAGTTTTTCAGCATCTGTGATATGTTGATCAACTGGAAAACCCAAATTAATGAGCTGATCTTGTAGTTCCTTATTCTGAGTCCTTAATATTTTAACTTCTTCCATTATGTCATGACTGGGGATTTCATTTTTAAGATTCTTAATCTCATATTTGTATTTTTCAATCTCAAATTTTCTGTCTTCAGCAACCTGAATTTGTTCAGATAGTTTTGACTCTAGACATTTCTTTTCTTTTTCAAAATTTGCTAAAAGTTCAGCATTATATGCCATAACATCAGCAGTGCCAGAAGTCCTTTTCTTTGTTGCTTTGTCTTTGCTTACATTCTGTGTACTATGAGCTCGTTTCATACTGCCAGCAGCCTTATTAGATAATGGGACCTTAAATGGGCTTGCTCCAGTTTTGTCTATATGCTGTGAACTAGATGCTTTCCTCATCATTACTGGTGTGCTAGTTAAACCAGGTTTAATTGGCTTGGATTTTGGAGTACTTTCTTTGCTCTTTTCACTTACATGCACATTTTCCTTATTACTAACTTTTTTTTTTGAGGTCCATTATTGGTAAACCTAGACTAGATTTAGGTCTGACAGCAGATTCTAATGCAAGTTTCTTTTTCTGGTGACTTGTGAGGTTTTCCGAACTTTTGCTGAGAAAAGCTGACTTTCCTAGTGGTGATGAATTGAGAGGCCTCCCCAATAAGGCACCCTTTTTCTGAGCAGAAAGAGCCAAGCTTTCGGCTTTGGATGGTTTAGTCTCTGTTGAAGTTTTAGTCCCACTAGGAGGCTTGGCCCTTGTGGTGACATTGTTGTCCTTCTTAGCTGTACTCATGGTTGGACTACCATCTATTTTGAGCCGCAAGAGCTGGAAAATAAGATAAAATTAAAACTAGAAATGTGTCAATACAACACAAATGCCCCTGCTCAGGGGCCTACCCCCCCCCCCCCCCAAAAAAAAAACAACAAAAAAAAAAACATATTGCAATAACACCTGTCATTGGACAGCATAACTCGCCTGGAATAGTGTCCTTAGGTCATTGGCGTAGATTGGTGTATTGCTGATTTAACCTTGGAAAAATAACTATTACCAAATAGGAACTCAATACATCAAATGGTTTGAAAAATATGAGCTCTTACAAACGTTAACAATAAACATTACTAAGTCTGCAACCATGACCTTAAGGTCATGGGGCAGAGGTGGGGTTAGGGCTGAATGAAACTTATGACCTATATCTATCATCATTCCAAATATGAAGCAAATCCATCTAATGGTTCAGGAAATATGAAGTCTCAAAAGACATAATACAAAAAAAAATTTCTGTGACCTTCACCTTGAGGTTAGGGGTGAGGGGTATGGCTCAATGAAACTTTGGATCTGCAACTATTGTCATACCAAATATGAAGCAAATCCATTGTAAAGTTTGGAAAATATAAGCTATTAACACACTTAAACTTGAAAATTTCTATGTCTGTGACCTTAACCTTGAAGTCATAGGCATTGGTAGGGGGTAGTACTGAATAAAACTTTGGACCTGTATCTATCATCAAACCAAATATGAACCAAATGAATCATAAAAGTTCAAGTTCAATGCGGTACAAATACCTTAACACCGAGTCTTAAACATTCAATTTTTTCTCAGTCTAATACCTTGACCTTGAGGTCATGGGTATGGGTGGGGGTATTGCTGAATAAACCTTTGGACCTATATGTATCATCATACCGAATATGAACCAAATTCATTACACAGTTTTGAAAATATGAGCTCAAGTTCTACCTTGTACAAATACCTTAACCTGGGTCTTAAACGTTATAAATTTCTAAGTCTGTGGCCTTGACCTTGAGGTCATGGGTATGGGTGGGGGTGTTGCTGAATAAAACATTGGACCTATATCTATCATCATACTAAACATAAACCAAATCTATTGTATGGTTTGGAAAATATGAGCTCAAGTTCTACCTGGTACAAAAACCTTAACCTGAGTCTAACAGGATTACATATGTACGTAAGTAACTTACACACTTTCGTACAGAAGACCGTACATTCGGACGCAAGTACGTACATACCCATGGACACACATACGGAAAACCGGGGACATAAAAAGATGGATAATTGATAGATACAGTTTGAACAATTTGACATGAGACTGACCTTTATGCAAGGAATAAATTAGTCAATGTTATCCCCTAATACGTCGGCTTTCGTAAACTTCTCGTGACCTTGACCTTCGGCATCTCGTAAATTGCGACCGATTTAACGACCTCTATGTATTGAATAACAATATCGCAATTTTCGGGGGATGACAAAGAAAAATATATGTATTCAGTCGGGTGTGAAATTATATTAATAGAGTTCACCAGTCTCAGGTCAATTTGTTGGAACTATAAAAATATGCAAAAAAATAAAATAATAATATTACATGTAATAATAAATACATGTTATAATAATAATAATAATAATAATTATCATCATAATGTAATAATAATAATCCATTTTATATGAGAACCCGCAAATCAAGACAGATTGCTTACTCTAGCCCTAGGAAAATAGCCGAAAAAATTTCTTCAGTAGTGAAGGCCTGATCAGACGCCTAAATGTGGTTTTGGGTGTGTCCCGTATAAAATGGACTAGACTTTTCACTGTTTGTGAATGACACTTACAACAATCGATATGTTTCAGCACAAACAAGTACATGTACTCTGTGCGCTGTACTGGTTAAATATTTATCAATAAGAAATGTGGTTAAGTAATCTGAAATTCTCAATATGACCCAAACAGTCTGGACTGGGCATTTAAACTCCAAAGTTCAAAACTGAGAGAGAGAGAGAGAGAGAGAGAGAGAGAGAGAGAGAGAGAGAGAGAGAGAGAGAGAGAGAGAGAGACAGAGACAGAGAGAGAGAGAGAGAGAGAGAGAGAGAGAGAGAGAGAGAGAGAGAACTTGTCATTATATACACATGTATGTGAAAGCTCTACTAGGCAGACAATTTACATTAAATGACAAGCCTTATTTTCTTTAAAATACACATGCACATGACGGTCCCCACCCATCGGGGCTTAAAGAAACAGATTGGGCTGCATGATGCTTCCACGCAGAGCTGAAACAGACCTGAGTACTGGTACACTGCTTAAAGTTCTAAGCCTGCCCAAGCAAGGTGGTGCATGTCGGACGGTCCATGTATATAAACCATATTGGTTTCATTGGGTAGCAGGGCTTGAGATGTTATTTCATCTCAATGTCGGGTAAAAGTCCCACAAAATTGGAAGCAACGTCTCCAAAATGACCTATACTGTGTTGACGGTGATGTTAAACCTCAAAGCAATCAAACAAACACATAAAAATGATTTTTGTTTGCTCTAGAGTTTTCTTTGATATTTTAAGGGATAAGTGTAGGTATAACTGTGCCTCAGCTCCTATGTTGATAAAAGATAAAGTTTTGGAATCTATTCAAATTTAATTGTTCAAATAAAATAAATTCAATTCGGTTAAACAATACTTAAAGATAATGATAACATGAAATTGCACAATATGTAAACACAGAATATCGTAATGATCCTAATATTGTGACAGAAACGTCTAAGCAAACAGTGCAGACCCAGATCAGACTGCTCCTTCAGGAGCAGTCTGATCAGAGCCTACACTGTTTGCCATTCCGTCTGCACCTTTAAGACTCCTTGCTTGATCATGAAATAAATTTGTTTAAATTTTAGGAGATTACAGCAAGTCCACAAGGGATCCAAATTTTTATGATTTTCACATTATACAGGAATAATTAGCCCCGTGGCTAGCAAACCAGTCTTCAGAGTTGGGGACCAAGACACAAACCAGTCTTCAGAGTTGGCAACCAAGACACAAACCAGTCTTCAGAGTTGGCAACCAAGACACAAACCAGTCTTCAGAGTTGGCAACCAAGACACAAACCAGTCTTCAGAGTTGGCAACCAAGACACAAACCAGTCTTCAGAGTTGGCAACCAAGACACAAACCAGTCTTCAGAGTTGGCAACCAAGACACAAACCAGTCTTCAGAGTTGGCAACCAAGACACAAACCAGTCTTCAGAGTTGGCAACCAAGACACAAACCAGTCTTCAGAGTTGGCAACCAAGACACAAACCAGTCTTCAGAGTTGGCAACCAAGACACAAACCAGTCTTCAGAGTTGGCAACCAAGACACAAACCAGTCTTCAGAGTTGGCAACCAAGACTCAAACCAGTCTTCAGAGTTGGCAACCAAGACACAAACCAGTCTTCAGAGTTGGCAACCAAGACACAAACCAGTCTTCAGAGTTGGCAACCAAGACACAAACCAGTCTTCAGAGTTGGCAACCAAGACACAAACCAGTCTTCAGAGTTGGCAACCAAGACACAAACCAGTCTTCAGAGCTGGCAACCAAGACACAAACCAGTCTTCAGAGTTGGCAACCAAGACACAAACCAGTCTTCAGAGTTGGCAACCAAGACACAAACCAGTCTTCAGAGTTGGCAACCAAGACACAAACCAGTCTTCAGAGTTGGCAACCAAGACACAAACCAGTCTTCAGAGTTGGCAACCAAGACACAAACCGGTCTTCAGAGTTGGCAACCAAGACACAAACCAGTCTTCAGAGTTGGCAACCAAGACACAAACCAGTCTTCAGAGTTGGCAACCAAGACACAAACCAGTCTTCAGAGTTGGCAACCAAGACACAAACCAGTCTTCAGAGTTGGCAACCAAGACACAAACCAGTCTTCAGAGTTGGCAACCAAGACACAAACCAGTCTTCAGAGTTGGCAACCAAGACACAAACCAGTCTTCAGAGTTGGCAACCAAGACTCAAACCAGTCTTCAGAGTTGGCAACCAAGACACAAACCAGTCTTCAGAGTTGGCAACCAAGACACAAACCAGTCTTCAGAGTTGGCAACCAAGACACAAACCAGTCTTCAGAGTTGGCAACCAAGACACAAACCGGTCTTCAGAGTTGGCAACCAAGACACAAACCAGTCTTCAGAGTTGGCAACCAAGACACAAACCAGTCTTCAGAGTTGGCAACCAAGACACAAACCAGTCTTCAGAGTTGGCAACCAAGACACAAACCAGTCTTCAGAGTTGGCAACCAAGACACAAACCAGTCTTCAGAGTTGGCAACCAAGACACAAACCAGTCTTCAGAGTTGGCAACCAAGACACAAACCAGTCTTCAGAGTTGGCAACCAAGACTCAAACCAGTCTTCAGAGTTGGCAACCAAGACACAAACCAGTCTTCAGAGTTGGCAACCAAGACACAAACCAGTCTTCAGAGTTGGCAACCAAGACACAAACCAGTCTTCAGAGTTGGCAACCAAGACACAAACCAGTCTTCAGAGTTGGCAACCAAGACTCAAACCAGTCTTCAGAGTTGGCAACCAAGACACAAACCAGTCTTCAGAGTTGGCAACCAAGACACAAACCAGTCTTCAGAGTTGGCAACCAAGACACAAACCAGTCTTCAGAGTTGGCAACCAAGACACAAACCGGTCTTCAGAGTTGGCAACCAAGACACAAACCAGTCTTCAGAGTTGGCAACCAAGACACAAACCAGTCTTCAGAGTTGGCAACCAAGACACAAACCAGTCTTCAGAGTTGGCAACCAAGACACAAACCAGTCTTCAGGGTTGGCAACCAAGACACAAACCAGTCTTCAGAGTTGGCAACCAAGACACAAACCAGTCTTCAGAGTTGGCAACCAAGACACAAACCAGTCTTCAGAGTTGGCAACCAAGACTCAAACCAGTCTTCAGAGTTGGCAACCAAGACACAAACCAGTCTTCAGAGTTGGCAACCAAGACACAAACCAGTCTTCAGAGTTGGCAACCAAGACACAAACCAGTCTTCAGAGTTGGCAACCAAGACACAAACCGGTCTTCAGAGTTGGCAACCAAGACACAAACCAGTCTTCAGAGTTGGCAACCAAGACACAAACCAGTCTTCAGAGTTGGCAACCAAGACACAAACCAGTCTTCAGAGTTGGCAACCAAGACACAAACCAGTCTTCAGAGTTGGCAACCAAGACACAAACCAGTCTTCAGAGTTGGCAACCAAGACACAAACCAGTCTTCAGAGTTGGCAACCAAGACACAAACCAGTCTTCAGAGTTGGCAACCAAGACTCAAACCAGTCTGCTCAGCTACACAGACTAGCAATAATCTTGAAATTTTAGATATTCACCTTATTTGCATTATCTGCTGGTTCCTAGTCTGAAGGTTATCAGTGTTGGAAAAACAGGTGACCAGACCCCCCTGACCTTGAAAGGTCAGGGGGGTCTGGTTACCTGTTTTTCCAATATTGACAATGTGCAAGCTGGAAGCCAGCAAATAATGCAAATGTGGTGAATAGAAACAAGGTATCGTACTATCTAAGCAACGGTCTGATCAGCATCTTTGATGTTCGCAATAGTCATAAACCAGGTTTTCTCACCATAATGTTTGTTTTGTTTGTTTGATTTGAGGTAAAGGTCATTTTGGAGACGTTGCTTCCAATGTTGTGGGACTTTTACCTGACAATGAGATGAAATGACTTCTCAAGCCCTGTGGTTCAATGAAACCAATAGGGTTTATATATACGACACTCACACTGCTTTGCCTGGACAGGCTTAGATCCTCTAAGCGGTTTACCAGTACTAGTGTGCGGGCCAGATTTAGCTCTGCGTGGAAGCATCATGCAGCCCATATATTTCTTCAAGCCCCTATGGGTGGGGGCCGTCACCATACTGTAAAAATCCTTGAAGATTTTCTCCTAAAATTTTGACAAGTATATTTAATGATTTAGCAATGAGTCCAAAAGGTGTAGACGGGATGGCAAACAGCGTAGACCCTGATCAGACCGCTTCTTCAGGAGCAGTCCGATCTGGGTCTGCACTGTTCGCTTAGGCCTATCTGTCCCGATACTTAGGATCAATATGGTATATCAAATGCTCCTATACGTAAACATAGAGTACTGAATGAAATAAACATTAATGAATGAAGTAGACAGCACAGCCGGCATTATGAGCATGTGCCATTATGGAAGAAAAATGCAGGTTAACCATTGAACTTGGTCGATTTTTGGACTGTTCTGACCTTGAAAATGAGGTAATGTAATCAACTGGACTACATGTCCTAAAAGTACATATATATTCATTCCAGTACTGTAACTAGAGGCCCAAATGGGCTGGAAATGTTTCACCTGGATGAGGCTGCATTGTGAAGCTGGGCATCGCTATCAGATCAGATTCCTTCTAAAACTAGAAATGCGTCCATAGGACACAGATGCCACCGCCTGAAAATGTGTCTATGTTCGTATTCATCAACAGAAAGTTTAAGTTTCGGACCATTTTTTTACCTTTGACCTCTAAGTATGACCTTGACCTTAGAGGTACGGATCTGGGTTTGCATGTGACACATCATCTCATGATGGTTAACATTTCTGCAAAGTAATTTCAAAATCCATCCAGAAATAAGAAAGTTATTGACTGCGTTTAAGTTTCGGCCTCTTTTTTTGGCCTTTGACGTCTAAGTTTAAGTTTCGGATGCACGGACGGACAGGGGCAACGCTATATGCCCTTTCCACCATTCTTCGAATCACCATTCTTCGAATGGCGGGGGCATAAAAATTTAATCTGATAAATCATAAATGTTGCCTTGATGACTCTGATTAAAAATTCTGAACAGTCCAATCAGGAGCAATAATACTGGTGCAAAGTGCTTTTGAAGACTCCTAAGATGGCTATCATGGCAACTATGAATCTCCATGTTGTCTCCCTTCCTCCCAGTTTCAGCTCAACCCAGCTTACCATTCAGGAGCCGATAACATTGATCCTGCTGCATAAATTAATTTAGCCATACCCATTTACAAGAATGGTCCATTTCCAATTAAAGGTGTTACATAAAGCATACAGTGTAGGCCCAAATATGATGCCAGTTTCTGGGCCAAAACTGTTTGCCAATGTCCCATAAATGAGACACAAGGCATATATGGGTTATAAGTAGGGCTGGCTAATCGGAGCTGAAAAGATAATCGATTATCAGTCCTGTCATTGCGATCAATAATCGATTAATAATCACTGAAGATTTGGTCATAATTTTACCTGTCTGGCTTTCTGTCTGAGCATGACTCCTACTTAGGATCAATATGGTATATCAAATGCTCATATAGGTAAACAAAGAGTACTGAATGAAATAAACAATAATGAATGAAGTAGACAGCACAGCCGGCATTATGAGCATGTACAGTTATGGAAGAAAAATGCAGGTTAACTACTGAACTTGGTCAATTTTTTGGACTGTTCTGACCTTGAAAATGAGGTAATGTAATCAACTGGACTACATGTCCTAAAAGTACACATATATTCATTCCAGTACTTTAACTAGACTTTAACAAAGCCCAATGAAACCAATAGGGTTTAATAGCATGGATGGTCCGCCTCGCACCGCGGTTCCTGGACAGGCTTAGATCCTCTAAGCGGTTTACCAGTACTAAGAGAGGTGAATTTTTATGCATTTACCTTTTTTTGGGAAGCAAGTACATGCTTGCTATAGACAGACTGCTTGCTTATTGGAGGTGGCCACTAAAGCAGGTTTTACTGTATACAGCAGGAATTCATTTAGGGGTGTTGTGTTCAATTATTTATTTTTTTTAACATTTAGAAAATGGTCTAACTTTCTGAAAACAGTGAAGGCCCTGATCAGACCCTGCCCGCATTGCGGCATCTGATCTGGGCCTACACTGTTTGCCAATGACCCTTTAGGGTTTTTTCATGTAAAATGAGTAGATGACCAAGTCATTGTTGAGAGCTGATAAACCTGGACTGGCTGTCTAGTATGACAAATTATTACCTACCCAGGTGTCTACTGACATGAATAAAACCTGGATATAAACATTCTTATCTGATTTGTCTACATACCAAATAAGTTTCAAACAGAAATCAAACCCTTAACCCATTTTGTACCGGAAACCCCAAAACAGGTACCCTGGCAAACAGTGCAGGCCAAGTTCAGACACCGCAGAATGCGGCGTCTGATCAGGGCCTACACTGTTTGCAAGAAGTTAAGCCACTTTCATAACAAACTTTGAAGAAAACACCTGCCACCCCTAAATTTTGAAATGGACTCCTGCCATACATAAGGAGGAAGATTCCATCTGGTACAATAAAGGTTAAACCTCTTCAACTGTTAAACTGCCAGAAAAAATCCACAGCAAATTCTCATTTATTTATTTTTTTTTTTTTTCATTTTTTAGAGAAAATTAGGCTGATGTTTCACATGAAATGTCAACCCTTATTTTCTATGAAAAAAAAAAAAAGTGAAAATGTAGTTGTTGAGGGATTAAATCTTGCCAGTTTAAACACTTCTTTTTTTTTTCAGTCCCTGCCCATCGGGGCTTGAAGAAATATATGGGCTGCATGATGATTCCATTCAGAGCTGAAACCGACCTGCACACGAGTACTGGTAAACCGATTAGAGGATCTAAGCCTGCTCAGGCAAAGTGGTGCGAGTCGGCCAGTCCATGCTTATAAACCCTATTGGTTCCATTGGGCGGCAGGGCTTGAGACAATGTCGGGTTAAAGTCCCACAAAATTGGAAGCAACGTCTCCAAAATGACCTTTACAGTGTTGATGGGGATGTTAAACCTCAAATCAAATAAACACTTTTTTTGGACTCAATTATTCATACAGTGTATTCCTATTTTCTTCACCTTTTTTTTGTTTGTATCTTCAAATATTTCCCAAACAAAGAATTTTTTTTTATCAATTATCAAAGCCATCCAACTTATATAAATTAGGAAAACTCAGGCCTCATACTGACCAAGCTTTTCTATGCCTGAAACACCCGAATTTGCAGCCTTAACCCTTATCCTACTGAACACGACAATCATTACCTTTGCAAACAGTGAACATCCAGATCAGATGGCTTCTGAAGAAGCCATCTGATCAGGATCTACACTGTTTGTAATGCAGTTTGTGAATTGAACAAATACATTATATCAAGTAATTTCAAAAGCCTGAAAAATATGAGGCCTGAAAACTGGGGATTCAGCTGTTGTTGGTTTGATTCTTGAGGGGGGCCTTCAGCATTGTTTGTGGAGATTGTCAGTTTGTTTTTGTTTGTTTGTTTAATTTGAGGTTTAAAGTCCCCATCAACACTGTATAGGTCATTTTGGAGACATTGCTTCCAATTTTGTTGGACTTTTACCCGACACTGAGATGAAACGGACCCACACACGAGTACTGGTCAACCGCTTAGAGGGTCTAAGCCTGCCCAGGCAAAGTGGTGCGAGTCGGCCTGTCCATGCTTATAAACCCTATTGGTTTCATTGGGCGGCAGGGCTTGAGATGTCATACATCTCAATGTCGGGTAAAAGTCCAACAAAATTGGAAGCAAAGTCTCCAAAATGGCCTTTACAGTGTTGACGGGGACGTTAAACCTCAAATCAAACAAAAACAAACAAACAAATAAAATTCAGACATCTTGAGGACTTACTGTTATTCACCTAAAATTTTAACAAATTTGTTTCACGATTCAGCAAGGAATCCAAAAAGTGCAGACAGAATGGCAGTGTAGACCCTGATCAGACTGCTCCATTAGGAGCAGTCTGATTTGGGTCTGCACAGTTTGCTAAGGCCTGGCTCATTATGGTAGGTTTTGTTTGTTTGATTCAAGGTTTAACGTCCCCGTCAACACTGTAAAGGTCATTTTGGAGACTTTGCTTCCAATTTTGTGGGACTTTTACCCGACATTGAGATGAAATGACATCTCAAGCCCTGCCGCCCAATGAAACCAATAGGGTTTATAAGCATGGACGGGCCGACTCGTACCACTTTGCCTGGGCAGGCTTAGATCCTCTAAGGGGTTTACCAGTACTCGTGTGTGGGTCGGTTTTAGCTCCGTGTGGAAGCATCATGCAGCCCATCTATTTCTTCAAGCCCCGATGGGCGGGGGCCATCATGATGGTAGGTAAACTGACCAATTAAAAATGACTATATCAGAGTTAACTGGGCCGTTAAACTCAAAACCAAAACAAAACATACCAAATATATACTAATAATATACATGTACACTGCCCATTTAAAATAGCCAAATACTGTACTGTATGTATTTTGTTTGTTTGTATTGGAGTTTAACGGCCCAGTCAACACTATTTTACGTCATTTTGGAGCCGGTCAGTTTACCTATCCACACTTTTCCTGAGCAGGCTTATACATAAGTGGTTAACCAGTACAGTGCACATTCTTTCTCCAGAAACTGACACCTGTCCTTCTTGAATCATCAGCAGTGAGAAAATGACCCTAGAAAAGATTTCATGATCGATCTCCTCGATATGTATTCGGACAGACAGGCCTGAGCAAACAGTGTATGCCCTGATGAGACGCCACCCAATGTGGCATCTCACCAAGGTCTGCACGATTTGCCACTCATGACAATAATCCAGTGGTAAATTGTATTTGTTCAAATTTCAGAACAAGTATTGTACGGTGTTGAGGTGTCCGAACAAACTTTGTGTTATCATATGGATTTCTAAAAGCTTACCACATACTATCCATTTCCTTATAAAAATAATCTGAAAATTCATGAACTCAACCTGTGATATAAATGTGTCCATCAGAATGATTAATGTATATTTCATCCTCATATATGTGCTTTGACATCTTAGAGTACTTCTATAGTCATCAGTTACAGGACATGCCAATAAATTATAGGCAATTAACAAATGTAATTATCATTAATTAATAATCCAATTATTGATCAAATCATAAGTATTGCACCAAGTCATTATTATGTCATTATTTTATTAAAAAATCATGTGACATATTACAACCATCTGCTATAAAACATCAGAAGTATGTATCAAAAACCAAGACATATGTACAATTTACATATCAGCTTATAAATACAAATGTCCCACTGTGTCGCACAATGTCAATATTTAAATGAGGTACCATAAAAATTCTAAATGTCCGGACACCTTGAGGACTTGCTGACATTCTCCTAAAATTTTAAGAAAATTGTTCCATGATCCAGCAAGGAGTCCAAAAGGCGTAGACAGAATGACAAACAGTGTAGACCCTGATCAGACTGCTCCTTCAGGAGCAGTCTGATCTGGGTCTGCACTGTTTGCTTAGTCCTATATGTCCCAATACTTAGAATCATAACATTAAATGTGCCGGGTTCTCGCTAGGATTTTGAAAATTGGAGTAAAAATGCTGTCCTCCAGAAAAAGTTGGAAGATTTACAATACTTTTCTATTGAGACTTCCCAAAAAGTTGGAGTCAGAAATGAAAAAGTTGGAGTAAATTACTCCAAATTTGGAGTTAACGAGGACTGTGATGTGAAATGGGTCATTTAGGCTGTAAAGCAACAAGTGATGACATTTTATTTTCTATTATTTGGCAGACTTGACAGTTTAAGTGATTTGTCTGCTTAAAATTTGTCTGGCAATTCACACGGAATCTTAAGCATTGCTATTTCAAGAGAATAGTTTGCTAGGCAAATCACACAAAATGTCTAACGTCATTTTCCCTGAAAAAAAGAAAAGAAACTGTCATCTGCTTAGTTCTGATTGGTGCTAATTGCTATTCTTCAAGCATGTCTGTCAATATATTAACCCTTATCCTGCTGAATAATTTATTTTTGACTTCGAACCAATAAAATTACTTAAAGTTCCCACATTCACAAACTTGTTTGTTTGATGTGAAGTTTAACATCCCCGTCAACACTGTAAAGGTCATTCTGGAGATGTTGCTTCCAATTTTGTGGCACTTTTACCCGACCTTGAGATGAAATGACATCTCAAGCCCTGTAATCCAATGAAACCAATAGGGTTTATAAGCATGGATGGTCCGACTCTCACTGTTTTGCCTGGGTAGGCTTAGATCTTCTAAGCGGTTTACCAGTAAGGTAAAAGTTCGGTCGGTTTCAGCTTTACGTGGAAGCATCATTCAGCCCATCTATTTCTTCAAGCTCTGATGGGTGGGGGCTTCATTTACAAACTGAAGGTCAAACAGTGAAGATCCTGATCAGATGGCTTCTTCAGAAGTATTCCACAGAACATGCCACCTGTATCTATTAAAACAGTGTATCTATGCAATCTGATCAGCAGGGATACAGACTAACAGGCACCCAGTCACCCAAGATGCCTAAGTTTTGGCCTGGGCGCCTAAGTTTCAAATAAAAATTCCTTTTAACTTACTGTAAAATTTGGATTTAAGGCAATCTGGGCGCCTTAAGCAAAATGCTTAGTCGGTATCCCTGATCAGGATCTACACTGTTTGACATTCAGTTTGTGAATTTGAATTTATGAATTACATCAAGTAATTTGATTGGTTGAAAGTCAGAAATAAGTGAGGCTTAACTAATTTATTCAGTAGGATAAGGGTAAACAGCCAAGTATAGGCAACGATCCATTGTCGTAACCTGTTCCTGTCTGGAAACCCCTAAAAGGGTCAAAGGCAAATGGTACAGACCCTGCTAAGATACCATATAATTCGGCACCTGACCTGGGTCTACATTTTAAGCTGACAGAACTTTCCATCAAAAATAGAATAATTAATAGACCTGACAACCAGACAAATGAACCTGTCCGACATATAAAAATGGAATAGTCCACCCGTATACAATTAGTTAAGGTGCCTGTATGCGTTTGAGTCTGGCATCCTACCTACAGCTATTAAGGTCATACAGAGATAGGACCTCTGTTTAAAGACATATGAAAGTCTGGATAAGCCCAGGATGGACGAATGGCAGGACGAAAGCGTTATACCCCCATAGCATACTTCGTATGCTTCATATGCCAGGGGTATAACAATAGAACATATAAATATAAAGTGAATATATATACCTTGTTGAGTTTCAAAGGCATTATCCTTGAGGTGAACAAATTAAGTTCTACTAAATACTTGTACTCCTAGAACAATGTCAAAAGAACTTATTCTTTTATCATCGCGCAAAATCTCAAAATTCCTCAAAATTTACACATATACATTGTACAATATCATGGATTTAATCAGCTATAAATGCTTTCATGTCTTTTTCACTTTCATTTTGCATTATAAAAATACATTTTTCCATCATTTCACATGATCTTAATCAATCTAAGTGGTTGTAAATCCCCAAAATTTATGCTTAACATGGTGAAATCAGAAGAATGTAAATTAATACTCGAAAGATTTTAAGTAGGTTGATAAACGGCCTCTTCATGAAAAAAAATGCCCTTTACTTTAGACTGGGAAGTTGGATCAGTCTATTTTCTGATAAGGTAAATCTAACGAGAACCCACGATATACATATAATATGCCCCCTTCCATCAACAAACATGGAAAATTATCTTTAATTCATCCTTGTTATTTCCATGCAATTTCTAGTTATTTCTTTACAAGCTGCGCTTAGATAGTAAAGGGAGGATTTTTTTTTTCACTCAACATCTCATCTTCGTGCAGAACCCCAGTTAAAACAGTTTACTACAATTTTTTTTTACACTTTTCAGCCTATGAATATGTATGTTGTGGGCACTCATTAGAATCACCTCATTGAAGCGATACAAATGAGTCCCCACAAAATACATACATGCATGCTCATTTTGAAATCAGCAAAGCAATGGAACACAATCTCTAAAATATTTCATAAACATAAACCTTTCACTCCCGAATTTCTGAAAGAGGACTGTTTCCATCTCTGAATGTTTGTTTGATTTGAGATTTGCATCCCCATCGACACTATTTAGGTAATTTTTTGAGACATTTGCTTCCGATTTTGTGGGACTTTTACCCAACAATGAGAAGAAACCTATAGGGTTTATATGCAATTATGGTCTGACTCGCATCACTTTGCCTGGGCAGGCTTAGACATTCTAAGCGGTTTACCAGTGATAATGTAGTGTCTGTTTGAGCACTGCATGTAAGCACCATGCAGTCCAATCTATTTCTCCAATACCCAATGGGCACGGGCCATTTCTGAATGTGAAAACATCCCTGGGTTAAAGCCAATATATTTGTACACCACAATCTCATTATAACACGGTTCATCATAACACAATTTGGATATAACACGGTTTCAAGACGGATCCTAAAAATGTGTAGATTATACAGAAAAATGACCATAAATGGTCATTTTTCTATATAATCTCCACATTTTTGTTTGGATATAACATGTTTAAGTAACACAGTTTCTGCTTTGGACCCCATTAATAGTGTTATAATGAGGTTGTGGTGTAGCATAGTGAAGTGAGGATCATGACAACATGGCAATCCGCCCCCGCCAATTGGGGCTTGAAGAAACAAATGGGCTGCATGATGCTTCCCAGCAATCTGAATCCGGCCCGCACACGAGTGCTGGTAAACCGCTTAGAGGATCTAAGCCTGCCCAGGCAATGTGGTGGGAGTCGGACAGTTCATGCTTATAAACCCTTTTGGTTTCATAGGCGGCAGGGCTTGAGATGTCATTTCATCTCAGTGTCGGGTAAAAGTCCCACAAATTGGAAGCAACTTCTCCAAAATGACCTACACAGTGTTGACGGGGACGTTAAACCTCAAATCAAACAAATCAAACAAAGACAACATGGCAAATGAAGTGTTGATACTGATGAGATGGCTGGCTACGAACCATTTCATCTGGATGTACAGTATTTTGCATAGGAAACT
Organism: Lucinisca nassula; assembly: GCA_963580285.1. Lineage (NCBI taxonomy): Eukaryota > Metazoa > Mollusca > Bivalvia > Lucinida > Lucinidae > Lucinisca > Lucinisca nassula. The sequence goes on from OY757022.1 coordinate 1,861,732, forward strand.
GTACTAGTTGGGGTTGAAAGGGTTAATCTCTGATTATGACATGGCTCATTTTCCTGTCATAAGAAGGCTCTTCATCAAACAGGTCACATTTTTTATAGTCGGTGAACAAACAACAATGAGTGAACTTCAGTGAAGTAGGTAAAACTTCAAGCTTCAAATTCCACATCTCTAAATAAGAAAGATAATAATTATGGCTGCCACGATTATATTTGTACACCACAATCTCATTATAACACGGTTCATCATAACACAATTTGGATATAACACGGTTTCAAGACGGATCCTAAAAATGTGTAGATTATACAGAAAAATGACCATAAATGGTCATTTTTCTATATAATCTCCACATTTTTGTTTGGATATAACATGTTTAAGTAACACAGTTTCTGCTTTGGACCCCATTAATAGTGTTATAATAGTGTTATAATGAGGTTGTGGTGTAGCATAGTGAAGTGAGGATCATGACAACATGGCAATCGGCCCCCGCCAATTGGGGCTTGAAGAAACAAATGGGCTGCATGATGCTTCCCAGCAATCTGAATCCGGCCCGCACACGAGTGCTGGTAAACCGCTTAGAGGATCTAAGCCTGCCCAGGCAATGTGGTGGGAGTCGGACAGTTCATGCTTATAAACCCTTTTGGTTTCATAGGCGGCAGGGCTTGAGATGTCATTTCATCTCAGTGTCGGGTAAAAGTCCCACAAATTGGAAGCAACTTCTCCAAAATGACCTACACAGTGTTGACGGGGACGTTAAACCTCAAATCAAACAAATCAAACAAAGACAACATGGCAAATGAAGTGTTGATACTGATGAGATGGCTGGCTACGAACCATTTCATCTGGATGTACAGTATTTTGCATAGGAAACTGTACTAGTTGGGGTTGAAAGGGTTAATCTCTGATTATGACATGGCTCATTTTCCTGTCATAAGAAGGCTCTTCATCAAACAGGTCACATTTTTTATAGTCGGTGAACAAACAACAATGAGTGAACTTCAGTGAAGTAGGTAAAACTTCAAGCTTCAAATTCCACATCTCTAAATAAGGAAGATAATAATTATGGCTGCCACGATTAATCGTATAATCGATTAATCAATCAATAAATTCCACAAAAATGATTATCATTTCTGATTTGCTTTTAATCGATTACTTGATAGGTACAATTTACTACCCAAAGTTATGCCTAAAATAGCTGGATGAGTGGCAAACAGTGCAGACCCTGATGAGACGCCGCATTATTCGGCGTCTCATCTGGGTCTACAGTGTTTGCTCAGGCCTGTCTGTTCAAATATACATATGGTAAAGTGCAACATATGGTAAGAATCAGCCTCAGACAGAAAGCCAGACAGGTAAAATGATGACAAAAATCTTAGCGATTACTAATCGATTATCGATCGCGATGACAGGACTGATAATCGATTAATTTTTCAGCTCCGATTAGCCAGCCCTAATAATAATACAGATAATTGTGGGATACCAGTACATGTGCTTATTTCTACATTTACCCTTATCCTGCTGAATAAATTAAATTAACCACACCCATATCTGACTATCAACAAATCAAATTACATTTAGGCCTTTTATGTAGTGGAGGGGGCGGGGCATTGCCACAGCACATCTCGGGAACCCAAAGGTTGGTGTCACAGATGCGTCTTATCATAAGGAACAAGAATATGTATGGTTTATGGGTTGGGATCTCAGTGGTCTCTGAGCTATATGGCTTTTTATGAAGTGGAGGGAGTGGGGCATGGCCCCGGTACAACCAGGTGGAGGACCCCTAGGTTGGCATATGGCTGAGAGAGGTTAACTCGAAGAATATTTCTATAAAAATTTTGTCAAAATATCTGCAAAGGATTGACAGTAAATGACATTTTTCAATTTTCCTCATTATAAGTCTATGAAAACTGCCATGGCAACCAAACTAGAGACCCGATTTTCATAAAAAATCACAAACTTTCAATACCCCAACCCAAGTACGCTACAGATAAAATTTTGGCCCAATTGACCCAGTGGCTACAGTGTGAGTGAGTTTTAGTTTTACGTCCCACCAACAGCTAAGGTCATACGGAGACGGGACCTCGGTTTAAAGACTCATCCGAAAGTCTGGAGAAGCCCGGGATCGATCCTGCGATCCCTGGTTTACAAGGCGAGTAGGATAACCACTGCACCACGGAGGCTTCTAGTGGCTACAGTGTATGTCATTTGAAAGTGTTGATGCAGACGACATACGTCATACAACAATGAACAACTGCATATCCTATAAGTTCCCCCGGAGTCTTCGGCTCTGGTGAGCTAAAAAATAGCCATCAAAAGAGATGGCAAATCCCGGACCAAAAGCCAATATGGCCTTCAGAAGATTGTTCACCAATAGAGAGTGCACCAGAATTAAACCAGCCATATATATCACAAAAGTATTCACAAGATTATACTGTCAGGGGAGATAACTAGAAAATCATGGCAATCAGAATTGTGGTTCTTGCGCATGACATGCCTTCTTAAGCTCATGTATTTCTGCACCAAGTACCATCAATATGTCTCAAAGGGTATTGGAGATATGGTGATCAAAAGCTGGTCATACTGTTATATTGGAAGGGTAGATAACTCAAATACCACAGCACTAACAGTTGTGGTTCTTGCACATGACACCCCTTCTGTACCTTGTATACAATTGTGCCAAGCAGGGCTCTAGAAGTCTGATTTTTCACCGGTCCAGACCGTTTTTTGAAAATGAAAACCGATTTTGCTGAAAAATTTTGCTGAAAAAATCGGTCCGAAAAAAAACCCCAATAAGCTAAAATCGAAGTGAAAAAAACAGAGAAATTATACCCGGTTAGGTGTCAAACTGTTTATTGTGCCAGTAATATAATCCAATTATCTCTCTCGGGGATGAATTTGAATTTGACAGTAAACACGTTTTCGAGATCTCGCCAGGTATCGCAGACTCTCGCGGGATTAAGGCTAATGACAGTCAGTCAGCCAAAACGTGATTAAGCGGTGCGTGATTGTGATATCAAAGAAGCCTTGATCGTGTATGATCTAATGGCAATCAAACATAATTTGTTTGTTTGTTTACGTAAACTGTTATACTAAACTATCCTTGTAAGAATTAAAAGTGTGTTAATTATATCGGCACTTTAAATGGCTCGATTGATCAATAGCACTGGAGCAGTTAAAAAACATTATCATGTTTGGAAGTAATTAAAGAATTTGGGGTATATAAGTTGCAGATTTTCATTTGGTTTTCGCTGTTCAATTTTATTGCAATGGCTCAAAGTAGCATCTTATCGATGTTCAAAAAGTCAAACGACCGGATTGGCAACCCGGTTCAAGACAAAACCCGGCTTGGGGAACCGGATAAGGGCATAAACTGTCGGCCTGGCAAACCGACTGAAAAACAATCAGAATGTCGGATTGGCAACCCGACACTGATACATGAACAGGAACAAAACCAGCATGGGGAACCGGATCCTGAAATGAACTGTCAGCCTGGCAAACTGACAGAAATACTATCAGAAAGTCGGACTGGCAACCCGACACTGATAGATGATCAGGAACTGATGGAATCAGAAAGTCGGGGCGTGGACCCGGCACTGGATAATAATTCAGTATCGGCATATTTACCGCCGAAAATGGGTCAGAGTGGGGAACCGACACCAAAGGCCGTTTCCGCAGCAAAAATGAGGAAAAGGAAACGGAGCTGGGAAAGTTCCTCTGAGCGGAAAAACAAAACGACTAAGCTTGATGTGCTGGGCCTCGACGTGGCACAGGGGCGAACATTACTCCATTTTAGAAAGGCAATACTTGTTGTAATGGCCAACAGCAGCACAACGCATTATGAAGCTGGGTACCAACGATAATTTACTGCATTCAGTAATTCTAAAAATACACCGGGGGAATTTCCAAAATATAATACAGGTACTGGTTCAGGAATAACATGGATAATAGAAAGCTAAATGTGGTAAGACTTTCTCTTTATTTCAACTATTTATTTACATAATGAACAACAGATAAATATACACCAAATGATCAAAACATGCCTAAACGAAACATGCACAAACAATCAAACAAAAAACATGCAAAACGAAAAACGAAGCATGCAGCAAAAAAACTTGCAAAAAATAAGTCAGTGATGACGTCATCGGTCACCTTCTGGGCCGATTGGGATTTCAAAATTTCTAGAGCCCTGGTGCCAAGTTCCTTCAATATATCTCAAAGGGTGTTGGAGTTATGGCCATCACAAGGTTATATTGTCAGGGGAGATAACGAAAAAAACCAAAGCACCCAGAGTTGTAATTCTTGAGCATGACACACCTGCTTAACCTCATGTACATCTGCATCAAGTACACCAATATGTCTCAAAGGGTATTGGAGGTACGGTGATCACAAGGTGGTCATACTGTTATATTGGAAGGGGAGATAACTCAAATACCATAGCACCCAATGTTGTGGTTCTCAGGCATGAAGTGCCGTCTCGACCTTGTATACAATTGTGCCAAGTACCATCAATATATCTCAAAGGGTATTGGAGTTATGGCCATCACAAGGTTATATTGTCAGGGGAGAAAAGAAAAAAAAACAAAAACAGGGCACCCAGCATCGTGGTTCTTGCACTTGACACACCTGCTTAACCACATGTACAACTGTACCAAGTACCATCAATATCTCTCAAAGAGTATTGGAGATGTGGCCATCACAAGGTAGTGATTCTATGTTATTGGAAGGAGAGATAACTCAAAAACCATGGCACCCAGAGTTGTGGTTCTTGTGCATGACACACCATCTCAGCCTTGTGAACAACTGTGCCAGGTACCATCAATATATCTTAAAGGGTATTGGAGTTATGGCCATCACAAGGTAGTCACTCAGTTTTATTGGAAGGGGAGATAACTCAAAAACCATGGCAACCAGAGTTGTGGTTCTTGTGCCTGACATGCCGTCTCAGCCTTGTGAACAACTGTGCCAGGTACCATCAATATATCTCGAAAGGTATTGGAGTTATGGCTATCACAAAGTAGTCATTCTATTTTATTAAAAGGGGAGATAACTCAAGAAGTATGCCAGCCAGAATTCTGGTACTTACACATGACACGCCGTCTCAGCCTTGTGAACAATTGTGCCAAGAACCATAAATGAATCTCAAAGGGTATAGGTGTTATGGCCATTACAAGGAGGCGTCTACGGATGGACGGATGGATGGACAGACAAGCAAACAGAGGGACAAACCAACAGACACCAGGCTGATCGCTGTATATCCCCAACTTATTCGGTCGGGGGATAAAAAGTGACAGAAAGAGAAGACTTGTTACCTTCTTGTGTTGAAGAACCTGACTTTCATTTAGGCTTCTGTGATGGTTTTTTCCCCATCATGGAAACTTGAGGTCAAAACCTGAAAAATAGAGACATCTTAGTTTATACTAATTTACTGCGATGAAAGTTCAAGCTTATTTGCATCCCTCTCCAATGCTCATTCCGGAAGTAAACATACGGGCACAAGGGAGGCAGTGACTTTTACACCACTGCTATCCATTTACTCCTGGGTGGACTGGGGCAGTGGCATTACAGGTCTTGCCCAAGGACAAACCTGGCCTCCGATGGTTGAATATGAACCACCAACCTCTCTTTCATAAGTCGAACGCGCTAACCACTGAGCTATCGAGGCTACCAGTCATCCTGCTGCAAATGTTGTTTTTTTTTGTTTGATTTGAGGTTTAACGTCCCCATTAACACTGTACAGTCCATTTTGGTGACATTGCTTCCAAGTTTGTGGGACTTTTACCTGACACTGAGATGAAATGACATGTCAAGCCTTGTCGCCCAATGAAACCGATAGGGTTTATAAGCACTCGCACCGCTTTGCCTGGGCAGGCTTAGATCCACTAAGCAGTTTACCAGTACCGCCCAATGAAACCAACTGGGTTTATAAGCACTCGCACAGCTTTGCCTGGGCAGGCTTAGATCCTCTAAGCAGTTTACCAGTACCGGTACTCATGTGCGGCCGGTTTCAGCTCTGCGTGGTGGCATCATGCAGCCCATGTACTTCTTCAAGCCCCGATGGGTGGGGGCCGTGCTTGCAGAGATGGGACCTGGGTTTAAGACTTATCCAAAAACTAGAGAAGCATGGATTCAAACTCAACAACTACACCTTGAGGGCTTCTTAAAGAAGTGAATGACTCTGTCAGTTTTTTTCAAGCTAGTCAAGGGTATTAACTTTCCACTAATACCTTAGTCTGCGGATGCGCGTCTGACTGGTGATCAGGAGGACACGGGTTCGACTCCCGCTGGGGTCAACAACATTCTTTCGTGGAGATTGATCATGAAATCTTTTCTACGGTCATTCTCTCCCTTTCGCTGATTCAAGAAGGGCAGTTGTCAGTTTCTGGCGAAAGAATGTGCACTGTACTGGTTAACCGCTTACGTATAAGCCTGCCCAGGGAAGTGTTGATAGGTAAACTGACCGGCTCATAAATGACCTAAATAGGGTTGACTGGGCCGTTAAACTCCAATACAAACAAAATACCTTAGTCTGATCAGAGTTCTCTTACCTTTATGCACTTGTTAAGCCTATATCCAAACCATGATCATGAAAACAAGCAGTTACAGAGTCATGAGCAGTGAGTGGGTTAGTGAGTGTGTGAGTTTTACGTCTCACCAACAGCTAAGGTCATTAAGGCGCTAAGGTCAAGAGGGACGGGACCTCGGTTGAAACACTCATCTGAAAGCCTGGAGAAGCCCGGGATCGATCCTGTGACCCCCGGTTTACAAGGCGAGTAGCATAACAACTACACCCCAAAGGCTTCTAGACACATGAGCAGTATATTAGGCAAAATTTTTAAGTTACTAAAGGGTAGCTCTTCTACTTACAATGTACAGTCGAACTTCAATGGCTCGAACACCTTTTGGACCTCAAAATTCTGTTCAAGACTGGGGTAGTTTGAGCCACTGTGGTTACTGTCAGCTGGCATAATGAGATACTTTTAGTCATCTTTTCGGTGTTCTATAATGAAAATGTATGCTGTGTGTACTCATTAGAATCGCCTCATTGAGGCGATTCTAAAGAGTACACACATCATACATTTGCAAGATAAAAGACTAAAATCTCCTTAATTATCCCCCACTATTTCTTATGTAGAGGATTTCGCTAGGGGCTCAAGAATGGTTTCGACACATCCATGGTAAATGAGTCATCGGTGTTCGAGCCATCCAAGTTCTACTGTGTTTGTAATTTACATGTACGGCAATGACCCTAAGTATTGAGACAGACAGGACAGTGCAGACCCAGATCCTAAAGGAGCAGTCTGATCAGGGTCAACACTGTTTTCCATTCCATTTGCACGTTTTGGACTCCTTGTTGGATCAAGAAACAAATTTGTTGAAATTTTAGGAGAATTACAGTAAGACCTTTAGGATTTTTATGGTTTTGTGTGTATTGGAGTTTAACGGCCCAGTCAACACTATTTTAGGTCATTTTTGAGGCAGCCAGTTTACCTATCCACATTTTTCCTGGGCAGGCTTATACGTAAGTGGTTAACCAGTACAGTGCACATTCTTCTGCAAGATACTGACAAATGCCCTTCTTGAATCTGACCGCAGAAAAGATTTCCTGATCAATCTCCACGAAAGAATGTTGCCGACCCCGGCAGGTATCGAAAACCCACTTCCTCCTGATCACCAGTCAAACGCACATGGAATTTTTATGGTAAAACAATTTTCGTTCATATCATATGATAGGGCTGCTTTAGCCTGGCTCCCCAGCTGAGTTTAAGGTTTTTAACAAAAAGAACCTGCTACCACTCCTGGAATATTTTCTGCAGAAATTTCATACAAGGCAGAAACTCATAACTGATCAGCCAAATCAAAGAGAAACCCTTTGCCAACAGAAAATAGAACATTTTATACTTATCAAAATCTCATTTAGACAGCTGCTCTTTAAGGAAAGAATATGCCGCCTTTCTGTCCTTTTAGTGGATCCTCTATTTAGGTGAAAGGAAAAAGTTTGGGAGCAAACTTTTTTCCTTTTTAGAATCCTGCATATGAGTACCGCCTGTACTGGTAAAGCACTTAGAGGATCTAAGCCTGCCCAGGCAAAGAAGTGCGAGTCGGACCGTCCATGCTTATAAACCGTATTGGTTTCATTTGGTTTGAGATGTCATTTGTCTCAATATCCGGTAAAAGTCCCACAAAATTAGAAGCAACGTCTCCAAAATGACCTTTACAGTGTTGATGGAGACGTTAAACCGCAAATCGAACAAACAAAACCTTCTATTTAGGAGAATGAGAAAGAGTTTGGGAGCAAATTCATGTACTGTATTGAGGAGAAAGGAAAACAGTTTAGGAGCATATTCTTTCCCTTTGGAGTACCCTCTATTAAGGAGAAAGGAGAAAGAGTTTGGGAGCCATTTTTTTTCCTTTTAGAGTACATGTACCCTCAGGCTCTATTAAAGAGAAGGGAGAAAGAGTATTTTTCTCGGCTTTCCAAAATCATTTAGACTAATCAAAATCGGTATCTTTCCTTGTTGTGTGTATTAACCCTTAAGACGCCAAGAAAAACTACATCTGAAAATGTTGTCTGCTTTCGTTGTCAGCTGAATCTTTTTTTGCAAACTTTTAAAAAATATTTTTGCATACAGGCAAACAGTGTGGGCCCAGATCAGACTGTTCCTATGGCAGCAGTCTGTTTTGATCCATACTGTTTGCAAAAATTACTTTTAAGGTAACCGGCAGATGGCAAAACAAGACGACAATTGTCATGATTGGCATTTTATGGGTTAAAAAGAAATTCCCCTGGTTATTCCACATATTGAAAGTCTGAATTATAACAAAACTATTCCACTAAAAATTATCGTTTTTATATCAAAACACTTTCCTTGTATGCAATATAATTTTCTCGCCTGAATATTCCACAAAAAGAATCAAATTTACAACAAAGTTATTCCACAAAAGGGCTAGGGTTAGCAACTAACTTATTATTCCATGTAATTGTTAACTCGTACAATTCACTAACAGAAGCCTGTGTTCAAAATCAATAATGTCTGCCCTGTTCATTAAAGCAATCATCTTCTAGCTTGAGGCCTTAAACAACCATTTAATCAGACAATGTTTCGTCTGTCTCAAACAGAAGTTAACTCTTATCATGCTGTTCACGACCACCCCTATCTTTGGAAACAGTGTAGATCCAGATCAGATGGCTTCTGAAGAACCCTTATCTTGCTGTTCACGACAACCCCTACCTTTGCAAACAGTGTAGATCCAGATCAGATGGCTTCTGAAGAACACTTATCTTGCTGTTCATGACAACCCCTATCTTTGCAAACAGTGTAGATCCAGATCAGATGGCTTCTGAAGAAGCCATCTGATCAGGATCTACACTGTTTGACATTAAATTTATGAATTTGTAGGAATAAATTACATCAAGTAATCTTATTGGTTCAAACTCAGAAATGGGTGTGGCTTAAATAAATATTCATCAAGAGAAGGGTTAAAGAGTACATGTATACACATGACTGTATGTGTGTTTCTATATGATGCATGCCAAACAGTCATGAAAAAAGTAAAAAAAAAAAAAAAAAAAAAAAAATAGTAGTGAAAAGGGATACAATGTGAAGTGTGAATTCATTTATTATAATGTTAACCCCAAAGATACCGAGCAAAAACTACATACATGTAGATCTGGAAATGTTGTCTGCTGATTTTTTGCTAACTTTTTAAAAATATTTTTGCATACAAGCAAACAGTGTGGGCCCAGATCAGATGGTTCCTACAGGAGCAGTCTGATCTGGGTCCACACTGTTTTGCAAAACCATAGATTCAACTTAGGTTAAGTTGATGTCGCACCTGCTCCCCACCTGCCCCACACAAAAAAATAAAAGTTTATTTAAGACAAGCTTTGAGAAGAATCCATAGCCTATTATGTGAGGTAAAAAACTGACTAAGTTCACAATGTGATAAAATGAACTAAAATGATCCAAGAATTATATCCAAAGCACATGAACATCCTCATATCATAGAGAAAACACATGCTAAGTTTCAAAATGATTAGTATAAAACTGTAAGAGGAGTTGTGGTGACAAAGAGGTACCTCCTGTATATCAATTGAAGGTTAAAATGACTAATTTCACAATGCGCAAAAAGTGAAAACAAAATATTCTGAGAATTATGTCGAAACCACATGCACATCCTCATACCATGGCAAAACCACATGCAAAGTTTCAAAATGATTGGTATAAAACAGTAAGAGGAGTTGTGGTGACAAGAGGTACCTATCATATATCAATTGAAGGTTAAAAATGACACAATGTTCACAATGTGGAAAAAGTGACAAAAATTGATCCAAATATAAAGTCAAAACCACATGCACATCTTCATACCATAGCAAAAACACACACAATGTTTCAAAATGATTGATATAAAACTGTCAGAGGAGTTGCGATGACAAGAGGTACCTATCGTATATCAACTGAAGCTTAAAAAAGGCTAAGTTCACAATGTGCAAAAAGTGAAAAAAAAAATTCTGAGAATCATATTGAAACCACATGCACATCCTCATAACATGGCAAAAGCACATGCAAAGTTTCAAAATGATCGGTATAAAACTGCAAGAGGAGTTGTGATGACAAGAGGTACCTATCATATATCAATTGATGGTTAAAAATTACTAAGTTCACAATGTGGAAAAAGTGACAAAAATTGATCTGAAGATAAAGTCCAAACCACATGCACCAGTGATTTTTTTACCCCTGCGTCCTGCGTCCAGGACGCACAAACAGGACTGAGGACGCACGATCGTAAAATATGTGCGTCCGTCGGACGCAAATATTTCATGGGCGAAAAATCCAACTTTCGTTTTCACTGCTGTAAATATCAGCGGAAGTGATAAAATACGGCATTTTTACCGAACTTTCAACGAGTCACCGAAAAATCGATACAGGTACAATTTAATGATCCAACAACAAGACGAGAATCCCCTCCATCCAAAATGAGCCCAAACTTTCACACAAACAAGTTCAATGCGAACATCAAAGTTTTCCGCCATCCAAATCGCCGCCCACAAACCAACTCTACCGTTTTTCTGCACGTGATCGGTAAATGTGTCAAATGACGTCATCCGATGCCAGCAACCCCACCCGTGTTTAATGCCATTGTTTTATTTTAATGGGCTGTATCCCGTTATTAAAAAATTGTTTGGAACCGGTAAAAACATATTTTCTCGATTATTATGGGAATAGCTAAACGGTTGTGAATGGAGGTGGATAGAAAACAATGCTTTGCACAGCCCCCGAATTATCCCCAGCAGCTCCAAAAACAGCGTTCGACTTTTCCCGCCAAGCCGAGTGTCTGCTATTTGGCGCCAAAACATAACCATTCACGGTCCGTTTTTATAATGCATGCAACTACTGTTAGATGTAGCTAATTGTCTGAGGAGCGAGTAAATCATTTTCACATTGATTGTGGATTAAATTTTATGATTGGGGAATAAACGCAAATTAGAGACATAACTTGACCATATTTTCACACCTCGTTCAAGTTGGCTTATCGCCAGAAATGAAAGACACGCACCGCAGGGCAATCATGTTTACTTTGCAGTTATATGACAGGGATTAACAATAGTGTCATAATTGACAGTTTGTCTCTGAATTGTCGACAAAGCAGGACAGTGCAGCACAATTATTGTGATTTACTTACTCTAGTTTTACTGTATTTAAGGACTCAGAAGACTGACAGCTGTAGACGATTTTTTTTTTTTTGCACTTGCCCGACCGGGCGTCCTGAGATCAAAGTGCACCTGCCCGGCGCGATTTCAGACTTGTACCGGGCAGCCGGGCAATGGATTTGTCAGCCCCTGAACCTAGATAGCTGGTGTCCCAATCAGGGGAGGAAACGTCGATAATGGTTCGGAATATTATCTCCAATGTGCATGAAGTAAATTTCACGCACATGTTGCGGTGCGCATTTATCGAAAACGAAAGTAGAAAACATTACGGAAAATAGACTAAAAAACGTACACATTAGCAGGATTTCTTAGGGCTAGTAAACAACACAAGTTGATGATTGATTCTATTCATTGCAAATAAAAGATACTAGACCGCATTATTTTTAACTATGAATAATGGCATTTTATACTGAACCAATTTTTTTTGTACTTCCTTTTTTTCCCTCCAAATATTGGGACTCATACTTTCAGATTTGGGACGCACAGTTTTTTGGTTGAGCGAGTCCCAGGACGCATAGTTGAAAATTTGTAAAAAAATCACTGCATGCACATCCTCATACCATGGCAAAAACACACAAAGTTTCAAAATAATCGGTATGAAGCTGTAGGAGGAGTTGCAGACGGACACGGACAACCTGACGGATGGACGGACAGACGGAAACTTGCATGCCTATGTTTTCCCGCAAAAGCAGGTGCGACAAAAAATGACTTCGAAGATAACCGGCAGACTACATGTACAAAGCAGACGACAATTGTCGTGATTGGCATTTTATAGGTTAAAAGCTTCCGTGGTGTAGTAGTAGTTTTGCTACACACCTCATAAAGCAGGGGTTTGATTCCGAGCTACTCTAGACTTTCAGACGAGTATTTGAACCAAGGTTCCATCTCTGTATGACCTTAGCTGTTCGTGGGATGTAAAACTCACACAAACTCACACACACCGACACACATGTACATGGCTTGAAGAATGGCATTTATGAAATAATCCAGCAATAATAAAGGTTGTAAGGCTATTGTAAACTCCGATCATCCTATGCATAAACCTTCTATAGCCTCTAGGCTAACCAGACAACTCTGCTGTGGAGTGGCTGTGCAAGATGATGTAAGTGTCCACTGCTTGCATGTCTCATAGGAAAAGACCAGAAATTCAACTTCGGTGAAGTTGATGTCGCACCTGCTCCCCACCTGCCCAACACAAAAAATAAAAGTTTATTTAAGGCAGAAGAGATGAATACAGGGCTTTGAGAAGAATCCATAGCCTATATATGTGAGGTAAAAAACTGACTAAGTTCACAATGGGATAAAATGAACTAAAATGATCCAAGAATTTATATCCAAAGCATATGAACATCCTCATATCATGGAGAAAACACAAGCTAAGTTTCAAAATGATTAGTATAAAACTGTAAGAGGAGTTGCGATGATGAGGTACCTATCATATAATTATCAACTGAAGGTTAACAATGGCTAAGTTCACAATGTGGAAAAAGTGACAAAATTGATCCAAAGATTAAGTCCAAACCACATGCAGGGCCTCATGCCATGGCAAAAACACATGCAAATTTTCAAAACAATTAGTATAAAACTGTAAGAGGAGTTGCGGTGACAAAGAGGTACCTCCTGTATATGAATTGAAGGTTAAAAATGACTAAGTTCACTATGTGCAAAAAGTGGAATAAAATATTCCGAGAATTATGTCCATACCACATGCACATCTTCATACCATGGTGAAAGCACAGGCAAAGTTTCAAAATGATTGGTGTAAACCTGTAAGAGGAGTTGCGATGACAAGAGGTACCTATCATATATCAATTGAAGCTTAAAAATGACTAAGTTCACAATGCGCAAAAAGCGAAAAAAAATATTCTGAGAATTATGTCGAAATCACATGCACATCCTCATGCCATGGCAAAAGCACATGCAAAATTTCAAAATGATTGGTATAAAACTGCAAGAGGAGTTGCGATGACAAGAGGTACCTATCTTACATGTATATCAATTGTAGGTTAAAAATGACAAAAAGTTCACACTGTGGAAAAAGTGATAAAAATAGATCAGAAGATAAAGTCCAAACCACATGCCCATCCTCATACCATAGCAAAAAACACACAAAGTTTCAAAATGATCAATATAAAACTGTAAGAGGAGTGTGATGACAAGAGATACCTATTATATATCAACTGAAGCCTAAAAATGGCTATAGTATATCAACTGAAGCCTAAAAATGGCTAAGTTCATAATGTGCAAAAAGAGAAAAAAAATATTCTGAGAATTATGTCGAAACCACATGCACATCTTCAAACCATGGCAAAAGCACACGCAAAGTTTCAAAATGATTGGTATAAAACTGTAAGAGAAGTTGCGATGACAATAGGTACCTATCATAATGTAGGTTAAAAATGACTAAGTTCACAATGTGGAAAAAGTGACAAAAATTGATCGGAGGATAAAGTCCAAACCACATGCACATCCTCATACCATGGCAAAAACACACGCAAAGTTTTAAAATAATCGGTATGAAACTGTAGGAGTTGCGATGACAAGACACCCAGTGTAAAATGTTGACGGAAAGACAGACGGACAACTGGACAAACCAACGGACAGACAAAAACTTGCACGCCTATGTCTTCCTGCTAAAGCAGGTGCAACAAAAAGGTTGGTGAAGGATAGTTGTCCTTATTTTTTCATATTAATCCTTTGGCAAGGTCCCATCCCGTTTATTGCCGACTTAAGCCGTTTACTGGCATGTGTATTTCACCCCTCTCCACTCAATAATTAACACCTTTGACCCTTGATCAAATTAGAATAATTGGAGATTGTTTATTATTGACATGTGCCAACAATTTAGCTCTGCCTTCTTGTTATAAAAAGCTGCACCTAGGTCGAATATCAACCAATGGGTGAAGAATATTATTTCTATCCCACATGGCGTAATGGTATACCCGGTTTTAAATCTAATCACCCGATTGACTTTGTGGTCAAGGTTGATCAATAAAGAAATGGGCGATAAAAGACGGATGATGTAAATTGCAGAAGTTAATTGCTGCACAACAAGCGTAACGGTAATTATCGTCAACTCTTGGGCAGTCATCCTTAATTGGTTTTTCAATACAAATCAGCTCTTGTTTGACCTCAAGTGGTTACGTTCTTTTATGCCCATATTATATAAATGTGGGCTTGAATATTCAGAAATATGAGCGGGCTAATTCAGCATATAAACAAAAGCACCGCATGCGGGTGCCAACGTTCGTCTGCAGTTTCTTTTAGAAAACCAAAGTTCTAAGTCAAACAAGAGCAATCAAATTGCAAGATGGAGTTATAAAACTTGTAGGGAATGTAGCTCTTGTGATGGTGAGTATGTGTATGAAGTTTCATGAAGGTAGGCCAAATACTTTTGGAAATATGGTCAAGGTTAAGGTTTTCGGTTAAGGACGACGCCAGACGACAACGAAGACGCCAGAGTGATGACAATAGCTCGAAAGTTTTTTTTAAAAAAACAGACGAGCTAAAAATAAATGTTGTCCTTTTCTTTCTATCTTTTGTTGCTGCGATCGGTCGTTCCCAATTTTGTTTGTTTTAAAAATCATGGCATGAAATAAATTAGTTTGGAAGCCTTTTTTTTCTCTATCATTCCATCTCTTAAGTTTACTTGTTTGCGATAAAAGCTTGATAGTTTTATGAAATCCCAAATGTTTCCTGATTTGCATCGGAAAGTCATGCTTTGCGATGATTTATCAAATGGCTAATCGAACACGCCCTTTATGCCTGTTTAGGTTGTTTCCCTTTGAATATAATGTGATCAACCAAAATGACAGCCTCCATGACTTATGTTAGAGCGAAAACAAAAGCATTTAAGCAAGGTTTCTTTGCATTTTCTGGAGAGAAGGTATTGCCACTGGAAATCGGAAAACTCGAGCTATCTAACTGATTTGGGTCTATGGATTTTGCTTAGCTATCTGTCGGCAAGACAGCATAGATGACTGGTGCATTGTTTGAAGTGTGGCTGTGTTGATTTGATCGAAAAACCTGGGGTTTTAAGGTGCATCTACTCTTGGATAATGCACCATTACACACACCCATAAAGGCCTGTGCTTTTAAGCTTTAAACCTTTAAGTGCCAAGGAAAATTATAGAGCAGATGACAATCTTTTTTTACCCATGTTCAACATTTTGCAAAGAAGTTTCTACAACTGGCTCAGGTTTTAAGATTTTGGCACAAAAAAATTAGATTGACGAAAGTGCTGGCGAAAGAAAAAAAATCCTAGCGTGAACCCTGATTTGGACTTTGTGAATTTTGCACCTCCCAGCTTTGCTTGTTTTTGCTAAAACTTCTTTTATATCAGCTTGGTAGTTTGCTTGATTTGAGGTTTAACGTCCCTGTCAACACTGTGTAGGACATTTTGGAGATGTTGCTTCCAATTTTGTGGGACCTTTACCTGACATTGAGATGAAATGTCATCTCAAGCACTGTCGCCCAATGGGCATGGGCGGTCTGACTCACTTTGCCTGGGCAGGCTAAGATCCTCTAAGCGGTTTACCATTACTTGTATGTGGTCGGTTTCAGCTTTGCGTGGAAGCATCATGCAGTCCATCTATTTCTTCGAGCTGTGATGGGCGGGGGCCAATCAGAGTCAAAAAGAAGTACAATGTATGGAAGAACTTGCCAAATGAGTCTATAATAGTTGTGTCCCCCAGCAAAGGGGATGAGGACTTATTATAGGCTATTGGGCCAGGTCTTCCACATATTGTACTAAGCACATCACAAAGAACAGAAATAACAGTGACAAAGTTTTATGACTCTGATTCAACTCCATTGAGGCTGTGAGAAATAGACTGGGCTACATGACGCTTCCATTCAATGAAATCCATCGAATTTGAGTACTGGCGGACCGCTCAAGTCTAAGCCTGCCCAGGAAAAGGCGATGTGAGTCGGACAGCTCCTTTAACCCTAGCTGTTTCTATGGGTGGTAGGGCTTGAGATGTCATTTCATCTACATGTCAGGTAAAAGTTCCAAAATGACCTTAATAGTATTGACAGGGATGTAAAACCTCAACACAGCTAGACAAAAGAAAGATTCTGTTGTATGTCTTCTGGACCAAATGATGATCTCTAGTCAAATGTGGTCTATTATCAGTTCATCACACAAAATAAATGACTAAATTTTGATGACCATGGCCTACTTTTCAAGGTCAAATGGGTCCAACATATTTTCAAAATTTTCAACTTTTCCCCAATCTGCACATCTCTTGAACCAAATAATGAATTCCAGCCAAATTTGAATAGATTTTGATGACCTGGATCTACTTTTCAAGGTCGCACACATCCAAACAGTGTTCAAGTTTTGCTTATCTTCACCCAGGGCTCAAGCTAGAGGGCGACTCAGGCGAAGAAGTCGCCCTGTTGGGGCTCACTTCGTCGACTTTGGCGGGGAAAGCGAAAAAAACTTCGCCCTGAAATTTCACCCGTTTTTTTTTTCGGTGTCTTCCTTGTGAATAGTAACGGTAAACTGACAAGGTGACGATAATCCTTCGGTCCACTAGTGCCATAAATCTCAGTAATTACACTGAACAAAGCTAACTGTTTATTCTGCACTTCGTGCCTGTTGCAGTTTGGTACGGTTATGCAATTATTCTAACCGTTAGCTCATGCCGCTCGAGCCACTTGCAACACACTTAGTAGTCATAAATCTCGGTTGATTGCACAAATTTTTTATTGCAATAAGAGCCAATTAAGATTACACAAGATTATGTAACTTTAACAGGTATATTTGTACCGTTAGCTCGTGCCAAAGTCCAGGTGCGGACGTACTTTGTTAAGTACTGTTGTATACAGAAATAAGATTATTCTGACTGTTTGCATTGACACTGCATTAGGATTTAATAATGTTTAAATGTAGAGGGTTTATTTGTTTCACCATTGATTTGATTGTACATTACTTTTGCATCCATCAATCATTTTCATTTTTTTTTATGGACAACAAAAAAGTAGGCAGCATTTTTTTTTTTGTAAGTGAAAATAATTATTACTTGCCGGTAAATATTCAGTAATTTTCCAAATTCATAAAAATAACAACTGATTTTCATCTAGCGAGGTTGTTCCCCCTTGTTTCTATATACAATTGTGAAAGGAACTTAGTGAAATAATCTGATTATTACACAGAAACCTCTTTACTTTATAACACCATTCATTATAACATGGTTGGATACAACAAAAGTTACAGCTTGCCCAAGTAGAGTAAAATTACTATATTAAGACCACCTCTGGGACAGTTCAAAAGTGATCTTTAAGACCACTTTTGAACAGTCCCAAAAGTGGTCTCTGATCAGGGGTCACTGTATGCAGAAAGCGGAAAGAAAGAATAACTGCATCCAACCAAATAAGCTTTTTAAAGCAGAATTAGTCTTCATTTTAGGTGGTCTTAATAGCGGAATTGATTGGCGACCCCTATAAAACACCCTTACCCCAAATTGGGGTTTACAGGAGAACTCATTACATTGTTGTTCGGCGTTAAGCCGCACCCACTTCTCCCTAGACCCAGCAAACTTCTCCCTATTTTCCCAGGAGGGAGAAGTCACTTCTCCCATTTTTTTTGGGCTAGCTTGGGCCCTGCTTCACCATATCTCCAGATCCAATTACAGAACTAGAAATGTACCAAGTTAGACCAAAATTCATCAATATAGCAATCAGCCTGGCGTCCGTACGTCTGTCCGTAGACGCAACCTTGTGATGGCCATAACTCCAATACCCTTTAAGATTCATTGATGGTTCTTGGCACAATTGTTCGCAAGGCTGAGACGGCATGTCAAGCACAAGAACTAGAACTCTGGCTGCCTTGAGATGGCCATAACTTCAATACCCTTTTGAGATATATTGATGGCACCTGGCACAATTGTTCACAAGGCTGAGACGGCGTGTCATGTGCAAGAACCACAACTCTAGCTTCCATGGTTTTTGAGTTATCTCCCCTTCCAATAAAATAGAGTGACTATCATGTGATGGCCATAACTCCAATAACCTTTGAGATATATTGATGGTACCTGGCACAGTTGTTCACAAGGCTGAGACGACGTGTTATGCGCAAGAACCACAACTCTGGATGCCATGGGTTTTTAGTTATCTCCCCTTCCAATTGTGATGGCGATATCTCCAATACTCTTTGAGGTATATTGACGGTACTTGGTACAGGTGTACATGACGTTAAGCAGGCGTGTCGTGTGCAATAACCACGAGTCTGGGTGCCCTGGTTTTTTAATTATCTCCCCTGACAATAACCTTGTGATAGCCATAACTACAATACCCTTTGAGATATATTGCTGGTACTTGGCACAATTGTGGACAAGGTGCCTAAGAACCACAACTCTGGCTGGTAGGGCATTTGAGTTATCTCTCCTTCCAATATAATCACCTTGTGATCAAACTCCAATACCCTTTGAGATATATATTGAAGGAACTTGGCACAATTAAATACAAGGTATACCATAGAAGGCATGTCATGTGCAAGAATCACAACTCTTGGTGCGGTGGTATTTCCCCTTTTAATATAACAGTACGACCACCTTGTGATCACCATATCTTGAATACCCTTTGAGACATACTGATGGTACTTGGTACAGGCACTAGACCTAAAAGTCTGGTGCCAGCCGACTGTCAGCAGACACTTCCTAAACTTTAATTATAGTAGTGGAGCGAGTTCGGATGCCGAAACAACCAAGGCAGAAACAACTCCGGACCGAAACGTTCCTGATTCGCATGCTCCACAGTTGTCAGCTGAAATTTCCCTCTTTGGTTAGAGCTAGGGACTAACTTCCCACATCACAGGTCCTGGTTTATGAATGTCATTTTGTGTGTCACCAGTAATAATGTGTCCTGATTCGATTATTTCGACAGGTGAAGGTGCTGATGATTGTGTAGCTAAATTTACCTCTTTGGTTAGAGCTAGGGACTAACTTCCCACATCACAGGTCCTGGTGCATGAATGTCATTTGATGTGTCACCAGTAACAATTGTGATTCTGAACAATTCTGATTCTGAATGATTTTTGGTTTATCTTCCGATACTGAATTGGTTGCATCAGGCATTACCTCAGTCTGGTTATCTATCTTTCTTCTCATGCTGAGTCGGTCGTATTTGGCCATTACCTCAGTTAGTTATAAACTATGCTGTTTAATTGAAGGGCTGTCCGTAACACTACGAATAGGAGGTTTTAGGAATTCCGTTTATGACGTCATTCTTGTGCAGGCGCAAAGTACTGGCCGTCAATTGAAACGGCCATCGCTATTCAAATGTATTGGCGGAACTTAAAATGCTTACAATATTCAGACATTTTGAGAGAAAATATACCCGTTTTCATTGAAATAATGCCTCGAGAAGGAAAGAATGACATTTCGCTTTTATTACCGAAATTCATTTATCCTAAATTCGTTGACGAAAATCTTTTCGTGAATGACTCATGTCAATGGCTTGAGATACCGTTATTCTCGAAAGCCTACTTACAAAATAAGTTTTTACGTAACTTTCGTTTTATTCGCTATTCAAGTCTCTCTATCTATCTATCTACCTACCTATCATTCTATCTATCTATCTATATTGAGAAATCTGTCCAACGATCTGTCTACATGTGCAATTTAAATGTCCATACTGACAGTCGAAATAAACTAAACTAATGAGTGGACTGACGGAGGGGCGTTGAGTCAATGTTGGTTCGACGTCATGCCGTCGACACCCACTCCAACCCACTTCATTGTCACATGACCGTTGGCATGAGAGAGAGACAGAGAGAGAGAGGTTTGACTGACAAACTGACAGTAGACAGACAGACAACACACAGACCGACTGACTGAATGAATGACAAACAGACGAACAGACAGACTGTTAGACAGCAGTGTTATTGATAAGCTTTTGCCAGAGGAGTACTGTTACTCCTTCAACCAAAGACATAGGCGTATCCTGTGATTCTTTGAGAGTATCGGTACTCCTAAATTCGAAACTAGGGTCGTATCTTCATCTGTCATCACAGGATGGCTGCTAAGTGCACTTATATTAATTTCAGACGTGGCAATGGCCATATGTAAAAGACGCTAAACACATATTCTTTCATCGTAACATACCGATATACACTTTCATGTTTATAAGCTGGCGGACAGCAAAATGATAAATTACTTTTTCTTCTAAAGAATGTAAATCCAGCCAATGTGGTCGTATTCTTCGCATGTGTCTTTGGAATTTCCCAGACGCTATTGAAGGCTCGTTTTGATCAGACTGTGCAGGCTGGTCGGAGTCTTCAGCTGTCACACAGATCATACTGTCATCAAAACGTTTTCAAACCCATGTTTTGTGTCTGCAGCGGCCTCAAGTGCTACGCATTCAAAGGCGAGGGAAAATCTCCACTAATTGTAGCAACTGCATGCGATTGGTAAAAGGCGAGAAATTCAGCGCCCAGCAAAAATACAATAAAACGTGCGACCAGTGAAGACTCAGATCAGCCAGCGCATCTGTGAAAGCTAATCGGTTCGTCCCAGTTGCTGTGTTTGCGTTCTTTTATGATGCGCTGCCAGTCATTCTGCTTAATGTTGAAAGACGCAGGCGAGACATCTTAGGGTGTTAATTTAATCGGCTACTTGAGAGATAGCGGTAAATAAGCATGCACTGCATGCTGACCTTACCACCTGTGATTCACATTTAGATATATGAGTACCCAAGTATTACAGGTTAATCCTGCCATTGTGACTCAATAAATATAATTTTGGTCAAATGTATATGGAACACGGCGGTGCAGCGGTGGTTCTATCTCAGATGTGCATTGACGACAATGTTAGCACAAGCTACACTGACCAGCAGAATGAGTCACCACAGTTAGCTCTCTGACACTGAATATGCCATTGAGCTATTTTAGTAACCTTGGCTCAAGTAGAAAAAGCCATGCATTTGATTTTTTTTCTTGCGTTTTTCCGGAGAAACTTTGTCAGGTTCTCCACAAACTTAACTTTTAATCGTCTGCGCGTCTGTTTTGATATTTAATTCCTAACTACATGACAATGTGAATCTGTAGATCTGTCCAACCCATTTTTTTTTCTCGAAGATGACACTCCGTCGAAGTCAATGTGGTTGCCTAACAATATTCAGGATCGTATTTTTATGCACGCTTGTCATAAAGTTACTGTTCATGCTTCAGGCGTTGTTAATTAAGCTAATAATGCGGCGGCTTTCCCTTAGATAATAAATACCGTTATGTAATCACGCATCAATAATCGGTTTCCTAATTATGTTGATAGTTGTCATAACTTGAGGCAGATTAAATATAAGCTCAATATATGATCGTCAAAAGGTAAGGTTGAAGGGTTTCAGCGTAATTAAAACAAATGCCATCATTCATGAATGGATGAATTTCGAATCGTTCTTGAAGATTGGAACAGTTTTTGTTGAAGACTATGATGCGGCGAAAATTACCGCGATTTTGATTGCTTTTTGTCAGGCCTCACCTTTATTTTTTGTTTTTGTTTTTCCATTGCCGATACGACTGCAATGGAACGACCTTGGCGTATCGCCAATTTGACGGTCTGTTTGGTACGACTGTTTCTTCATTTCTAGTCGTATTTGCTCGATTTTAGAGTCGTATTTACGACGATACGACCCTTATCAATTACTCTGGTTAGACAGAAAAATAAACATAGTGACAGTCGAAAAACAAAAAACAACCAATGAGTGGACTTACAGACCGGCGTCGAGTCAACGTTGGCTTGACGTCATGCCGTCGACAACCACTCCAACTCACTTCAATGTCAAGTGACCTTTGAGATGAGAGAGAGGTTTGACTGATCCCTGTATCCAAGAAGTACATAACCCTTTTTGTACCAAATGGAATCTTCCTCCTTATATATAGCAGGAGTCATTTTCAAAATTTTGGGGTGTCAGGTTGTGTTTTCTTCAAAATTTATTTGGAAAATGGCCGAACTTTTTGCAAACAGGGTAGGCCCTGATCAGAAGCCGCGTTCTGCGGCATCTGATCTGGGCCTGCACTGTTTGTCACTTACCCCTTTTGGGGTTTCCTATACGAAATAGGTAAATGTAGACCTAAGGGCTGGGCAGAGTGGACCAATCTACAAATCTACCAGATTTTACTGTAAAATCTGGCACTTGCGAAGGAGTGTTTCAATCTTATGCACTAAAAGGGTGTTCTACGTTTGTTTTGAATTTAATGTTCCAATCCCACTGAGTCTTGATGGGTCCGAGCACTGGACAAATGGCATTTTATTAAGCAACGCCGTATTATCGCCAACGCAACATTCTGTCGTTTCATCGACGTTGCAATGTCAAATTCAATACATCGCTTTGAAGTTGGTTTGATGTAGACACGACGTTGTTGACACACTACATGTCGGTTGACGTGGGGTCATTTTACGACAAACTGTAATTTACATTTGCCTGCACTTGCTAATCGTTGGTGCGCTAAGAGAGAGAGAGCGAGAGAGAGAGAGGGGGACCCTGTTGGGTCGTATGTACAATATATCATTTTCGTAATGCAAAATTTCACATCTGGCAGCACTTCGGTGTTTCTCCCTTTATCTTAGATTAGAATTCGACAAAATTTTAAAAGAATTCCACTGTTTTACGCTGTAATTAATACTTTATCTGTCCCACTGCCTTTGAAGCAATATGACAGATGACGGCCAGGGCTTTTCCAGTTCTATTTTTAGAACCGGAAGTACGTCACGAAAAAAGCTCCTATAGGAGGTTTTAGGAATTCCGTTTATGACGTCATTCTTGCGCATGCGCAAAGCACTGGCCGTCAATTGAAACGGCCATCGCTATTCAAATGCATTGGTGGAACTTAAAATGCTAACAATATTCAGACATTTTGAGAGAAAATATACCCGTTTACATTGAAATAATGCCTCGAGAAGGAGAGAATGATATTTTGCTTTTATTACCGAAATTCATTTATCCCAAATCCGTTTTTAATTGACGAAAATCTCTTCGTGAATGACCCATGTCAACAACGGCTTGAGATACCGTTATTCACGAAAGCTTACTTACAAAATAAGTTTTTTACGTAACTTTTCGTTTTATTCGCTATCCAAGTATAGCTATCACATTTTTTTTTTTTTTGGTTTGGGTTTTACGGCCCTTTCAAAATTATTTCACTCATATCGAGCCGATCGTTAATCAGAGGTGGGCGAAAACCGGAGTACCCGGAGAAAAACCACCTGACCTTCCGTTGCAGAACTTGGCGTCTCACACGTGGCCCGAGCAAGGCTCGAACCTACGGCGGTGAGAGACCTAATGACTAAGGGTCAGCGCTCTTATCCACTAGGCCACGGAGGCCCGTCCTATAGCTATCACATACGAACAGAACTTAGATCTATCTATCTATCTATCTATCTATCTATCTATCTATCTATCTATCTATCTATCTATCTATCTATCTATTTGTCGACATGTGCAATTTTAATAAATTGAAGATTCCTGTGGACAGGCTACGATTGTTTTGGTTTAAACAATATTTTATTTCTAACAAACATCATGTACAATTAAATAGATTGGAACTGACAAATACGATTTGACATTAAGTTTGTTTGTTTTGAGGTTTAGCGTCCCCGTCAACACTGTAAAGGTCATTTTGGAGACGTTGTTTTGACATTAAGTCTGAGGCTTATAAATATCATCACCTAAAACAAACTGATTTACGTTACATTTGAGTGATATGAACAAACAGACAGACAGACGGACAGGCAAACAAATTGACTGACTAACAGACAAATGGACGGACAGTTAGACAGACAAATGAACATACCGACAGTCGAAATAAACTTATGGGTGGACTGACGGTGGTGCGTCGAGTCAACGTTGGTTCGACGTCATGCCGTCGACACCCACTCCAACTCACCTCAATGTCACATGACCGTTGGGATGAGAGAGAGAGAGAGAGAGAGAGAGAGAGAGAGAGAGAGAGAGAGAGAGAGAGGTTTGACTGACAAACTGACAGTAGACAGACGACAGACAGACCGACTGACTGAATGACTGACTAACAAACGAATGGACGGACAGTTAGACAGACAAATAAACATACTGACAGTCGAAAAAAACAACTAATGAGTGGACTGACAGACGGGCGTCGAGTCAACGTTGGTTCGACGTCATGCCTTCGACAACCACTCCAATTCACTTCAATGTCACGTGACCGTTGAGATGAGAGAGAGGTTTGACTGATCCCTGTATCAAAGAAGCCCTTAACCCTTTTTGTACCAAATGTAATCTTCCTCCTTATATATAGCAGGAGTCCATTTCAAAATTTAGGGATGTCAGGTTGTGTTTTCTTCAAAATTTATTTGGGAAATGGCCGAACATTTTGCAAACAGTGTAGGCCTTGATCAGACGCCGCTTTCAGTGGCATCTGATCTCGGCCTGCACTGTTTGCCAATGCCACTGAGTCTTGATGTGTCCGAGCACTGGGCAAATGACATTTTATTAAGCAACGCCGTATTATCGCCAACGCAACGTTCTGACGTTTCATCGACGTTGGGCATCGCTTTGAAGTT
This sequence comes from Lucinisca nassula, assembly GCA_963580285.1. NCBI lineage: Eukaryota > Metazoa > Mollusca > Bivalvia > Lucinida > Lucinidae > Lucinisca > Lucinisca nassula. The sequence goes on from OY757022.1 coordinate 1,886,974, forward strand.
GGTTTGATGTAGACACGACGTTGTTGACACGCTATCTATCTATCTATCTTCTTATACTGAGTCGGTCATATTTGGCCATTACCTCAGTTGGGTGCGTAGCTAAATTTAGAATTTAGCTGAAAAAAAAAAAAAAAAAAAGAGAAGTCACTGGATGAGTCCTTAAAACTATTTACAATCTGAATAACAGAGGTATACTAAAACGCATACCTCTGAGTCTCAATCTTACACTGTATGGGCTTTGAACTCCTCTGCAGTCTTAGCATTCACCACAGAAGAGGGAAGACTATTCCACTGGGGAATAGTCCTAGGGAAGAAGGAATTTTTCAGGGCATCACTGTAGGACTGGTACCTGTGATACTGTGAGTTGTTTACTTTTGATGCCCTTGTTCGAGTTGAAACTGTCACAGGGGTCAAGTATTTATCTTTATTAACGGCCACTGTACCTGAATGTATCTTATAGAAGAAGGTTAAAGAGGACTGCTCACGACGGGCCTCTAGGGACGGCCATTCTAGCTCGTTAAGCATGTCACCGACGCTGCTTCTATTGCGCCATCGTCGACAGGTCCATCGAGCAGCTGTCCTCTGCACCTTCTCCACCTGCTGAATCTGAGTTTTAACATAGGGATGCCAAATGGGTGATGCATATTCTAGCTGAGGGCGAACCAATGTTTTATATGCAACATCCTTTGTCTGCCTAGGTGCAAAAGCCAAGTTTCGTCTAAGAAATCCTAAAGTCCTAGTTGCTTTTGATGTAATTTCTGAAACGTGTTGACCCCAATCAAGATCATTAGTGATGGTGATACCAAGATATTTGGCGGATTGAACCTGCTCCAAGATTTGCTGGTGTAGTTTATAGTCAAACTTAATTTGTTTGTCAGGAGGGTGTCGCGACACCCTCATTGAATGACATTTGGCCACATTGAACTTCATCTGCCAATCGGCCTCCCACTGTGCTAGTTGATTCAGGTCATCTTGTAGAATAAGACAGTCAGAAGAAGAATATATATTCCTATAAAGGACACAATCATCAGCAAACAAACGGACAGATGACCTGATGTTATCAGGGAGATCATTAATGAATACCAAGAAAAGGACCGGTCCAAGGACCGAACCTTGGGGGACACCAGATAAAACAGGGACTGGATCAGACGCTTGGCCATCAAGTACAACTTGTTGTGAGCGCCCTGAGAGCCATGAGCTAATCCACCTGTGTGTGGATCCTCTTATCCCATAGTAATCCAATTTATACAATAGCCTCCTGTGAGGTACCTTGTCAAAGGCCTTAGCGAAGTCCATGATAATCAAGTCAGTCTGTTTGTGGCCACGGTTTGTGGCCCCATCCAGATTGCTCACAATGTCATGGTAAAACTGAACTAATTGAGTTTCGCAAGACCTTTGACTTCGGAAACCATGTTGACAGTCAGCAAGAATGCTCTCTAAGGCTAGGTGCTTGTTGATGTTACTAACTATTATATGCTCCAGGGTTTTGCAACAGATGCATGTTAGCGACACTGGTCTATAATTTGCTGCATCATATTTTTCTCCTTTTTTATAGACCGGGGTAACATTAGCTTGTCGCCAGTCATCTGGTACAGTGCCCTGGGCGAGTGATTCATTGAAGATAAAGGCCAGCACAGGTGAAATTTCAGCACCACATTCTTTAAGCACCCTGGCATTCAGGTCATCCGGCCCAGATGCCTTATGTATTTTGAGCTTACCTAACAGTTTGGCGACCCCATTTGGGTCAACTGTTATGTCCCCCATTGAGGGGAACTGACTATTACCTTTAGTTGGTAGCTCACCATCAGTTTCACGCGTAAATGCAGATTGAAACTGTTTGTTACATATGTTGGCCTTATCGCGCGAATCTGTTTTGAGAATACCGTTATCTCTCAACGAAGTGATCCCAAAGGCTTCCTTTTTCAGGGACTTTACAAATGACCAAAACTTTTTTACTTTACCATTCTTCTGGGGACTGTCGGGATCTGTATTATCATCCTCAAAGGTAAAGATGCTGGAAACATGCTTCCAATATGCATCTCTTATTACCTTTTGTACATGTGCTCTGAACCTTTTGTAATGGCTCTTAACGTCAGGGCTACTAGACTTACGAGCACGAAGGTACATTCGATTGCGTCTTCTAATTAGATGCTTGATCGTGTTGTCGATCCAAGGCGCACTATGCTTTGTTTTGGTCATTTTCGTTGGAATAAACCTTTCCATAGCCGCAGTTAATTCGGTCTTAAAATTGACCCACATGTCGTTAACTGACATGTGCGAAAGGTCAGAGGAAAGGAACGAATCTCTAAATCGCGCCATATGGTCTCGCAGACCATCCATATCCGCACGTTTATATAGATATATTTTACGCGGGGCTTGTCTGATTCGTTTTGCTTTAATGTCGTATTCAATAAGGACTATGTCATGATCGGCTTTGCCGATCGGGGGCATCCCCTTAACTCGATTAACTGGGGATGGTGAATTTGTAAATAATAGATCGAGGGTCTTCTCTTGACGGGTGGGTATATTAATTACTTGGGCTAGGCAGTGTTCTTTGATTATATCTAAAAGCTGTTGCTGTGTCTGCCTTTTAGATACCCCATGGGGCACCTGCATGTTGCACCATTCAATGTCACCACAATTGAAGTCTCCGCCAACCAAAATATGGGCATTTGCATTTGACATTATCCTAGACAAAGATGAATTAAAAGCCTCAAGATATTCTGGGTCAATCTGATCTGGGGGGCGATAAAAGGAACCAAGGTACAGAGTCCTACATCCAATAATGTTCAATTTACACCAAACTAATTCACATTTGGTGTCCAACTCCGGAGTTTCAGTACAGAGTAGGTCTCGCTTGAAAGCCACAAAGACACCTCCATGTGCATCCCCAACTCTGTCTTTCCGGATAGCCTCAAAAGATTCTGGAAAAATTTCTGAGTTTTTAATTTCTGGGGTTAGCCAGGACTCATTGCCCAAAATGATGTCCGGCTTAGCTGAGTCGATAATAGTATGAAGTTCAGCCCTTTTGTTCTTTATTGACTGACAATTCATAATCAATATTCTGAGGGGGTGGTTAAGGACCGCCTTTTTGGTCTTAATTTTAGCTTCTTTTGACTGCTGCACAATGGGCGAAGAAGCTGCCGTGGGCGGGCCAATATTGTCTGGTATCGGACTGTCAGGCTCGGACAGGGTAGATAACGGTTCAAATTGGTTATGGGTGTCAATAGAAGATAAAGTGTCAAACAGAGATGTGGAAAAGTTTGGCATTCCACATTTCATGCATTCCCATGCTACGTTCATATTCGATGATCTGTTATATAGACTATACATAGTTGATGACATGCCTTGACAGTCTATGTGATACCAGATATTGCAAGTGTCACAACAAATTCCTCGGTCTTCCCAACCAACACTTCTTTGACAAAGTCCACAGGGAAAATGTGAGCTGTCATTTAGGGAAATTGGACCAGGATTTGATTCCACGTCCCAAGCATTACCTATTATAACTGTAAATATATACAGGTAAAAAAGTTTGTTTGAACCAGGAAATCCCTTCATCCTTACCGATTTCTTTAAGATAGATACCGTGCAAATGTGGGGCAAATGGTGTGCAAAGTTATACTCGTTTGCTGTTGTACCACATGTATCCATATACACTGGGAAAAAGTCAACGGGGATTTCCTGTTGATCCTGTCCGCTATAGATGGAAAAGGATGCTAGACGTGTTGCCAACAGCAGGCAACAAACTCCAAATAGAAAGTCAAACACAAAATGACTCATATTTCATAGGTTGTATGGTGACTTTATGGTAGTTGAAGGGCAATTTATACTAAGTGGTGTCTAGGAAAATTTTCTCTGCTGGGCAATATCTGCAAAAATCACACAAGAACTTAATGAAATTTAATGTTTACCTTTGTGGTTCAATCCGCCGCGAAACCGGAACCAGTTACGTTTCGGTGCAAAACTAAAAAATACCTATGCCAAAATATCCGGGATTCGTTTGAAATGCAAATCAACAAAAACAAAACAAAAGCTGAAATAAAACAAGTTACTGGAGAAGTTAACAAAGTTATGAGTAAAAAGTTAAAGAACTCATCCAGGGTATTCCTTAAAACTCCAAAATAATCCAAAAAGTTTCCCGGAAAAACAGGAACAGCACAACCGCGCGCATGCGCACCCAAAAAATTCTGTCTGTAGACGTGGCGTTATTTAACGGTAAATTGTAATTTACATTTACCTGCGTTCGCTAATTGTTGGTGCGCTAAGAGAGAGAGAGAGAGAGAGAGAGAGAGAGAGAGAGGGGGGGGGGGAGAGAGAGAGACAGAGAGGGGCCTGTTGGGTCGTATGTACAATATATCGTTTTCATAATGCGAAATTTTACATCTGGCAGCATATCGGTGATTCTCCCATTATCTGACATTAGAATTCGCCAAAAGTTTAAAAGAATTCCACTGTTTTACGCTGTAATTAACACTTTATTTGTCCCACTGCCTTTGAAGCAATACGACAGATGACGGCCAGGGCTTTTCCCGTTCTATTTCTATGCCCTTAGAGAGCATTCTTGCTGACTGTCAACATGGTTTCCGAAGTCAAAGGTCTTGCGAAACTCAATTAGTTCAGTTTTACCATGACATTGTGAGCAATCTGGATGGGGCCACAAACCGTGGCCACAAACAGACTGACTTGATTATCATGGACTTCGCTAAGGCCTTTGACAAGGTACCTCACAGGAGGCTATTGTATAAATTGGATTACTATGGGATAAGAGGATCCACACACAGGTGGATTAGCTCATGGCTCTCAGGGCGCTCACAACAAGTTGTACTTGATGGCCAAGCGTCTGATCCAGTCCCTGTTTTATCTGGTGTCCCCCAAGGTTCGGTCCTTGGACCGGTCCTTTTCTTGGTATTCATTAATGATCTCCCTGATAACATCAGGTCATCTGTCCGTTTGTTTGCTGATGATTGTGTCCTTTATAGGAATATATATTCTTCTTCTGACTGTCTTATTCTACAAGATGACCTGAACCAACTAGCACAGTGGGAGGCCGATTGGCAGATGAAGTTCAATGTGGCCAAATGTCATTCAATGAGGGTGTCGCGACACCCTCCTGACAAACAAATTAAGTTTGACTATAAACTACACCAGCAAATCTTGGAGCAGGTTCAATCCGCCAAATATCTTGGTATCACCATCACTGATGATCTTGATTGGGGTCAACACGTTTCTGAAATTACATCAAAAGCAACTAGGACTTTAGGATTTCTTAGACGAAACTTGGCTTTTGCACCTAGGCAGACAAAGGATGTTGCATATAAAACATTGGTTCGCCCTCAGCTAGAATATGCATCACCCATTTGGCATCCCTATGTTAAAACTCAGATTCAGCAGGTGGAGAAGGTGCAGAGGACAGCTGCTCGATGGACCTGCCGACGATGGCGCAATAGAAGCAGCGTCGGTGACATGCTTAACGAGCTAGAATGGCCGTCCCTAGAGGCCCGTCGTGAGCAGTCCTCTTTAACCTTCTTCTATAAGATACATTCAGGTACAGTGGCCGTTAATAAAGATAAATACTTGACCCCTGTGACAGTTTCAACTCGAACAAGGGCATCAAAAGTAAACAACTCACAGTATCACAGGTACCAGTCCTACAGTGATGCCCTGAAAAATTCCTTCTTCCCTAGGACTATTCCCCAGTGGAATAGTCTTCCCTCTTCTGTGGTGAATGCTAAGACTGCAGAGGAGTTCAAAGCCCATACAGTGTAAGATTGAGACTCAGAGGTATGCGTTTTAGTATACCTCTGTTATTCAGATTGTAAATAGTTTTAAGGACTCATCCAGTGACTTCTCTTTTTTTTTTTTTTTTTTCAGCTAAATTCTAAATTTAGCTACACACCCAACTGAGGTAATGGCCAAATATGACCGACTCAGTATAAGAAGATAGATAGATAGAACCGGAAGTACGTCACGAAAAAAGCTCCTATTGGCACATACATGTACTGTACACTTGTCCCGAACACAAGTTCAACACGATTTCTTTACCCGAAACAGAAATCCGAAAGCACCATCACACCAGGATTTCAGTATACACAATTTGGCCCACTGTTCAAATTTATGTATAATTTATTAAAATGAAAAGCTTTCGTGACCATGAATTTACATAAAACTCTAACTTACTCTTAAAAAAATGTAAAATTTCTCCAGTCAAAATAAATGAAATAATGGGACGCCGCGCATTGGATCGGCGCAGGAAAACTGCAATGATCTGAATAACATTTGGGCGAAATTCTGTTAAGATCATATTCAGTCTGCCAGTTACCTCCCCACGCTCTTACTTCTTTCCTTCCTACTGATACTGCGTCGGTCACATTTGACAATTACCGCAGGTGTACATTACATACACCCCAGGTTTGCAGGATGAAAGCGATCTGTAGGGGTGCTTAACCTGCACAAGGGATGGTTCTCCCTGCACAGGAGGCCTCCAGTTAAAGTCCCGATTCGAAGGACGGTGCACTTTATGACATTCATCCCTGCAAATGATGCCAACGGAGCGTGTTCGGACACCTAAATTTTATCGCCGCTGCCTGGGATCGAACCCGGGACCTCTAGCATCAGAGGCAAGTGCACAAACCACTGAGCTATCACGCCCCCCCCCCCCCCCCGGCTCTGTTTGCTAAGGTCATGCAGTGCGGGACTACAGAATTGTTACTGGTCAGTGGTAACACGTCAAATGACATTCATACACCAGGCGCTGTGATATTACGGACAACTGGGCCTAAAGACAATATGTTCTAGAAAGTCGGCCCAGGACAAGTCGGCCAAATGCAGCTCGGTCCAATTAAGTCGTCCCAGTTTTTTTAAGACAACTCGGCCCAGATCATCCCAACTTTGGAAGATCTCTCAGCCAATAATAATCACACACAGCAACTTGTGCCACCACTGAACTCTCCAAATTATTAACTTCATGTTTTACTGCCATAAAAAACATGTGATAAAATATTGCGACATAGTCTTCGAAAGATCAGGTAGAAATCTGTTTTGGTCTATAAAAATTCTAATGAAGTATTAAATAAATTGAAATCCAGACGGTTTTGTGCTTCAAGTCTGTCTACTTATGATTTTTCCACCCTTCACTTCCTCATAATCTTATAAAAGAAAAACTTAATGATTTAATTGAATGGACATTTCATAGGGAAGACCCCTTCCATCTTGCATGTAATGTACGAAATGTCTTTTTTTCACTTCTGAAGAGCATAAAAAATATACTTTATGGTCATGTCAGAAAGTGCGCGAAGCTCTCACCTTTGTACTTGACAATATTTGCATAAGATTTGGAACTAAGTTATTTAGACATGTTGTTGGTATTCTGATGGGTACTAATTGCGCATCCCTTGTGGCTGATCTGTTTTTCTTTTGTTATGAGAGAGACTTAATGATGTCCTTTTCTGCTGAAAACCAATCTGAAATCATTGAAGCTTTATGCTCGACTTCTAGATATTTGGATGAATTATAAAATATTGATAATACCTATTTCAATGGTTTGATCAGTCAAATTCCCCTCCCCCAGAACTTCAGTTAAATAAAGCAAATTCTTCTGATACCGAGGCTCCGTTTTTGGATTTACATCTATCTATTGCAAAATTTATGATTTATGATAAACGCGATGATTTTGATTTTGAGATTGTAAATTTTCCTTTTTGGATGGTGATGTTTCTCGTGCGCCATCCTATGGCGTTTATATTTCGCAATTAATTCGATTTGCCAGTGTGTAATCATGTAACTGACTTCAACACTCGTAATAAATTGTAAACGGCTAAACTTTTTAATCAGGGTTATCGGTACCAAAAACTACGCAAAGCATTTTCAAAATTTTATAGACGCCATTCTGATTTAATTTCAAAATTCAATATTGGACTTAAATCTCTTCTGCAACAAGGTCTATCGGAACCCGAATTTTATGGTGACTTAGTATATAAATTCAGAAAAATATATAACCGCAATGACTTCAGCACCCAATTTCGTAAAATCATTCTTCGATATAAAAAGATTGGGTACAACATGGATATTATACGACAGACTGCATGCATGGTAGTTAACCCAATCACGGTTGGCAACTTTGCTTCCCTCTTTAATTGCAGATTCTATGACGGTTCCAACGTAAAGGCTTATTGAGAATTAGAGAGATGTAATTCAAGGTAATGTTGGTTGGTGCCTGATGCTCTGTCTCTGGTCGGGCCGATCGGAGTTTAACTGTTGGTTTTCTTTTGCTCCAGTATTTCAGTGGTTTCTTGCTGTCGAGTCCTCACCGTTGTCTCACCTCTGTGGTTCTTTGATTATTTGTGTTCACGGAGATGTTGCACAGATGAGTTAGGAGGCCTTCATGCGGACTGAACAAATTATTTGTCTAAATCGCGACGGAAGTAAGGGCGGGGATTGTGGCCACGTAAAATCGATTTAAGCCCCCCAGTGGAAAGAACTTTCCACTGACCGTTCCAAGGCGGTTCTTTTGTGGCGGTTTATTTATGTTGTTGTTTGTTACTTACTGTGTGTATCACTTGTGTCTTTTTATTTTGGATGGCCATATGGCCATTTTGTGGGAAAGTCACTGTCCTTATGGCCTTCGTTTGTTTAGGTTTTCATTATGGTCTGGTCGCTTTTTTTTTCTTTCCCTTTTGGTGTCTTTGATGGGTGGAGTAAGTTAATTGTATCGATTCATGATCTTTGTTTTACTTCTACTTAACACCTACGGATATCCGTAATGATATTGTAGCAACACCAGGGAAAGATGCCTCTTCATATGCTACAGTGAAAAGCTGGGTGGTGAAAATTAAGCCCGGCAGACAGAGCCATGAGGATGACCCCGTCCTGGATGGCCTGTCAATGTTGCAATCCCAGAAATGGTCAATAACGTCCATGATATTGCTATGACTGAGATCTCCAAAAAGGGACAAACAATCAATGGCACATACTATGCTTCAGTTCTGAAGCAGTTAAGGGAAAATATTAAACCTAAGCGCCGCGGAAAACTCACTAAAGGTGTGTTGTTCCATCAGGACAATGCTCCTGTTTACAAGTCTATCATTGCTATGGTTGCCATTCACGACTGTGACTTTAAATTGATTGAGCATCCGCTTTATTCAATCAGAATTTCATCTATTTCCAAAACTGAAAACGGCTATTTCAGGCACCCACTTTCAGTCCGATGATGACGTCATATATGTAGTAGATGACTTTCTGAACAGCCAAGAAAAGGAGTTCTATAAAAGTGGCATTGAAACCCTTAAACACCGCTGGCAAATGTGTATAGATACTGAAGGGGCTTATGTTGAAAAATAATGCAATATGTCCAACAAAATATAAAAGCTTCAACATTAGGCTCTCAACATATCAATCCGTCCTCGTATCAGAATTATAATAATTACACTCAGACTATTACAAGTGACAATAATCTACATCAAAAGCAAAATCATTATCTTATGTGATAAATATATAGTATATTTAGTGTTTGATAAAGGTATGACCCCCTGTTTTGTCATTGCACCGCTACATACATGTACTGACCAAGATGTAAAAAGGCCAAAGCTATAATGAAATGCTGCATTTTAATATGGGCAGGAATCGACTCGATATGAATTACAGCACGAAACGTGCCTTGATAGTGCCGTCTGAAATAAGTATCTATGAAAAGTCTGGTCTATCAAGCAGATAATCCTGTTATCAATCATTATGACATACCATAGGCTAACTTAAATTATTTTGATCTGAAATGCTTGACCAACATCTATTGCCATTTGGTTCTACATGGCAACCAAACTGCGTGGCTACACCGTATCAAATTCATCAAAAAAAATAATTGCATCTACACGGTTAACAGAAAAAATATGCTGTATTCTACACGGTTGCCATCCATCGGGGCTTGAAGAAATAGATGGGCTGCATGATGCTTCCACACAGAGCTGAAACCAACCGCACACGAGTACCGGTAAACTGCTTAGAGGATCTAAGCTTGCCCAGGCAAAGTGGTGCGAGTCGACCCGTCCATGCTTATAAACCCTATTAGTTTCATTGGGCGACAGGGCTTGAGATGTCATTTCATCTCAATGTTGGGTAAAAGTCCCACAAAATTGGAAGCAGCGTCTCCAAAATGGCCTTTGCAGTGTTGAAGCGGACATTAAACCTCAAATCAAACAAACAAACAAAACACGGTTGCCATCCCTTTTTTGAAAAAAAAAATCAAAATATTAGCTTCCATACGAGCACTTCAGCCAAAGTGATGATAGTGGCAGAAGGTTAATAAATTATTCACTTGTAAATGTCCAAAACGCTGCATAAATGTGTTGTTATGAGTCACAATTACTTAAAAACCATGCTATTGCTCGATACATTTAGCTACTTTTTTGTTTGGTCCAGATCACAGCATTAATTTCATGCCAGTGCAGGAACGATAGACAATCAAAGCACTGAGAGTACTAGTGGGTCGATCGTCTCTGAGTGTAGGTTGGGAAAATAGTCCTGAGCTGAGAATCGAACTGTTCGTTCAAGCGCAGTAGAGCTGATCAGACATCGCGTTATGTGGCGTCTGATTATGTAGATTCTGTTTGCCAATGCCCAAGTGTACGAGCAGAGTCCACCCACCCCGCCCATCGGGGCTTGAATAAATAGACGGGCTGCATGATGCTTCCAAGCAAATCTGAAAGTCCCGTGATATTGCAAGTAACGTCTCCAAATGACTTATACAGTGTTGACGGGGACGTTAAACCTTAAATCAAACAAACACAGTCCAGAATTTTCTTCTTACGCTGCAGGATAGTATTTGATAAACCCTCACCTTTCTACTTGACAATATTTATATTAGATTCGGTACTAAGTTATTTAGACAAATTGTGGGTATTCCGATGGGTACTAATTGCGCACCTCTTGTGGCTGATCTGTTCTTGTATTGTTATGAAAGAGACTTCATTTTGTCGCTTTCCATTGATAACCAATCTGAAATTATTGAAGCTTTTAGCTCTACTTCTAGATATTTAGATGATTTATTAAATATTGATAATACCTATTTTGATGGTTTGATCAGTCAGATTTACCCCCTAGAACTTCAGTTAAATAAAGCAAATTCTTCTGATACCGAGGCCCCGTTTTTGGATTTACATCTATCTATTGTAGATGGATTTGTTTCGTGCAAAATTTATGATAAACGCGATGACTTTGATTTTGAGATTGTAAATTTTCCTTTTTTGGATGGTGATGTTCCTCGTGCGCCATCCTATGGCGTTTATATTTCGCAATTAATTCGATTTGCTAGAGTGTGTAGTCATGTAACTGACTTCAACACTCGTAATAAATTACTAACGGCTAAACTCCTTAATCAGGGTTATCGGTACCATAAACTACGCAAAGCTTTTTCAAAATTTTATAGACGCCATTCTGATTTAATTTCAAAATTCAATATTGGACTTAAATCTCTTCTGCAACAAGGTCTATCGGAACCCGAATTTTATGGTGACTTAGTATATAAATTCAGAAAAATATATAACCGCAATGACTTCAGCACCCAATTTCGTAAAATCATTCTTCGATATAAAAAGATTGGGTACAACATGGATATTATACGACACACTGCATGCATGGTAGTTAACCCAATCACGGTTGGCAACTTTGCTTCCCTCTTTAATTGCACGCCGGTGGGTCAGGCCTCAGATTCTATGACGGCTCCAACGTAAAGGCTTATTGAAAATTAAAGAGATAATGTTGGTTGGTGCCTGATGCTCTGTCTCTGGTCGGGCTCACCGGAGTCTAACTGTTGGTTTTCTTTTGCTCCAGCATTTCAGTGGTTTCTTGCTGTCGAGTCCTCACCGTTGTCTCGCCTCTGTGGTTCTTTGATTTCTGTTTTCACGGAGATGTTGCACTGATGAGTTAGGAGGCCTTCATGCGGACTGAACAACTTATGTCTAAATCGCGACGGAAGTAAGGGCGAGGATTGTGGCCACGTAAAATCGATTTAAGCCCCCCAGTGGAAATCTTCCACTGGCCGTTCCAAGGCGGCTCTTCTGTGGCGATTTATTTATGTTGTTGTTTGTTACTTACTGTGTGTATCACTTGTGTCTTTTAATTTTGGATGGCCATATGGCCATTTTGTGGGAAAGTAACTGTCCATATGGCCTTCCTTTGTTTAGGTTTCCATTATGGTCTGGTCGCTTAATGTTTGTATTTCTTTCCCTTTGGTGTCTTTTATGGATGGAGTAAGTTAATTGTATCAATTCCTGATCTTTGTTTTACTTCTACTTTGGATTTTGTTCAACATATTGGGGAGGGTGCAAACGCAGCCCCCTCCTATCTTTTGGAAATTATTTCAGATTCATACAGTTTTTCACCCTCTGCAAAATGCCTGAAATTCGCATCCTCAACCCGCCCCTTTTCAGAGTCTGCGTACGGCCCTGAATCATGTTCAAAACTGTTGTTGCATACATATGGCGAACAGTTCCGACCTGATCAGAAGCAATGTACTCTATATCCGATCTTGGTCTACGCTGTATGTCTAATAACGGTACCACCTATAAGTTCTGGGCTTCTCATTTTTGCACTTAAACATTTCAGGGTTCTGAAATTATGTTCTTAGCAGGAGTGCGAAAAGTCTATTTTTACTCGACTTGGCATACATTTGTGTAACAGTTTTATAAATAGAATGCTCCGAAAGACGTCACGTGACATCGTGGCCTGGATTAAGATAGTGTTTTTCATTCATTACGTGAGAAACCTGGCATTCTTATAGTATTTCGTTTAACTCTCAAATACCACTATTTAAGCAAACAGTGAAGTTCCTATGCAACCTGCTGATCAGACGCCACATTCCGCGGCGTCTGATCTGGGTATTATCCAGCACACGATTCCTGTCAAGACTCTATAGATAGCTCTTGTTGCATCGATAAAAATAGCGCAACGTTTCAAGTTCTACTAATAAAACATAATATTGGTTTTCTCAAATCAGTGATGGTCAGGCGGACAACTGCATGAATTCCGTTTGGCCATTTAGAAAATTTGGGTCCTTCATAATCCCAAAAATGAATACAAAGCATTCAAATTCAATATTTTATGCACATAATTACGCAAAAACAATGATTAAAATCGTGCAAACTACACGGTGGGGTGAAGGTGGAAATTCACTTACATTTTCTATGTTAAATAGATCGCCATCTTGGTACACTCTACAGGGTGGCTTAAAACCTCTACACGGTATCAGATATACGACGGTGAATTAGTTTCCTGACCGTTCTTCTGTCGCGGTTTATTTTTGTTATGGTTTGTCTGTGGGTGTTTGTGTCGCTTATATTATTTTGTTTTGGATAGCCAACTGGCCATTTTGTGGGAAAGTAATTGCTCTTTTGGCTTTCCGCTATGCTGTTTCCATTACGGTCTGTTGTTTCATGTTTGTGTTTCTTTCCCTTTGGTGTCTCTGATGGGAGCTGTAGGTTAGTTGTATCGATTCCTGATCGTTGCTTTCACTTCTATTTTGGGTCGAGTTGTCTTGGGTCAACTTTTTATGGGCCGAGTTGTCCTGGACAGACTTGTCTTTGGGCCGAGTTGTTCTGAACCAATGGGAAGTAAGTCCCTATCTCTTACCAAAGAGGTAAACTTAGCCACACAATCCTCAGCACCTTCAGCTGTCGAAATAATCGAATCGGGAAAGGTATTCCAATTTCTAATGGTTCGGGGGAAGAACGATTCTTTATAAATGCAAGTTCTTGCTATAAGGGTCCGAAACGCCAATGAATGGTGATTTCTTACAGTGCATAGCTGGGTAACAAGGCCATCAGTTGGAATGCTGGCAGCACCCTTTAGACCTTTGTATAAAAGTATGGGCCTACTGTCTTTTTACCTTTTCTTGACAGACTCCCGTCCTAACATTCCAGTCATGCTCCCACTTTCAAAGTAGAAGTAAAACAAAGATCAGGAATTGATACAATTAACTTACTCCATCCATAAAAGACACCAAAGGGAAAGAAATTACAGCTTTGAAACCAAAGGCAAGAAACACAACTTGAAACAACAGACCGAAATGGAGACATCAATAGCGGAAAGCCAAAAGGACAGTCACTTTCCCACAAACTGGCCAATTGGCTATCCAAAACAAAATAACATAAGCGATACAAACACTCAAAGACAAACCATAACAAAATAAACCGCGGCAATAGAACCGCCTTTGAACGGTCAGTGAAACGAATTCCACTGGGGGTGGGGGGTAAGGGGGGGGGGGGGTAAATCGATTTTACGTGGCCACAATCCTCGCCCGTACTTCCGTCGCGATTTAGACAAATAATTTGTTCAGTCCACATGAAGGTCTCGTAACTCATCAGCGCAACATCTCCGTGAACACAAAAAAACAAACAACCACAGAGATAAAACAACGACGAGGACTCGACAGCAAAGAACCGCTGAAATGCTGGAGCAAAAGAAAACCAACAGATAGACTCCGATGGGCCCGACCAGAGACAGAGCATCAGGCACCAACCAACATTACATAGAATTAGATTCTCTCTAATTCTCAGTTACCCTTCAGGCTGGAACCGTCATAGAATCTGAGGCCTGACACACCGGCGTGCAATTAAAGAGGGAAAAAGTTGTCAACTGGGATTGGGTTAACTACCATGCATTCAGTATGTCGTATAGCATTTATGTTGTACCCGATCTTTTTATATCGAATAATGATTTGACGAAATTGGGTGCTGAAGTCATTGCGGTTATATATTTTTCTGAATTTATATACTAGGAAAGTAACCATAAAATTCTGGTTCCGATGGTCTATCGGAAGAGAAGAGATTTAAGTCTGTAGCGGGACGAGACCCAAAATCTTACATCAGATCAAACGCTGCAACAATATGAGCGCCTTAGACTTACGTTGAGAATAACCTGGACCTTGATGGGTTAACCTTCAACCTTTGGGCTCTAATTTATAAATTGCAAGTGTCCCGATTTATGTTCTGATTTGCTCCACCTCAGTCAGTTCTGTCTTAAAACTACAGTTTAAATGCCTGATCTTCTTTAGAACATAAGGGACACTACTGATCCCTTACACTAGTTCAAGTACTGTTTGGTGACTATACCTTTACCCTTCAGACAAATAAACCACCCCCTTTCATTTCATTAGACTATGATATCGAGTACGAAATTAAAGGATAAATGCGTTTAGATCCAATCTAGACACAGGAACGACCGAACAGACACACAGACTGACAAACGGATGTCAAGCTGCACGTACGGACTGACAGTTGGACGGACGTTCAGACGTACAGACGGACAGACTAGAGCAAATCAGATACCCACGAGTTCAACTTTAAAGCTTGTCTGAGAATGGGAAAGCAAAAGAGAGTACCTAGTAGTATGATTTATTTACAAAATGATTTAGGCGAGGATTGTGGCCACGTAAAATCGATTTAAGCCCCCAAGTGGAAATCTTCCACTGACCGTTCCAAGGCGGTTCTTCTGTGGCGATTTATTTATGTTGTTGTTTGTTACTTGCTGTGTGTATCACTTGTGTCTTTTGGTTTTGGATGGCCATATGGCCATTTTGTGGGAAAGTAACTGTCCTTATGGCCTACTAACCAAAATGAGTATTACAAATACATTTAAAATATCAATATCACCCCTTAGGTTACACTCTGCTTCTTCTGTACGGATTCCCCATTCTATTAAGAACTTTAATACTATGTTGCCTTCGGTATTGGTTAGACCCTTAAATTTGTCTTCTGTAACTTCAGTTAATCTCAAAGGAGCAGGCAATACCAATGTTTTTGGGAGTAGTCTTCGTATAAGACTATCTCCTCTCAAATCGCCCATCCTTCGTAAATATACAAATCCGTGGAAAAGAAGTGGAATGTATCCCAGTATTTCTAAGTGCAATGCCAAGAGGTGCAGATGTTGTTCGCATTTAAGCACTGCGTCTACCGTTACTTCATCTGTAAACGGTAGACGTTTCTCTGTAGTTAACATGTCTGATTTGACATGACAGTCTACAGATTTAATTTATCTAAGTACTTGACGTGCTACAAACTGTAATATGCAGTACGTCGGTCAAACTAACCGCATGCTTAAAACTAGATTGAACGAGCATTATCGTAGAATGAGTAAGCCTAAGAAAACTGACACTTTCTTGTACCGTCACTTTCGACGTACAGGTCATTCTGTAAATAACATTGTTATACAACCAGTGGAAAAACTTTATTACGATGCAAATTCTATATCTAGATTCAAAATAATCAAAAGACATGAAGCTGAACTGAAATGGATTAAATTTTTACAGACCCCTTTTCCACTGGGATTTAATGACAACATTTATCATGAGGGTAATATTTCCAGAATGCCGGACTTTGATATTTTCTCACTCCTGGAATGTCGAAAACGCAGAACTAGATCTCACGGCACCAGGAAAAATGGTAACTTTAAACGTAAAACACGTGCGTTTAAACGAAACAATACTAGACTGAAGTGACTGTCAATTATATTATTAAATCATGGACGCCACTCTATGCTTTCATTTTTAAGTTCATTACCCGTTTCTGTTTTACGTCTTCTGGACACCGAGGCGAATAAATTCTACGATAGTTCTCATCAGTTATATGATGCGGCTCTCTTAACTAGAGGCTATACTCAGCATACTCTCCGTCCTTACATTGATTCTGAAATTAATCATAAACGCCATTTCTTCAAAATATCCTTCATTAATAAGGGTATGGATTTTATAGATTTGCCCAGTATCTTCCGTGAGAGATCGGTGCTTTCTTCCATTCCTGCTTATTTTCAAAATACTGAAACACCTATAATTTGCTATAAATATAACAAACCTGTTAGATCCATCATTTTTTATTTCAATAAACTTGTTTCAGATCTTGATATTGATACTAATACTCCTGATTCATGTGATTGTAAAAACTCAAAGTATTGCTATCCTGCTGCTGGTCATGTAATTACTGGCAATTTGAAAATTATTCCTGATTCTAGGATAAGGAATATAATTTCTAAAGGACCGAAATATCAGTTTCCTTCTAAAATTGATTTCAGTAAATGTAGAGATGAAATCGCTGCTTCCTTGAATGAATTCGGTAATCGATGGTGTAAGCGAGAGTATGTTGAGCATAAAGCCCTTAAGGACTGGAAACTTAGCATTTTAAAACTAGTAAATAAACGCATTTCTTTCTATTCTCAAAATACTAACTTATTACCTCCTAAGCCCAAGACGTCTTTACGTCATCTTAAACTAGGTATTCAAGAATTTCATAAGAAGTTTGTTTTGGCCCCTGCAGACAAGGCCGCTAACAACGTCGTCGTTGTGTGACGGCTCCACTATGTTAACACGCTTAAGCAGGAGCTTGGTGGTACTATGGCCTATGAACTTCAGCCTTTAGCTGAAGAGAGAGCTATAGTAGATAAACATGTTTGTCTTTCAGCCACCAAGTTTGCTGTGTGTGTTAACGAAGGCCAAGACAAGCTTCCTACGCTATACTGGTTACCAAAACTTCATAAAAAACCTTACAAAGCACGGTTTATTGCAAATTCTAGCTCTTGCACTACCACTGAACTTTCTAAATTATTAACTTCCTGTCTTACTGCTATTAAAACGCATGTAATTAAATATTGTGATAAAGTCTTTGAAAGATCAGGAAGAAATCTGTTTTGGTCTATAAAAAATTCGAATGAGGTTTTAAATAAATTGAAATCTAGACATTTTCGTGCTTCTAGTCTGTCTACCTACGATTTTTCCACTCTTTACACTACACTTCCTCATAATCTTATAAAAGAAAAGCTTAATGATTTAATTGAATGGACTTTTCACAGAGAAGATTCTCTCTATCTTGCATGTAATGTCAGAAATGCATTTTTCACTTCTAAAGAGCATAAGAACTATACACTTTGGTCATGTCAGAAAGTGTGTGATGCCCTCACCTTTCTACTTGACAATATTTATATTAGATTCGGTACTAAGTTATTTAGACAAATTGTGGGTATTCCGATGGGTACTAATTGCGCACCTCTTGTGGCTGATCTGTTGTTGTACTGTTATGAAAGAGACTTCATTTTGTCGCTTTCCATTGATAACCAATCTGAAATTATTGAAGCTTTTAGCTCTACTTCTAGATATTTAGATGATTTATTAAATATTGATAATACCTATTTTGATGGTTTGATCAGTCAGATTTACCCCCTAGAACTTCAGTTAAATAAAGCAAATTCTTCTGATACCGAGGCCCCGTTTTTGGATTTACATCTGTCTATTGTAGATGGATTTGTTTCGTGCAAAATTTATGATAAACGCGATGACTTTGATTTTGAGATTGTAAATTTTCCTTTTTTGGATGGTGATGTTCCTCGTGCGCCATCCTATGGCGTTTATATTTCGCAATTAATTCGATTTGCTAGAGTGTGTAGTCATGTAACTGACTTCAACACTCGTAATAAATTATTAACGGCTAAACTCCTTAATCAGGGTTATGGGTACCATAAACTACGCAAAGCCTTTTCAAAATTTTATAGACGCCATTCTGATTTAATTTCAAAATTCAATATTGGACTTAAATCTCTTCTGCAACAAGGTCTATCGGAACCCGAATTTTATGGTGACTTAGCATATAAATTCAGAAAAATATATAACCGCAATGACTTCAGCACCCAATTTCGTAAAATCATTCTTCGATATAAAAAGATTGGGTACAACATGGATATTATACGACAGACTGCATGCATGGTAGTTAACCCAATCACGGTTGGCAACTTTGCTTCCCTCTTTAATTGCACGCCGGTGGGTCAGGCCTCAGATTCTATGACGGCTCCAACGTAAAGGCTTATTGAAAATTAGAGAGATAATATCGGTTGGTGCCTGATGCTCTGTCTCTGGTCGGGCTCATCGGAGTCTAACTGTCGGTTTTCTTTTGCTCCAGCATTTCAGTGGTTTCTTGCTGTCGAGTCCTCACCGTTGTCTCACCTCTGTGGTTCTTTGATTTTTGTGTTCACGGAGATGTTGCACTGATGAGTTAGGAGGCCTTCATGCGGACTGAACAAATTATTTGTCTAAATCGCGACGGAAGTAAGGGCGAGGATTGTGGCCACGTAAAATCGATTTAAGCCCCCCAGTGGAAATCTTCCACTGACCGTTCCAAGGCGGCTCTTCTGTGGCGATTTATTTATGTTGTTGTTTGTTACTTACTGTGTGTATCACTTGTGTCTTTTGGTTTCGGATGGCCATATGGCCATTTTGTGGGAAAGTAACTGTCCTTATGGCCTTCCTTTGTTTAGGTTTCCATTATGGTCTGGTCGCTTAATGTTTGTATTTCTTTCCCTTTGGTGTCTTTATGGGTGGAGTAAGTTAATTGTATCAATTCCTGATCTTTGTTTTACTTCTACTTTCCTCTGTTTAGGTTTCCATTATGGTCTGGTCGCTTAATGTTTGTATTTCTTTCCCTTTGGTGTCTTTTATGGGTGGAGTAAGTTAATTGTATCAATTCCTGATCTTTGTTTTACTTCTACTTTTTATACATGTCTGACGTTTCTGGAAAAAAGATCACTTTTAATATACTTACGGTTCAAATGTTTGCCCTTGCTTTAAACCGCTCTTATGTTAAGTTTGATATGAATCTTCTGCTGCATTAAACTTGCGTGAATGATTTCAGATAGTCGACTAGTTATTCCATAAATTGAATATGGTTAAGACTTTCCCTCTTTAATTGCACGCCGGTGGGTCAGGCCTCAGATTCTATGACGGCTCCAACGTAAAGGCTTATCGAGAATTAGAGAGATAATGCTGGTTGGTGCCTGATGCTTGTCTCTGGTCGGGCTCATCGGAGTCTAACTGTTGGTTTTCTTTTGCTCCAGCATTTCAGTGCTTTCTTGCTGTCGAGTCCTCACCGTTGTCTCACCTCTGTGGTTCTTTGATTTTTGTGTTCACGGAGATGTTGCACTGATGAGTTAGGAGGCCTTCATGCGGACTGAACAAATTATTTGTCTAAATCGCGACGGAAGTAAGGGCGAGGATTGTGGCCGCGTAAAATCGATTTAAGCCCCCCAGTGGAAATCTTCCACTGACCGTTCCAAGGCGGCTCTTCTGTGGCGATTTATTTATGTTGTTGTTTGTTACTCACTGTGTGTATCACTTGTGTCTTTTAATTTTGGATGGCCATATGGCCATTTTGTGGGAAAGTAACTGTCCTTATGGCCTTCCTTTGTTTAGGTTTCCATTATGGTCTGGTCGCTTAATGTTTGTATTTCTTTCCCTTTGGTGTCTTTTATGGGTGGAGTAAGTTAATTGTATCAATTCCTGATCTTTGTTTTACTTCTACTTTATTGAGAATTTGAGAGATCTAATTCTTGGTAATGTTGGTTGGTGCCTGATGCTCTGTCTCTGGTCTGCTCTGTCTCAATTAACTTACTCCTTCGGTTACACACACAGCAAACTTGGTGGCTGCATGACAACATGTTTATCTACTAAAACTCTCTCTTCAGCTAAAGGCTGAAGTTCATAGGCCTTAGTACCACCAAGCTCCTGCTTAAGCGTGTTAACATAGTGGAGCCGTCACACAACGACGACGTTGTTAGCGGCCTTGTCTGCAGGGGCCAAAACAAACTTCTTATGAAATTCTTGAATACCTAGCTTAAGATGACGTAAAGACGTCTTAGGCTTAGGAGGTAATAAGTTACTATTTTGAGAATAGAAAGAAATGCGTTTATTCACTAGTTTGAAAATGCTTAGTTTCCAGTCCTTAAGGGTGTTCACGGAGATGTTGCACTGATGAGTTAGGAGGCCTTCATGCGGACTGAACAAATTATTTGTCTAAATCGCGACGGAAGTAAGGGCGAGGATTGTGGCCACGTAAAATCGATTTAAGCCCCCCAGTGGAGGTCTTCCACTGACCGTTCCAAGGCGGCTCTTCTGTGGCGATTTATTTTTGTTGTTGTTTGTTACTTACTGTGTGTATCACTTGTGTCTTTTGGTTTCGGATGGCCATATGGCCATTTTGTGGGAAAGTAACTGTCCTTATGGCCTTCCTTTGTTTAGGTTTCCATTATGGTCTGGTCGCTTAATGTTTGTATTTCTTTCCCTTTGGTGTCTTTTATGGGTGGAGTAAGTTAATTGTATCAATTCCTGATCTTTGTTTTACTTCTACTTTATGCTCAACATACTCTCGCTTACACCATTGATTACCGAATTCATTCAAGGAAGCAGCGATTTCATCTCTACATTTACTGAAATCAATTTTAGAAGGAAACCCATATTTCGGTCCTTTAGAAATTAAATTCCTTATCCTAGAATCAGGAATAATTTTCAAATTGCCAGTAATTACATGACCAGCAGCAGGATAGCAATACACTGAGTTTTTACAATCACATGAATCAGGAGTATTAGTATCAATATCAAGATCTGAAACACGTTTATTAAAATTAAAAATGATAGATCTAACAGGTTTGATATATTTATAGCAAATTATAGGTGTTTCAGTATTTTGAAAATAAGCAGGAATGGAAGAAAGCATAGAGCTCTCACGGAAGATACTGGGCAAATCTATAAAATCCATACCCTTATTAATGAAGGATATTTTGAAGTCTAATGTGAACCTATAGAAAACAATCGCGTTCATACTTCCATGAACGCATCGAATCATGATTCTTAGTGACGTTAAGTGACGTAATTCTCAACCATTGATCTCTACGGGCGTTGATGACGTCAACGCTGCTCCGCTCTTTGTAGAAAAACAGTGTTTAAATGTTTTTCAGCTTTAAAAGTTTGCACTACAAGCATTTTTTTCGCCCAGTGATGAGGGGCAAATAATGTAAATATAAAAAATAAACTTAATTTTTCTGCTTTTCATGAAAGTATGAACGACAGTGGGTCGCTAGCAAAGTTTACATGAACCCCTTTACTTTGCACGCAACCCACTGCGTTCATGCTTCCATTCAATTCTTAAATATTTGCAGTGTTTATTTTTGGAGTTGTTGTATTATTATTATTATAAATTGTGATTAATATGCTGTCACATGGTGGCCCACCATTGGAGATAAAATTTATTCTATTCTCTCTTTTCGCACTGCAGACATAGACATAGAATATTTATTTACTGTCGAATATGTAGTAACAATTTACATAAGCCCTTATGGGCTTTTTCTTCGTCAAACAAGTGTACAGTATAAAAGTTAAGTACATATATATATATATATATATATATATATATATATATATATATATATATATATATATATATATATACACACACAAATGCAACAGATGACAACTAAGAAACACATATATTACAAAAACACACATTGGAAAAACAACAACAGGACAATCAAACACATTTCACGTACAAACTCATTTAACCAACTTTCCTTTCTTTCTTTTTCTTTCTATATATACTGCCATACGCCCTCTCGGACATTCTAGGCAGGTGTATATTATATACACTCCAGTTTTGCAGGATGAAAGCCTACACAGTAATCATGTAATTATGTTAGGGTTCTTTAACCTGCACAGGGGATGGTTCTCCCTGCACAGGGGGCCTCCAGTTAACGTCCCGATCCGAAGGACGGTGCACTTAATGACATTCATCCCTGCAAATGATGCCAATGGAGCGTGTTCGGACACCGAAATTTTATCGCCGCTGCCGGGGATCGAACCCGGAACCTCTAGCATCAGAGGCAAGTGCACTAACCACTGAGCTATCACGCTCCTTTTATTTCAGCTAACACTCTTCAATACTTGGTTCGCCGGAACCGTTTTACATCCTCATCAGACAAATGTGACCGACGCAGTATCAGTAGACGAAAGAAATTATTTCGTTTAAAAATAAATCTGATTATTGAAGAATTCTAGATAACACACTAAAAATAGCATTGACATTAGGTCAATCGGTCATGGCCAATCAAAAGCGACCATTGATAATCCAGTGGAAATTTCAAGCAACGAAAAAGGGGTTGTTGATGGGTCATTTACAAAACTTAAAATGTCAAGTTATAGGATTGGAATGAACCTTAGGGTTACTGAAGACAGTAATCAAGGTGGAAGACGTTATATGGAAGATAAACATTCAATAAGATTTGTCAAAAATGATGAAGGCGGCTTTGAATTCGCGTACTTCGGTATCTTCGACGGCCATGGTGGTGGGGAAGCTTCAAAATATGCCCGCGATCATTTGTTGAATGAAATAACCAAGTATGATTGCTTCTGGAGTGATAATGATGATGACATCTTATACGCAATAAAATCTGCGTTCTTGGATACACATTATGGAATGTGGAAAGAAGTCGGTAGGTGTTTCCAATGCAGAGGTTTTTATTTTAGACCTCAGTTTTAGAGCTCACCGTGAGCTGCAAAAGCAGCTTTTATTATTGAGATTGACGCAGTTGCATACCGCTGCAACAACCGATTTTAAACCAAACTTCTTTTTGCAGATATCCACTCAGTCTTATGGTCTTTCAAGTTCTTTTCGACGTGTTTGTATCGCGCGCCTGGTCGCGGTTCATTTGACCTGGTCCTTATTTCTCTCAGACAGAGGCTTTGACCTACAAAATAAATAAACATTCAGTTACCCTAGTTAAAAGTATGATTTACCTTGAAGCTTGAAGTATTGTACACCTTTATACTTTTATAAAATGGGGTCTACAAGGATGCTCATTTTACACATTTGTTAAGTTGATTAGCCTGTTTGCTTCTTGCCCCGCAACTTGTTCTTTTAACAACAACAATCAGTTGACAATGAAAAAAAGAAAAAAAAAAGCAAACAATAACAACAAAAAAAAAAACAAAAACAAAAAAAAAGTTTAATACATCACCTGATTGTTAAATATTTTAATTTTATCTATAATGTACATGTAGATCTATTAATCTGTGTATTACAGATATAAATATATGACTATTTTTCAGTCAGCTATCAAAATAAAGTCTAAATTTTAATGTTTCACAATATCTAATTTTAGACCAGACATCAGCACAAAAGTGCTGTGCCATGCTAAAAAGGGTTAGGGTAAACACTAACAACACAAGTAAAATGCTTGTAGGGCCTCCATGGCCTAGTGGATAAAAGCGCTGACTCTTAATCATTAGGTCTTTTGCCACTGTAGGTTTTTCTCCGGTTTTCACCCACCAACTGATTGGCTCAGTACAGTCGAGTCCGGTAACATTGCGCGGCCGTTTACTTTGCGCAACCTGCATTCACATTTTCAATAACTTTAACCCTCACAATTTCTACCACCACTACCTGTGCATCTGCATTAAGTTTTAACATAACCTTGGAAACATGGGTTGCACGTGCAGATGTGACACTTTCGCGGAATTTTTCAAATTTGCCAAAATTCGAAAAGTCCGAAAATTTCCAAACCCAAGACTGAGTTTACAAATAGGCAATGGGACAAATGTTTTGTATCTAAATTTACTGCATATAACAACATTGCATCATATCTAATGAACAACTTGTTACAGTCAACGTTCGTGTTCAGCCAGCACAAAACACTTATTGTGCGCAATGTTTGGCGACAAAATTGGTAATCAAATTTCAAGGGGTATCCCTTTTCATAGAACTATATCTCCCGCCAGTTTAAAATTCAGAGGCAAATTTCTATTGCAGCAAGTAGATAAGGAAGTGCTGCAATCGTACTGATTGTGATTGTTTGAAGGGTGGCTTTAACAAAGTCACACGAAGGTATCAAAACCTTGTGTGCGCAATGTTACCGGACTGCATCGTATGTTAGAAAGGGTGTTAAGCAAAAAAAAACATGCTTTTACTACAACAACAATAATTTGTTCCATGTTTGTAATTAAGACGAACCAATCACTTTTATCAGTACATATATTTTAACTTATTGCATGAAAAAATAAGCCGACTCTCATAGTAATTAAAATGTGTTTTGGTGTCTTCTTGTCTAGCGCCATGTCATTTTTCAGATAGAGTAAATATTGTCCTACATGTTGGTAAAATAAAATCATTGAAAATGACATAAAAATAACAGTTATGCTTGTTTAAATAATGACTAATTTGGACTCATTTTAGCAATAAATTGTTGCCTGTTTGGCAAGCCCTTTTCATGGTTGACTGCTTATCACCCTGTTTATTGTACTTAATTAGCTCACTTTTGGAAGTCATAACAGTGTTTTGATAACAAATGTATATGACACCAATTAAATAATTGAAGTGTGAAAGTGTGTCTGACCATTGACATGTCAGTGTTGGTGTATTATGAACTTAGGCACAGCCTAGATACGGACATGAGCATTACCAGTCAGTTAATGTTTAAAAGCAAAGATGCTAGTGTTTTAACCCACCTGAAGTTCGAACACTAGAGGGGAAGTGAATAAATGGTGACAACAAACCATTTTACCAATATACAGATAAGCGTTATCTTATGCCCCTTGTTAAAACAGACAGTGTTTTTGGTTCTGTATAGCTTTACTTGAGAGCATTCTTGCTGACTGAATAGCATTTCTGGGCATTCTTGCTGACTGTCAGAATCAGAAATGTTTACTGGTGACACATCCAAAGACAATCCTTCACAAGTCAAGATGGTTTCTGAAGTCAAAGGTATTGCAAAATGCAACTACCGTATTCGACCTATTTACCGCACCGTGCGCTTAGTTTTTTCAAAATTGTATGAAAATATTGTGGTGAAAAATCTACCTAATAAGCGCACACTCAATACGAAATTGATCAGTCCCTGTTTTATCTGGAGTCCCCCAAGGTTCAGTCCTTGGGACCAGTCTTCTTGGTTTTCATCAATGATCTGACTGTTAATATCAGGACATCAGTCAGTTTGTTTGCTGATGATGTGTCCTGTATATATTCTCCGTCTGACTGTCTTATTTTACAAGATGACCTGGATCAACTTGCAGAGTGGGAGGCCGATCGGCAGATGAAGTTCAATGTGGCGGGGGCATTTTTGGCCCCATGGCCGTAATGTGAACAATCTTGGTAGAGGTCCAATAGATGAAGCTACACACCAAGTTTCAAGGACCTGGGCCTTGTGGTTTCAGAGGAGAAGATTTTTTTAGATTTTTCCTACATAAGTCAATGTAAAACCAAGAGGCACCAGAGCTATAATTTGAACAATCTTGATAGAGGTCCACAAGACGAAGCTTCATACCAAATATCAAACACCTGAGTGAGTGAGTGTTTGGGTTTTACGTCCCACCAACAGCGAAGGTCATACGGAGACAGGACCTCGGTTTAAAGACTCATCCTAAAGTCTGGAGAAGCCCGGGATTGATCCTGCGATCCCTGGTTTACAAGGCGAGTAGCGTAACCACTACACCACAGAGGCTTCTGATCAAACACCTGAGCCTTCTGGTTTCAGACAAGAAGATTTTTAAAGCTTTTTCCTATGTAAGACTATGTTAAACCAATGGGCCCCGAGGCAGGGGCATTTTTGGCCCCAGGACTATAATTTTAACAATCTTGGCAGAGGTCCACTAGACTGAAGCTACACACCATCTATCGAAGGCCTGGTTTCAGATTAAGTTTTCATTAGAAAATGGAAGCTGTGAGCCTGTGGCCCATTCATGTACCAAACTTACCTTGTTTGTATATAAAGATCTTAGTGGTCTGATTGCTTACACTGCTTGTCACCAATGGTGAATATAACATATCTTTCAACTTAAAGCATAAAAACAGGTGGTATAATATAGCATTGAAGATAAATGTTAAGGAGAGAGAGATATGCCTTTTTAGTGTGATCACATTTTCTGAACAAGGTAGTGTGCATTATTATGCCTAGAGGGGTAACGATTCACCGAAAGTACGGTTCACCA
Organism: Lucinisca nassula; assembly: GCA_963580285.1. Lineage (NCBI taxonomy): Eukaryota > Metazoa > Mollusca > Bivalvia > Lucinida > Lucinidae > Lucinisca > Lucinisca nassula. The sequence goes on from OY757022.1 coordinate 1,913,747, forward strand.
CGATACGAAGCTGGCGGTTTGGTTCACGGTCCATTTTTCGTAATTTCGGTTCGGTTCGGTTCACCAAAAAATATTTCTTCGAAACATAAAATTTAAAAAAAAAAAAGAGCAGAGAAACTGCTTAAATGCTATTTTTATGTTGAATCCTACTTAATTTTGCTTTATTGATGCATTAATTATCGATGTAAGCCTCTTCTTTCGCCTTACGACAACTACCGTATTCCGTTCGGCTATAAACACTCGCAACAATAGACTGTTCGGCCCCATAAAAATATCTCAATTTTCGTGCAAGAAATATTGTTTGAATGATTATATCTTCCATAAAATGGTTCTGTATTAGACCACAACATATGTTTTGGTTGAGATCCTCAGTTTATCATCAATTTCTCCTCTTATCTGGGATGTTCACTGTTCATTGAAGGTTTCTATTATCTTAGGATTATCTTAGCTACAAATAAATTTGCTCATTGTTCTAATATCTTTTAAGCTTTCTTTTTACACATTATAGGCGAGCAGACGGCGGTAACTTGGACAGTAACAGAATCTCAGTTTATTTGCAAAGGATGGCACAACTTTGCAACATGTTACCAAAACTATGCAACAAATTTAGTAGGCTCATTGATGAGCTTATAGTATGGACAGGCTGTGTGTGTCAGTCTGTCTGTCTGATTAAAAGTATCACGATACGTATCGTATCGTGAGGCAAGTATCACAATACGTATCGTATCGTGAGGTAGGTGTATCGTTACACCTCTAATTATGCCCTTGTTACATGACTGCATGCATTTTAAAGTGCCTTTACTTGTGAATGGCGCTGTCCGGAGTTGAAATGACATCTCAAGCCCTGTCGCCAAATGAATGTTTCGTACAAATAAAACAATGAAACAGAAATATGATTTCGAATCCTGATTCTGATTCAAGTAACCAAACTCGCCCCAGATAAACGACCTAGAAGTTGTAAGCCTGTACAGGTAAAGTGATGTGAGTCAGACTGTCCTTGCATATAAACACTTTTTTGGGCTTGAGATGTCATTTCATCTCAATGTTGGGTAAAAATCCCACAAAATTGGAAGCAACGTCTCCAAAATGACCTAAAATTAGTTGACAGGGATGTTAAACCTCAATTCAATTAAACAAACTAACTACATGTTAACCTGACCGGCCCTGATAGCTCAGTTGGTAGAGTGTCTCCTCCGGGGAACGGGAGGTCACGTAATCAGAATTCAGAATTTGGGTTCGATCCCGGGCCGCGACATACCAAAGTCGTTAAAATGGTACTAGCTGCTCCTCGCTTGGCACTCAGATTTACGGGGTAGAGCTAGGACTGGTCGACCCAGTGTTGGGATAATGTGACTGGGTGTGGTATCATGTAATGTGTCTGGGACATGATACTTCAGTGAGGCAGCACTATAAAAGTGAGCATTGAGCTCCCTGTTGCAACCAGACACCGTCGTGATATGACTGAAAAATTGTTGAAAGCGATGTTAAACCCGAATTCACACACACACACATGTAAACCTGTGGACACAAAACTGTTAACACTTTGATCTTGAATTGAAACATCATTCAATATAACCTAATGTCCTGTCAGTCAGCTGCCAGACAGAAATAAACTGAAAACACAAGGTGGTGTACATTTCATTGCTGACTCCTGCACTGTCGAATCAAAATACATCTCAAATGTCAATCAGAAGGTGTTTGCCTAAATGAGACCAGTTGCTTGATCTATGTTTAGAATTCTTTGATGAATGGGATTTGCTTGTCATACTAACTTGATGCAAAGAGATTCATTGAAAGTTTGAACAGTTTTGTATCCACAGATGTATCTTATTCTTGACACTTAAAGATCCATGGGCCAGTTGTTCAAAACTATCGATGTCATTGGTTGAGACATCATTAAATCTTTGATCATTTGATGGCGAACATACTATTATTTTTGGAGAAAAAATGTGAGTAACCTCGCCCAGAATAAGGTTGTCAGATTTATACCGGTAGGTGAATTAAGACCAAAATAAAATGCTATCTGAATTAAATCTACCTAATGTTGATACAGGGGTCATACAGCTAAGACTGAACCATGTACACAAACTAAAAACAATACAGGCCTCTCATACATTCATTACGATAACTTATGACATATGCATTTTTCACATCTCCAAAATGGCTATTTTTCTGATGAAAATCATATTTTTCTTAAAAATGCTAAAAATATAGGATGGGGGTGCTCGTTAGAGCTGCCTCATTGAGGCGGTTCTAATGAGTACCCTCAACCTATGTCTTGGAGCCGAAATAAGAAAATAATGAATACCCGCGTAAGTCCCAGTTTTCTCTATATAAAGTGGGGTTTGGGGGTCTTTTTTTCAAGGACGTGTTCACATGATGTATATATGAGAGCAGTGTAACAGACTAAGCATTTTGCTGTAGGTGCTCAGACTGCCATTAACCCAAAATTTTCATTAATGTTGATAGGCATTTTTATTCAAAACATAGGCGCCCAGGCAAAAATTTAGGCGCCTTGGGCGACTGGGCGCCTGTTAGTCTGTATCCCTGTGAAAGAACATATTTTGATTGCCAGACTGAGAGACAGACCAAATCGAGTGAACATAATTTTTACATCTCATTGTCAAACCTTTTATTACTCTGCAATCAAGGACTGGGATAGTTTTTCAAAATAACAAAAAAGTTTAAAGTTGAATTAAAGAAATTTTTTCATGCACAAAATCATAGTAATGATCAAGACGAATAAGTGTAATACAGTATTATTGGATAGAATCTCAGTCTACTGGTCACATTATTATGTCTGAATTTAAAGGGCTTTAGTTTAACCCATTGTATGCTAGTGGACGCTTCCATTGCTATATGTTGGACAAGTCCATTTGTCATATAAGGGGTGTCAGGCCTATTTGTGTTTTTATTCTATTTCTGACGAAAAAGTCTGTTAGCAAATAGTGCAGTCCCTGATCAGATGCTGGGTTCTGCGGCGTCTCATCTGGGCCTGCATTGTTTGCCAAGGTATCCCTTTAGGGGTTAAGACGTTGACCAACCTCATGTCAATATCAAGTGAGTATGGGCTGTCCAAGTGTCAGTACAGCTGGTGTGTCAGCATGACTGTTGGGTTAAACTTCAGTTTTCATGGCCAATGGGTAGTGCATGCCTTGTTGGGGGAGAGATCACCTCTCTTAGGGATGTTTCTAGATGTGAGCTCTTCCACTTACGAGTCATGCACTGCTGTGGCATTTTGTTATATTAATAAGTGAATATCTGATTTGTTAGATACATTTGTGACTTAAACCATGCTAAATCTTTTCTGGGGAAAAAACAAATGATCCCCATTGGAAATAAGCCTCAGGACTTTCTGAATTCATGAGCTATCCATATAGCTCGAACCCCTTTGGGACCTTAAAATTGGTTTGAGACCGGTAGTTTGAGCCACAAAGGTTTACTTACTGTTAGTTCCATACCAGGAAGCACAATGGAAATAGTTATGGGATATTTTTTCGGTATTCTATATTGTAAATGTATGTTGTGTGTACTCATTAGAATCACCTCATTGAGGTGATTCTAATGAGTACACACAGCATACATTTGTAAGATAAAAGAAGAAAAATCTCCCTACATTGTCCCTGTATTAATGGTATTTGGAGGAATTCTTTGCGGACTCAAGAACATGTTCAACTCGTCCACGGTAAACAAGCCATTGGGGTTTGAGCCACTGAAGTTCTAGTGTAGTCTTGTTTCTCAAATGAACAAGGTTTTATGTTATATTTTTATATTACTGGTAAATGTATGATCTTGTAACCCAAATAAATTTTAGTCTTAAGCAAATATCCATTTTTCCACATTGAGCCTAAATTTTAAGTTTTCATAAATATGCTTTTGTTTGATTTGAGGTAATGTCCCCGTCAACACTGTAAAGATCATTTTGGAGACATTGTTTTCAATTTTATGGGAGATTTGCCTGACATTGAGATGAAATGACATCTCAAGCCCTGCCCCCCTCCAAAGAATTCAATAAGGTTTATTCATGTGTGCCTGGATGGTCCAACTCGTACCACTTTTCCTTGGCAGGTTCAGAACCTCTAAGCGGTTTATCAGTACTCATGTGTGGTCGAAACCCAAGCTATTTCCTCAAGCCCTAATTGGCAGAGGCTTACATACATGTAAACTAGGAGAGGGAATCTATGTATCAATATATCTTTTTATTTTTTATTTAATTTAGAAAAATGGCCAAAGACCAACATGGGTCTGCCAAGCACCTCGGGAACAACAGCAAGTATCTGCATTATAAAGAATTCAAAACTATACATTGGTCACGTTGGAGACTCGGGAATCACACTTGGATATGATGACAGCAAGAGTGATAAGTTCATGAGACCCAAAGCCAAAACACTAACAGTTGTGAGTATTCATTGAAGATGAACCTTGTCACATGAAAAAATGCTTTGTAATATGTGCAACAAGCAGCAAATAGTCAAAAACTCAGATCAGGTTGTGCATAACCCTTTTTGTACCAAATGGAATCTCCCGTTTCGAAATTTACGCGTATCAGGTTGTGTTTTCTTCAAAATTTAGTAGGAAAATGGCTGAACTTTTTGCAAACAGTGAAGGCCCTGATTAGACACTGCAGAATGGGCCTGCACTGTTTGCCAAGGTAACCCTCTGGGATAAGGCTGGTGGAACTATAAATTCCAAAAAATGATTATTGTTGCTGATTTGCTAGTACTTAAACAATTATTTGATGAGCACAATTTACTACCCAATGCTGTGTCTATAAAATAACTGGATGAATATCAAACGGTGCAAACCCTGATGAGACGCTGTATTATACGGCGTCTCATCTGGGTCTACACTGTACTGGCCTGTATGTCTGAATATGTCTGGTAAATTAAGACGTACAGAGTCATGCTCTGTTGCTCAGGCTGGAAGTCTGAAAAGTAAAATTATGACGTAATTTTCATCGATTACTAAGCCATTATCATTCACAATGGAAGGACTGATTTATAACTGATAACTGATTATCTCTTCAGTACTGATAAGCCAGCTCTAGAATGATTATCTTCAGTACTGATAAGCCAGCTCTAGAATGATTATTCATTTAGAAGCTGCCGTCTTTGAAAGAAACCCAAGCGAAAAAATGTCGTCTTTAAATTCAGTTTATTTGTCTTCTAGCACTTACTTTTTCAATTGTTTTTCTTCTTTTAATGGAGCATTGTTGAGGACATTTCGTATATATTGATGTACAAAACTTTTATTTCAACCAATCAAATCTCTCGAAACGTACATACTGATTGAGAATTGGAAATGTAAAGTAATGGAGGAGAGTTCCAGATAAGGGGAGGTAACAAGAATAATTTAGGGATAATTTCCCTGTATTCACCATATTTGCATTATTTGCTGGCTCCCAGCTTGCATATTGTCAATATTGGAAAAACAGGTAACCAGACCCCCCTGACCTTTCAAGGTCAGGGGGTCAGGTTACCTGTTTTTCCAACACTGATAACCTTCAGACTAGGAACCAGCAGATGATGCAAATAAGGTAAATGAAAAGAACGGGGCTGGAAAATTCTTCTCATCCACATACCATGGCAAGTAAAAATTTTGGAGGACATTACGGAGCTCATAAAAATTTTGTTTCTTCCTGATGAAATTAAAAAAAATTAACAATCACTTAGTCATGCAGCATGAGTGAAAATTGAAGAGTTTTGCAGCTTGAAAGAAGAAAGAATTTTCTGAAATTATCTATCTAGCTATCTATCTTCTGAATTTTCTGAAATTATCTATCTATCTATCTATCTTCTGATACTGCGTCGGTCACATTTGAACATTACCGCAGGTGTATATTACATACACTCCAGGTTTTGCAGAATGAAAGCCTACACAGTAATCATGTAATTACGGTAGGGATCTTAAAAACCTGCACAGGGGATGGTTCTCCCTGCACAGGGGGCCTCCAGTTACCGTCCTGATCCGAAGGACAATGCACTTTATGACATTCATCCCTGCAAATGATGCCAATGGAGGGTGTTCGGACACCGAAATTTTATCGCCGCTGCCGGGGATCGAACCGGCATTGTGTTTCCTTATCCATAGCAACAGATACATGTACATGTAAGGCAAATATTTTGTGATAAATGAAGGATAGTTTTTTTCAATTCTCCATAAAAATCTATGTTGTGGGTATTCATTAGAACCCCCTCGACGAGGTGGTTCTAATGAATATCCACAATATAGGTTTACTTGGGGAAATAGTAAAAGCTATTCTTCAATTATCACAAAATACGGACCTTATCCGTTACCATGCTTATCTGGAATATGGCTGCAATGATACAGTTACCTCACGATATGATACATATTGCGATATTTGTGTCACGATACTATACATATTGCAATACACTTTCTGGCATGAAAAAGAAACTTTAAGTAAAGAAATTCCTAAAAATTAGCTGTAAGCAATACTCAAATATAATTCTTTGGTAGAAATTAACTGTAATATACATGAACAATGGAAATAAACGTGAAAATAAAGTAACATATAAATAAATTTGTAATGTGTTGTCACAAATTTATTCAAAACCAGCAGAAGCTTACATTGCATCTCAAATAACTTTGTTTGTTGTATCGTAAACGTATCGTCAAACTGCTTCACGATACAATACACGTATCCTCAACAGATGTTTTGCGATTGCGATATGATCCAATGAATCTTTGAACCTCTAATCTGGAGCATGTATGGATAATGCTGTCATTTCTGTAGGAACACAAACCTGACAGTCCGGCAGAGAAAGTGCGAATAGAGGAAAGTGGGGGTAAGGTCATTGCAAAAGCTGGTGTGCAAAGAGTGGTATGGAACAGACCTCGTATGAACCACAAAGGTCCCATACGGAGAAGTACTCCGATAGATCAGATCCCATTTCTGGCTGTTGCAAGGTCACTAGGTAAGTATTTTTTGTAGGCAGGCGGTTCTCTTGCACATCATTCTCACCATTGGAAACCTGTTAAAGGTACAAGGGCAAACTGTTACGCAAAATACATAAACATGATGTATTTTCTGTCAGTTTAATTAGTGGCCCCCGCCCATAGGGGCTTGAAGAAATAGATGGGCTGCATGATGCTTCCATGCAGAGCTGAAACCGACAGCGCACAAGTACTGATAAACTGCTTAGAGGATCTAAGCCTGCCCAGGCAAAGCGGTGAGAGACCGTCCATGCTTATAAATCCTATTGGTTTCATTAGGCAACAGGGCTTGAGATTTCATTTCATCTCAATGTGGAGTAAAACTCCAACAAAATTGGAAGCAACGTCTCTAAAATTACCTATTCAGTGTTGACAGTGGCATTAAACCTCAAGTCAAACAAAGTTTAATTAGAGACAACTTTCTGTTTGCTTTTCTATAAACTGCATCTGCTAAAAAGGGGGTTTATTTAATTGGGAGTTTAACCTTTATCTTGCTGAATATTCATTTTAGCCACACCCATCTCTGACTTTGAACCAATCAGATTACTTGATGTAATTTATTCCTACAAATTCAAAAGCTGAATGTCGAACAGTGTAGATCCTGATCAGAAGCCATCTGATCAGGATCTTCACTGTTTCTAAAGATATGGGTTGTCGTGAACAGTATGATAAGAGTTAATGCCCTGTCAACATTGTATACATATGTCAGTTTACCTTACCACACAGTGACGTTTGCCATAGAAGCCTCTGTGGTACTCGGCTACTCGCCTCACAAACAAGAAGTCATGGGTTCAACTCCTCCTCCAGACATTCAAAGGAATCTAAACCAAGGTCCCTGTATGAGCTGAGTTGTTGTTGGGACATAAAAGCCAAACGCGCACACTCACCCTACTTACCCTGGGCAGGCTTAAACTTAGGTGGTTAACCCTTTTTGCACCAAATGAAATCTTCCTCCTTATATATATAGCAGGAGTTCATTTCGAAATTTAGGAGTCTCAGGTTGTGTTTACTTCAACATTTATTTGGAAAATGACTTAACCTTTAGCAAACAGTGGAGGCCCTGATCAGATGCCGCAATCTGCGGCGTCTGATCTGGGCCTGCACTGTTTGCCCTGGTACCTGTTTTGGGGTTTCCGGTACTAAATGGGTTAACCAGTACAATGCACATTCTTTTGCCAGAAACTGACAACTGTCAATCTTTGATTAATAGAAGGGCGAGAATGACCATAGGAATTTTAGGATCAATCTCCATGAAAGAAAGTTGCCAAGTTGGCAACTTTCTTTCATGGAGATTGATCATAATGCCAACCCAGCATGTATTGAACCTGCGTCCTCCTGATCATCAGTTTTATGCCCATCTGACTGAGCTATTGAGGCCAACAGAAACAAGAGGTAAACTCTTAATGAAAAGAATTTGGTTTTTAGCTTTCCTATGTAGAGATTCTCCTAAAATAGTGCAGGCCGCGGCATCTGGACTGGGCCTGCTCTGTTTGCCAAGGTACCCCTTTAGAGGTTTCCGGCATACAATGGATTATTTCTGCAACAAATAACTGGACAGGAAAATGAGGTTCCAAAAAGCTGTCACTTTGTGACATCACTTCAAGACTCCATGATGTCAGATGGGAAAAAAACATCATTTTCTTTGCATCAAAACAAAAGGATATAAATGCATGTTGTTGCATGTCAGCTGTTTTATCATGATCTGTTCTGACAATGGCTAAAGTAAAAGGTTAGAATTTATATGAAAACCATTTTCCATGTGATAGAAACAAAATAGATCAGCTCTATTTCCTGAATTTTTGAGTAACAAATCAGTTCTTCGGGGAGTTGTGACTTTTAAGTAGACAAATCACTCGAGCTACATGCTTTTGATTTGGTCTACTTTTACAAATGACTTTTAACACTGTGATTTATCACCCAACATTTCATGGAATATAGCTGGCAGGGGTGTATAATTCCACTCGCCCGCTCGCATTTGCGAGTAAGTTTTAAGGCAGGGCGAGTAAGGTTTTCAAAACTGACCTTACTTTTTCTTCAGTTTAAGCACCTTAATGAAGTTAAGACGATAAGGGTGAGTAAGTTTGAGGGAAATTTTACACCTCTGGCTGGTCTTTCTCTACATTGAAATAGATACATTGTGAGTACTTACTCAGTGCTTCTATGATTTTTAAAGGGCTGTAAAAGCATCAAATGAACAAATCTGTGAAATGAACACTCCATAAACTCCACTTTATCTAGAGAAAACTGGGGCTTACCAGGGTGTACGTTATTTTATTTCTGCTCCCAGACATTGGTTGTGGGTATTCATTAGAACCGCCTCAGAAACAGCCTCACTGAGGCGGTTCTACCGCCTCACTGAGGCGGTTCTAACGAGCACCCACAACCTTATTTAGGTATAAATAAGAAAAAGTACAACATATTTTCGTCACAAAAGTAGCCATTTTGGAGATGTGAAAAAATGTTCTATGTCTCAGGGGTGTGTTATTTTAATATCAAAACCAAACAGAAATAAATAAAAAAAGCAGCTTTACTCTTATCTTACTACATGTTGTGACACATCTTACAATGCCAGGTGATCTCTGGAGTTACAACTACCTGAAAGAAGAATTTGTCGTCTCCCCTGAACCTGATGTGACGGTGGTGAAGCTAGATCCTTCCAAAGATAAGTGTCTCATCATAGGTTCTGATGGTCTCTGGAACATGGTGTCCTCCGAGGAAGCTGTCAACATGGTGTTTGACCTGGAATATCAGTTTGAACAGAAAGTTATAAATGATCCGGTTTGTATATTTACAATATTTACCCTGAGTAATTGAGATGCCTTTGTGGTGTCGTTGCTTGCCTCATAAACCTCGGATCATGGGTTTGAATCCCAGCTTCTCCAGTCTTCCCGATGAGTCTTAAAACAGAGTTCCTGTCTCCTGATGATCATAGGTTTACCAGTTCTTGTATGCGGTCGGTTTCATTTCTGTATGGAAGCATCATACAGCCCAGCTATTTCTTCAAGCCCAAATGGGGGTAGGGTGGGGGGGGGGGGTAACTGATGAAATAATGAACCTTTTAGAAAAATGAGGACAAATAGCTGTATACATGTATTCAGACAACACTCTGTATTGACATTGGATACAATGACGAAGCTCATTGTAATCATTGATAGCCATGAGGGGATATTCACATATTATCTTTTATTTCTGCAGGTAAACATGTTGTGGGTACTCATTAGAAGTACCTCACTGAGGCATGGTTTCAATCAAGTTTCAAGCACAAAATTTTTATTCCCTCCAACTTTAAACTGTGGTTATATGGTAGTGGCCTCGGTCAATAACAGTACTTTTTCAAGTAAATTGCAGACATGTCATAACACATTATCCAATTAGCAATTAAAGATACAGTTATATAAACTTATTTAGCTTACATGCATGATAAACATGAGCTTCAATCAATATACTCGAAAGATCAAAATATCAACTTAGCAACATAAAGAGAACTTAGTGCAAAAAGTGCATCTGGGATGCAATTTCACTAACGCTGGATCCGGAAAAAATACCGTCTGCGTCCATGGGAAGCAAAGTAACATTAATGATGTGCTGCCAGTCATCAAAGACGTTGGCGCATCATCTACTGTCAGTAGCTTGATAGGGTGATAATTTTATTGGCTACTTGAGATTAATAGTGGTAATTAAGCATGAACATGCAGCCCACCTCAGCTTAAAATAGATAAATGAGCAGCAGTTAAATCATGCGAACTGGGAATTTTAATGATCCAGCCACAAGACTGGGACCCCTCCATCCAAAACAAGCCTAAACTGTCACACCAGGCCTACAAGCTATTTCAAGGCAAACAAGAAAGTTTTCCGCCACCCACATTGCCAAAATATCCACCCATCCATAAACAACTGCCACCATTTTTCTGTATGTGATCGATGAATGACGTCGTACGACCCCAGCAACCCAACAAGTGTTGGAACTGGTAAAAAAAAATTTCTCTGTAGTTAAATGGTTGTGGATAGAGAACGGCACCCTGCACTACACCGGACTTATCAAGGAAGCTCTGTGTCAATCACCAACAACAGCATACAGATGTGTTTACACAAATTGAAGCGTTCGACTTTTCCCGCCTAGCGTTCGCTACTTGATACAAAAACATAACCAGTCACGAGACAATAGAAAATTCTGTGTTTATTATGCATACGTTTACTGTTAGAAGTAGCTTATCTTCTTAGGAGCGATTAAATCATTTTCACTTTGCTTGTGGATTAAATTTTATGATTGAGGGATACCCCGTAAAAATTCGGCTATAAGACGAGGATTTTTCCCTCCAAAATGAGCCAAAAAAATTGACCCCGTCTTATAGCCGAGGTCATGGACTGCAGGCTTTTTTCCGGCAATGTCCGGCGAAGACCAGACATACGGAAAAAGCCGATAGGTGATTTTTGAATTGATAAAAATCGCCGCCCACAAACCACTGCTACGATTTTTCTGCACGCGATCGGTAAATGACGTCATCCGACGCATTATCCCCACACGTGTTTAATGTCATTGCATGTGTCTCTTTCATTAAAAAAAAATGTTTGGAACCGGTAAAAATATTTTCCCGATAGCTAAGTGGACATGAATAGAGGTGGATAGAAAATCAGTGCTTTGCACAGCTCCCGAATTATATCCCCAGCAGCTCCGTGTCAATAACCATCAACAGCTTTCGACTTTTCCCGCCAACGTCTGCTATTTGGCGCCAAAACATAACCATTCATGAGATCGTAGAATAGTCCGATTTTATAATGCAAACATTTACCGTTAGATGTAGCTAATAGTCTGAGGAGCAATTAAATCATTTTCACATTGATTGTGTATTTAATTTTATGACTGGAGAATAAACGCAAATTAGAGACATAACTTGACCATATTTTCACACCTTATCGACAGGGTGGCAATTATACGACAGGGATTAACAATAGTGTCATACTTGAACTGTAATAAATACACAGATGGTTTGTCTCTGAATTGACAGCGATTTACTTACAGGTCTAGTAGTACCGTATTTAAGGACTAAAAAATTTGGCAGTTGTAGACGATTTTTTTTTATTTTTTGCATTTGTCCCGACCGAGGGTCATAAGGTCAAAGTGCACCTGCCCGGCGTGATTTCGGTCTTGTCCTGGATGGCCGGGAAATGGATTTGTCAGCCCCTGTCGTCTATCAAATAGAAGTCTGTGTAGCCTAAGCCAGCAAAGCATGTAACGGGCCGACTGCGATACGACGTTTGCCGCTATTTTGTGCTAGCTGGGGCGTTGGTTCTGAAACTGAATAGTTAGGTGTTGTGTTCCCCGATAAAAAAAACGTTCAGTTACTTCTGACGAAAAAAGGCCGATTTCTCACATCTAAATGGCATCTGGCGGTAGCAGATAGGCCCCGACAGATATGGCAAAAATTTGACCCGTCTTATAAAAGAGTATAAGCAAAATCCCACCTTTGAAAAACTGAAAAGGGGGTCCCGTCTAATAGCCGAATCGCCTTATAGCCGAATTTTTACGGTATACGCAAATTAGACACATAACTTGACCTTATTTTCACACTTTGTGAGGTGGAACATTGTAGGCTTATTGCTAGCGCCGGAGGCTGTTGTTTACATAGTCTGATCTGTGACAAATACGTTTGGCGTTTATAACATGCTTCGGTTAACTAACATGTTCCGTTGGTTATAGCCCCGCTTGAAAAGTGGGGCTATATTGGATTTGCCCTGTCATTCCGTAATTCTGTAATTCCGTAATTCTGTAATTCTGTAATTCCGTAATTCCGTTATTCCGTTATTTTTTCGTCACAGTTTTCCCCGAAACTAAGAGAGCTAGAAAACTAAAACTTTGTATACACGTGGACAATGGGTGCCTCCACGGACCTTACCGAAATTATGACCAAGGGCCCATAACTCTTGGAGTTATCTCCCCTGATAGGTTTTTAGCTCACCTGTCACGTAGTGACAAGGTGAGCTTTTGGGATCACTTTTTGTCCGTCGTGCGTGTGTGCGTGCGTGTGTGCGTGCGTAAACTTTTTCTTCAAACAACATCTCCTCCTAAACCACTGATCAGATTCTAACCAAACTTCACAGGAATGATCCTTAGGTTGTCCCCTTTCAAAGTTGTTCAAATGGTTCCGGCCCATTGCACATCTAGGTCACAGGAGCTAAAAATAGATTTTTAAAATGAAAACTTTAAAAATCTTCTTCTCTGAAACCGAAAGGCCCAGGTCTTAGATATTTGGTATGAAGCTTCATCTAGTGGACCTGTACCAAGATTGTTCAAATTATGGCCCTTGGGCCAGAAATGCCCCCGCCCCGGGGGCCTTTGGGTTTACATAGGCTTATATAGGGAAAATCTTTAAAAATCTTCTTCTCTAAAACCACAATACCCAGGTCTTTGATATTTGGTGTGAAGCTTCACCTAGTGGACCTCTACCAAGATTGTTCAAATTATAGCCCTAGGGCCAAAAATGCCCCCGCCCGGGGGGCATTTGGTTTTACATAGGCTTTTACAGGGAAAATCTTTAAAAATCTTCTTCTCTGAAACCGAAAGACCCAGGTCTTTGATATTTGGTATGTAGCTTCATCTAGTGGACCTCTACCAAGATTGTTCAAATTATGGCCCTTGGGCCAGAAATACCCCCGCCCCGGGGGCCCTTGGGTTGACATAGGCTTATATAGGGAAAATCTTTAAAAATCTTCTTCTCTTAAACCACAAGGCCCAGGTCTTCGATATTTGGTATGAAGCTTCATCTACTGGACCTGTACCAAGATTGTTCAAATTATGGCCCTTGGGCCAGAAATGCCCCCGCCTTGGGGGCCTTTGGGTTTACATAGGCTTATATAGGGAAAATCTTTAAAAATCTTCTTCTCTGAATCCACAAGACCCAGGTCTTTGATATTTGGTGTGAAGCTTCACCTAGTGGACCTCTACCAAGATTGTTCAAATTATAGCCCTGGGGCCAAAAATGCCCCCGCCCCGGGGGCCTTTGGGTTTACATAGGCTTATATAGGGAAAATCTTTAAAAATCTGCTTCTCTGACACCACAAGACCCAGGTCTTTGATATTTGGTGTGAAGCTTCACTTAGTAGATGTCTACCAAGATTGATCAAATTATAGCCCTAGGGCCAAAAATGCCCCCGCCCCGGGCCTTTGGTTTTACATAGGTTTTTACAGGGAAAATCTTTAAAAATCTTCTTCTTTGAAACCGCAAGGCCCAGGTCTTTGCTGTTTGGTATGAAGCTTCATCTAGTGGACCTCTACCAAGATTGTTTAAATTATAGCCCTAGGGCCAAAATTGCCCCCGCCCCGGGGGCCTTTGGTTTTACATAGGCTTATACAGGGAAAATCTTTAAAAATCTTCTTCTCTGAAACCGTAAGGCTCAGATCTGTGATATTTGGTGTGGAGCTTCATCTAGTGGATGTCTACCAAGATTGTTCAAATTATAGCCCTGGAGGCCTTTGGTTTTACATATGCTTATATAGGGAAAATCTTTAAAATCTTCTCTGAAACCGCAAGGCCCAGGTCTTTGATATTTGATGTTAAGCTTCACCTAGTGGACCTCTACCAAGATTGTTCAAATTATAGCCTTCGGGCCAAAAATGCCCCCGCCTCGGTGGCCTTTGGTTTCACATAGGCTTATACAGGGAAAATCTTTAAAAATCTTCTCTGAAACCGCAAGGCTCAGATCTTTGATATTTGGTGTGAAGCTTCATCTAATGAATCTCTACCAAGATTGTTCAAATTATAGCCCTTAGGCCAAAAATTCCCCCATCCCCGGGGGCCTTTGGTTTTTCATGAGGCCTAATTGGCCTAAACTAGCTAGTCTTGCCCAGAAAACATGTACACTCCATGTGTTTCACTTCTGTGGTGTATTCCTTGCTTCCAAAGGATAACCCTTTTATATAACATATTTAACTTCACTACAGCTGGTGTGTGGGAATGTGTGGCGGCGGTAAAACGTCTCCCTGCCCTACATCATAGTGTAGATTATATTTTCTTGTCCTTTGGGATCATTGATTCCATTGTGGAATTTTGAAAATATCTGAGGGTCACTTATGAGGCCTAATTGGCTGAAACTAGCTAGTCTGGCCCAGAAAACATGTATACCCCATATGTTTCACTTCTGTGGTGTAGTCCTTGCTTCCAAAGGATAACCTTTTTATAGAACAAATTATATAGGGAAAATATTTAAAAATCTTCATCTCTGAAACCACAAGGCTCAGGTCTTTGATATTTGGTATGAAGCTTCACCTAGTATAGCCCTTGGGCCAAGAATGTACTAGAGACACTGATTCTCAGGTGAGCGATTCAGGGCCCTCTGGGCCCTCTTGTTTTAAATGAAAATGTTTGGTCACAGTTTTCTCAGGAACGAAAGAAGCTAGAAAGCTCAAACTTTGCATAAATGTGGACAATGGGTGGATATAGGGAGCTTACCAAAATAATGGCCAAGGGCCCATAACTGTTGGAGTTATCTCTCCTGATAGGTTTTTTAAATAAATGAAAATATAGGTTTTTTTTAAATGAAAATGTTTGGTCACAGTTTTCTCAGGAACTAAAGAAGCTAGAAACCTCAAACTTTGCATAAATGTGGACAATGGGTGGATATAGGGAGCTAACCAAAATAATGGCCGAGGGCCCATTACTTTTGGAGTTATCTCCCCTGATAGTATAGTTTTTTTTAATAAATGAAAAGGTTTGGTGACAGTTTTCTCAGGAACTAAGAAAGCTAGAATACTGAAACTGGATATAGGGAGCTAACCAAAATAATGGCCGAGGGCCCATTACTTTTGGAGTTATCTCCCCTGATAGTATAGTTTTTTTTAATAAATGAAAAGGTTTGGTGACAGTTTTCTCAGGAACTAAGAAAGCTAGAATACTGAAACTTTGTATGAACATGAAAAGTGGGTGGATGTATGGCCCTTACCAAAATAATGGCCAAAGGCCCATAACTCTTGGAGTTATCTCCCCTGATAGGATATTTTCTGCAAGTAAAAAAATCATTTCACTTTTCTAACCATCAAACCATGAAAAATATTTTCGATACAGTTTTCTCAGGTACTAAGAAAGCTAGAAAGCTGAAACTTTGTATAAACATGAACATTAGGTGGATGTAAGTAAATAATGGCCAACAACATTACTCTTGGGGTTATCTCCCCAGCAAAGAAAAAAAAAAATATTAAAGTTTTCTCTGGAACTAAGAAAGCTCCCCTGATAGGTTAAAAGCTTTTAGAGTCAATGTGTCTTACTCCTCTGATAGCGCTATAGCGGGGCTATAGTCAGATCCTCTGACAGCTCTAGTTGGACCTGGAGTTCTGTGTTATAACAATGGTTGAAGTGTACTGTTGTTAATTTGTGTCGCATCTGTACATACTTGAATATATCTGTTTATCATATGAATTCGCGTCTGAGCATGTAATAACGCCATGTACCGTAAAAATTCGGCTATAAGGCGATTCGGCTGTAAGACGGGGCCCCTTTTTCAGTTTTTCTAAGATGGGATTTTGCTTATACTCTTTTATAAGACAGGTCAAATTTTTGCCATATCTGTCGGGGCCTATCTGCTACCGCCAGATGCCATTTAGATGTGAGGATTCTGCCTTTTTTTGTTAGAAAACCCCTCTACTTACCCCTAACATTGCTTGTTTGGCCGCTTGTTTATGTCTGTTGACATTCTGTGTATTCGTTTGTAAGAGTTACAAAGAGAGACAACTCTTATTGAAACTGAATAGGTACGTCTATTAAGCGTTGGGAAAGCGGGGAAATTCATTTCCATCCACAAAATTTAGAAATATTTGTTGCAGCTTTTTTATAAGTAACTGAACGTTTTTTTTTATCGGGGAACACAACACCTAGCTATTCAGTTTCAGAACCAACACCCTCGCTAGCACAAAATAGCGGCAAACGTCAGGCCGATAGGTCGTATCGCAGTCGGCCCGGTACATGCTTTGCTGGCTTAAGCTACACAGACTCCTATTTAATAGATGACAGGGGCTTACAAATCCATTTCCCGGCCATCCGGGACAAGACCGAAATCACGCCGGGCAGGTGCACTTTGACCTTATAACGTGCAAAAAAAAAATCGTCTACAACTGCCAGTCTTTTTGAGTCCTTAAATACGGTAAAACTAGACCAGTAAGTAAATCGCTGTCAAATCAGAGACAAACCACCTGTGTATTTATTAGGTTCAAGTATGACACTTGTTAATCCCTGCCGTATAATTGCCATCCTGTGGTGCGTGTGGATAAAACGTGAAAATATGGTAAAGATATGTCTCTAATTTGCGTTTATCCTCCAGTCATAAAATTTAATCCACAATCAATGTGAAGATGATTTAATTGCTCCTCAGACTATTAGCTACATCTAACGGTAGATGTTTGCACAGGCTGATCAAAGCGAGCCTTAAATGGCGTCTGGGAAATTAAAAAAAAACATGCAAAGACTACGACCACATTAGCTGGATTTACATTCTTTAGAAGAAAAAGTAAAGTAATTTTTCATTTTGCTGTCCGCCAGCTTATTAAGATGAAAATGTATATCGGTATGTTACGATGATAGAATATGTGTTTAACGTCTTTTACATATGGCCATTGCCACGTCTGACATTCCTGTGATGACAGATGAAGATACGACCCTAGTTTTGAATTTAGGAGTACCGATACTCTCAAAGAATCTTAGGATACGCCTATAGCCTTTGGTTGAAGGAGTAACAGTACTCCTCTGGCAAAAGCTTATCAATAACACTGTTATGTCATTTACCGATCGCGTGCAGAAAAACCGTAGCGGTGGTTTATGGGCGGCGATTCAAAAATCACCAATCGGCTTTTTCGGTATGTCTTCGCCAGACATTGCCGGAAAAAAGCCTGCAGTCCATGACCTCGGCTATAAGACGGGGTCATTTTTTTTTTGTTCATTTTGGAGGGAAAAATCCTTGTCTTATAGCCGAATTTTTACGGTAATAAATTTGATAACCTTCTAGTGGATTAAATAGGCAAATTAGCTAGATACGCCCCGTAACGTTACATGTATGACGTCCTTAACAACGTTGCATTTACTGATGGCGGAATAATGACATTTTTGTAAAACAGTTGTGAATAAAATGCGTTTTAAATGTCATACGATAAATAGAATCTTGCATTCGTGCTCATGTATTATTGAATTTATTAATCATGTTGAGGAAAAGGGATAAAATGCTCGGCTAAGCCTCGCATTTTATCCCTTTTCCTCAACTCGTTTAATAAAATTAATAATACATGAACACTCATGTAAGATCCTGTATGATCATAAGAGGGTTGATTTTTGTGTAATTGAAGTTTTAAGTCCATGTACTCCTTGTATTTTTCAGTCTGTCCCTGTGTCATACTGGATAAATCCTGCTGAAAGACTTGTTCAGTTTGCACTGAATAAGTGGAGAATGAAGCTAATGAAGGCAGATAACACCAGCTGTATCGTGGTCCTCATAGACCCGCTCGGTCCACGGAAACTGTCAATTTTGAAGAAGAAAAGAGAAGAGCAAATGAGGCTTTTGTCTGAGAAGAAAGGATTAGACAATAAAATTGCAACAGAATTGTTATCCGCAAAAGAGAGTTTGCAGAAATCTCCGAAAAAGCATAAAGACGGTAAACATGAAAATGTTGCAAGTAAAACATCTCCGAAAACCTCACCACAGATTCCAGGATCTCCTACTCGGCAGGTTTTGTGGAATGATTCCACTGGTGGAATGAAAATAACGACACTGTTGAAAGCAGACACTGTAAAATTTCCCATGAAACCATCTCCTATGCACAAGTTCACAGACAATTTGGATGATAGTGTGCAGTTAAGGAGTGCTTGTTCAATATCTCCTCTAACTGGTGACAGAGAGGAACCAAAACATGTAAAGTCTGCTCCCTGCTCTACAAAATCAAAAACATCACCATTGCAAACTAGTATTAGTGAAAATCAGAGTAGACCTGGAATGGCTACTCGACAGTCACCACACAAGTCACCAGAATCTGAAAGGAAAGGAACAGCATTGGAGAAAAATGGAGCACCAGGACACCATTCAGTTAAAAGTGAGCCTCATTCAAAACCACAGCATAAAGCATCTCCTACTAAAGTGTCTCCAAGCAAAGCATCCCCAAGAAAAGGCTCACATGGTCGTCTTCCAACAGACAAGAATCCACATCAACAAAGTGCCATGGAAAACAAAATTACCCCTTCTAATTCAGGAGGTAGTAAACTCATTGCACATTTAACAAGTAGTGCTATTCGAACAAAACATGAAAATCCAGTTGTCAAAAATACTACGAATTTAAGTGCTGGCAGCAAATTGACTCAGAGTAACTTAGTGAGTACTAGAGTAACACAGAGTGCCTTACACAGTGCAAGATCTTCACATAATAGTAGTGCAAATAACAGTTTAGTCTCTAGTACTTCAAGACAGCCTCCAAAGTGCTTGCAGCCGAGCAAACAGTTGAATGAAAATGTCAAGAATGCTACAAAGAAAATAGGCTCTTTGAACGAATTGGAAAATTTGTTGACAGGTAGTTCTGTCAAATATAGCTTGAAAAGTCTGAATATAAACAAAGGCACTCTAAGAAAGAGAAGTAAGAACTTGAATAATTCCAATATTAGTGACAGTTCACGGTCGGGAAGAAAATGTAGCGCTGCAAAGAGCCTGTCGAGTAGAATAAGCCTACGGCTTAGAAGGATTAGGCAGAAGTCGCTGAGAAACAAAGGGAAGGTACAGATAGAAAACAAAGGTTTCACAAAAGGTGTGAAACGAAAGATGGATTCTACGGGAGATACTCCTGTTATGAAGAAATTACGACACTCCTGAAAAGGAGATATAAATGGTCAGTGTTTGCTCAAAAAGTTTCACACCTCTGGTTTGCTGTTTATATGTTATCAGGGGTGTTCCTTAAAGGATCAAATATCTGTTGGTCAGCAGGACCAGCATACCTCAACTTTTTCTTGTCTGACACTATTTTAACTTGTCCACTGATTTTGAAATTATTTCATGTTTCATATATTTCCCTTCAAGTGCTAATAACAAGTTGCAGACAAATTGTCTGGGGAAATATGATTTTTTTTAGGGAAATGTAAGAATATAAGGATCTTCTATGGGTGTGAGGGGTGGATTGAAAAATCCGTCCCGAGGGACACTGTCCGGCATCACGAGGCTTGCCGAGTGATGCCGGACAGTGATCCCGAGGGACGGATTTTTCTATCCACCCCTCACATGCTGCTGTCACTTCGGTTACCGACGTCCACCATTTTGTGATGACACAACAGGAATGTTTAGTGACGTCACGCATGACGCCGCCGCGCATGTGGTTGTAATCAACCAGTGCATTTGTCAAACACGCGATTATATTTGCTTTGGGGTCGGAACACCAGGGTCAGAACATAAATTTCTATCCCAGGGTAAAATCGCGGATTTCCTCGTCTGGTGTGCAAGAAAAAGTATTCTAAAATTACTCCTCATTTCTACTTGCAAACTTTAGCAGTTGTTTTTACAGTGATGCTTAGCTAGTTATCTTGCCCTGGCCACAAAGTTTGGGGAGAACTTAAAAGTAAGGCTGACACGATTAATTGTATAATCGATTAACTGATCGATAAATTCCACAAAAATGATTATCATTTCTGATTTGCTTTTAATCGATTACTTGATAGGTACAATTTACTACCCAAAGTTATGCCAAAAATAGCTGGATGAGTGGCAAACAGTGCAGACCCAGATGAGACGCCGCATTATACGGCGTCTCATCTGGGTCTACACTGTTTGCTCAGGCCTGTCTGTTCAAATATACATATGGTAAAGTGCAACATATGGTAAGAGTCCTGCTCAGACAGAAAGCCAGACAGGTAAAATAACGACAAAAACCTTAGCGATTTCTAATCGCTCGCAGATTTCTAATCGCTCACAATGACATGACTGATAATCGATTATCTTTTCAGCTTCGATTAGCCAGCCCTACTTGAAAGTAGAAGGCTCTGGTGTAGTGGTTATTCTACTCACTTTATAAACCAGGGGTTGTGATTGTTTTTTTCTCCTGTTTCTAAACTTCTGTTTATTTTCCTCTTTCTCCCTGGTCCATCACTTTCATCTCCTCTTCTATCTCTTCTTTCTTTTCTATCTTTCTCTGGGAGGTGACACAAAATGATCCACAAGGGTTGACTTGTCGCTAAACCCAAACATAATATGAGCCGGTGCATAACAAAACCTACAATAAGACTCAAATCAACCTTCGCACCCATTCAGTATGACAAGACCTTTTGCTTATGTATCTTTGCATGGCTATTAGCCTATAGTAGATACATTCAATCAGTGAAGACTCAGATCAGCCTGCACAAATGTGCAGGCTGATCTGGGTCTTCGCTGGTCGCTCAAGACATCTTGTAGATTTTGTCATGCGCTGGCTCATACAGTATGTAAAAAAAAAAATCTAAAACTGTATTATAATGAGCAGTGTTATATAAAAGTTATGATCCATCCCACTCAACACAATGTCTCCTAAACTCCCAGTCTTGAAATTCATGTGAAGGGGAATGGATATGCCTGGCAGATTTTTCCTTCCTGTTCACTTTTCTATAAACTCTGTCCCATAGAAAACGGGGTCTACCCTTACCCTTTTTGTACCAAATTGAATCTTCCTACTTATATATAGCAGGAGTCCATTCCGAAATATAGGGGTGACAGTTTGTGTTTTCTTTCAAAATTTATTAGGAAAATGGCTGAAATGTTTGGAAACAGTGAAGGCCCTGATCAGACTCGGCATTCTGTGGCATCTGATCTGGGCCTGTACTGTTTGCCAACTACCCCTTCAGGGGTTTCCGGTACTAAATGGGTTTAAGCAAACAATTTGCTCTTTCCTTAGGATCAAATTCTTTTCGAGTTGACTCCTATTGACATTGGAGACAAAATTACTTTTGCAGGAGTTGCCTCCCCTAAAGGTGCATCCATTCCCCATAAGATACTTGCATGATGTTTTTGTTAGATTGGGCATTTACATGTACCTATACTTTTAAGGTTTGATTGCACTATTAATAGAAGAGTTATGTTCCTTTATTAACTTCGCCCCCGCCCATAGGGGCTTGAAGAAATATATGGGCTGCATGATGCTTCCACGCAGAGCTAAATCCGGCCCGCACACTAGTACTGGTAAACCGCTTGGAGGATCTAAGCCTGTCCAGGAACCGCGGTGCGAGGCGGACCGTCCATGCTAATAAACCCTATTGGTTTCATTGGGCGACAGGGCTTGAGATGTCATTTCCTCTCAATATCGGGTTAAAGTCCCACAAAATGGAAGCAACGTCTCCAAAATGACCTTTACAGTGTTGACGGGGACGTTAAACCTCAAATCAAACAAATCCTTTATTAACTTTATTTATAAATCTGAGTGGTGGAGAAATTCACCCAATTAAGGAATTTTCTAGTTTTAAATTGGTACTCATTGTGACATTTGCAGCAAATACCCAAACATAGAGAGCAATCAATTCTTGTTTTGCTGAATGAATTAATTTTGCTACACCCATTTCTGATTATCAACCAATCAAATGATTTGAATTGTTTTTATACGATGTATTCATTTAAATTTGCAAACTGAATAACAAACAGTGTAGATCCTTATCAGATGTCAACTGATCTGGATCTTCACTGTTTGCAAATGTAGGGGTTATTTTTGTATGAATTGAAGTTTTGCCTCCCCATCAACACTATGTAGGTCATTTTGGGGGCTTTGCTTCCAATTTCATGGACTTTCACCCAACATTGAGATGAAATGACATCTCAAGCCCTGCCTTCCAAACAAAGCAAAAGGGTTTATACGTAGGGACGGTCGCACCACTTTGCCTGGGCAGTCTTAGTCCCTCTAAGCAGTTTACCAGCACTTGTGTGCGGTTGGTTTCAGCTCTGCGTGGAAGCATTATGCAGCCCAATCTATTTCTCTAATCCCCGATGTAGAGGGAGGGGGGGGGGGGGGCTAAGACGGGTCAACATGTGGACAAGGTTTAATTATCCCCAGTCATACAGATAACACATCTGTGCAACACAGTAGTGTATTTTCACATCTCCAAAATGGCTACTTTTCTGATGAAAATCTGTGACATTTTTCTTATTTATACTGCCAACATGTACGGCCCCCGCCCATAGGGGCTTGAAGAAATATATGGGCTGCATGATGCTTCCACACAGAGCTGAATCTGGCCCGCACACTAGTACTGGTAAACCGCTTAGAGGATCTAAGCCTGTCCAGGAACCGCGGTGCGAGGCAGACCGTCCATGCTTATAAACCCTATTGGTTTCATTTGGCGACAGGGCTTGAGATGTCATTTCATCTCAATGTCGGGTAAAAGTCCCACAAAATTGGAAGCAACATCTCCAAAATGACCTTTACAGTGTTGACGGGGACGTTAAACCTCAAATCAAATAAATTATACTGCCAACATAGGTGTTGGGTACTTGTTAGAACCGCCTCATTGAGGCAGTTCTAACAAGTACCAACAACCTATGTCTAGGTACAGAATTAAGAAAAATAATGTATACCCCCGTAAACCCCCAGTTCTCACTATATATTAAAATGTGGGTTTCCGACTTGTTCACATGATAGTTTGTTTTCTTGAAGGTACCTGTTATCTGTGAACAGAATATGATCTCAGGGAAGATGTGCTTTTGTTTGTTAAAGTGAGGAATCACTGAATTTAGTCACAGTTGGGAAATGTTTCATGTTTAATTATAGCCACAGATAAGGTAAGTATTTTATGATAACTGAAGGATAGTTTTTGTCTGTTCACAATAGAAAACTATGTTGTGGGTATTCTCACTGGAGCAGTTCTAATGAGTACCCACAACATAGGTTTATGTGGAGAAATAAGGAAAACTAACCTTCAGCTATCAGAAAATACTCACCTTAATGTTTAATCCATCTCGTCATGATCTGCCTTTCTCAAATTCAACACTGAAGTTCAGTGCTGCGGAATCTAATTAGGTAGGGTTCCCTTTTTAAGTACAGGCTGAAGACAGCTTTTGCAGCCATTGAATTTCAAGAATAAAATAGTGGGAAATCCCATATTTTTGATTGATCTTGGATGCGTTCATCTCTGTCAAATTTGAAAAAAAAAAAGATGGATCATGTGGACAAACCCTTCACTGTCTGGCAGGTAGGGATGGTTTTAAATTGTAGAAGATGCATTGGACATATAGTTTCTGCTAATGCCTCCATGGCCCAGTGCATAAATGCGTTGACTCAAGTATTAGGTCTCTCACTGATGTGGGTTCAAGCCTCGCTTGGGTCACATGTAGTTTAGGTTGTAGTTCTAAAGCGTGAGAGATACCAAATTCTGCAATGGATGGTCATGTAGTTTTTCTTTGTGTACTTTGGTTTTCACCCGCTTCTGATTACCGATTGGCTCTAAATAAGTGAAATAACCTTGAAAGGGCTGAAAACCTAAATCTAAAAAGAAAAGAAATAGACAATGGCTTGGGCTATTTTATCATAACTGAAAATGTCATTAGTTAACATATAAGATTGATTATTTGATATGGCAAATATGCTAATATTTTGGCTGAAAATGTAAAAAAGGTAAAAGCTACTTGCATTTTTTTTTCAGCAAAAAAACTAGAGTATTAGACATTGTACTTGCAAGAACAGTTTCTGATTTGGCCACTAATCATCACGAAAACACGCTTATATAATTTTGACCCCCTCGAACCCCACTTTTATATAGTAAAACTGGGGTTTACAGGGGTAAACCTTATTTTTCTTATTTCTGCTCTAAAATATAGATTGTTGGTATTCGTTAGAACTGCCTCGATGAGGTGGTTCTAACGAGTACCAACAATCTATATTTTGAGCAGAAATAAGAAAAATATTGTAATTTTTCATCTTAAAATCTTCAGTTTTTTGGCTATTAAGGTGGCAATGTATTTGTATAGGCGTGTTTTCGTAATGACCAGAGTATTAGACATGATATTTGTTAGAGCAGTACCAGTTTGACCACTATTGAGCTCGCTAGTGGTAAAAATGTTAACTATTCTAGCAAGTTCAATAATAAATATATTGAAATTTTTACTGAAAAATGTTATGCATAAGAATTTATTTTTCTGATTCCCACTTTCACCCCACTGGTGACCTAATAGTGCTATAAATATCTTGTTAATCTTCTTGTAGAAGATTCTTGAAAACTGAGTCGCAGATTAATTTCATTTTTGTAAACAACATGTTTACAAGGAAAAGTACTTCAGAACCTTCCAGAAAGTTCTGGGTTGCATTATTTTTAGAAAATTACCTCATCTTATTCCACAGCCCTCTGGAATGTTTTAGAGAAATCTTAGGGTCTATAAAAGAGCTTGATTTTTCTCATTGAGTGAGACTTTGGAGTTTGATGTTTGGGTTTAAAAGGAAAGTTATTTCTAAATTCTGTGTTGGAAAATGTGAGTAGCTTTTGCAGCGAAATATTAGCATATTTCCCATATTTATTATTAAATCAAAAGTTTTAATGATATGTAAAAAAAACGATGTCGTTGGTTTTGAACAACTAGAAGATCAAGTTCTGTGATTCCTCATTATTTGTACATGTGTATAATATTGTTTTATTTATCTATATGTACATAAGCATTTTAAAAGAAAAATGAATTTGGATTTAAGAAGTAGTTTCCTGCACATATATGTTGATTACCGGTATTCCTTTAACTACTTTTGTACGTAGAAACTTGAAAGAATGGTTTGTAACAAAATGTTAAAATGAATTAGTACTAAAAGAACTGTAATTTGTAACATAATCTTAAAGCATTTTTAAAATGAATTAGCACATCACGATTTGACACAGAAAATCTTAGGATATTCATATTGTGTATTTTTGTTGAATTTATATTTTAACTTCTCTTTCTGTTGAAAGAATAGTTATACAGTTCATACTTTATTTTTAGTTTAAGTAATTTTAGAACATAGAACAAAGCCATCATAACCTTCATCAGTCTATATACTTCTCTCTATAGTCATAGCTTCAGATTTGTTTGTTTAAATTGAGGTTTTACATCCCCATCAACACTAGGTCATTTTGGAGATGTTGCTTCCAGTTTTGTGGGACTTTTACCCGACATTGAGATGGAATGACATCACTACCGTCCGATTCGCACCACTTTGCCTGGTCGGCCTTTTAACTAAGTACTTTACCAGTACTCCTGTGCCGTAGGTTTCAGCTCTTAACCCTTTTTGTACCAAATGGAATCTTCCTCCTTATATATAGCAGGAGTCCATTTCATAATTTAGGGGTGCCAGGTTGCGGGTGCCTCGATGATCCGTGACCTTGCTGCTGCAATCATCCGTGATGGGAAGGTACCTCTGACTGGGAACAGAGTTTCATTGTCTGTCTCTACAAGGGCAAGGGTGATGCCTTGGAACGGGGCAACTATCGTGGTCTCAAGCTGATAGAACAGGTCATGAAAGTCCTGGAGAGGATTGTGGATGGCCTCATTAGGCAGTTGGTGTCCATACCTCATTAGGTAGTTGGTGTCCATAGACTATTCCCAGTTTGGCTTCGTCCCAGGAAGAGGCACAACAGATGCAATTTTTGTTGTACGGCAGCTGCAAGAGAAGTATCTGGCGGCCAACAGCAGACTCTACATGGCTTTTGTAGACCTGGAGAAGGCATTTGACTGAGTGCCTCGGAAAGTCATCTGGTGGGCACTAAGAAAACTTGGAGTGGATTGTGAAACTGGTCCAAGGGATGTATACTAATGCTTGGAACCGTGTCCGCATTGGTGATGGTTACAGTGAAGAATTCGAGGTGAAGGTGGGTGTTCATCAAGGCTCTGTTCTCAGCCCACTGCTTTATATCATTGTGCTTGAAGCCTTGTCATGCGAGTTCTGCTCTGGAGTCCCCAGGGAGGACCTGTATGCTGATGACCTTGTCATCATAGCTGAGTCCCTTGAGGAATGTGTCAAGGAGGCTCTTAACTTGGAAAGACGCAATGGAGGCGAAAGGGCTGAGAGTGGTACAGGACTGGACCTCTTGCAGAGTACAGGCCAGTTCCCATGCACTGTATGTCCCACTGGAGTGGGAAGCACAGTATCTTTTGTAATGGCTGCAAGTTCTGGGTAGGTGGAAAGCGGGGCCAGGAAGGCCCAAGATGACCTGGAAGCAGCTAACAGAAAGAGATTGCAGAGAATGGAAGCTCTCTGCTATCGATCCTCATGATAGACAAGCCTGGAGATCTGGTGTAAGATCTGCCATGCGTGCAGCAAGCCAGCTACCTGGAAGGGGGCCCCACTTACGTGGATGTTGCCCCTGTACCTGCACGTTAATCAAAAATCTGTTGATGATGATGAGGTTGTATTTTCTTCCAAATTTGTAAGGTGAATTGCTGAACCTTTTGCAGTGTAGGCCCTGATCAGACGCCCCATTCTGCGGCGTCTGATCTGGGCCTGCACTGTTTGCCAACCACCCGTTTCGGGTTCTCCCGTACAAAATGGGTTAATGGAAGCATCAATCTGCCCAGTCTATTTCTCCAAGCCCCGATGTGTGGGGGCCAGCATAGCTTCAGATAGGAGTGTAACAAGGATAATTACTGGACAATTTTCCTCTTTGTGTGCCCACTTCAAGCAAGGCTGGATATAGGAGTCCAGTTTGCTGCCAAGTTGTCAACATTTGCGACAACCCTAACTTTCACCCAAATGTAACAGTCCATTTTTCAAGAACTATAAGAACTTCATTAGTGATACTTGGTACAAACTTGTCTCTATAGGGTTGTCAATTTTAAAGCAAGCATCCATATTTGACCTTAATCTACATTTTATGTTCTAACCTAATCTACATTTTATGTTCTAACCTTGGTTCAAATATGCCTCAGGGGATATAAACTTAAGCATATTTGACCTTGACCTACATTGGTAGACAGACTTTGCACCCCCACATTCACCACATAGCCTTCAGTGGAATTCTTGTTTATGGTATGTGTAAGAATCCCCTCAATGAGGCGGTTCTAACAAGTACCGTAATGATCCTAAGTATTGGGACAGACAGGCCTAAGCAAACAGGGCAGACCCAGATTAGAATGCTTTGGAAGGAGCAGTCTGATCAGGGACTATGATGTTTGCCGGTCTGTCGCCACTTTTTGGACTCCTTGCTGGATCGTGAAACAAACCTTTTAAAATTTTTGGAGAATTACAACAAGTTCTCAAGGTGCCAAATTTTAGGGATTTCTACGGTTTCCTTCGAGAAAGAAGAAAAAGTATTCCAAAATTATCCCCATGTTGAGTTATGATGCATGTAGCATTGTTCATTTTGTAGCTGATCTCAAATAAATGGTCATTTTTTTAATGAAACGACAATGAGTGTGAGTTCTGGTTTAATATGGCTCATCCAAATAGCAATTAATTGCTGAAATGTTGAGATCATTTGAGTGTTGTCAGGAATAGGCCTCTTTGGCCTAGTGTGTAAGAGAGCTATTTGAATCCGTAGGTCTCTCACTGATGTGGGGGTCGAGTCTCGCTTGGCTTACATGTTAGACACCCAAGTTTTGCAATGGGCAGTCAGGTGGTTTTTCTCTGGAAAGTCCATTTTTCGCCCACCTCTGATTTATGATCACCTTGAAATAAGTGAAACAATCACTAAATTGAAGCCCCTGTGTCTCCAGACAGTGAAATTTTTAGGGGCAAGAACTCTTGAAGAAAGGTGATTGGATAGGGGAGGCAACTCTTTAAAAAATCCTTTCAATAAATGGGTCTACTTGTAAAGGGAAGAATTAGCTCCTGAGGAGCCAATTCTTTACTTTACAACAGCAAAAGATAAACAGATAAGATTGGTATTTTTTGATAATTGAAGGATGGTTTTCCTTTTTTCTCCATATGAACCTGTGTTGTGGGTATTCATTAGAACTGCCTCGCTGAGGCGGTTGTAATGAATACCCACAACATACGATGTTTTTATGCAGAATTGACAAAAACTATCCTTCAATTATCACAAAATAGCAACCTCATCTGTTGCTATGGTTACAAGTAGACCTATTTTGGGAGGGTTCAGGTAGCAGGAAAGCAAACAGGAAGTCAAAGCAGTTGTCTCCCTCAAAAAAAAAATGAAGGAATATTTGACATACCAAGATCTGCACTGCCAACCCATGATACTGATGTGATTGGGTGAGGCAAAAGTGACAAGTACGTTACGTCACTGGGGCATCCAACTGATATTGGCTTACATTTGGACAAGGCCGGCTGTCCTTGCAACAGATAATGGTAAAAGGGGAATGTTGTTATTTCTTCTGTTTCTACACTAACATTCATTTTCCTTTTTCTCCTCTGTCACTCACCGTCCTTTCTACTATATCTTTTCTCCCTTTCTCTGGGAGATGACACAAAATGACCCACAAGGGTTGACATGTTGTTAAACCCAAAACAATCAATCAAATTCATGATACACTGACGCATACCAGGCCACTAAAAAGCATGATTGAATGGTCCTCTGTGGCCTAGTGGGTAAGAGTGCTGTCTCTTAGTCATTAGGTCTCTCACTGCTGTCGATTTGAGCTTGTTCGGGTCACATGCAATATGTCAAATTCTGCAACAGATCAGGTGGTTTTTCCCTTGGTACTTCAGTTTTCACCCACCTTTGATTAACGATCAAAATAAGTAAAATGAGCCAGCACACAACAAAACCTACAATAAGACGTGTGCATCCAGCGAAGACTCAGATCAGCCTGCACATCCACACAGTCTGATCTGAGTCTTCGCTGTGCGCTCTAAGGATAACTAAGGGCCCATTGCTCCTTCATGCAGCAAGAGAAGTCTCTGGTTAGACTATGTGGATGTGCAGGCTGATCTGATTCTTCGCTTGGCGCACTGGTCTTATTGTAGGTTTTGTCGTGCGCTGGCTCAAATTATCTTGAAAACCAAAACTTTAAAAGATACAAAAACAAACAAGAGTGTGAAATTGTTATAGTTCACTTTTGGTGTTCAGATGTCATGTGTAGTTATTGTGTGAAAACGGACTGAATTTATATTTGGCATATGCAAAAATTTGAAATACATGTATTTTGCTTTTATTTTTAAGATTGCATTTTTGCATATTGCATAATGGAAGAGGACATGCTAAGCTTGCAGAAACTGTTTTTGTCTTCAATATCTGTTCAGCAGTGGCCAAGATATTTCGTGCTATCTTGACTGAGGCAAATTATTTGCATAAATTCGAATGAATTGAAAAATAAGTCGGCTATATTTAAACCTGGATTATCTTGGCTTGTATTGAACTGATTTTCAGAACAAAATATCTTTGAAACAGTTTCATCCAGAAGAGTGTAGCTATGGTAACAAACTATTCTGATTTTTGCATGTGTTTTTTTATGCAGATTGAATGTTTTTATCACCACAAAAGTGCAGTCCAGTATCTTACATTCCCTACAAAATATTGAGCAAACAAGATGTTACCTTATGCGCACAGCCGGCCTCGTTGGCTCAGTCGGATGCGCGTCTGACTGGTGATCAGGAGGACGCGGGTTCGACCCCCGCCGGGGTCGGCAACATTCTTTCGTGGAGTTTGATCATGAAATCTTTTCTACAGTCATTCTCTCCCTTCCGCTGATTCAAGAAGGGCAGTTGTCAGTTTCTGGCGAAAGAATGTGCACTGTACTGGTTAACCGCTTACGTATAAGCCTGCCCAGGAAAGTGTGGATAGGTAAACTGACCGGCTCAAAAATGACCTAAATAGTGTTGACTGGGCCGTTAAACTCCAATACAAACAAACAAAACAAAAACCTTATGCGCACAAGATAATTGTGCGGACAACATAATATACTGAGAGGCAATAAAAAGTATACAGTATTTGATTTGGAATACCGGATCATGCATTGCTGTCTGTAATAAAACATGCATATGTCCGTTTTTCCCAAACATCTAAGTTTGCAAAACTCCAAATTCTTTTCCTGTTGCAGTCATCCATGATGGAGTTATTGCCCTTCATTGATAATCAATATTTCCAACAAAATCTCGTGTTGTACATGACATTCAAATCTATGCACACCGCAAAAGTCATGCATGAATGTTCATCGATAAAACGCCATCATTACCTTGCCATTAAACCCAAACAAACAGCTTAAAGCTCAATTGGAATTTCTGCGTGTGGCGGATTACCTCCCTTTTAATTAAAATCATAGTTAATTAAATGAGTCTTTTTCTCAAATCGTGTAAGAGATATTCATTTGAAATTTTCGCAAAACTTGTGTTTTCCTCGGCATTTTTATGCTTACTCCATAGTGATCCCTCCTAAATTGCTCAAAGAAAAGTTAAACCCCAATAAAAATGCCAAAGAAACATAAAGCATTTAATCAAAGGAAGAACGTAAAAGGCGAAAATGACCTTTCTTTGGACAAAAAATGATGCAATTTACCTTGTGTATAATTTAAATATGGGATATATTCTTACCAATCAGTTCCCCTTCTTTGAATCTGTTGCACGAAAAATCATTTATTGAATCCCACATATCCGAAACACATGTTTAAAGGGAAACCACTCAAGACAAAAATTGGATAAGACCCCTTGTCCATTTCAAGTGACGCAATTTCATTATCCTTTAATCAATTTTAACGGAAAATGCTGCAAATTATGTGAAAGTGGTTGTTCTTATTTATGATGCCACATATGTATGTACAGAGGGAGACATTGGGGCGTAAATCAGCGTTCAGTAACCTGTATACTTACTTTTGCCTCTCAGTATATATCTTGTGCGGACAACATAATATCATGTGCGCACAAGATATTATCTTGTTCGCACACATTATCTTGTTTGCCTATAACATTGATCTTGTACAACATAATATCTTATGCGTCTGATTAAATTGTTCTAACAAGATATGTTGTGGGAACAAGTTATTATGTTGTGCGAACAAGATATCACATTTTAAGCAAAAATATCAGAATTATATATATTGTACCTGCTAGAACAGTTAACAATTTGACCCTAAACAAGCTTGTTAAACTAACGAGGCTTTGAACATGTGTCCCCAGGTAACACAAACTGGCCTGCTCTGCTGCATGGTCTAACAGGTGTGTTGACAAGTTATTTATAGAAACTGGAGGTAGTGCACTATCCAAACATTGAATACAAAGGTGCTGATGAGACTGGCTGGATGCTGAGGCTAAACTGCATGTTTTGTTGTTCACAAATGGCAAAAGCAGGGCCCAGTTGTTCAACGCCTCATTAGCTGAATAGCTTAACGAGCTCATTAGTGGTCAAATTGTAAACTCTTCTATTAAGTACAATATTTAAACCAGTGGTATTTTTGCTGAAAAATTTTTTTTTCAGCAAAAATCTAAGCATATTTGCCATATTAAAAGATCAATACGTTAACTAATGATGTGGTTAGTTTTCAACAACTGGCCCAAGGTTCTTTTTACGATGAGGCCAATGCTAGTATTGTAAATATATGAGCAGGGCAAATTTCCTGTTCATGCGAGGTGAGCCTAAAAAAATACTCTCAGGTCTGTAGGTTATTGTGTTGGAGACATTACAGTTTGAAAATTTTAAAATGTCCAGTATCTGTCACTGGCTATAGTTAAGTTCTGCTGATTAAGGCCAGCCCATATGTAAACTGATTCTTTTAAACACATATTTTTAGTTTCAGCTTTCTTTCTTCTTTGTCTTTTCTACACCCAATGTTTTCTGGAAAGAGACCACCTTTATGACTGTTCAAAAGTGGTCTTAAAGACCACTTTTGAACAGTTCCAAAGGTGGTCTCAATGTAGAAATTGTACTGTTTCTGCTTTACATGTATGTGAAAAAAAAATGTTACAATATTTCTGTCTTTTTTATGACAAGAGTAGGAAAAATTGTTAAAATCGTAAATTTTATGTATGAAATTCAAGTTGTTGGATTTTTTTTTTTTCACCAAAACCTCTTTATTGCACTATTAATGGGGTCCAAAGCAGATATCGTGTTAGTTAAACAACCATGTTATATCCAAACAAAAATGTATAGATTATATAGAAAAATGACCATTTATGGTTATTTTTCTATATAATCTATACATTTTCGGGGCACGGGCCTCCGTGGCCTAATGGATAAGAGCGCTGACTCTTAGTCATTAGGTCTCTCACCGCCGTGGGTTCGAGCCTCGCTCGGGTCACGTGAGACGCCAAGTTCTGCAACAGAAGGTCAGGTGGTTTTTCTCCGGGTACTCCGGTTTTCGCCCACCTATGATTAACGATCGGCTCGATATGAGTGAAATAATCTTGAAAGGGCCGTAAAACCCAAACCAAAAAAAAAAAAAAAAAAAAATACATTTTCGGGATCCATCTTGAAACCGTGTTATAATGAACCGTGTTATAATGAGGTGGTGTAATTATGTTAGTGTAGGGGTGTGTTTTTAAAGTGGGTGGTTTATACTTTTGTTACGTTCTCACTGGAATGAGTGGGAGGAGTATTTCCTGATAAATAGAAGAAATTTTTCTTAGCTCTCCACCAAACATGTATTGGTAGTACTGTGGTACAGCACTCCATCTAACATGTATTTGTGGTACGGTGGTACAGCTCTCCATCTAACATGTATTGGTGGTACCATGGTACAGCACTCCACCAAACCAGTATTGGTGGTACTACACTCCACCAAACATGTATTGGTGGTACCATGGTACTGTTTACAGATGCATTCATGTTATAAGGAAAACGGATATGGCTTCAAAGGGTTGGAGGGGTGGGGGAGGGAATTGATATTTTGGCTGTCTTGTCAATAAGGGTTTTCCCTAAGGAGCAAAAGTGTATACATGTATCTCCTATTTCAAAAGAGCTAAGAAGTTTATGGAACTACTCAGACTTCTTGGTACAAAAATGACACAAAAAAGGGTCTATTCTTACAGGGAAGAATCCGAAGAATTAGCTGTGGAAGAGTAAATTCTTTGCTTAACTCATTTCATGCGGAAAATGTAAATTCAGGGAAACTGGCAAACGGAGCAGGCTCAGATCAGACATGGCATCTGAGATCAGCCATTTTACAAGTAAAATTCTAAAAAATATCTCAACATGACACCCCTGAATTTCAAAATGGGCTCCATTATATAAGGTGGGAGATTCCATTCAGTACAAAATGGGTGAGGACTACACCTTAGGTTGTAGGAAAGCCGACAAAGTCATGTAACGTTTCTCGCTGGTAAAAAAAAAAAATAAAACTGGTTAGGTTTATCTTATTACCTTTGTGATAAACTTGGATCTTATCCCCTATCTTTGCTTCTGCCATCTGATGAGGATCTGCACTGTTTGTAATTCAGTTTGTGAATTTGCATGCTCATTGGTTCAAAGTCGGAAATGAGTGTGGCTAAATTAATTACACGATAACCCCTACCTTTGCAAACAGGGCAGATCCAGCTCCTGATTAGGATCTACACTGACCTACACTGACATTCAGTTTGTGAATTTGCATAAATTACATCAAGTAATCTGATTGGTTCAAAGTCGGAAATGGGTGTAGCTAAATTAATTATTTACCCCTTATCCTGCTGTTCACAACAACCCCTATCTTTGCAAACAGGGCAGATCCAGATCAGATGGCTTCGAATATTTGACATTCAGTTTGCGAATTTGCATGGTTAAATCACAGTATGTAAGTAATCTGATTGGTTCAAAGTCAGAAATAGGTGTGGCTAAATTAATTATTCACCAGGATAAGGGTTAATAACCCAGTTTGTCTTGAATAGAAATTATTGCCTTACATATAGCAGGAGTGCATTTTGAAATATAGGTTGCCTGGTTGAGTTATTTTAGAAATTTACTAGAAAAACCTGATCAGATGCCTTGTTCTGAGATTTCCAATCTCGTATTGGCCTGTACTGTTTGCCAGTATCCAGTTTGCCATGCAGAATGTGTTAACCCATAAAATGCCATTTACGGCAATTGTCATCTGCTGTTAAAAGTTAAGTCATTGCTAACAGTGTGAACCCAGATCAGACTGCATTTCTAGGAGCAGTCTGATCTGGGTCCACACTGCCTGTATGCAAAAATATTTTTGAAAGTTTGCAAGATTTAGCAGACACACAAATGTGAAGAAACCTCCATATTTGATGCTTTTGTAATAATAAAGATATAAGAAAAACTCTTAGTTATCAGGAAATACTCCACCCATGTTCTTTGGGCACTTGTTTGTATGTGTAATAGATGTAAATAATTTTCTAGGAATTGTAAATCACAGAATAAATTAAGCCATAGACAAGCAGCTTGTATTGGTGTTGGTCTTTCATTTACCTCTTCTTTTTATTTGGTTGATTGATTGTCATTCGACCTAAAGTTACTAACTGCAGTAGCTTTACAGTGACTGTAAATGACTACAGTATTACTGCTTTGTACAAAATCCAGTTAGGGAGTATCTATAGCTGTGCTGTCCTCATTGTGAGGTGAACATGTTGTGTAACAAGGTTTACCTGCTGAAGAATATTTGATTCGGCAAACATGACGTCTGATCTTGGTCTACACTGTTTGCTTAAAGTACAGGAATTTAACCCTTAACCTGCTGGATAATTATGTCTCCCCCGAAATAAGAGAGACATATTGTTATTCCCCCGGGCGTCTGTCTGTCTGTCACAAATTCGTGTCCGCTCTATAACTTGAAAACCATTCAAGCTATCTTCACGAAACTTCATATAAATATTAATCAACATTAGACGACGTGCAGACTGCAAGAACTATAACTCTCACATTTATACTTTTTGAGTTATCTACCTTGGAAGTTTGTCGTTATGTTTATATGATAGGGCAAATCGTGTCTGGTCAATAACTTTATTTTCAGATGGATTTTGAAATTACTTGGCAGAAATATTAACCACCATGAGACGATGTGCGGCACACATGAGGCAGGACGGTATCTCTAAGGTCAAGGTCATACATAGAGGTCAAAGGTAAAAAAGGGGCCTTTTTTTGTGTTTGGTCAATAACTTTCTTATTTTTAGATGGATTTTGCAATTTCTTGGCAGAAATGTTAACCACCCTGAGACGATGTGGTGCGTGCATGACCCAGGTTGGTACCTCAAAGGTCAAGGTCATGTTGAGCGCATGACCCAGTTTGGTACCTCAAAGGTCAATGTCATACATAGAGGTTAAAGGTAGAAAAAGGGGCCTTTTTTGTGTTCGGTCAATAACTCTTATTTTTTGATGGATTTTGAAATTGCTTGGCAGAAATATTAACCACCATGAGACGATGTGGTGCATGCATGACCCAGGTTGGTACCTCAAAGGCCAAGGTCTTACTTAAGGTCAAAGGTAAAAAAGGGGCATTTTTTCTTATTTGGTCAATAACTTTTTTATTTGTAGATGGATTTTGAAATTACTAGGCAGAAATGTTAACCACAATGAGACGATGTGTCTCTTGCATGACCCATGTTGATACCTCAAAGGTCAAGGTCATACTAAGCGGTCAAAGGTAAAAAAGGGGCCTTTTTTAGTGTTCAGCCAATAACTCTTATTCCTGGATAGCTTGTGAAATTACTCGGCAGAAATGTTAACCATCATGAGAGGATGTGTTGCGCGCTTGACCCAGGTCAGTAACTCCAAGGTCAAAGTCATACTATACTAAGAGGTCAAAGGTCAATAAAATCTTTTTTTGTGTCCAGTCAATAACTTTTTTATTTTTTTAAAGTAACCTTGCAGAAATGTTCACCTTCATTAGACGAGTTGTGTGCAAGACCAAGGTCCATGCCTGCAATGTCAAGGTCATACCTAGAGGGTCAGAAAAGGGGCCTTTTTTGTGTACAGTCAATAACTTATTTGATGGATTATGAAATTTCTTGGCAGAAATGTTAACCATCATGTGTTGTACCTCAAAGGTCAAGGACATACTTAGAGGTCAAAGGTAAAAAAGGGCTTTTTCGTGAACGGTCAATCACTTTCTTATTTCTCTATTAACTTTTTAAAGTTACTTTGCAGAAATGTTCATCTTCATTAGATGATGTGTTGCACACAAGATACCTCCAATGTCAAGGTCATACTTGGAGGTCAAAAAGGGGGAGACATCTGTGTTTTTGTAGAAAAACAAATTCTAGTTAGGTTTGCCACACCCATTTCTGACTTTGAACCAATCAGATGACTTGATGAAATTCATTCCTACAAATTCACAAACTGAATGTCAAACAGTGTAGATCCTGAACAGAGGACTTTTTCAGAAGCCATCTGATCTGGATCTACACTGTTTGCAAAGGAGAAGCTTTGTCGTGGACAGCAGGATAAGGGTTCTTCAGAAGCCATCTGATCTGGATCTACACTGTTTGCAAAGGAGAGGGAGTTGTTGTGAACAGGATAAGACTTCTTCAGAAGCCATCTGATCTGGATCTACACTGTTTGCAAAGGAGAGGGGGGTTGTTAACAGCAAGATAAGACTTATTTAGAAGCCATCTGATCTGGATCTACACTGTTTGCGGAAGTAGGGGTTTGTCGTGAACAGCAGGATAAGGGTTAAACAAAACAGTCCAAGTCCCCGTTCAGGACCATCTTTTCCATCTACAATCAGCAATCACACAAGTTGACGCTCCAGTGCTTTGATAGGTCTCCCCTTTAGGGTCAAGAGATGCAACACATAACAAAACATACATTAAGACCTTTGCAACCAGCAGAGATTAGATCAGCCTGAACATCCACTCAATATCGTGAGTTTTAGAGTGTTTCTCTCTTTGGATAGTTTGTCAGCTATAAAGCGCACAAGCGATCAGCAAAGACTGATCTGACGCAAAGACTGATTAGAATGATCAGATGCAAAGACTGACCAGACTGCACAGACAATCTGGGTCTTACCTGGTCACATAATGTCTTATTGTAGGCTTTATGATGCACTGGTTTATACATACTGTTTGTCTGACCATCTGGGGTGATTGGGTGAGGCTAAGGTGTTGTGGATCTTGCTTTACTTGGCTCTTCACATATTGGCGTCACAATGGGGGTTGTTCAATTAGATATCAGGAGTAGCTCCAAAGATACTATTATTAAACTAAACTGGGCTCGAATGTCTCAAAGGAAATTAAAATACACTTATTTGTTGACATTTTAATTTTAATAAGCAGTAATTGTATCATAACCTCTAAGCACAGTATCAGTTTTGATTGACCCAAAGCTATCCAGTTGATTCTGATTGACTGGATAAGCAAGCTATCTATTGGCTTAAACTTTTATTTTTTTTCAACTGTCTTTTAACCCTTCTCTTGCTGAATATTCAGATTAGCCAAACCCATTTCTGACTTTGAACCAATCAGATTACTTGATGTAATTTATTCCTACAAAATCAGAAATTGAATGTCAAACAGTGTAGATCCTGATCAGATGGCTTCTTCAGAAGCCATCTGATCTGGATCTACACTGTTTCCAAAGATAGGGGTTGTCGTGAACAGCATGATAAGAGTTAACATACTGTAATTGTTTTCACATATACAAATGTACCATTTTTTTCCAAATCCATGCAAAAAGTTTGCAGAATTTATCAATAAATTTCTCCTATGTCTGTAATTGACAAATATTTTATATTTGCATGTATTCATGTTTCTTGGAGTTTTGCTGATTGCAAAATCATTAGTACAACGGATATAAAGGCTGTAAGCACTGCATGATGCCCAGCCACTACAATTACATCAAGCAAGTGCCATATCACAGTGAAGTAAGGATGCATTATGAACTTTGATGTAAATGTTAACAGATGGATGGACAAACGGATGGAAATGCGGATGCCTATGTCGCACCCTGCTACAAGCAGGTGGGACAATAATGCATACCTGAGTAAACCCCAGTTTTCTCTATATAAAGTGGGGTTTAGGGGGTGTTTATTTCATTGACTTGTTCACATGAAGTTTATAAGGGAGACACCTTTCAGAACTTCCTGTTTTACATAATACACTCAATCCTTCTGAAAAGTGGTTCTGCTCCTTGTAGGAAAGTATTTGCTCCTCACGAATGAAGTTTTCCTAAAAGAGGAGACTCCTAGCTATTAACATGAGGGAGAAATAATTTTTTGAAATAGTCCCTCCCACCACCACACACACACACCAGCAAGAAAAACTACATTCGAAAGTGCTGTTTGTTTCAGTCTATCACATTCTGCAAACTTTTCAAACATACACTAAATCCTGTCTAGGCGGCCACCTGTAATAAGCAAGCCACCTGCCTTTAGCAAACATGTATTCAGTTCCCGAAAAAAGGAAAATGCCTTAAAATCCACCTGCCTTAAGCAAGCACCTGTCTTAAGCAAACAAATTTTTATTAACCCTTAGGTGCTTGCTTAATACAGGTTGGACTGTATTTTATATTTTTGCATAGAGGCCATCAGTGTGGATCCAGATCAGACTGCTGCTACAGAGGCAGTCTGATCTGGGTCCACACTTTTTGCAACAATGACTTTTAACGTACCCAGCAGACAATAATACATCTGAAAATGTTGTTTGTTAATGCTGTCGGCTGATTTTTCTTACATGTTTGACTTTCAGACGAGTCTTTAACCCTTCCCCACTCAGATATGTGTTTTTACGTGTCTGCACCCCCCCCCCATTTCAAGCCCCAGAAGCACCTTAAATCTGAATTTTCTACCCCTGGATAGTTATGTTTGCTTTAGGATTTGTTGGGCAAAAAAGTGACCTGTTTTTTTGGGCGCCTCCCCACTAAAAATATTCTGGGGGGGGGGGGGGACATCCCCCCCCCCCCCCCCCCCCCCTTCACAACCGAAAAATTTTGGGTGTATGGCCCAACCGGACGTTAAAATTGATATCTGAGGGTGTCTGGGGTAAAAAATGCCTCAAAATTGATGCTGATAAAACATGCTCCAAACAGTGAAAATGGCCAGTGCCAAACACCTTAATTGTTGCCTTGACGGCTGTGTGAAGATTAAAATGTGGTCAAAAATTCATGTGAAATCACATTTTTAGCCAACTTGGAGATGCCCCCTCATTACCATGACAACAATGATCAAGTCATGAAAGGTTGCATTTGAAAGGCTACTGCCCAATGAACATTCATACGGAGTTTGGTGTAAAACAGACCATCCATTATGAGACAATGGCTAGTTGAAGTTGCTAATAGGTGCAACACTGTGAAAATCAGCAAAATTCACAAAATCCCTGAGTGGGAAAGGGTTAAACAGACAGTAACTTTTAAAGAAGCCAAAAGGCAACAAAGCAGGCAACAATTAATGTAATCATGAACTTTATGAACAAGCATGAAAAATCCAGCTCTTTGCAAGATTTTGTTTTGACATGCAAAGGAACAGTGTGTGCCACCATTTTGAAACTGTTACAATGTTCACATGTTATTCTTGAAAAAGAAGTTAACTGAACAGCTTTGACAAAATCTGTCAATCTGGATATGACTGCTATCAACAAGCAATTTTAACTTCAAGCTCTAATCGTGAATTGCAGAGCATCTTTGTTTCTTACTTTTCAGAGAAAATACGGCTTGACATTACATGTGAATTGTTTGCTGGGCAGACAATTCATATGTAATCTCAAGCCATTTTTCTCTGAAACATGACAAAAAAAAAAAAAAAATCAAAACAGACAGTCATCTGATCTAGATTGTTCCAGCACCTAAAAGGGTTTAACCCTTCTTTTGCTAAATATTCATTTTAGCCACACCCATCTCTGACTTTGAACCAATCAGATTACTTGATGTAATTTATTTCTACAAATTAATAAACTGAATGTCAAACAGTGTAGATCCTGATCAGATGGCTTCTTCAGAAGCCATCTGATCTGGATCTACACTGTTTCCAAAGATAGGGGTTGTTGTGAACAGCATGATAAGAGTTAAACTATCTCAGTTTGCAATGGCTTGTGTATGCATAACTATCAGATCAATGGTAGAGCAAAGGGCCATAACTCTCAGTCCACTTGCATGATGATATCTGCTAGTTCTTGGTCTGTTACTTGTAATGTTTTATTCAATTCCATTGCTTCAGACAGCTTCACCGCCAGTAAGTGTTTACACTGAAAAAAGAATAGTCTTTTAAAGAAAAATATCACGTTATTTGATACTTACCGTATTCGCCCTATTTGCCGCACATGCTACTATAAGCACACACCAAAGCTATTTTTGGAAAGAAAATAGCCATCGGAAGAGATGGCAAATCCCCCGACCAAAAGCCAATATGGCCTTCAGAAGATTGCTCACCAATAGAAAGTGCACCAGAATTAAACCAGCAATATATCACAAAAGTATTGCAGTTATGGCCATCACAAAATTATACTGTCAGGGGAGATGACTAAAAAACCAGGGCACTCAGAAATGTGGTTCTTGCGCATGAAATGCCTGCTTAAGCTCATGTATTTCTGTACAAAGTACCATCAATATGTCTCAAAAGGTATTGGAGATATGGTGATCACAAGCTGGTGCTACTGTTATCTTGGAAGGGAAGATAACTCAAATACCTCACCTCCAACAGTTGTGGTTCTTGCACATGACATTCCTTCTCTACCTTGTATACAATTGTGCCGAGTTCCTTCAATATATCTCAAAGGGTGTTGGAGTTATGGACATCACAAGGTTATATTGCCAGTGGAGATAACTAAAAAAACAGAGCACCCAGAGTTGTAATTCTTGAGCATGACACACCTGCTTAATCTCATGTACATCTGCATCAAGTACCACCAATATGTCTCAAAGGGTATTTGAGGTACGATGATCACAAGGTTGTCATACTGTTATATTTGAAGGGGAGATAACTCAAATATCCTAGCACCAAGAGTTGTGTTTCTTAGGCATGAAGCGCCGTCTCAACGTTGTATACAATTGTGCCAAGTACCATCAATATATCTCAAAGGGTATTGGAGTTATGGCCATCACAAGGTTATATTGTCAGGGGAGATAATTAAAAAAACTAGGGCACCCAGAGTTGTGTTTCTTGCACGTGACACACCTGCTTAACCTCACGTACAACTGTACCAAGTATCATCAATATATCTCAAAGAGTGTTGGAGATGTGGCCATCACAAGGTAGTGATTCTATATAATTGAGAGGGGAGATAACTAAAAAATCATGGCACCCAGAGTTGTGGTTCTTGTGCATGACACACCGTCTCGGCCTTGTGAACAACTGTGCCAGGTATCATCACTATATCTCAAAGAGTGTTGTAGATGTGGCCATCACAAGGTAGTGATTCTATATTATTGGAAGGGGAGATAACTAAAAAACCATGGCATCCAGAGTTGTGGTTCTTGTGCATGACACACCGTCTCAGCCTTGTGAACAACTGTGCCACGTATCATCAATATATCTTAAAGGGTATTGGAATTATGGCCATCACAAAGTTGTCACTCAATTCTATTGGAAGGGGAGATAACTAAAAACGTATGGCATCCAGAGTTCTGGTTCTTGCGCATGACACGTCATCTCAGCCTTGTGAACAATTGTGCCACGAACCATCAATGACTCTCAAAGGTTATAGGAGTTATGGCCATCACAAGGTTGTCACCCTATTTTATTGGAAGGGGAGATAACTCCAAAACCATGGCAACCAGAGTTATGGTTCTTGTGCATGACATGCCGTCTCAGCCTTGTGAACAACTGTGCCAGGTACCATCAATATATCTCAAAGGGTATTGGAGTTATGGCCATCACAAAGTAGTCATTCTATTTTATTAAAAGGGGAGATAACTAAAAAAGTATGGCATCCAGAGTTCTGGTTCTTGCACATGACACGCCGTCTCGGCCTTGTGAACAATTGTGCCAAGAACCATCAATGAATCTCAAAGGGTATAGAGTTATTGCCATCACAAGGTTGCGTCTACGGACGGACGGACGGACGCACGGACGGACGTTCTCACGAACGGATACTAAAGTGGCTAGGCGTCGGCATATTGACTACTTAAGCGGCAAATTCTCTTAAGCGGCAAGCCGCCTAAGAGCGAATTTTTGCCACTTAAGTACCCAAATAACGGAATAAACCCCATTTGGACTCACGAATGTATACTTAAGTGTCAAACTGTCCAAATTTTTTGCCCCCTAAATGTCGTTTCGTTGGTGCGGACAGACGGACGGACGGACGCCAGGCTAATCGCTATATCCCCCGAACCTATTCGGTCGGGGGATAAAAATGCACAATCGTACACTTTCCAGTAATCTCCCCACAATTTCATATTGAGTTTTGACGCTTTTTTATCATATGTATCTATGCTGAGATTCAACTGGATCTGCAATGTGTCCTAGCTATTTTTTTTTTTTTTTCGTATTGAGTATGCGCTTATTAGGTAGATTTTTATGCCCCCGCATCATATGATGCCGGGGGCATATAGTTTTTCAGTTTTTCGTACGTACGTACGTGTGCACGTGCGTACATGTGTACGTCCGTCTGTATGTGTGTGTGTACGTACGTACGTGATCCTGTAACCTCAGGTTAGAGTTTTTGTAACAGGTAGAGCCTGAACTTTTAGAATGCCTATTTTCCTAACCATTTGATGGAACTGGTTCATCTTTGG
This sequence comes from Lucinisca nassula, assembly GCA_963580285.1. Lineage (NCBI taxonomy): Eukaryota > Metazoa > Mollusca > Bivalvia > Lucinida > Lucinidae > Lucinisca > Lucinisca nassula. The sequence continues at coordinate 1,957,105 of OY757022.1, forward strand.
TATGATGATAGATATAGGTCTAAAGTTTTATTAAGCAATACCCCCACCCATGCCTGTGACCTCAAGGTCAAGGTCACAGACTTAGAAATTTTCAATGTTAAAGACTCAGGTTAAGGTTTTTGTAACAGGTAGACTTGAACATTTTAGAACTCATATTTTCCAAACCATTTGATGGAATTGGTTCATATTTGGTATGATAATAGATATAGGTCCAAAGTTTTATTCAGCGATACCCCCACCCATGCCTTTGGCCTCAAGGTCAAGGTCATTGATTTTGAAATTTTCCATGTTAAAGACTCCAGTTAAGGTATTTGTACCTGGTAAAACCTGAACTTTTATGATGGCTTTGGTTCATATGATGATAGATATAGGTACAATGTTTTATTCAGCAATACCCCCACCCATGCCTATGACCTCAAGGTCAAGGTCACAGACTTAGACAATTTTAATGTGAAAGATTTTAAAGAGCTCAAATTTTCCAAACTATATTATGGATTTGGCTTATGTATGCTTTGATGATAGATACAGGTCCAAATGTTTATTTGGCAATACCCCCACTCATGCCTATGGCTTCAAGGTCAAGGTCACAGACTTAGAAATTTTTAATTAGATAGAGTTGATATTTTCCAAATCGTGTGATGGATTGAGTTGATATTTGGTATGATGTTAGATACCTGTCCATTTTATTCAGCGATACCCCACCCATGCCCATGAGCTCAAGGTCAAGGTCACAGACTTAAAAATTTTTAATTATCCCCTCGCACAACATAGCTCTAGTGTCTATATTTCTTCACTGATTTCAATATAACTTCACACAAATGTTCCTTATGACAATATCTCGAGCGAGTTGACTTTCAAGGTCATGACCTCAAGGTCAAGGTCACTGTGGCTATTTTTAGAAAAACTTTGTCATCCCTCTAGCGCCTACATTTCTTCACCAATTTCAATATAACTTCACATAAATGTTCCTTATAAAAATATCTCGAGCGAGTTCGACTTTCAAGGTCATTGCCTCAAGGTCAAGGTCACTGTGGCTATTCTTAGAAAAACTTTGTCATCGCTCTAGTGCCTACATTTCTTCACTATAACTTCACACAAATGTTCCTTATGACAATATCTCGAGGGAGTTCATCTTATAAAACATAGCGGGTCTGGGGTCAAGGTCAAGGTCACTGTGGCTATTTTTTGAAAAACTTTGTCATTGCTCTAGCGCCTACATTTCTTCACCAATTTCAATATAATTTCACACAAATGTTCCTTATAAAAATAGCTCAAGCAATTTCAACTTTCAAGGTCATGGTCTCAAGGTCAAGGTCACTGTGGCTATTTTTAGAAAAACTTTGTCATCGCTCTAGCACTGACATTTCTTCACCGATTTCAATATAACTTCACACAAATGTTCCTTATGACAATATCTCTAGCGAGTTCCACTTTCAAGGTCAAGGTCACTGTGGCTATTTTTAGAAATACTTTGCCATCGCTCTAGCGCTTACATTTTTTCACCACTTTAGAAAAACTTTGTCATCGCTCTAGCGCCTGCATTTCTTCACTGGTTTCAAAATAACTTCACACAAATGTTCCTTATGACAATACCTTGAACGAGTTTGACTTTCAAGGTCAAGGTCAATGTGGCTATATTTGGAAAAACTTTGTGATTGCTCTAGCGCTTACATTCTTTCACCAATTTCAGTATTACTTCCCACAAATGTTCCTTATGACAATATCTCTAGCAAGTTCCACTTTCAAGGTCAAGGTCACTGTGGCTATTTTTAGAAAAACTTTGTCATTGCCTTAGCGACTACATTTCTTCACTGATTTCAATATAACTTCACACAAATGTTCCTTATGACAATACCTCGAGTAAGTTCGACTTTCAAGGTCAAGGTCACTGTGGCTATTTTTAGAAAAACTTTGTCATTGGTCTAGCGCTTACATTTTTTCACCAATTTCAATATATAACTTCTCACAAATGTTCCTGAAAACAAGGTCACACACAATTTTGTTGCAACATGGATTTTTGGGGTGATGCGGAGCCCTTGGCGGGGGCATCTGTGTCGTCCGGACACATTTCTGGTTTGATACTATTTTGGAAACAAGAGGGCCCAATGGCCCTATATCGCTCACCTGTGTGCCAGAAAATCATTAGTGTAGGAGACCACTTGACATTGCTACATACTAAATATCTAAGCTCAGGCAAAGCGGTGTCCATGCTTATAAACCCTACTGATTTCATTGGGCGACAGGGCTTGAGATGTAATTTCATCTCAATGTCTGGTAAAAGTCCCATAAAATTGGAAGAGACATCTCCAAAATGACCTATACAGTGTTGTCGGGGATGTAAAACCTCAAATCAAACAAAATCTGTGCCTTATGGTTTTGGAGAAAAAGATTTTTTTAAGTTTTTTCCAGTATAAGTCTATAGAAGCTAATGAGCCCTGGGGCTTGGCCAATTTTGACCCAAAGGGCACGGTTGGCAGGATTTATGTAGGCGAACATTTTGTGTTGCTATATACTAAATATCTAAGGTCTGTACTTCATGATTTCAAAGAAGATGTTTCAAGCTTTTTTCCATTATAAGTTTGTTGGAGTTAAGGGGCCACAGGATTTGGACCCCAGGGGCATGATTGGCAGGATTCATGTAGGCGACCACTCGACATTGCTACATGCTAAATACCTAAGCTCTGGGACTTATGGTTTCAGAGAAGAAGATTTTTGAAGATTTTTTTCCCCATTTTAAGTTTTTTTTTTTTCTTTTTTTTTTTTTATTATAAGGGCCCTGTGGTTTCAGAGAAGAAGATTTTTGAAGTTTCTCCAATTGTAAGTCTATGGAAGCTAAAAAACCCTGGGGTGGGGCCAATTTGGATCCCAGGGGCATAACTGGCAGGATTTATGTAGGTGGCCACTTGACGTTGCTACATACTAAAATCTAAGCTCTGGGCCTTATGATTTCATAGAAGAAGATTTTTAAAGTTTTTTTCCATTATAAATCTATTGGAGGTGATGAGCTTGGGCATGGCCAATTTTGACCCAAGGGGCAGGGTTAGCAGGATTTATGTAGCTGGCTATTTTATGTTGCTAGATACTAAATATCTAAGTTCTGTGCTTCACAGTTTCTGTGAAGAAGATTTTTGAAGCTTTTTTCCATTATGAGTCTATGCGAACTAAGGGGCCCAGTGGCGTGGCCCATTTGGACCCCAGAGGCATGATTAGCAGGAAATATGTAGGTGACAACTTGCCGTTGCTACATGCTAAATATCTAAGCTCTGGACCCTGTGGTTTCAGAGAAGAAGATTTTTGAAGTTTTTTTCCATTATGAGTCTATGGGAGCTAAGGGGGTCCAAGGGTGTGGCCCATTTGGACCCCAGGGGCATGATTGGCAGGATTTATGTAGGGGACCACTTGTCATTGCTACATGGTAAATATCTAAGCTCTGGGCCCTGTGGTTTCAGAGAAGAAGATTTTTGAAGCTTTTTTTCCATTATGAGTCTATGGGAGCTAAGGGGCCCCGGGGTGTGGCCCATTTGGACCTCAAGGGCATGAATGGCAGGATTTATGTAGGTGACCACTTGCCATTGCTACATGCTAAATATCTAAGCTCTGAGCCCTGTGGTTTCAAAGAAGATTTTTGAAGTTTTTTTTTCCATTATGAGTCTATAGGAGGCTAGGAGCTAAGGGGCCCCGGGGCGTGGCCCTTTTGGACCCCAGGGGCATGATTGGCAGGAATTATGTAGGTGACCACTTGCCGTTGCTACCTGCTAAATATCTAAGCTCTGGGCGCTGTGGTTTCAGAGAAGAAGATTTTTTAAGCTTTTCTCCATTATGAGTCTATGGGAGCAAAGGAGCCCAGGCGCGTGGCCCATTTGGAACCCAGGGGCATGATTGGCAGGAATTATGTAGGTGACCAATTGCCGTTGCTACATGCTACATATCTAAACTCTGGGCCTTGTGGTTTCAGAGAAGAAGATTTTTTAAGCTTTTTTTTCCATTTTTGTTTTGTTTGTTTGATTTGAGGTTTAACGTCCCCATCAACACTGTAAAGGTCATTTTTGAGACGTTGCTTCCAATTTTGTGGGACTTTTACCCGACATTGAGATGAAATGACATCTCAAGCCCTGTCGCCCAATGAAACCAATAGGGTTTATTAGCATGGACGGTCCGCCTCGCACAGCGGTTCCTGGACAGGCTTAGATCCTCTAAGCGGTTTACCAGTACTAGTGTGGGGGTCGGATTCAGCTCTGCGTGGAAGCATCATGCAGCCCATATATTTCTTCAAGCCCCTATGGGCGGGGGCTGTTTTTTTTTTTCTATTATGAGTCTATGTGAGCTAAGGGGTGCCGGGGCGTGGCCCATTTGGACCCTAGGGGCATGATTGGCAGGAATTATGTAGGTGACCACTTGCCGTTGCTACATGCTAAATATCTAAGCTCTGGGCCCTGTGGTTTCAGAGAAGAAGATTTTTGAATCTTTTTTTCCATTATGAGTCTATGGGACTAAGGGGCCCGGGGCGTGGCCAATTTGGACCCCACAGGCATGATTGGCAGGATTTATGTAGGTGACCACTTGCCATTGCTACATGCTAAATATCTAAGCTTTGGGCCCTGTGGTTTCAGAGAAGAATAATTTTGAAGCGTTTTTTTTTCCATTATGAGTCTATAGGAGCTAAGGGGCCCCGGGGCGTGGCCCTTTTGGACCCAAGGGGCATGATTAGCATTATGTAGGTGACCACTTGCCGTTGCTATGTGCTAAATATCTAAGCTCTGGGCGCTGTGATTTCAGAGATGAAGATTTTTTAAGTTTTTTTCCATTATGAGTCTATGGGAGCAAAGGGGCCCCGGCGCGTGGCCCATTTGGAACTCAGGGGCATGATTGGCAGGAATTATGTAGGTGACCAATTGCTGTTGCTACATGCTAAATATCTAAACTCTGGGCCCTGTGGTTTTAGAGAAGAAGATTTTTTAAGCTTTTTTTCCATTATGAGTCTATGGGAGCTAAGGGGCCCTGGGGCGTGGCCCATTTGGACCCTAGGGGCATGATTGGCAGGATTTATGTAGGTGACCACTTGCCATTGTTACATGCCAAATACCTCAGCACTGGGCACTGTGGTTTCAGAGAAGAAGATTTTTGAAGCTTTTTTCCATTATGAGTCAATAGGAGCTAAAGGGCCCCGGGGCGTGGCCCGTTTTGACCCCAGGGGCATGATTGGCAGGATTTATGTAGGTGACCATTTGCCGTTGCTGCATGCTAAATATCTAAGCTCTGGGCCCTGTGGTTTCCGTGAAGAAGATTTTTGAAGCTTTTTGTTCCATTATGAGACTATGGGAGCGAAGGGGCCCCGGGGCGTCGCCAATTTGGAACCCAGGGGCATGATCGGCAGGAATTATGTAGGTGACCACTGGCCGTTGCTACATGCTAAATATCTAAGCTCTGGGCCCTGTGGGTTCAGAGAAGAAGATTTTTGAAGCTTTTTTTTCCATTATGAGTCTATGGGAGCTAAGGGGCCCCAGGGTGGGGCCAATTTGGACCCCAGGGGCATGATTGGCAGGAATTATGTAGGTGACCACTTCCCGTTGCTACATGCCAAATATCTCAGCTCTGGGCCCTTTGGTTTCAGAGAAGAAGATTTTTGAAGCTTTTTCTTATTATGAGTCTATAGGAGCTAAAGGGCTACGGGGCGTGGCCCGTTTGGACCCCAGGGGCATGATTGGCAGGAATTATGTAGGTGACCACTTGCCATTGCTACATGCTAAATATCTAAGCTATGGGCCCTGTGGTTTCTGAGAAGAAGATTTTTGAAGCTTTTTGTTCAATTATGAGTCTATCGGAGCTAAGGGGCCCCAGGGCGTGGCCAATTTGGACCCTAGGGGCATGATTGGCAGGAATTATGTAGGTGACCACTTCCCGTTGCTACATGCCAAATATCTCAGCTCTGGGCCCTTATGAGTCTATAGGAGCTAAAGGGCTCCGGGGCGTGGCCCGTTTGGACCCCAGGGGCATGATTGGCAGGATTTATGTAGGTGACCACTTGCCATTGCTACATGCTAAATATCTAAGCTTTGGGCCCTGTGGTTTCAGAGAAGAAGAATTTTGAAGCTTTTTTTCCATTATGAGTCTATAGGAGCTAAGGGGCCCCGGGGCGTGGCCCGTTTGGACCCCAGGGGCATGATTGGCAGGAATTATGTAGGTGACCACTTGCCATTGCTACATGCTAAATATCTAAGCTATGGGCCCTGTGGTTTCTGAGAAGAAGATTTTTGAAGCTTTTTGTTCCATTATGAGTCTATCGGAGCGAAGGGGCCCCAGGGTGTGGCCAATTTGGACCCCAGGGGCATAATTGGCAGGAATTATGTAGGTGACCACTGGCCGTTAATACATGCTAAATATCTAAGCTCTGGGCCCTGTGGTTTCAGAGAAGAAGATATTTTAATTTTTTCCCATTGTAAGTCTATGGGAGCTATATGTTGCCATGGCAACCAGAATTCCAATCTGATCAGCCCAAAAACCTTATGCAGCCTTTCCCCCTACCTGATGATGCTTCTCATGAAATTTGATCAAGATTGACCATGGGGTATTAGAGATATACTTATTTGAAATTGTTTACGGACGCACGCACGCACGCACAACGGACGACGGACAAAAAGTGATCACAAAAGCTCACCTTGTCACTACGTGACAGGTGAGCTAAAAACTAAATGCATCGTGCGGTAAATAGGTTGAATACAGTGAAATCGCAAATAAAAAATATTTTCATATTGTGAAAAAATACAGTATTTTCATACAAGAGGGCCCAATGGCCCTATATCGCTCACCTGTGTACCAGAAAATCATTAGTGTAGGAGACCACTTGACATTGTTAAATACTAAATATCTAAGCTCAGGCAAAGCAGTGTCCATGCTTATAAACCCTATTGGTTTCGTTGGGCGACAGGGCTTGAGATGTAATTTCATCTCAATGTCTGGTAAAAGTCCCACAAAATTGGAAGAGACATCTCCAAAATGACCTATACAGTGTTAACAGGGATGTAAAACCTCAAATCAAACAAATTCTGTGCCTTTGGTTTTGGAAAAGAAGATCTTTTTAAGTTTTTTCCAGTATACGTCTATAGAAGCTAATGAGCCCTGGGGCTTGGCCAATTTTGACCCAAAGGGCATGGTTGGCAGGATTTATGTAGGCAGCCATTTTGTGTTGCTATACACTAAATATCTAAGGTCTGTATTTCATGGTTTCAAAGCAGATGTTTGAAGCTTTTTTCCATTATAAGTTTGTTTGAGTTAAGGGGCCACAGGATTTGGCCAATTTGGATCCCAGGGGCATGATTGGCAGGATTCATGAAGGCGACCCCTTGACATTGCTACATGCTAAATACCTAACCTTTGGGACGTATGGTTTCAGAGAAGAAGATTTTTGAAGATTTTTTTCTCCATTTCAAGTTTTTTTTTTTTTGTGGGTGTGTTTTTTTTTGTTTTGTTTTTATCATAAAGGCCCTGTGCTTTCAGAGAAGAAGATTTTTTAAGTTTTTCCAATTGTAAGTCTATGGAAGCTAAAGAGCCCTGGGGTGTGGTCAATATGGATCCCAGGGGCATAACTGGCAGGATTTATGCAGGTGGCCACTTGACATTGCTACATACTAAAAATCTAACCTCTGGGCCTAATGGTTTTATAGAAGAAGATTTTTTAAGTTTTTCTTCAATTATAAGTTTATTGGAGCTGATGAGCTCGGCTTGGCCAATTTTGACCCCAGGGGCAGGGTAAGCAGGATTTATGTAGCTGGCTATTTTATGTTCCTAGATACTAAATCTCTAAGTTCTGTGCTTCACAGTTTCTGAGAAGAAGATTTTTGAAGCTTTTTTCCAATATGAGTCTATTGGAGCTAAGGGGCCCCAGGGTTCGGCCCATTTGGACCCCAGGGGCATGATAAGCAGGAAATATGTAGGTGATCACTTGTCATTGCTACATGCTAAATATCTAAGCTCAGGGCCCTGTGGTTTCAGAGAAGATTTTTTAAGCTTTTTTCCATTATGAGTCTATGGGAGCTAAGGGGGGCCCTGGGGCGTGGCCCGTTTGGACCCGAGGGGCATGATTGGCAGGATTTATGTAGGTGACCACTTGCCATTGCTACATGCTAAAGATCTAAGCTCTGGGCCCTGTGGTTTTAGAGAAGAAGATTTTTGAAGCTTTTTTCCATTACGAGTCTATGGGAGCTAAGGGGCCCCGGGGCGTTGCCAATTTGGACCCCAGGGGCATGAATGGCAGGATTTATGTAGGTGACCACTTGCCATTGCTACATGCTAAATATCTAAGCTCTGGGCCCTGTGGTTTCAGAGAAGAAGATTTTTGAAGCTTTTTTTCCATTATGAGTCTATAGGAGCTAAGGGGCCCCGGGGCATGGCCCGTTTGGACCCCAGGGGCATGATTGGCATGATTTATGTGGGTGACCACTTGCTGTTGCCACGTGCTAAATATCTAAGCTCTGGGCCCTGTGGTTTCAGGGAAGAAGATTTTTGAAGCTTTTTCCAATTATGAGTCTATGGGAGCAAAGGGGCCCTGGGGCGTGGCCAATTTGGAATCCCAGGGCATGATTGGCAGGAATTATGTAGGTGACCAATTGCCGTTGCTTCACGCTAAATATCTAAGCTCTGGGCCCTGTGGTTTCAGAGAAGAAGATTTTTGAAGGTTTTTTTGTCCATTATGAGTCTATAGGAGCTAAGGGGCCCCGGGCGTGGCCCATTTGGACCCGAGGGGCATGATTGGCAGGATTTATGTAGGTGACCACTTGCCATTGCTACATGCTAAATATCTCAGCTCTCGGCCCTGTGGTTTCAGAGAAGAAGCTGTTTGAACTTTTTTCCATTATGAGTCTATAGGAGCTAAGGAGCCCCAGGGCGTGGCCGTTTGGACCCCAGGGGCATGATTGACAGGAATTATGTAGGTGACCACTTGCCGTTGCTACATGCTAAATATCTAAGCTCTGGGCCCTGTGGTTTCAGAGAAGAAGATTTTTGAAGCTTTTTTTTTTTCCATTATGAGTCTATGGGAGCTAAGGGGCCCCGGGGTGTGGCCAATTTGGACCCCAGGGGCATAACCTGCAGGAATTATGTTGGTGACCACTTGCCTTTGCTACATGCTAAATATCTTAGCTCTGGCCCCTGTGGTTTCAGAGAAGAAGATTTTTGAAGCTTTTTTCAATTATGAGTCTATGGGAGCGAAGGGGCCCCGGGGCGTGGCCCATTTGGACCCCAGGGTCATGATTGGCAGGAATTATGTAGGTGACCACTTGCTGTTGCTACATGCTAATTATCTAAGCTTTGGGCCCTGTGGTTTCAGAGAACAAGATTTTTGAAGCTTTTTTTTCCATTATGAGTCTATGGGAGCTAAGGGGGTCCAAGGGTGTGGCCCATTTGGACCCCAGGGGCATGATTGGCAGGATTTATGTAGGGGACCACTTGTCATTGCTACATGGTAAATATCTAAGCTCTGGGCCCTGTGGTTTCAGAGAAGAAGATTTTTGAAGCTTTTTTTCCATTATGAGTCTATGGGAGCTAAGGGGCCCCGGGGTGTGGCCCATTTGGACCTCAAGGGCATGAATGGCAGGATTTATGTAGGTGACCACTTGCCATTGCTACATGCTAAATATCTAAGCTCTGAGCCCTGTGGTTTCAAAGAAGATTTTTGAAGTTTTTTTTTCCATTATGAGTCTATAGGAGGCTAGGAGCTAAGGGGCCCCGGGGTGTGGCCCATTTGGAACCCTGGGGCATGATTGGCAGGAATTATGTAGGTGACCACTTGCCATTGCTACATGCTAAATATCTAAGCTCTGGGCCCTGTGGTTTCAGAGAAGAAGATTTTTGAAGCTTTTTTTCCATTATGAGTCTATGGGAGCTAAGGGGCCCAGGGGTGTGACCAATTTGGACCCCAGGGGCATGATTGGCAGGAGTTATGTAGGTGACCACTTGCCGTTGCTACATGCTAAATACCTAAGCACTGGGCCCTGCGGTTTCAGAGAAGAAGATTTTTTAAACTTTTTTTTTCCATTATGAGTCTATGGGAGCGAAGGGGCCCCAGGGCATGGCCCATTTGGTACCCAGGGGCATAATTGGCAGGAATTATGTAGGTGACCACTTGCCGTTGCTACATGCTAAATATCTAAGCTCTGGGCTCTGTGGTTTCTGAGAAGAAGATTTTTGAAGCTTTTTTTTCCATTATGAGTCTATAGGAGTTAAGGGGCCCCGGGATGTGGCCAATTTGGACCCCAGGGGCATAATTGGCAGGAATTATGTAGGTGACCACTTGACATTGTTACAAGCTTAATATCTAAGCTCTGGGCCCAGTGGTTTCAGAGAAGAAGATATTTTAAGTTTTTCCCGTTGAAAGTCTATGGGAGCTATATGTTGCCATGGCAACCAGAATTCCAATCTGATCAGTCCAAAAACCTTATGCAGCCTTTCCCCCTACCTGATGATGCTTCTCATGAAATTTGATCAATATTGACCATTGGGTATTAGAGATATACTCATTTGAAATTGTTTAAGGACGCACTGACGGACGGACGCACGGACGGACGCACGCACGACGGACGACGGACAAAAAGTGATCACAAAAGCTCACCTTGTCACTACGTGACAGGTGAGCTAATTAAGAAAAATAACATGACCACTGTAATGAGGCTTTGTTTTGTTTTGTTTGTTTGATTTGAAGTTTAATGTCCCTGTCAACACTGTAAAGGTCATTTTGGAGACGGTGCTTCCAATTTTGCGGGACTTTTACCCAACATTGAGATGAAATGACATGTCAAGCCCTGCCGCCCAATGAAACCAATAGGGTTTATAAGCATGGACGGACCGACTCACACTGCATTGCCTGGGCAGGCTTAGATCCACTAAGCGGTTTACCAGTACTCGTGTGCGGGACGGTTTCAGCTCTGCGTGGAAGCATCATGTGCAGCCCATCTATTTCTTCAAGCCCCGATGGGAGGGGGCTAACGGTAATGAGGCAGTTCTAATGTAAAATTAAGAAAAATATCACTATTTTTCTTCAGTAAAGTGTCATTTTTGGGATAAAAAAATGTACAATACTCAAGGATGAGTTATCATAATGCTGAATAAGTCGTAATGGTTTAGCATTTAAAACAGCCTAACCCTAACCCGAAGCCCCGTTTTTGGATTTACATCTATCTATTGTAGATGGATTTGTTTCGTGCAAAATTTATGATAAACGCGATGACTTTGATTTTGAGATTGTAAATTTTCCTTTTTTGGATGGTGATGTTCCTCGTGCGCCATCCTATGGCGTTTATATTTCGCAATTAATTCGATTTGCTAGAGTGTGTAGTCATGTAACTGACTTCAACACTCGTAATAAATTATTAACGGCTAAACTCCTTAATCAGGGTTATAGGTACCATAAACTACGCAAAGCCTTTTCAAAATTTTATAGACGCCATTCTGATTTAATTTCAAAATTCAATATTGGACTTAAATCTCTTCTGCAACAAGGTCTATCGGAACCCGAATTTTATGGTGACTTAGCATATAAATTCAGAAAAATATATAACCGCAATGACTTCAGCACCCAATTTCGTAAAATCATTCTTCGATATAAAAAGATTGGGTACAACATGGATATTATACGACAGACTGCATGCATGGTAGTTAACCCAATCACGGTTGGCAACTTTGCTTCCCTCTTTAATTGCACGCCGGTGGGCCAGGCCTCAGATTCTATGACGGCTCCAACGTAAAGGCTTATTGAAAATTAGAGAGATAATGTCGGTTGGTGCCTGATGCTCTGTCTCTGGTCGGGCTCATCGGAGTCTAACTGTTGGTTTTCTTTTGCTCCAGCATTTCAGTGGTTTCTTGCTGTCGAGTCCTCACCGTTGTCTCACCTCTGTGGTTCTTTGATTTTTGTGTTCACGGAGATGTTGCACTGATGAGTTAGGAGGCCTTCATGCGGACTGAACAAATTATTTGTCTAAATCGCGACGGAAGTAAGGGCGAGGATTGTGGCCACGTAAAATCGATTTAAGCCCCCCAGTGGAAATCTTCCACTGACCGTTCCAAGGCGGCTCTTCTGTGGCGATTTATTTATGTTGTTGTTTGTTACTTACTGTGTGTATCACTTGTGTCTTTTGGTTTTGGATGGCCATATGGCCATTTTGTGGGAAAGTAACTGTCCTTATGGCCTTCCTTTGTTTAGGTTTCCATTATGGTCTGGTCGCTTAATGTTTGTATTTCTTTCCCTTTGGTGTCTTTTATGGGTGGAGTAAGTTAATTGTATCAATTCCTGATCTTTGTTTTACTTCTACTTTGCAATAATTGCTGCATGTCAGAAGTTATATTTTCATTAAAGAAATCATTACGTAAACATGCCTATACAAATACATTGTACATTTTATCGCCGAAAAAATGAAAATTTTTAGATGAAAAAATTGTGATATTTTTCTTATTTTAGCTCAAAATATAGATTGTGGGTACTCGTTAGAACCGCCTCATTGAGGCGGTTCTAATGAGTACCCACACTCTATATGTTAGAGCAGGACTAAGAAAAATAAGGTTTACCCCTGTAAACCCCAGTTTCACTATATAAAAGTGGGGTTCGAGGGGGTCAAAATTATATAGGTGTGTTTTCGTGATGGATGCATTTTCATTAGATCAGCTCGTGGCAATAGAGGTCATCAATTAAATGAATGGAATAAATACTAAAATTGAGGCTGGTACTTGCTCATGTTGTGCTTGGTGTCCAAAGGGTAAAAATTCTTAACTATAAAGAATGGCTTAACCCATTGTAGGCAGGAAAGCCCTAAAGGGATACCTTGGCAAACAGTGCAGGCCCAGATCAGACACCGCAGAATGCAGCGTTTGATCAGGGCCTGCACTATTTGCTAACAGAATTTTCCAGCAAAAACAGAATAAGAACGAAAAACTAATCCTACCACCCCTTATATGACAAATGGACCTGTCCAACATATAGTAATGGAAGAGTCCACCAGTATACAATGGGTTAATAGATATATGAGTCACATCACAAGAAAATCTTTGTTTTAGATTTCTCACCAAGTATTAACCTTTACCATTCTCTGGGTAAATTCAGCAGATGACAATTATTGACATTTTTTTCATGTTTTTTTTTTTTTCAGAAGACAAGATCTGACATTTCATGCAAATTGTCTCCCTTCCAAGATAAGACCTGTTGCCGGACAGGATAGTCACTGGAAGTCAAGCTTTGACTCAGTTGCCCAAAGGCAAATTTTCAGACCCATAACAGAAACAAAGTCACAAAGAAAGAATCCAGTGCTATATCAATATAGTTATATCAAAATCTATCAATAAATGTAGCCGCTAGACCCAAGTTTTTCTAAAAATAGCCACAGTGACCTTGACCTTAGGACCCTGAAAGTCAAATTCCCTTGAGATATTATCATACCCAACATTTGTATGAAGTTATAGAGTGATGACAATGTTTTTTTTTTTAAATAGCCACACTGTCCTTAACCTTGAGGTCATGACCTTGAAAGTCAAACTCGCTCGAGATATTATCATAAGCAACATTTGTGTAAAGTTATGGCAAAATTCATCAACAAATGAAGCCCATACAGCAATGACAAAGTTATTCTGAAAATAGTCAGTGACCGTGACTTCTACCTCAGGACCCTGAAAGACAAAACTGCTCAAGGTACTATCATACCCAACATTTGTGTGAAGTTATATTAAAATCTATCAATAACTATAGGTGCTGGAGTGATGACAAAGTTTTTCTAAAAATAGCCACAGTGACCTTGACCATGAGGTCATGACCTTGAAAGCTGAACTCGCTTGAGATATTATCATAATATGCAACATTTGTGTGAATTTATAAAAATCCGTCACTTAATGTAGGCCCTGGAGCGATGACAAAAGTTTTTCTAAAAATAGCCATAGTGACCTTGACCTTGAGGTCATGACCTTGAAAGTCAAACTTGCTGGAGATATTATCATAAGCAACATTTGTGTGAAGTTATATTAAAATATGTCAATAAATGTAGGCGCTAGAGCAATGACAAAGTTTTTCTTAAGATAGCCACATTGACCTTGACCTTGAGGTCATAACCTTGAAAGTCGAACTCACTCAAGAAATTTAAAGCAGTATCTATCACTATTCCAAGTCTCTTGTAAATTCGTCTGAAGGCAGCCAAGTAATGATCTTAAATCTTCAGTGTCCTGTAAAAGTCCTTAGTTTGTGACTTTGACCCAAAGGTCACGGTCATGTATGATGATGCTGCTGATAAAAACTTTCGACTAGTACCTATCACCAGCCCAAGTATGAACTAAATCAAAAGGTTAATAAGTAATGAGCTCCTACAAACTTTAACACAAAAACTTTACATAAGATTTCTAAGTCAGTGAACTTGACCCCAAGGTTATGGTCATGAGCGCTGATGCTGCTGTTAAAAATTTGAGACAAGTATCTATAACCATACTGAGTATAAACTAAATCCATCCAAAGATAAAGAAGTACTGAGCTCCTAAAAACTTTAACACAAAAAAAATAACATTAAAATTTTAAGTCTGTGACCTTGACCTTAAGGCCACGGTCATGAGTGCTGATACTGCAGATAAAAACTTTAGCCCAGTATCTATCAAAATACCAAATATGAACTTAATTCATGTTCACATAAAGAAGTAATGAGCAATTAAAAAAAATTAACGCAAAAACTTTAACATTTGTTGACGCTGACACCGACGCCGGGGCTAGTAGAATAGCTTACCGCAACTTCGTTCCGGTGAGATAAAAACTGGATTTGACAACTCATGCAAATTGTCTCCAAATCCTGTTTTCAGGGACAAATAAGCAAAGTATTTCAAAGTGTCGTCTGCTGGAAACTAGAAATGTGTCAATAGGACACAGATGCCCCCACCCAAGGGCCCAAAACAATAGCTTAGTCGGACTTTGAAAAGTGTCCTTGAGGTCATGAGTACAGGTGGGAGTATTGCGGACTAAACCTTTGAACAAATATTTATCATCATACCAAATATGAACCAAATCCATCAAATGATTTGGAAACATTTGAGCTCTAAAAAACTTAAATATTAAAAATTTCAAAGTCAATGACCTTCACCTTAAGGTCATGGGAAGTGTTGAGGGGGGGGGGGGGGTGGGGGTATGGCTGAATGAAACTTTGGTCCTATATCTATCACCATTCCAAATATGAAACAAATTGATCATATGGTTTGGAAAATATGTGCTCTAAAATACTTAACATCAAAAAATTCTAAGTCAGTGACCTTGACTTTGAGGTCAGGGCTGTGGGTACAGCTAAATAAAACTTTGAACCTGTAACTATTATCATACCAAATATGAATCAAATAAATAATATGGTTTGGAAAATATCAGCTCTTGAAATACTTAAAATTAAAAAATTTCTAAGTTTGTGACCTAGACCTTGAGGTCATGTGCATGGTAGCATTGGTAGGAGTAGGGCTAAATATCACTTTGGACCTGTATCTATCATCATACCAAATACAAACCCAAAATATGAACTCTTAAAAAAATTAACATTAAAAACTATTTTTTTTTTTTTCGGGGATTATGGTTAATTCTCTCAGCAATGGAAGCGACTTTTGGTCTTTACAACCATAGTGGAGACACAATCAGAGATAAATAAATTGTGCTTTGACTGCGATTCGAACCCACGCACAGATGCGGCGGCGTCGCCTAGCACTGCAGTGGCCAACGTCCTTAACCACTGCGCTAAAGAGGCATCCCCAAAAAAGGATGCTCATAAAGTGCATATAAGGCTATCCGGCACTGCAGTACACTCTATATATAGGGGTTTATTTGTTACTATTTTATTTATTTTTTTTTTCGGGATTATGATTAATTCTCTCAGCAATGGAAGCGGCTTTTTGTCTTCATTATGGTTGTAAAGCCGAAAAGTCGCTTCAATTGCACCTTAGTTGTTCGCAAATACATTAATCAGGTTTTCTCAAGATGCGGCTCACATGAGATCCAAAAACAAAGAAATCCCATACCATTACATGGTCTTCTTTCTTTAAAACTGAAAATAGACAAGTAAATACACAAAATGTATTGGGTATAATGTAAAAGGAAATGTAAGCAATAACCCTTGTCCTGCTGAATGAATTAATTTTGTCACACCCTTTTCTGGCAATCAACCAATCAAATTACTGAATCTGATGTAGTCAATTAAATTCCCAAATTGAAAGACAAACAGTGTTGATCCTGATCAGATGGCTTCTTCTGGATCGGCACTGTTTGCACTGGTAAGGGTTATCTTGTTCGGCAGGACAAGGGTTAAATAGATCTGCTTAATTAACCCATTTTGTACCAGAAACCTCAAAACGTGTACCCTGGCAAACAGTGCAGGCCCAGATCGGAATGTGGCGTCTGATCAGGGTCTTCACTGTTTGCGAAAAGTTAAGCCATTTTCCAAATAAATTTTGAAGAAAACACAAGCTGACATCCCTTAATTTTGAAATGGACTCCTGGTATATATAAGGAGGAAGATTCCATTTGGTACAAAAAAGGTTAATGTGATGTAGTCATTTAAATTCCCAAATTGAATGACAAACAGTGTTGATCCTGATCAGATGGCTTCTGGATCTACACTGTTTGCACTGGTAAGGGTTATCATGTTCAGCAGGACAAGGGTTAAATAGATCTGCTTAACCCATTGTATACTAGTGGACTCTTCCATTGCTATATGTTGGACAAGTCCATTTGTCATATAAGGGCTGCCAGGCCTATTTTTATTCTATTTTTGATGGACAAATCTGTTAGCAAATAGTGTAGGCCCTGATCAGCGTCTGATCTGGGCCTACACTGTTTGCCCAGGTACCCTTTTAGGGGTTTCCCACATACAATAGGTTATAGTGGGAAAAGGGGATAGAGAAAATTTATGAGGTCCAAAGAGCCTCTGACAGAATCATCTTAGTGAAGCTTGAAGTGGGCCAACATGTGGTTACCTTTCTGTCTGTGGCCCCTGCCCATCGGGGCTTGGAGAAATAGATTCGGCAGCATAGTGCTTCCACTCAGAGTTGAAATGGACTGCACATGAGTACTGGTAAACTGCTTAGAAGGTCTAAGCCTGCCCAAGCGTAGTGGTGCGAGTCGAACTGTCCATGCATATAAAACTTTTAGGTTTCATTGACGGGCAAGGCTTGAGATATCATTTCAACTCAATGTCGGGTAAAAGTCCCACAAAATTTGAGCAACATCTCCAAAATGATAAATAGTGTTGACGGGGACGTTAAACCTCAAGTCAAACAAACATCACGCAGTTGGTCAAAACAGAGGTAATTAATTTCATCACATAGACCACACTGTGGGGCATACACAGACAGAGGTTTTGTTGTTCCCAGGGTCAGAACTCCCGATCCAATGCGGAGATTGGAATGGCCACATATCGTCTGCTGAGTGCAATAACGGTGTAACTGACATTTTGGCCAAAATAGTTTTTTTGCATAAATGGGTGCCTTAGGACTTGACACACTTGGTAAATAAGTTCTACAGCTGGATTCTGCCTCAATCATGATTTATTTCAGCATTTTGGATTTTTTTTGTCAGTTACACCGTTTTTGCGCTGACGTTTAGAAAAAAAGTTGGCGCAAAAACAGTGTAAGTGCACTTACCCCATTTTTGCGCCAAGTTTTTTAATACCTCAAGAATATTGAATCCTGCTGCTTGATATTTCAGAATAAGCATGTAAGTACCATGCAGAATGGATAAAATGTGACCTATTACCTACCAAGTGCCTTTAATTTACTGCTTTACCATGTAAAAGGCAAAGAAATAAGGTTTGTGCATTTACATCGTTTTAGCGCTGGACGCACTTACACCGTTTTTGCACCAAAAAAGTTGAAAAAACACTTGGCGCAGAAATGGTGTATCAACCCTTAAATGCTAAATATTTCTTTTCAAATGTCATTTATTCAACAATAAACACCACACACAAATGAAAGAAGTTGCCATGAAGTTAAGAAACCAGCTTATAGTTTGGTTTTCTATGCCATTCTTTACTAAAACAGTTTTTTGTCTCTCCTGAAAAGTTGCCATTTTGCACTTACATCGTTATTGCACTCAGCAGACGATATAGGCTGTGCAGGCACTGGATACAGGGAAGTGCATGGTGGGATTGGGGTTGGTAGACCTGAACTAGACAAAGTGCCCAGTGGGGCACGTATACCCCCGGCCAGGGCCATCGCCTCAGCTGAAACAAGAACTACAAAGGGAAATAACTCTAAAAGGCCTGACCCCTTGGCCCTTATTTTCTTTCCCACAATACAAGTAGTCATACTGATCATGTGTGCAAAATTTCAAGTTTCTATGTGAAGCAGTTCCTGAGATATCTTTTGACGCAAAATAATTGTTTACGGACACACAGACAGACGGAAAAGACAAAAACTATATACCCCCATTGCATACTTTGTATGCCGGGGGTATAACAAGATGTTGAGGGTGAGTAGATTCTAGAGTATGCCCTAGCATCTGACCTGCTTCTTGGAAACCCATGTTTCAAGAAGCGGGACAGCCATCTTATCACATTCAAGTCAGGAAGTGCAACGACAAAGATAGAGTTCATCCTTTTCAATAACCTTGTCACCGATGTTAAAGTGATCCCTGGTGAGGAAGTAGCCCTGCAACATCCGCTACTTGTATGCGACATGAGAATTGATGTGCCACCTATCCTCAAGCGCAAGTTAACCCCCAAACTTAAAGTTTGGAAACTTAACCCTTATCTTGCTGTTCACAACAACCTGTATCTTTGCAAACAGTGTAGATCCAGATCAGATGGCTTCTGAAGAAGCCATCTGATCAGGATCTACACTGTTTGACATTCAGTTTATGAATTTGTGGCAATAAATCACATCAAGTAATTTGATTGGTCGAGAGACAGAAATGGGTGTAGCTTAAATGAATATTCAGCAAGATAAGGGTTAAAGACCCACAGACGAAAAATTATTTCCAGGAGGTTTTCAACCTGCAGGTGTAGCTGATGCTACGACTGAGGATATATGAGGTAGCACAACTTGGCCCCACCTTTGTGGGAGGGGAACTTGTCATTGTGAAACCTGGTGGTGGAATGAGCACATTGATAAGGTCATTGCAGCCAATCAGCAAGCTTTTAAGGTATGGATGACTGCTAAAGGTACTAAGGTATCCTACAATGCGGCTAAACGCATTGCCAGATGTGCTCGACAAGAAGCAACAAGGAGATATACAAGAATATTGACCCTCGAAGTATAGTGCCTTACTAACCAGTTGAGAAGAAAGAATGCTGATGTTGTAGGTGACAAACCAGTAAAGAATGATGCAGGGGAGATGTCAATGAGTGAAGACTCAAAGCAGAGGGCCTGGTTAGAACACTACCAAAGGCTACTGAATGGTGAGTTTGACTGGGACCCAGACCACCTGTCTGATGAACCCCCAGCAGAAGGACTGCCCATCCCAATCACTACTGATATGGTTCAGAAGGCTATCTCTCAGATGAAAGCTGGCAAAGCACCGCAGTGGGTGACAAGGGCACCTCGATGATCCGTTTCATTGTCTCTACAAGGGCAAGGGCAGTGCATTGGACAGGGGCAACAACTGGGGTCTCAAGCTGACAAAGCAGGTCATGACAGTCCTGGAGAGGATTGTGGCTGGCCTCATCAGACAGTTGGTGTCAATCGATGATTGCCAGTTTGGCGTCCTCCCAGGCAGCGGCACAACAGAAGCAGCTGCCAACAAGAGACTCAACATGGCTTTCGTTGACCTGGAGAAAGCAATTGATCGAGTGCCTCAGAAGGTCATCAGGGGGACCATAAGAAACCTTGGAGAGGATGAGGGGATTGTGTGACTGGTCCAGGGAATTCATGCTAATGTGAGCAACCTGGAAGGGGCCCACTTATGTGGATGTTGCCCCTGTACCTGCATGTTAATCAAAAATGATGATGATGATGAATAATGATTAAGATTACTGCTATAGAAGGAAATAATAATAGGGAAACTTTCCATGACTGAAAAAAACGACAGTTTGTTTACCATGGCTGATTGAAACCTCTTTCTTGTGTGCCAAGGGAAATTTTTCTATAGCGTCAATTACATAGAGGATCTTACATGAGTGTCCATGTATTATTGGATTTATTAAACGAGTTGAGGAAAAGGGATAAAATGCGAGGCTTTGCAGAGCATTTTATCCCTTTTCCGCAAAGCCTCACATTTTATCCCTTTTCGCCAACTCGTTTAATAAATTCAATAATACATGAGCACGAATGCAAGATTCTTTTTATCATATGACATTTAAAACACATTTTATTCACGACTGTTTAAAAAATAGCAATATTCCGCCATTATTAAACACGACGTCGTTAAGAAAGTCGCATGTGTAACGTTACGGGACGTATCTAGCTAGTTTGCATATTTAATCCACTTGTGAATTATCGAAAATATTACATGGCGTTATTACATTCTCAGACGCAACGTCATATGATAAAAGTAATTTAGGGAGATTTTCTTGTTTTATCTTGAAAATACATTTTGCTGTACTTTGAAAGTGCCGTCTGCAAGAGTGATTTGTGTTTCAGTTAACCCTTACCTTGCTGTTCATGACAACCCCTTTCTTTGGAAACTGTGTAGATGCAGATCAGATGGCTTCTGAAGAAGCCATCTGATCAGGATCTACACTGTTTGACATTCAGTTTATGAATTTATAGGAATAAATAACATCAAGTAATCTGATTGGTTCAAAATCAGAAATGGGTGTGGCTAAACTGAATATTCAGCAAGTGAAGGGTTAAGAATTAAAAACTTAAAAGTACCAGCTGACTGAAACCTCATACATACGCTCATATCACAAAAACAGGCAATTACCTGAGAAACTATAAGCAAGACATTTACAAAAATGGCTTGATGTGAAACAGGTGCACCAGAACAGTGCACCAGAACTACCAACTATCTAAAAACTGCGACATTTACCTGAGAATCTGTAAGCTTGACAGGTACAATAATGGCTTGATGTGAAACAGGTGCCTAGCTACCTTAAAATTGTGATATTTACCCGAGAATCTGTAAGCTGGACAGGTACAATAATGGCTTGATGTGAAACAGGTGTATGGTGTACCAGAACTGCCAACAACCTAAAAACTGTGATATTTACCTGAGAATCTGTATGCTGGACAGGTACAATAATGGCTTGATGTGAAACAGGTGTATGGTGTACCAGAACTGCCTACAACCTAAAAACTGTGATATTTACCTGAGAATCTGTATGCTGGACAGGTACAATAATGGCTTGATGTGAAACAGGTGTATGGTGTACCAGAACTGCCTAACACCTGCAATCAAAAATCAAGGAAAACAGTTTTAATACTTCAGATGCAGAGAAAAACTACATTTGCAAATGCTGTCTGCTGAATCTTCTTACAACTTTTCAAAAATATTTTTGCATACAGGCAAACAGTGTGAACCCAGATCAGACTGCACCTTTGGGAGCAGTCTGATCTGGGTCCACAATGTTTGCAAAAATGACTTTTAAGGTAACTGTCAGACAACAAAGCAGACAACAATTGTCGTGATTGGCATTTAATGGGGAAATGGACACACCTGAGATAGTTTGAACTGTTTTTTTTTTGTTGTTGTTGACTATTGGCCAACCAATTAACAACCCAGTTAACAATAATGCAGTGCGTATATTGACAGTAAACCCATATTTTATACAGGAAACCCCCAAAACAGGAACCCCCCCCACCCCCCCCCCCAAAAAAAAACGAGGGCCCAATGGCGCTACATCGCTCACCTGTGTACCAGAAAATCATAAGTGTACGAGACCACTTGACATTGCTACATACTAAATATCTGAGCTCTGGGCCTTATGGCTTTGGAGAAGATTTTTAATTTTTTTCCAGTATAAGTCCATAGGTCAATTTTGACCCAAAGGGCATGGTTGGCAGGATTTATGTAGGCAACCATTTTATGTTGCTATATACTAAATACCTAAGGTTTGTACTTCATGGTTTCAGAGAAGAAGATTTTTAAAGCTTTTTCTTTTTCCATTATAAGTTTATTGGAGTTAAGAAGCCACAGGATTTGGCCAATTTGAACCCCAGGGGCAAGACTCAGGCAGGATTCATTGAGGCAACAACTCCATGTTGCTACATGCTAAATACCTAAGCTCTGGGCCTTATGGTTTCACAGAAGAATATTGTTCAAGTTTTTTTTTTCCATTTTAAGTTTTTTTCCATTTTAAGTCCATCCATGGTAGCTAATGGGCTATGGGTGTGGCCAATTCTGGCCCAAGGGGCATGACTGGCAGGATTTATGTAGGTGACCTGGGCCCTGTGGTTTCAGAGAAGAAGATTTTTGAAGCTTTTTTCCATTAGGAGTCTATGGGAGCTAAGGGGCCCCGGGGCAGGGCCCATTTGGACCCCAGGGGCATGATTGGCAGGATTTATGTAGGTGACCACTTACCATTGCTACATGCTAAATATCTAAACTCTGGGCCCTGTGTTTACAGAGAAGAAGATTTTTGAAGCTTTTTTTTCCATTAGGAGTCTATGGGAGCTAAGGGGCCCCAGGGCGTGGCCCATTTGGACCCCAGGGGCATGATTGGCAGGATTTATGTAGGTGACCACTTGCTGCTGCTACCTGCTAAATATCTAAGCTCTTGGCCCTGTGGTTTCAGAGGAGAAGATTTTTGAAGCTTTTTTCCATTAGGAGTCTATGTGAGCTAAGGGGCCCTGGGGCGTGGCCCATTTGGACCCCAGGGGCATGATTGGCAGGTTTTATGTAGGTGACCACTTGCCGTTGCTACATGCTAAATATCTAAGCTCTGGGCCATGTGGTTTCAGAGAAGAAGATTTTTGAAGCTTTTTTCCATTAGGAGTCTATGGGAGCTTAGGGGCCCCAGGGCGTGGCCCATTTGGACCCCAGGGGCATGATTGGCAGGATTTATGTAGATGACCACTTGCTGTTACTACATGCTAAATATGGGCGCTCTGGGCCCTGTGGTTTCAGAGAAGAAGATTTTTTAAGCTTTTTTCCATTAGGAGTCAATAGGAGTTAAGGGGCCCCGGGGCGTGGCCCATTTGGACCCCAGGGGCATGATTATCAGGAAATATGTAGGTGACCACTTGCCGTTGCTACATGCTAAATATCTAAGCTCTGGGCCCTGTGGTTTCAGAGAAGAAGATTTTTTAAGCTTTTTGTCCATTAGGAGTCTATGGGAGCTAAGGGGCCCCGGGGCGTGGCCCATTTGGACCCCAGGGGCATGTTTGGCTGGATTTTTATTGGTGAAAACTTGTCGTTGCTACCTGCTAAATATCTAAACTCTGTGCCCTATGGTTTCTGAGGAGAAGATTTTTGAAGCTTTTTTTCCATTATGAGTCTATGGGAGCTAAGGGGCCCAGGGGCGTGGCCCATTTGGACCCCAGGGGCATGATTGGCAGGATTTATGTAGGTGACCACTTGCCGTTGCTACATGCTAAATATCTAAGCTCTGGGCCCTGTGGTTTCAGAGGAGAAAATTTTTGAAGCTTTTTTTCATTAGGAGTCTATGGGAGCTAAGGGGCCCCCAGGCGTGGCCCATTTGGACCCCAGGGGCATGATTGGCAGGAATTATGTAGGTGACCACTTGCCGTTGCTACATGCTAAATATCTAAGCTCTGGGCCCTGTGGTTTCAGAGAAGAAGATTTTTGAAACTTTTTTTTCCCATTATGAGTCTATGGGAGCTATGGGGCCCCGGGGCGTGGCCCATTTGGACCCCAGGAGCATGATTGGCAGGATTTATGTAGGTGACCACTTGCCTTTGTTACATGCTAAATAACTCAGCTCTGGGCCATGTGGTTTCAGAGAAGAAGCTTTTTGGAGCTTTTTTCCATTAAAGAGTCTATAGGAACTAAGGGGCCCTGGGGCGTGGCCCGTTTGGACCCCAGGGCAGTGATTTTTTTACCCCTGCGTCCTGCGTCCAGGACGCATAAAAAGGACTGAGGACGCACGATCATGAAATATGTGCGTCCGTCGGACGCAAATATTTCATGGGCGAAAAATCCAACTTTCGTTTTCACTGCTGTAAATATCGGCGGAAGTGATAAAATACCGCACATTTACCGAACCTTCAACTGCCCAACGAGTCACCGAAAAATCGATACAGGTACAATTTAATGATCCAACCACAAGACGAGAATCCCCTCCATCCAAAATGAGCCCAAACTTTCACACAAGCAAGTTCAATGCGAACATCAAAGTTTTCCGCCATCCAAATCGCCGCCTTTAAACCAACTCTACCATTTTTTTTGCACGTGATCGGTAAATGTGTCAAATGACGTCATCCGATGCCAGCAACCCAGCACGTGTTTGATGCCATTGTTTTATTTTAATGGGCTGTATCCCATTCTTAAAAAATTGTTTGGAACCGGTAAAAAATATTTTCTCGATAGCTAAACGGTTGTGAATGGAGGTGGATAGAAAACAGCGCTTTGCACAGCCTCCGAATTATCCCCAGCAGCTCCAACAACAGCGTTCGACTTTTCCCGCCAAGCCTAGCGTCTTCCGTTTTTATAATGCATGCATCTACCGTTAGATGAAGCTAATTGTCTGAGGAGCGAGTAAATCATTTTCACATTGATTGTGGATTTAATTTTATGATTGGGGAATAAACGCAAATTAGAGACATAACTTGACCATATTTTCACACCTCGTTCAAGTTGGCTTATTGCCAGAAATGAAAGACACGCACCGCAGGGCAATCATGTTTACTTGGCAATTATATGACAGGGATTAACAATAGTGTCATAATTGAACTGTTATGAATACACAGACGGTTTGTCTCTGAATTGTCGACAAAGCAGGGCAGTGCAGCACAATTATTGTGATTTACTTACTCTAGTTTTACTGTATTTAAGGACTCAGAAGAGTGACAGCTGTAGACGATTTTTTTTTTGCACTTGCCCGACCGAGCGTCCTAAGATCAAAGTGCACCTTCCTGGCGCGATTTTGGACTTGTACCGGGCGGCCGGGCAATGGATTTGTCAGCCCCTGAACCTAGGTAGCTGGTGTCCCAATCAGGGGAGGAAACGTTTGTCGATAACGGTTCGGAATATTATCTCCATTGTGCATGAAGTAAATTTCACGCACATGTTGCGGTGCGCATTTATCGAAAACGAAAGTAGAAAACATTACGGAAAATAGACTAAAAAACGTACATTTTAGCAGGGGGCTAGTAAACAACACAAGTTGATGATTGATTCTGTTCATTGCATATAAAATATACTATACAGCATTATTTTTAACTATGAATAATGGCATTTATACTGAACCGATCTTTTTATACTTCCTTTTTTTCCCTCCAAATATTTGGACTCATACTTTCAGATTTGGGACGCACAGTTTTTTGGTTGAGCGAGTCCCAGGACGCATAGTTGAAAATTTGTAAAAAAATCACTGCAGGGGCATGGTTGGCATGAATTTTGTAGGTGACCACTTGCCGTTGCTACATGCTAAATATCTAAGCTCTGGGCCCTGTGGTTTCAGATAAGAAGATTTTTGAAGCTTTTTTTTCCATTATGAGTCTATGGGAGCGAAGGGGCCCCGGGGCATGGCCCATTTGAAACCCAGGGGCATGATTGGCAGGAATTATGTAGGTGAACATTGGCCGTCGCTACATACTAAATATCTAAGCTCTCGGCCCTGTGGTTTCAGAGAAGAAGATTTTTAAAATTTTTCCCATTATAAGTCTATGGGAGCTATATGTTGCCATGGCAACCAGAATTCCAATCTGATGAGCCCAAAAACCTTATGCAGCCTGTCCCCCTACCTGATGATGCTTCACATGAAATTTGATCAAGATTGGCCATGTGGTATTAGAGATATACTTATTTGAAATAGTTTAGGGACGCACGCACGCACGCACGGACGGACGCACGACGGACAAAAAGTGATCACAAAAGCTCACCTTGTCACTACGTGACAGGTGAGCTTAAAAAACAGGAAACCCAAAACAGGTCAATGGAAAACAGTGCATGGGCAGAAACTTTTCTCCTGGCAGGACAAGAACTAAAATGCATAACTAACTGCAACTGAGCATCTCTGTTGTCTACAAGACCGTTAAATCTGATCTTTGCTTTACAAACCTGATATCCCTTTCTCCTCACAGGGAAAGAAACAATGTAACACTTTTGTAGTCTACAAATCAAAAACCTCTAATGTTTTTCCCTTCCATACCTGATACTATATTTTCCCTTTACATACTTGATATACTTTTCTTGCACACCAGACAAGGAAATCCATAGTTTTAGCTGGGGATAGAAATTCTGTTCTTACCCAGAATTGAATATTCTCGTGTGTTTAATAAATGCACTGGTTGAATACGACCTCATATGCGCCGACGTTGAGGTTGACGTCACGGCACATTACATGACGTCACTAAACTTTCCTGTGGTGTCATCACAATATGGCGGATGTCGGTAACCGAAGTGACTGCAGCATTAAAAATCCGCACTAAGAAATGGAAGGTATGCTAGAAAAAGAATCCTATTTGGGTGTGAGGGGTGGATAGAATAATCCGTCCCCAGGAATCACTGTCCGGTATCACTCCGCAAGCCTCATGATACTGGACAGTGACCCTCAGGAAGGATTTTTCCATCCACCCCTCACACCCATATAAGATTCTTATTTTCTCCCTGCAGGACAGGAAAAAAGTGTTAAACTTCTGCTGTCTACAAAACTCAAACCTCTCATGTTTTTCCCTTACATATCAAAATCCTAATAAAACAGACACCTTGAGAACTTGCTGTAATTCTCCTAAAATTTTAACAAATTTGTTTCACAACCCAGCAATGAGTCCAAAAAGGTGCAGCTGGAATGACAAATAGTGTAGAACCTGATCAGACTGCTCCTCCTTCAGGAGCAGTCTGATCTTGGTCTCATTGTTTGCTTTGGCATTTCATCCCAATACTTAGGATCATTATGGTACTATATTACTATATTTCCCCTTTACATAGCTGA
The DNA here is from genome assembly GCA_963580285.1 of Lucinisca nassula. Lineage (NCBI taxonomy): Eukaryota > Metazoa > Mollusca > Bivalvia > Lucinida > Lucinidae > Lucinisca > Lucinisca nassula. The sequence goes on from OY757022.1 coordinate 1,984,077, forward strand.
TATCGGCCCCTGCCCATCGGATCTTGAAGAAATAGCTGGGCTGCATGATGCTTTCACGCAGAGCTAAAATGGACCACACACAAGTACTGGTAAACCGCTTAGAAGATCTAAGCCTGCCCAGGCAAAGCGGTGCAAGTAGGACCATCCATGCTTATAAACCCAATTGGTTTCATTGGGTGACAGGGCTTGAGATGTCATTTCATCTCAATGTTGGGTAAAAGTCCCACAAAAGTGGAAGCAATGTCTCCACAATGACATTTACAGTGTTAACTGGGACGTTAAACCTCAAATCAAACAAACAAACATACTTGATATACTTTTCTCCCTGCAGGATAGGAAACAAGTGTTAAACTTTTGTTGTCTACAAAACTCAAACCTCTCATGTTTTACCCTTACATATCAAAATCCTAATAATTCGGACACCTTGAGAACTTGCTGTAATTCTTTTAAAATTTTAACAAATTTGTTTCACAACCCAGCAATGAGTCCAAAAAGGTGCAGCTGGAATGGCAATAGTGTAGATCCTGATCATACTGCTCCTGATCTTGGTCTGCACCGTTTGCTTAGGCGTTTCTTCCCAATACTTAGGATCATTAAGGTACTATGAGGACTGTTTAACTATGAATGCATGTAGAACGTTTTCTCATGCACTAATGCCAAAATCACCTAGAAATAAATATCAAAGCGTAGAAAAACATTTTACCTATACGTTGATACCAAACCTGTTAAAATCCGTACACTTTAGCCATGTATATTGTTCGATAAACACTGTCTACTCTTGTATACTAATACAAAACATGGTTGGAAGAAGGTCAGAGTACGCCGTTGAAATACGGTCCTATATTAACCTTTAGCATGCTGTAGGCGCATTTTTGCGCCCGTGAAAATGTAATGGCGCCACGCTGTAGGCGCAATCGTGCGCCGAAATTGACTGGTGTGCTTGGTGCGACTCATAGAAAAGGAGGAACTCTCGTTTTTCGGCACGGTTTGGCATTTTGGTATCAAATAACATCCGGGCATCGATGAAAAAAAAAAACTTGCCGTTTCGATGTTTTTGGATGGATTTTCTTCGGGTTTTCTGGGTAAGGATGCAATTTTTTTGAGGAAATCGCTACTTTTTGACGAACTTGATCTAATCGAGCCCAAAATACGCTCTGAAAGGGTGTTTTAAACGATTTTTCGACTCAGTCAGCTGAGTGACAGTAGGCTACTTTCGTTTTCCATATGCTTTGAATGGTGGAGAAATCAAGAAAAATACGGGTTTTTGCGTGTTAAAAGTTGCTGAAAATGGTAGTATTTGATAAAAACAATTCAGTGGGACGGAGTATCGATAAAAAAATTAATTCAGCATGCTAAAGGTTAAGAATCATTGTATTCTTGGTATACCGTGCAAAGACATTTTTGATGAAATATGTTCGGTTTATGGGCATAATGAAATGTCTTTTCCGACAGTTTTTCGTTGGTGTAAGAAATGCAACTGTGGGCTAGGCTCAACAGAAGATGCACCACATGATCGTCGGCCGAAAAGAGCAACATCTGCCGAGATGGCTGCTAGAGTGAAAGAAATAGTTGCTACCGATGCACGATACACCACTAGGCAAATAGCTAGTATGGTTGACATCTCATTAGGAGCAGCTCATACAATTCTGAAACGGGATTTGAAAATGAGAAAGATCTGTGCTAGATGGATTCCCCATCTGTGGACAGATGAGCAGAAAAAGACACACATTCAGTGCGCCAAGAAGTTGCTTAAAAAGTTTCCAAATTACAATGCACGGTCTTTTGCTAATGTTGTCACAGGTGACGAGACATGGGTTCACTTTTTTGAGCCAAAACGAAAGATTCAGAACAAAATATGGGCAACAAAGTATTGCAAAAAAACCATGCATTGCAAAGCGGACCATGAGTGTCAAGAAGGTAATGTATGCCATATTCTTTTCAAATCAGGGCCCTGCTATTCAGGTTGCTGTGCCTAAAGGCAAATCTGTAAATGCGAAGTTTTACAAGAATAAAGTTCTACGAAAATTGAAGAAATATTTCAAAGAATGAAGACCAGCAATTGGTTAGGCCTATAGCAGATTGCTACATGACATTGCACAAGGCGTTCATTGTGCAAGACTATCTGAAGCAGGAAAAGATTGTTGAACTCCCCCCCCCCCCCCCCTCAAATGGCACAAACACCTCGGTTCTGCAATATTCCAGTGCCTTCATAGTATACCTCAAAAAGACTACCAAAATGCATTCAATGATTGGATCAGAAGACTGAAAGTTGTATATCTGTTAAAGGGGAATACTTTGAGGGGACAAAATAAATTTTTCATCGAAATCTATCACAGAATCATTTTTATGTGCTCAGTTGCATTCATATTTGAACAGTCCTCGTATATTTTCCCTTTACATACCTGATATACTTTTCTCCCTGCAGGACAAGAAACAACAGTTACACTTCTGTTGTCTACAAGATCTAAAGCTGGCAACAATGTTCCTTGGAACAGACAATGTAACCTGCAAAAATATACATATATGTATTTACATATATGATCAAACATTAGGTTTCTGTTTGTTTGTTTGATTTGAGGTTTAACATCCCTGTCAACACTGTAAAGGTCATTTTGGAGACGTTGCTTCCAATTTTGTGGGATTTTTACCTGACATTGAGATGAAATGACCTCTCAAACCCTGCCGCCCAATGAAACCAAAAGGGTTTATAACAATGGAGGTTCCGACAGCACCGCTTTGCCTGGACAGGCTTAGATCCTCTCAGCGGTTTACCAGTACTCATGTCTGGGGGGGTTTCAGCCCTGCGTGGAAGCATCATGCAGCCCATCAAACATTATGTACAGCTACAAGCACATATGGTTGAGCCAATGGAAAGCACAAATAGTAGATACAAGTATATGTTCATACAACAGAGACAAGTAGCCTACCAACAGCAGAGAGAGATACATGTAGATACAGCAGAACCAAGTATATTCAGAAGTACAAATGGTAGAGATGAAATACTACAAACAGCAGAGAAAAATACAAATTAAATCCTGCTGATTCCAACAATATTCTTTCATGGAGACTCATCATGAAGTATTTTGTATGGCTATTCTTTCCCTTCTTTGGAGTCAAGAATGACAGGCATTGGGTTCCTGGCATAATATTTGGCACTGTACAAAAAGTCAATATTCCACCATAGGTTAATCAAAGCGCCAAAGGCACTGAAATGACAGATTCTATGAGAAAATCAAAACACTGTGAAAGCTTACTGACAACCTTTCTAAAAAGATCTTAAAATTTAGAAAAGTAGTTCTGCAAATTCCATTGTATGATATGTTTGCAGATGTCTATACACTGGTGGTATCATGAAATGCCATTCGATGTTTCAAATTTTGGAAAGAAACTGCTTACGTTTAAAAACAAAACATTAAAATTCAAGTTTAAACAATGCTACTGTCAATTAGTAACATTTTTGTCTGGTCGGTTGTGGATACCTCCCCACAAAAGATACTCTATTTTTCACAAAGAGATCGGAGGAGAAATACTGGTCAGTCCAGTACATGAATTCCATTGGCTTGAAGACATTTTTGAGTAATAACAGCACTATAAACCTGCTGGATTAGATATCCCGGATTCTGAGCATAAACAAATAAATGGAACAACGTGAGGCCGACGCACTTGATTGATGTAACGTCTCGCTGTTCAGTTAACGCCTCAGCCATGATCTTGAATGTTCTTAATGTCGCTAGCTACATGCAATAGCTCGACATACCATTTCGCTTATTCCATCCGATATGTCATGCTCTAACACGCACGCGTCGCCACGGCATACCTTACACCTATATGTCGAAACATCCCGAAACGACAATCGGCGTGATTCACGCTGAAGTGCGATGTGTCACTGAAACGCATATCATGTGACGCGAGTCGCTCAGACGCCAAAATACATGTACGTATTCCATGCACCAGCGTAAGTGTTCCGTACTGTGTCGACGTCTTAATTTTGGCCACGACAGGGACGTCTAGCTCTCAAAAGTGCATCGCATAAGGGCGACGAACAGTGTCAGTGTTTATTAGTCGGTAGTTGGAACCCTTTGTTTATCTACAGGTACAGTGTAGCAGATGCCGGCGGAAATCTGCTTCGCATATGCGTATGTCGGATGAATCGATCTTGACGTACTGACGTCAGTCTTCCACTACGTCGACATCCGCTAGCGTTTTCTGTTGATTGTAAGATGTCGCTCCAACAGACAAATAGATCACACACATGTGGCACCCAAAATCAGAGTCAACGCCATCCGCTTTCCGACCAGCTTCTAACTGTCCATTAGAAGCCTCCGTGGTGTAGTGGTTATGCTACTCGCCTTGTAAACCAGGGGTCGCAGGATGATCGATCCCGGACTTCTCCAGACTTTCGGATGTGTCTTTTTACCGGGGTGTCGTCTCCGTATGACCTTAGCTGTTGGTGGGACGTAAAACTCAAACACTCACTCACTCTAACTGTCCAGGGTTTAATGAAAAATGTTGCAATACGTTCTCACTTAATGCTTTTTGAGAACAAAAAACAATTTCTTCTTTTCTAGGCACGACCTTACATCACACATCAAAAGTTTGATCCTGAACATGTGGTTTCTATCAGTGCTGGTGTAAAGGTGGTACACAGGATCGTTGGCCCCCGCCCATCGGGGCTTAAAGAAATAGATGGGCTGCATGATGCTTCCACGCAGAGCTGAAACCGACCCGCACACAAGTACTGGTAATCTGCTTAGAGGATCTAAGCCTGCCCAGGCAAAGAGGTGCGAGTCAGAACGTCCATGCATATAAACCCTATTGGTTTCATTGGGCGGCAGGGCTTGAGATGTCATTTCATCTCAGTGTCGGGTAAAAGTCGCACAAAATTGGAAGCAACGTCTCCAAAATGACCTATACAGTGTTGACGGGGACTTTAAACCTCAAATCAAACAAAACAAAACACAGGATCGTGGCCGGAGTGGTAATTTAACCATACATTGATTGATTTAACCTTTTTAGCTTAAGGGCATGGTGCATAAGCGTGTTGTAATCATGCAATTGTTTGGTTTCAAAATCAAAGCACCGAAAGTGTTGGTGGGATGTAGGTTGGGGTAAAAGTCCTGGGCTGAGATTAAACTGTTTAACTCTGAAATTCCAAACAAATAGTGAAGATTTTGATAAGAAGCACGTTCTGCAGCGTCCGAACTTGGTCTACACTGTTTGCCAAGCTCACCCTATGATTCCAGGATGACCCTCTTCAGTCTTATGGAATACCCTGATCTCACTGCGGCTATTTTCAGCAAGAAAAATGTTATTCTGAGAAGTCAGTGAAAGTCACGTAGACCTTAGCTCTGAATAGTTTTTTTTATTAGTAACTTCGGGTCGGATGCCAAACAATCAACCCAAACATAGCCGGGTCGTTTGTCAGTCTTGGGTACATGTAAGTGTTATCTGTAAAATATGCACTTAAATAAAGATCAAACACCATAGAACACGGTGCTGATCTTGTTCTACATTTTTGCATCAGTTACTAACATCCGTTAAGTTTAAACGGATCAGTCCAAGTTCTCGTTCATGACCAGCCTGCATTTAGAGACAACCGGCATGAGTGTTGTCAGTGCTTTGATTTATTTACTGCCTTGAGTTTCTGGAGTGAACTCTTCCATCATTGAAGTTGGGCTCGTCCATTCTGCTAAGTATGGCACCTGAATTATATCACAGGACCTACACTGTTTGCATAGGTATCTGTACCATATTCCAGGGTTGAAAGGGACAGCCTTTCTCGCAAAGTCTGATATACACCTTGTTGTAACTGACCTAGACTTGACCTCGAATGACGGAACACCCATTAATATTCTGGTCTGCAGCCTACCGGCTGGTCTTTAAGGATTAAATATTGACAGCACTGTTAGAAAACAGTGTAAAACCTGAGCAGACGTCTGAGCAGGTGCCGCATTGATCTGGGTATAAAGCCTCGCATGATGCAGCTGATTCATATGAAATGCTGAATCTGTTCTCTGAAAGGTAAGATCAAATCGTCAAGTCGTCTGCTTCAAAAGTTTGTATTGCGATTATAGGATGTACAATTTTGATAACTGCGCCAAACCGGACTACATTTTTGTGCGGACTCATATTTCTTTGGCGGTCAAAGCCGGAAGAAAGTCGTAAGAAAGCCGGAACTACTTTACAACACGCAGGACAGCTAGAAATGACAGAATGAATCTGTCATTAAAAAGACTTTGCTGAAGTCTTGCGTGTAACGATATGGGAATATATGATTAACTTGCAGACTTCATTTGATAGAAAATATTTTTTTTTTTTTACTTTGTACTTAAATTGCTTTTGCTAATAAACCCTATTGGTTTCATTGGGTGACTGGGCTTGAGATGTCATTTCATCTCAATGTCGGGTAAAAGTCCCACAAAATTGGAAGCAACGTCTCCAAAATGACCTTTTCAGTGTTGACGGGGACGTTAAACCTCAAATGAAACAAACAAACAAACAAAAAATTAAATTGCTATTTCTGTTGTCTGTATGCAAAATGCAAATGTTATTAAAAATAATTAAAAAAAAAAAATAACTGACACTACTGGTCAACTGCTTCTGTATATAAGCCTGCCCAGGAAAAGTGTGGTTAGGTAGGCTAACTGGCTTGACATGACCTAAATAGTGTTGACTTCGAACAAAACCATGGTACTGTTGTCGGAAGATAAGTTGAAAGTGACGTCAGTGAATGCTTTTGTTATTACCCACTGTTGTCAAAAGATATTATAACAGTATAGTCTGTCTTGCCAGCCAATGGTGGTTATAATAATGATAACGGTGCAACCTGTCAAACTTACCTGTGGTGGTATCTAAACTCCGTTCAGAAAATCTGAATCATCGATTTTTTCGTTTCTCGCTTTTAATACTCGTTTTAGCCCATATATCACTATGGGAAAGTTGTAGACCTCACCCTCCGCCGATTTCTGCAGCAAGTCGTATGCCTCTGCGACAGTCAGGAAAGGCTGTGATTATTTGGAGAAAATTGCAAAATCCTAATTTTCTTTCACAGACTAAGACATTCTGACAGGTTCGACACACCCTTTTAAACCATATATAGAAGTGGTCACTGCTCTTGTAAATTACAAGGGCGTCTATATTTTATTTGCACGATCACTTCATGGAAAATCATTAGCTGTGACACCACATCTGATATCGGTATAATTCATTTTGACCACTGTTGACAGCACATCGCGCTAGTGGCTCCCCGTTCCTAGTGGGCTTCTATCTAGCCATTCGAATGTAAGGTGTGTCGTAATTGCATATCTATTTATAAAGTACATCACATGGATTTGAATATTTATTATTTTACCTGACAATCATCATCAAATGGACTTAGTCTGTGGTCTCATTTCTTTGTTTTGCAATTTTCTCCAAATGATCACAGCCGTTCCTGACTGTCGCAGAGGCATACGACTTGCTGGAGAAATCGGCGGAGGGTGAGGTCTACAACTTTCCCATTGTGATATATGGGCTAAAATGAGTATTAAAAGCGAGAAACGAAAAAATCGATGATTCAGATTTTCTGAACGGAGTTTAGTACTTTCCTTTGATGTTGGCAGTACTAATAAATTTCGATAAATGTATTGTTATCATGTACTGATATCATGTATTGATATCATGTACAGTTTTGAATGGACCAATCAGCTGAGCTACAATTAAAATGGGAAGGGGCTTCTAGCTCTGCATGACAAAATAAACATTGTGGGTATTCCTTAAAATAGCCTCGCCGAGTTTATTTGAATGAGTACCAACATTTAAAATAGCTTCTACTTAATGGCAAACAGTGCAGACCCTGATCAGACTGCTCCTTCTGATCTTAAAATGGGAAGGGGCTTCTAGTTCTGCATGACAAAATTAACATTATGGGTATTCATTCAAATAGGCTCGCCAAGGTTATTTGAATAAGTACCCACATTTAAAATAGTTTTTACTTAATGGCAAACAGTGCAGACCCTGATCAGACTGCTCCTTCTGATCTTGAAATGGGAAGGGGCTTCTAGCTCTGTATGACAAAATTAACATTGTGGGTATTCATTAAAATTGCCTCGCCGAGGTTATTTGAATGAGTGCCCACATTTAAAATAGCTTTTGCCGAATCAGTGCAGACCCTGATCAGACTGCTCCTGATTAAGTTTCTCCAATTCTCCATAAAATCAAATTGTAGGTACTAGCTAGAACTGCCTCATCTAGGCAAGTCCAACGAGTACCCGCAACATGTTTTTGTGGGATGAGGCAGTTCAAATGAGTACCCACAACATACCTTTTGATGGAGAAAAAATATCCCTGAATTATCACAAAATACACTCCCATTTACTGGTGCCAAACATTTTATGAAACATTTGCATACAGCAAAAACACACATCTGTGTTCAAAGTAAGTCCTTTCACTTGAAGTTTCAGCATTAAAATGCCCCAGTGATAAACAGGTTAAAAAAGCATGATCAAATAACCTGTGGTCAGTTGGATTTAGACCAATCAAATCCAATTGAATATTAATGAAGCAGAGAAGCTGACAGTGTCATTTCAGACAGGACAATCCATTTTCCAGACGGGGTAAATCAGGTCAAATAAAAGAAATTGAAATTAACAGTAAATAAAGCAAATATGCTTTAATAGGTTTTATCTATTGCCTTTAAGTGGAAGTTACAATAAGCTGTGGATTAAAACAGATATATCCAATTGTTTTTGAGAAATATTGGTAAATATTTGTACTGATTGACATCTGTACAGCATAATTAGACTCGCCCTGGCGGGCTCGTCAAATTATCCTGCACAGATATCAATCAGTACAAATATTAACCAATATTTCACAAAAACAATGGATATATCTATTACTTACGTCACTGCGTACTTATCCTCCAACAACAATAGGCTGTACTGCAAAGTTCATGTAGTATGTAAAAAGTGGTGTCCATATATAAACCTAAGGAATAGGGAAGAAGTCCTTAAAAAATTTGGAAAGAGTTGAAGAAATTGTACAAAAAAAAAAATCAATAGTTTTGAAAAGTCTGCCTCACCTGAAACTATCCATTCACAGAAGGGTAAAATTAACCCTTATCCTGCTGATTAAATTACATTTTGCCACACACATTTCTGACTATCAACCAATCAAATTACTTGATATAATGTTTCATTCAAATTAGCAAACTAACTGACAAACAGTGTAGAACCTGATCAGATGGCTTCTTCAAAAGCCATCTGATCTGCATCTACACTGCTTGCAAAGTTAGGGCTTGTTATATTCAGTAGGATAAGGGTTCGAAAGCAAAACTGTACTTACACTGACAAAACCTCATCTGTCACTGCAAAGATAAAGCAAATATCAACCCTTAAAATGCCAAGAAAAACTGCATCTGAAAATGTCACCTGCTTATGCCATCTGTGAATCTTCTTGCAAAGTTTTAAAAATATTTTTGCATACAGGCAAACAGTGAAGACCCAGTGCAGTCCGACATGAGTCCACAATGTTTGCAAAAATGACTTTTAGAGTAATTAGCAGACGACAACTGTCGTGATTGGCATTAATAGGTTAAGGGATAGGATGAGACCAAGATCACACATCACAGAATGCAGCATCTAATCAGGGTATACAGTCTGTTTACTTAACCCATTTCAGACTGGAAACCGCTAAACGGGTACCATGGCAAACAGTGCAGGCCCAGATCAGACGCCGCAGAATGCGGCGTCTGATCAGGGCCTACACTGTTTGCAAAAAGTTAAGCCATTTTCCAAATAGATTTTGAAGGAAACACAACCTGACACCCCTAAATTTTGAAATGGACTCCTGCTATATATAAGGAGGAATATTCCATTTGGTACAAAAAGGGTTAAATTAGGTGGTTTAGCTGTGTTAATTAAGGACAGATTATCTGGATTTTGCAAACATGTAGACACCATATCTGATTATATTCTGTGGTTGTCCGTCGACAAAAGCATTACTAATACGGATGAAAATATAATAATTGGCACTATTTACGTCCCACCAACACAATCTAGATTCTTTAACGATGAAGAGCTGACCAACCTTGAAAATGAGATAACATCTATGTGCAGTAACCACAAGTATGTGTTCATTACTGGCGATTTTAACGCAAGAACGTCACATCTAAATGACTTTACCCAACTTGATCAATTTGTTTCCAACATGTTTGAATTCGACGATGATACCGCAAATTTCTTTGATAAAACCAATGTGCTTGATAGATTAGGCATCCCACTCCAAAGAGCTTCAAAGGACACGAAAACTAACAATTTGGGTTATTGGCTGATTGACATTTGCAAAAACAATAATCTGTTTATCATAAACGGAAGATATGGAAAAGATACCGGGATCGGCTCCGCAACCTTCCGGGATAAATCATTAATTGACTATGCAATTTGTACCGCCGAAAGTTTTGATCCTTTGTATGAATTTGAAGTCGTAGAGCTGGACCCATTATTTTCGGACGGCCATTCATTATTATCTTGGTCATTGTCTGGCAACGTCATGGATAGCTCGGCTCCTATAAATAGGCAAACCGACGCAAGTAGCTACAAATGGTGTGAGGACTCAACAATAAAGTTTATTGGTAGTATCAGTATGCAAGAGGTTTATAATCTGAACGAAAAACTAAATGATTTCGATCCTAGTGTATCAGATTATCAGTTGATACATGAAACAATAAATGGAAGTACAGATAAAATTGCTGATTTGTTTATGCAAGCCGCATCAAAATCTCTAAAACAGAAACGACCATTTTATAAACGTAGGTCATTCGATAAACCGTGGTTTGGCCCAGCTTGTAAAATTGCTAGGAAAAAATATCACAGAGCTAAAAATATATACAAACAAAATAAAAATAATCGCGCTAAAAACGACTTAAATAGAAACTGTAAATTATACAAACAAACTATGAATAAATATATTAATCTATACAAAAAAGAAAAAACACAAAAACTTAGAGCCATGCAGAGTAAAAACCCTAAAGATTATTGGAAATATCTGAAAAGTTTAAATACCAAGTCCAACAAAGAACAACCTACATTAGACAGTTTTTATGAATACTTTAAAAATATTAACAAGAGTAATGAGCCGCAAGAAAGTTTTACCAACATTAACATAGACGATGAAGATAATATACTAAATAGAAAAATATCTACAGAAGAAATTAGTATTTGTATTAAAAATATTAAAAATGGCAAATCACCTGGTGAAGATAAGATAATTAATGAGTATATAAAATCAACAAAGGAACTATTTTTGCCAATTTATGAGAAGCTATTTAATATTGTGTTTGAATCCGGTATGCTTCCAAACGCGTGGCTTGAAGGTTCGATTAGGCCAATATATAAGAATAAAGGTGATCCCAAAGTAGTGCAAAATTACAGACCAATTACTATACTAAGCTGTCTGGGAAAAGTTTTCACTGCTGTTCTTAACAGAAGACTAACATTATTTCTAGACAACAGTGGTATTCTTTTAGAAAATCAAGCAGGTTTCCGCAAAAGTTATTCAACCACTGATCATATTTTTGTCTTAAACTCGCTGATAGAAATTTTGAAATCTAGCAAACAAAAATTATTCTGTGCCTTTGTTGATTTTTCCCAAGCCTTCGATTCCATTTGGAGAGTTGGTTTGTGGAGAAAACTGCTTTTTAATGAAGTGGAGGGTAAATTCTTTCGAATTATCCATTCTATGTATGAAAATATTAAATCATGTGTTAAGTTAAACAATCAATCGTCCCCCACTTTCGCAAGCGAATGCGGGGTAAGGCAGGGTGAAAATCTCTCACCCTTATTATTCTCCCTGTACTTAAACGATCTCGAGAGCTTTCTTCTGTCTGGTGGCGTTGAAAGTCTGGACCTTGAAATTATTACACAAGAATTGCACGTATATCTAAAACTTTTATTGCTACTATATGCAGATGATACAGTTATTTTTTCAAACGATCAAGAAAATTTCCAAATATGCTTAGATAACTTTTATGAATATTGTACCTTGTGGAAACTAAACATCAATTTTGATAAAACAAAAATTGTAATTTTTAATTCGAAATCTAAAAATAATCCCATTTTTAAGATAGGAACAAGTGACATTCAAGTGGTTGATAGCTACAAATATCTAGGTGTGATTTTATCTAAGTCAGGTAGCTTCTTAAATGCTAGAAAACATATAGCAGAGCAAGCAAGAAAGGCAATGCATCTTCTATTTATGAGAGCAAATAACTTAGAGCTACCATTAGACCTACAAGTTAAACTTTTTGATAACACAGTTCTCCCCATTTTAACATATGGTTCTGAAGTCTGGGGCTATGAAAATATTGATCTGATCGAACGCGTCCAAATGGAATTTCTAAGGCGAATAACAAGAAGTAGGAAAAGTACTCCTAAGTATATTTTATACGCTGAACTAGGAAGATATCCCCTAGAAATTACAATTAAACAAAGAATGGTAAATTTTTGGGTTAGATTACTGAATGGGAAAATATCTAAGTTGTCTCATAATATGTATTTGTTTATTTTACATTCGAATCATGTTAATTCCAAGTGGATTCATCATATACAATCAATAATAAATAGCATTGGAAGGCCTGACATATGGTTTCGGCAGTCAGACCAAATCTCGTTTTCATTAGGGAAATTAGTCAAACAAAATTTACAAGACCAATATCTGCAGACGTGGAATTCACAACTGGACACTTCCTCTAAGGGGCGCAATTATAGCTTATTTAAATTTGACATTTGTTGCGAAAAGTATATTACAATCCTAAGCGGATCTATGTCATATACGATGCTAAAATTTAGAACATCCAATCATAAACTACCTGTTGAAACCGGACGATGGAATAATACCGAACTGACAGACAGAAAATGTAATCTTTGTCAACTAAACGACATAGGGGATGAATTTCACTATTTACTTGTCTGCCCTTTTTTCGATAATGAACGGAAGCTGTATGTCAGTCGGTATTACTATCGATCACCTAATATAATGAAATTTAAAGAACTCCTACAAATACAGTCCGAGATTAAACTGAAACGACTAAGTAAATTTATGAGGGTAATAATGAATCTCTTTCCATAGGTGGTTGCGTCTAAAAAGTACATACCCTTATTATTTTATTATTATTATTATTATCATTATTATTATTATTATTATTTTGAAAACTATACTGAAAACTTAACCAGAAAAATATCCTAGGGTGTCACTGATTGCACATGCCTGCGCTAGACAACGTAGCCTATGTTCGTTTGATTTGAGGTTTAACGTCCCCGTCAACACTATACATGTCAGTTTGGAGACGTCGCTTCCGGTCTTGTAGGGATTTTGCCCGGCTTTAGGATAGGGCATCTCGGGCCGATTAGCCCAGTGGGGACGATGGTGTATGTAGGCGTGGACGGTCCGACTCGTGCCGCTTTGCCTGAGTGGGTTTGGATCCTCTAAGCAGTTTACCAGTACCTGTGTGCGGTCGGGTTCGGCTCTGCGTGGGGGGCATAGTGCAGTCCGTCTGTTTTTTCGGGCCCCGACGGGCGGGGGCCATAGACAACGTAGTCATGTGAACTAGTGACACGGTAATGAAGGTCCTTTATTTGTGACGTTCTTAAGGTCATATTATGAAGTAACTAAAATAACCCACACACAAATATGTATTTGATTAAGCGTCCATAACTATATTGTACCCCTACAACATGACCCGCATCTGATTGTTTATTTTTTATTTCAACACACATTAAAAAAATCCCTAAGAGTAGTGTTCCTACGGAATAGTTAATGTCACGATAACTAAAATCCCAGCATGTAGTTGACAACATCAATCCTATTGGGTAGTGCGATGAATTGACGTCGAGCTAGCGTTGAGATAACGTTGGATCGACGTTGATTCAGCGCCGGCCGTAATTAACTTTATTATTAATATTAGTGCAGTTACTTTATACCAATGCTTGTAAATATGTTTTGTGGGGACAAGGTTATGCACTCTAGCGTCTTACTCTTACAAAGTTTTACTTTTACTACCACTCAAGTGTGTAGGTCTGTCCGGACCTCTGGATCCCCGAGAAAACCATTAAAATTTTGTGGATGACAATGAAGCTAATCAACACCAGACGGTCGCACGGCGTGTCAGTGACGGTGTAATCTTACAGATACACTGACGCTGACACGACGTTATTTAGACGTCAGGTACTAGAAGTTATTTTTAATGTAAACTGATGTCTTTCTGAAATTTTGATTGCTGTATTCATATTTTATCCATGTTGCTATGTTTTCCTCCTCTAACACGTCGCTCTTGCATTTCGTTTCGGCAAGAGCGACACATGAATTCAAAAAATAGTGCAGCCCATAATAACCTGACAGTCGCACGGCGAAGGTGCAGCGTCGTGCCAGTGTGCAGTGTAATTTTAAACTGACGCTGACACGACGTTGTTTGGACGCCAGGTGCCCAAGGTTAATTTTTACTTTCTGAAGTGTTGATTGCTGAACTTATATTTTACTCATGTAGTCATCCTTTCCCTCTTCTTACTTGTCGCTCTTGCATTTCGTTTCGGTAAGAGCGGCGAAAGAGCTGAGGTAATGAGGGAATGGCCTTTGCAGAGAACCCTGTTTCCTCGTTTATAGCTACTGTAGCGAATTTGTCGCTGGAATCAAATGAAAGAGTCGTAGAATAGGTATTAAAGAACTGTTTCTCTTAATTGCTCCAAGAAACAAATGTTGTGGACATTTGATAGAGTCGCCTCGCTGAGGCGATTCTAACGGGTGTCCGCAGCATTTGCTCTTGGAGGATATAGGATAAACTAACTGCAATATTCGGTGTCGGGACAACTCGGCACATAGCCAACTCGGCACATAGCCAACTCGGCACATAACCAACTCGGCCCCTACAAACTCGGCACATAGCAAACTCGGCCCACAATAGTTATAATGGTTATTAAGCTGTACAGTAATACTTTATTTGCCTGTTTTATTATTATTGTTTTATAATAATTATATGGTTGCTTATTAATTAAAAAAAAGTTTCTATTTTTTTTTTTTTTTTTTTTTTTTTTTGCATTTAAAAAAAAATCATTTAAATCGATCAATAAGCTCTGGATATGACTTAATTGCTAACTAATTATCTGATTAATCAGGCTATGACTAAAGCTGTGAATATGATATTTGGGACTCATTGCCACCCATGATTGCCCAGCCGAGTTTATGCGCGTATTGTCAAACAAGAGATTGCCCAGCCGAGTTGATGGGCGTCTTGTCAAACGATATTTTTTCCTTGTTTTCAGTAAAAATAGGTTGTGGGTGCTTGTTAGAACCACCTCATTGAGGCGGTTCTAACGAGTACCCACAACTTATGTCTTGTTTTTTTTTTTTTTTTTTTTTTTTTTTTAAGATTTATTCGCTGGTAAATTTAAGAAATAACTTAAATATTTGAAACTTAAATAGTTGAAATTTTATTGTAAAAAAATATTCATATTTTGTTTTTTAATAAAGATCTACTCCATTAAATATTGATGTTTGGTCCCTATTTAGTTGGTCCCTATTTCACAGGTAACTTTAATTTGATTATTTGTTTGGTTATGCAATTATCATTACCAAGTGAACAATAGATAATTGACCCAAACAGCTAATTATGTGCCGAGTTTGTATAGGCCGAGTTTGTCATGTGCCGAGTTTGTTATGTGCCGAGTTTGTCATGTGCCGAGTTTGCTATGTGCCGAGTGGTCCCACAACCCAATATTCTTGAAAATCTCTATAATCATCTTATTTTGAGCAAACGACTCGTTGCAGTGAAATGGTCGTAAATATTGCATGTCAGTATAAAAAGGACTGACCAACTAACCCAAATTCTTTTACTGTTCATGTATATTGTATTGTATGTGTGTTTGATTTGGTTTAACGTTCCCATCAACACTGTAAATGTCATTTTGGAGACGTTGCTTCAAACTTTTGTCCGACGCTGGGGTGAAATGACATCTCGGGCCCTGCCGCCCGGCGGAGCAGGTGGGGTGTGTGGACGTGGACGGACCGACTCTCACCGCTCTGTCTGGGCGAGCTTGGATCATCTAAGCGGTTTACCAGT
This sequence comes from Lucinisca nassula, assembly GCA_963580285.1. NCBI lineage: Eukaryota > Metazoa > Mollusca > Bivalvia > Lucinida > Lucinidae > Lucinisca > Lucinisca nassula. Next base: position 2,000,164 of record OY757022.1, read on the forward strand.
TCTCGTGTGCGGGTCGGCTTCGGCCCTGCGTGGAAGCATCAATCATGTGGTCCATTTATTTCCTCAACTTACCCGATTTGCGGGGGCGGACATGTATATTGGATGGGTCTTGTTCAAAGTGCCCATGACACCCTATCAACGCTGAATCAACATCTTGGCGTTGATTCAGCGTTGACTCGGTTTTTCGATACACACCTGCTTGACGTCATTATCGTTATCCATCTATAAAGTATTAATCCATATCAAAGCCCTCGCTAAGTGAATCACTATCCCACTACTTGTTTTTTCTTCCAATACTTCGATGTCCACAATTTTCGTAAAACTACACGACCTCGTTTTTAGAGATGTAGGTTTCTATTTACGTGTCAAGCCTGAAAAGTCCGTGCAAAAATGCTACGCTTCAGTGCAGCTTAACCTGGTAATTGTTGAATGAGTTTACAAACCCGAATTAGCCACTCCCATTTTGCTCAGCTTTGTTTTGTTTTCACTGAAGCTATAGTAAACCTTCAGATGATTCTGTAGACATGGAAGGAAATTTGAAAAAGTGCCACAAAAAAAAGAGAAAATACATGTTCTCCCCCGCAAAGACATACTGCCTAATTTTGTCTAAATATGCTTGGTCCTCGTAACTCTTAACTACTAAAACTTAATGCACCTTCGCTATCATGTAGGAATGTATATTTCCCTCATATGTCATGTTATATGTCTTGAGAGAATAAAAGTTTTGTCTGTCTGTCTGTCTGGAATTTAAGGGTTAAAAGAAACAGTCTAACTTCCCATATAAGACCATTTTCCCAGCCTACACTAAGAGACAATTAACCCACCAGTGCTGTCAGTGCTTTGATTTTATTTTGGTGTTATGGCCCATTCCAGATTATATCAACTGTATCAAGCAACATGTAAAGCAGAGGTGACTGTGGAATCAAAAACACCCCGATAAACCTGGCTTTCTGTTTCAGACTTCGGCGTCTCATGTGATCCAAGCATCCAATCATATTACTTCATGTAATTTATTCTTATTAATTCACCAATTAAAAGGACAAACAGTGAAGATCCAGATCAGTGCCATCTGATCTGGGTTTTCATTGTTTGTAAAGGTAGAGCATATCCTGGTTCACCAGGACAAGAGTTAATTATGTTGGCAAGTATTAAATTTAACCCTTGTCCTGCTGAATATTCATTTAAGCCACACCCATTTCTGTCTATCAACCAATCAAATTCCTTGATGTAATTTATTGCAACAAATTCATAAACTGAATGCCAAAAAGTGTAGATCCTGATCAGATGGCTTCTTCAGAAGCCATCTGATCTGGATCTACACTGTTTGCAAAGATAGGGATTGTCGTGAACAGCAAGATTTGGGTTAATTATGTTGGCAAGTATTAAATTCAATGGACTGGTACTTTTGCCAAAAAAAAACCCTCAAAAAACTGTAAAGCAAAAGCTACTCATAATTCTCCAGCAAAAATATGAGTTTCTTTTTCCTTTTTTCTTTTTTTTTGGCTTGCCATACCATAGAAATCCTGACAATTCGGACACCTTGAATACTTGTTGCAATTCTCCTACAATTTTAACATATTTGTTTCATGGTCCTGCTTAGAGTCCAAAAGGTGCAAACAGATGGCAAACAGTGTAGATGCTGATCAGACTAAGCAGTCTGATCTCGGTCTGCAGAGTTTGCTTAGACCTATCTGCCCCAATACTTACGTACATTATGGTATGTATACATGTCTACTGATTGGCTTTAATGTGATTTCATCTTTAAACAACTGGGCATCTGCAAAAGCTTCTTACATTTCATCACGAAAACACGCCTATTAGTTTTGACCCCCTTGTACCCCACTTTTGTAATAAAAGCACGCTAACACTGCATGATACCCCACCACTGCAAGATAATATGGTTATAGCCTTGCCCATAATAGTGGTACTTTTAAGTGTTATAGTTATCTGTAAAACTTCACTAAGGCATTCAATATAGTAAAGGAACTACATACATGTATATCAAAAGGACAGATAATACAATAACCAGAAAAGCAGAGTGACTGTCCTTGGCAATAATATGTGTCTTTTAGTGTTTTAAAATTTGAAGAAAATCCATGAAAAGATTCTTATGTTATTGATCGCAAACTCCAAAAAAAAATTGTGAGAAATTAATCAAGTTATCGGTCGGAAATGGTGTGGATGGACGGACGAACGGACAGACACCGGAGGGTATATTATAATACCCCAGCACTATCGTGTGATGGGGTATAACAAAAAGAAGAAAACAGGGGTGAGAACAGTCCAAAAATCTCAATCCTGAAAATCTGCTAATTGAATCCTGAAGTGAACCTAATGTTATCTTGAAATAAAAAATAAATGGGTTTACCCTTCCAATATCAATGGAGATTAGTCGCTTCATGCTTAGTTGTAGCTAACCATTTAATTAAGACATGTTAAAACTTCAAATGGGCAAAAATAAATGAAAATTTATATGCATCATGCCGAAGCTCTCAATCCTGAAATCAGGATCAATCCTGAACTTTCTCACCCCTGAGAAAAGAAAAAAAGTCATTCCCGATATAAACATGTAGGCACAATTTGAAAAAAAAAAATGTGAAAAATTAATCAAGTTATCGGGATGGACGGACGGACAGACGGACGGATGGACGGACAGACACCGGAGGGTATATTATAATATCCCAGCACTATCGTGTAATGGGGTATAACAAAAAGAAGAAAAGAAAAAAAAAAAAAAAGGTAAAAAAAAAAGGAATGAAAAACAAAAAATGAGAAAAAAAAAACGAAAAAAAAAAAAAAAAAAATTCATTGCAAAAAGAAAGAAAAGAAAAATAAACGGAAAAAAAAGAAAAGAAAAAAACGAGAAAAAAAGGAAAAAAAAAAAGAAAATTCCATTCCTCCACGGGGGTTTGAACTCACGCCCCTCAGATTCATAGCACAAATTAATCCAGTTATTGGTCGGAAATGGTGGGGACGGACGGACGGCCAGACACCGGAGGGTATATTGTAATATCCCAGCAATTGTAATATCCCAGCACTATCGTGTGATGGGGTATAACAAAAAGAAGAAAAGGGTGAAAAAAAAAAGGGAAAAAAAAGGAATGAAAAACCAAAAATGAGGAAAATTAACAAAAAAAAAAAAATAAATAAATAAATTCATTGCCAAAATGAAAAAGAAAGAAAAAGAAAAAAGAAAAAAGAACACACAAAAAAAAAAAAAAAGAAAAAACGAAAAAAAAAAAAAAAATTCCATTCCTCTACAGAGATTGGAACTCAGGCCCCTCAGATTCATAGTCAACAATAGGATTTGTAGTCCAGCACTCTAACCACTACACTGGCAGTGATAATCAATATATTTCATAAATTAAAGGAATAAATGCGCAGAAACTATTTAATGGGAATTGTTAACGACCAATTTTTCGTTAAATGTTAACGCATTTTGTGTATTCACAACACAAAACCTGCTTATTATGGTCGTTTATACATCAGTGCAGTTTCATCCAAATATTCCATATAGTAAAGGAATAAGTCCCCAAAAACCATTTAATCGGAATTTTTAACGACCATAATTCCGTTAAATGTTAATGTATTTTGCCCATTTACAATCCCAAACCACTCATACCCAATGCCAATGTGTATACAAAATTTGAAGAAAATCCGTGAAAAAATATTCAAGTTATTGATCGGAAACGCCCCAAAACCCCTTATTTTGAACTAAAAAGGGCCATAACTCTGTCAAATGTTAACGGATTTTGCCCATTAACAATCCCATACCACTCATTCCCGATATATACATGTATGCAAAATTTGAAAAAAATTCGTTAAAAATTACTCAAGTTATCGATCGGAAATGGTGCGGACGGACGGACGGACGAACGAACGCACGTACGGACGGACGGACAGACACCGGAGGGTATATCATAATACCCCGCCACTATCGTGTGGTGGGGTATAAAAAATTGGGTTTACAGGGGTAAACCTTATTTTTCTTATTTCTGCCTAAAATAAAGATTGTGGGTACTCTAATCGAGGCGGTTCTAACGAGTACCCACAATCTATATTTTGAGCAGAAATAAGAAAAATATCCCAATTTTTTATCTTAAAATTTTCATTTTTTCGGCGATAAAGGTTACAATGTATTTGTATAGGTGTGCTTTCATAATGTTTAGCAAAAAATCACAAAATAAGTGGTTTTGCCATAATGAATAATCAAAGTTTGTAAGATCTGATAGCCAAAAGACTTGACAGGGATTTTTCTAGAACAAATTTGGGGCCCCTAATCGGCCCCTATTTTTCCCAATTTGGAGACAGATATTCCCAAATTTTATAACAAATTTCCCAATTTCTGATGTTGTGCTACATTTTGATGAAAATTTCATGAAAATCAAACCAAAATTTACAAAGTTACAGCTGATTTAAATACCCAACTATAAATAATAGCAAGCTGTTTTTCCCAAACCCATCAGGTCCAGGACCCTGATTACAAAGTTTAGGAAAATCCCTGCTTCATAAGATTTGAACAACTGGGCCAAGCTGCATTTGGGGCTTGAATAAATAGATGGGCTGCATGATGCTGCCACGCAGAGCTGAAACCGTCCGCACACTAGTACTGGTAAACCGCTTAGAGGATCTAAGCCTGTCCAGTAACCGCGGTGCTAGGCGGACCGTCCATGCTTATAAACCCTATCAAACAAACAAACAAACCAAGCTCCATTTTTAATCAGGGTCCAGTTGTTCAAACAGCTTGACAAGCCCATTGGTGGTCAACATCTTAACTGTTCTAGCATGTACAGCATCAATACATGGATATTTTTGCTGAGTACATGTAGTTTTTGCATTTGAAAAATTATATAGGTGTGTTTTCATGATGTAACAACTTCATAGTGATAAGCTTTGAACAGCTGGGCCCAACTCCTTTTTTAATCAGGGCCCAGTTGTTCATAGCAACGTTAACTTGATGTGTTTTTAGTGGTCAATGCAAAGCATGAAAGAAATGTGAGTTGTTTTTGGAAATGAGTAGCTTTTGCATTTGCCAATGATTCTCAATTTTTTTTTTCTGCAAAAATATTTTATTTTTAGTGGTTTTTTCCATAATATGTAATGATCAAAGTTCCAAATTATGTTGCCTAACAACTTCAACTGGCCCTAGGGCTTCAGTTAGATGAAGGTCATATGGAGATGGGACCTTGATTTAACCCATTTAGTACGGGAAACCCCAAAACGGGTACCCTGCCAAACAGGGTAGGCCCAGATCAGATGCCGCAGAATGTGGTGTCTGATCAGGGCCTACACTGTTTGCAAAAAGTTCTGCCACTTTCCAAACAAATTTTGAAGAAAACACAACCCGACATCCCTAAATTTGGAAATGGACTCCTGCCCTATACAAGGAGGAAGATTCCATTTGGTACAAAAAGGGTTAAAGACTCTTACAAAGTCTGGAGAAGCCAGTAATTGAGTGTCACAGTGTGTACGTTTAACCCTTGTCCTGCTAATCCCGGATATGCCTTATCTTTGAAACAATGTAGATCCAGATCAGATGGCTTCTGACGAAGCCATCTGATCAGGATCTACATTGTTTGCCATTCAGAATGTGAATTTGTTGCAATAATTTGCATTAAGTAATCTGATTGGTTGATAATCGGTAGTGGGTGTGGCATATATGAATATTCAGCAGGACAAGGGTTAATAAAGGTATACCTTTTCCTGTGTCTTTGTAAACGTTCGCTACTTCTTGAAAAAGCTGTCTTGATACATTCTCAAATATTTGCTCTGAAACAGACAAATTTGTCAGGCAATGTGTATGTGAAATGAGCTTTAACCCTTACCCTGCTGTTCATGACAACCCATACCTTTGCAAACAGTGTAGATCCAGATCAGATGGCTTCTGAAGAAGCCATCTGATCAGGATCTACACTGTTTATCATTCAGTTTGTGGATTTGAGCGAACATATTATTGTAAAGGTTATGGATATACACCACTTCTACAGCCTTGCTGTAGGAGCCGGCTCTTTTGGAGACGCAGATAGAGTGGTTGGTCTTTTTCTCGAAGTTAAGCGAAGGATATTGTGGTTAGTACCTGGATGGGTGACCCCGTTGCTTGACTTCGTGGATGACCCCGCAAAAGCTACATTGGTACCAGCAGTGGGATAGAAACAGTGACGCTGCTTTGTTACATAGACTCCGCCCTTGGGATTAGCCTTGTGAGGCATGTGTGACTTCGGGACGAAGTCAAGAGGTGAGGGGGAGAAATGTAATTGGTTATGGATAAATACTACTTCTACAGCCTTGCTATAGGAGCCGGCTCTTTTATCAACGCAGGTAGAGTGGTTGGCTTATTCGCGAAGTTAAGCAACGGAGATCGCGGTTAGTACCTGGATAGGTGACCGCGTTGCTTGATTTTGTGGACGACCCGGTACACGCAACATTATTTCCTGTAATCTGATTGGCTGATAGTCAGAAATGGGTGTGGCTAATTTAAATATTCAGCAAGATAAGGATTAATGCATGCATTTGTTGTTGTTTTACACTTTATCAAGCATTATATTGCAAGTGTTTCCCCAGCTCTCAAAAAGGGCATGGTGCTGGTCAGAAAAAAAGGGCACTTTCAGCATGGGAAAATATGTTAAAAAGGCACTTTAAAGGTGCATTATTGAGCTACCGGGTCTCAAATTTTTTTTTCTGGTTTTTATCTTCAATGCATACTCCTTTGTTATGTGTACACTTTTGGAGCTAAATACAGCTTCAGAACTTTGTGAAAATGGTCGTTTTCATTCGTGTTTACCCTTCGCTCTGAACATGTGTTCGGAATTTCTGTTCTAAAAATAAATCTGTCACTTTACAAATACATGGCGACAGTATCATCTCAGAGTGTCGTTACTTATGGCATTGTATTCAGCGTCATATTTTTTTCTGATTCAGGCATGGCCCAAGCAAACAAGGCCAAAAATGAACATCGCATAACATCATATATGGGAATTCTATTTTGTCACGAACTAAAATAGATCTAACTAGTGTTCGAAACCTAGTTAGGGAATCCCTCTCAAACTCGTTTACCTGTCATCACAATCGTTCACATTTTTGCATAAAGTGCATTCATTTGTATTGTTTTAAAGAAAAATACCGGCTATATGTATTTTATTTTTGGAAGCTTTTTTTCCAGATAGCTCAATAATGCACCTTTAAATATGCGCAGCCATGTAAAAGGGGCACAGTCACATTCGAATCTAGGACAATTTGGCCAGTGGACAATTTGGCCCGGATGATTTGGCCTAGGACAATTCGGTCTGGATGATTTGGCCAGCCAAAAATATTGGATAGGACAATTTGGCCAGATTAATATACAGTGTAATGGCCAGTTCAAATTGACAGTTTAATGTTTTGGTTTGTTTTCAATATAAAGTAATGCTTGAATATGTGGAAGAAGATTTTAATCAATTCGAAATTTTTGTTTTTAAATTATAACTTTTGACCTGAGATATTCTGACTGGTCAAAATTAATAAACAAGAGTGCCATGATGGCCCATGATTGCTCACCTGATCCACACTCTGGAAATGAAATGGTAGGTAATATAATAAGGTGCCTTGTCAGAAGGAACATACATGCCAAATATGAAGGCTCTATCTCAAATGGTTCAAAAGTTATGATAAAGTAGGTCAAAGGTCAAGGTTACCAGTCAAACTGGAAGCCCTTGTCACAAGGAACATACATGCTATTATGAAGGCTCTATCTCAAATGGTTCAAAAGTTATGATAAAGTAGGTCAAAGGTCAAGGTTACCAGTCAAACTGGAAGCCCTTGTCACAAGGAACATACATGCCATTATGAAGGCTCTATCTCAAATGGTTCAAAACTATCAAAGTTATGATAAAGAACAGGTCCATGTTACATGTCAAAATTCTTTGCATGAGTGGGAAGACCTTGTCACAAGGAACCTACATGCCAAATATGTAGGATCTACCTTAAATGGTTCAAAAGTTATGATCAAAAAGATCAAAGGTCAAGGTCACATGTAAAAAAAATTGTATAGGTGGGAAGCCCTTGTCACAAGGAACATACATGCAAAATATGTAGGCTCTATCTCAAATGGTTAAAAAGTTACGACAAAGTAGACCAAAGTTCAAGGGCAATTTTTTTGTATGAGTGGGAAGCGCTTGTCACAAGGAACTTACATGCCAAATATGAAGGCTTTATGTCAAATGGTTCAAACGTTATGACCAAGTAGGTCATAGGTCAAGGTCATAGGTCAAATTTTTATGACTAAGTAGGACACAGGTCAAAGTTACAGGTCAATTTTTTTTGCATGAGTGGGAAGCCCTTGTCAAAAAAAAACCTAGTACCTACATGTCAAATATGAAGGCTCTATCTTAAATGGTTCGAAAGTTATGATAAAGTAGGTCAAAGGTCACAGGTCAAAATGTCTGTATGGGTGGGAAGTCCTTGTTGCAAGGAACATACATGCCAAATTTGAAGGCTCTATCTCAAATGGTTCAAAAGTTATGATAAAGTATGTCACATGTCAAGGTCATGGTCACAGGTCATTTTTTGAATGAATAGGAAGCCCTTGTCACAAGGAGCCTAGTAAATGCAAAATATGAAGGTTCTATCTCAAATGCTTCAAACGTTATAACAAAGTAGGTCAAAGGTAAAGGTCATAGGTCAAAATTTTTGTATGGGTGGGAAGATCTTGTCATGAGGAACATACATGCCAAATATGAAGGCTCTATCTCATATGGTTCAAAAGTTATGATAAAGTAGGTCACATGTCAAGGTCAAGGTCACAGGTCATTTTTGTATGAATAGGGAGCCCCTGTCACAGGAACTTACATGCCAAAACCTGAAAGCTCTATCTCAAATGCTTAAATAATTATGACAAAGTATGTTAAAAGTAACGGTCATAGGTCAAACTTTTGTATGGGTGGGAAGGCCTTGTCACAAGGAACATACATGCCAAATATCAAGGCTCTATCTCAAATTGTTCAAAAGGTATGATAAAGTAGGTAACAGGCCAAGGCCACAGGTCAAACTTTTTTTGTATGAGTGGGAAGCCCAAGATATGTCATGATGATCATTTTGACCAAGTTTGATGATGATTGGCCTAAAACTGTGGCCTCTAGAGTGTTCACAAGAAAAGTTTATGCAAGGACGACATACGACTGAGCCGTACATCTCAAGATCACAAAAGCTCACCATGACCTTTGGTTAGGTGAGTTAAAAATGATAACTATAACAACAACAAAAAAAAAGATAAATTAATGATTTTGTTTAAATTTGTTGGAAAACAAGATTACCGGTAATTAGCATATTTTCTTATCTGCATGGTTACTTGGCTAACTGATTTGTTTGCTGGTTCTAGTTCTTTGCTTACTATTGAAATTACCTTTTCCATACTTTAATTGTTGGTTTTGTTTGTTTGTGTATACATTGACATTTGTGATATTTTAATAAACTCTTAACATGTATCCACAACATATTTTTATGACTTAACTCTTTCCCACTCAGATATGTGTTTTTACGTGTCTGACCCCACCCCCCCCCCTTTTTTTTAGCTCCAGTACCACCTTAAATCTGCATTCCCCACCCCTGGACACCTATGTTTGCATTAGGATTAGTTGTCCTAAAAATGGCCTATTTTTTCAGGAGGCTCCCCACTAAAAATATACGGTACCTAAAGGGGGTTTGAAGGGGGGCTGCCCACCACCCCCCAAAAATTGGGGGTATGGCCCAGCCGGCCGCTGAAATTAAATCTGAGGGTGTCTGAGGTCAAAAACCCCTTGAAACTGACCCTGGCAAAACATGCTGTGGACAGTGAAAATGGCCAGTGCCAAACCCCTTAATTGTTGCCTTGACAGCAGTGTGAAGATTAAGATTCGGTCAAAAATGCATGTGACATCACACTTTTTGACAACTTTGAGATGCTCCCTCGTTACCATGGCAACACTGATTTAGCCTAAAAAGGTTCCATATGAACGGCTACTGCCCAGTGAACATTCCTGTAGAGTTTGATGTAAAACAGACCATTCATTATGGTTATATGAAGTTGCTGTCCTAGGCAACACTGTGAAAATCAGCAAAATTCACAAAGTCCTCAAGTGGGAAAGGGTTAGAATACTTGCTAGGAGGTGTAACAAAGATAATTTGGGATAAACAATTTAACATACTTATTTCTTGTCAGAAGTATATATGTTGTGGCTACTTGTTATAATTGCTTGGATGAGGCAACTCTAACAATATCAGCAATGTATGTTTTTCTGATGTATTAAGCCTGTTTCACCTCCTTATCTGGAGCTATGAATAATGTTTGCAATAGTGTGGATCAAGATCACTCTGCACACACACAAGTTTCAGTTAAATAGACACAATTTAGTCTGACTGCATATTAAATGAATTGAAGTTATCTGCGTATTTTCTTTTGTGAATTGAAGTTATCTGAGTAGTTTCTGTTTTTGTCTAGGCTGTCTTTGGTAGCTCATTCTGATGCGCATCTGACTCAGTGGACACAGGTTCAATACCTGTCGGGATTGGCAAGGCTCATGGAACTTGATCAAGAATGTGCACCGTACTGGTTAACTGCTTACATACAGGTAAACTGACCTGCTCCATATGACCTAAATAATATTGACTGGGCTCAGATACAATACATGAGCAGAAAATATATTTATCAGTTATCCCCTATATTAATTGCATTGTAACATACTGACCTGATAAGGATATGCTATCTCAGGACAAGTGAGCTTTATCAGGTCAACGTGATATTGCACTTCTATGAAAGAACTACTGGAAAAATGGCAAAACTGTAGGAGTGTACAATGGGATTAACTGATAAATAGAATACCAGATTTGTGTCATTTGATATCTAGTTTATCAGGCTCGACTTCGAGAACGCCTGTAGAAGCGCTCGGCAAGCCTTGTGATTCTACAAGCATTCTCAAAGCCTTGCCTGATAAACTTGATATGAAATGACACGAACCTGGAATTCTATATAAACATGTGTGATAAAACTTATTGTCAAAAGTAGAAACTGCTCGAATTCTGCAATTTCCTCTTATGTCAACATTTGTTTTTCACTCATGACAGATAAAATCACTGAAAGAAGAGGCAATATATGATGAAAATATGTAACCAAAAGAAAAAACAAGAGGGCCATGATGGCCCTGGATCGCTCACCTGATCCATAGTGTAACAAGTGGGCCCCAGAGAGGGCCATTATTGGCCCAAGGGCTTTAATGTGCATAATGTTGAGGGACTTCTTAAAGGTGAAGCTTCATACCAAACATCAACAAAGGCTAAAATTTGAACAATCTTGGCAAAGGTCCACTAGATGAAGCTACACATCAAATATCAAAGACCTGGGCCTAGCGGTTTCAGAGAAGAAGATTTTTAAAGATTTTGCCTATATAAGCCTATGTAAAACCAAAGGGCCCCGGGGCGGGGGCATTTTTTGCCCCAGCACTATAATTTGAACAATCTTGGTAGGGGTCCACTAGATGAAGCTTCATACCAAATATCAAAGACCTGAGCCTTGTGGTTTCAGAGAAGAAGATTTTTAAAGATTTTTCCTATATAAGCCTATGTAAAACCAAAGGGCCCCGGGGCGGGGGCATTTTTGGCCCCAGCACTATAATTTGAACAATCTTGGTAGGGGTCCACTAGATGAAGCTTCATATCAAATATCAAAGACCTGGGCCGTGTGGTTTCAGAGAAGAAGATTTTTAAAGATTTTCCCTATATAAGCCAATGTAAAACCAAAGGGCCCCGTGGCGGGGGCATTTTTTGTCCCAGCACTGAAATTGGAACAATCTTGGTAGGGGTCTACCAGATGAAGCTTCATACCAAATATCAAAGTCCTGGGCCTTGTGGTTTCAGAGAAGAAAATTTTTAAAGATTTTCCCTATATAAGCCTATGTAAAACCAAAGGGCCCCGTGGCGGGGGCATTTTTGGCCCCAGCACTACAGTTTGATCAATCTTGGTAGGGGTCCACTAGATGAAGCTTCATACCAAATATCAAAGACCTGGGCCTTGTGGTTTCAGAGAAGAAGATTTTTAAAGATTTTCCCTATATAAGCCAATGTAAAACCAAAGGGCCCCGTGGCGGGGGCATTTTTTGTCCCAGCACTAAAATTTGAACAATCTTGGTAGGGGTCCACTAGATGAAGCTTCATACCAAATATCAAAGTCCTGGGCCTTGTGGTTTCAGAGAAGAAAATTTTTAAAGATTTTCCCTATATAAGCCTATGTAAAACCAAAGGGCCCCGGGGCGGGGGCATTTTTGGCCCAAGCACTATAATTTAAACAATCTTGGTAGGGGTCCACTAGATGAAGCTTCATACCAAATATCAAAGACCTGGGCCTTGTGGTTTCAGAGAAGAAGATTTTTAAAGATTTTCCCTATATAAGCCTATGTAAAACCAAAGGGCCCCGGGGCGGGGACATTTTTGGCCCCAGCACTGTAATTTGAACAATCTTGGTAGGGGTCAACTAGATGAAGCTTCATACCAAATATCAAAGACCTGGGCCTTGTGGTTTCAGAGAAGAAATTTTAAAGATTTTCCCTATATAAGCCAATGTAAAACCAAAGGGCCCCGTGGCGGGGGCATTTTTTGTCCCAGCACTAAAATTTGAACAATCTTGGTAGGGGCCCACTAGATGAAGCTTCATACCAAATATCAAAGTCCTGGGCCTTGTGGTTTCAGAGAAGAAGATTTTTAAAGATTTTCCCTATATAAGCCTATGTAAAACCAAAGGGCCCCGGGGCGGGGGCATTTTTGGCCCCAGCACTATAATTTGAACAATCTTGGTAGGGGTCCACTAGATGAAGCTTCATACCAAATATCAAAGACCTGGGCCTTGTGGTTTCAGAGAAGAAGATTTTTTAAGTTTTCGGTGAAAAATATCTATTTTTGACTCCTGTGACCTAGATGTGCAACGAAGCAGAACCATTTGAACAACTTTCAAAGGGGACAACCTAAGGATCATTCCTGTGAAGTTTGGTCAAAATCCGAACAGTGGTTTAGGAGAAGATGTCATTTGAAGAAATTGTTTACGCACCGATGACAGACAAAAAGTGATCCTAATATAAAACACAAGAGGGCCATGATGGCCCTGAATCGCTCACCTGATCCATAGAGTAACAAGTGGGCCCCTGGAAGGGCCATTATTGACCCCAGTGTTTTAATGTGCATAATGTTGAGGGAGGTCTAAAAAGGTGAAGCTTCATACCAAATATCAAAGACATGGGCATTGCATTTTCAGAGAAGAAGATTTTTAAAGATTTCCCTATATAAGTCTTGTTAAACCAAAGGGTCTCAGGGCGGGGGCATTTTTGGCCTCAGGGCTATAATTTGAACAATCTCGATAGTGGTCCACTAGATGAAATTGTACACCAAATATCAAAGACCTAGGCCTAGTGGTTTCACAGAAGAAGATTTTTAAAGATTTTCCCAAAATAAGTCTATGTAAATCTAAAGGGCCATAGAGCTGGAGCATTTTTAGCCCCAGGGCTATAATTTGAACAATCTTGGTAGAGGTCAACAAGATGAAGCTTCACACCAAATATCAAAGACCTGGGCCTTGCGGTATCAGAGAAGAATTTTTTAAATCCCTATATAAGCCTATGTAAAATCAAAGGGCGTCAGGGCGGGGGCATTTTTGGCCCCAGCACTATAATTTGAACAATCTTGGTAGGGGTCCACAGATGAAGCTTCATACCAAATAGCAAAGACCTGGGCCTTGCGGTTTCAGAGAAGAAGATTTTTAAAGATTTTCCCTATATAAGCCCATGTAAAACCAAAGTGCCCCGGGGCGGGGGCATTTTTGGCCCCAGCACTATAATTTGAATGATCTTGGTAGGGGTCCACTAGATGAAGCTTCATACCAAATAGCAAAGACCTGGGCCCTGTGGTTTCAGAGAAGAAGATTTTTAAAGATTTTCCCTATATAAGCCAAAGTAAAACAAAAGGGCCCCGAAGTGGGGGCATTTTTGACCCCAGCACTATAATTTGAACAATCTTGGTAGGGGTCGACTAGATGAAGCTTCATACCAAATATCAAAGATATGGGCCTTGCGGTTTCAGAGAAGAAGATTTTTAAAGATTTTCCCTATATAAGCCCATGTAAAACCAAAGGGCCCCAGGGCGGGGGCATTTTTGGCCCCAGTACTATAATTTGAACAATCTTGGTAGGGGTCCACTAGATGAAGCTTCATACCACATAGCAAAGACCTGGGCCTTGGGGTCTCAGAGAAGAAGATTTTTAAAGATTTTCCCTATATAATCCTATGTAAAACCAAAGGGCCCCGGGGCGGGGGCATTTTAGGCCCTAGCACTATAATTTGAACAATCTTGGTAGGGGTTCTCTAGATGAAGCTTCATACCAAATATCAAAGACCTGGGCCTTGTGGTTTCAGAGAAGAAGATTTTTTAAGTTTTCGGTGAAAAAATCTATTTTTGGTTCCTGTGACCTAGATGTGCAGCAGATCAGAACCATTTGAACAACTTTGAAAGGGCTCCACCTAAGGATCATTCCTGGGAAGTTTGGTCAAAATCCGATCAGTGGTTTAGGAGGAGATGTTGTTTGAAGAAATTGTTTACGCACGGATGACAGACAAAAAGTGATCCTAATATAAAACACAAGAGGGCCCAGAGGGGCCCTGAATCGCTCACCTGAGAATCAGAGTCTCTAGTACATTCTTGGCCCAAGGGCTATCCTAGGTGAAGCTTCATACCGAATATCAAAAACCTGAGCCTTGTGGTTTCAGAGATGAAGAGTTTTAAATATTTTCCCTATATAAGCCTATGAAAATCCAAAGGGCCCCGGGAATGGGGGCATTTTTGGCCCCAGGGCTATAATTTGAACAATCTTGGTAGAGGTCCACTAGATGAAGCTTCACGACAAATATCAAAGATCTGAGCCTTGTGGTTTCAGAAAAGAATATTTTTAAAGATTTTCCCTGTATAAGCCTATGTAAAACCAAAGGCCCCTGGGGCGGGGGCCTTTTTGGCCCACAGGCTATGATTTGAACAATCTTGGTAGAGGTTCACTAGGTGAAGCTTCACACCAAATATCAAAGACCTGGGCCTTGCCGTTTCAGAGAAGAAGATTTTAAAGATTTTCCCTATATAATTAAAAATCAAAAATGAGTTCCCCCAAGAGCAACGAAAACATTCATAAGAAAGAAGATGGGTCATACTACGTAGTTTCGGCTAATAAAGCCTCATCAGTGACCCTGCAATGATCCGGCAAAGAAAGCCAGAGGAAACATACTGCAATTTTCGAATAGGCAGTCGATTCAAAGACCGATATAAATCAAAATGGGGTCCAAATAATTAAAAACCTGTCTAGGATATGAGTCTAAACCAATAGTTTATTTCCGACCTCTCAGAATATTCACGCTGATCTCAAAGGACCAAAAGTAAAATATAAACTGCACTATGGTTGACGTACGGGGAGACGTTTTACGGCCGCCACACGGCACAACACCAGCTGCAGTGAAGGCAAATAAAAATCAAAAATGAGTTCCCCCAAGAGCAACGAAAACATTCATAAGAAAGAAGATGGGTCATACTACGTAGTTTCGGCTAATAAAGCCTCATCAGTGACCCTGCAATGATCCGGCAAAGAAAGCCAGAGGAAACATACTGCAATTTTCGAATAGGCAGTCGATTCAAAGACCGATATAAATCAAAATGGGGTCCAAATAATTAAAAACCTGTCTAGGATATGAGTCTAAACCAATAGTTTATTTCCGACCTCTCAGAATATTCACGCTGATCTCAAAGGACCAAAAGTAAAATATAAACTGCACTATGGTTGACGTACGGGGAGACGTTTTACGGCCGCCACACGGCACAACACCAGCTGCAGTGAAGGCAAATAAAAATCAAAAATGAGTTCCCCCAAGAGCAACGAAAACATTCATAAGAAAGAAGATGGGTCATACTACGTAGTTTCGGCTAATAAAGCCTCATCAGTGACCCTGCAATGATCCGGCAAAGAAAGCCAGAGGAAACATACTGCAATTTTAAAATCACTGGCCCCGGGACGGGGGCATTTTTAGCCCAAAGGCTATAATTTGAACAATCTTGGTAGACATCCACTAGATGAAGCTTCACACCAAAAATCAAATATCTGAGCTTTGCGGTTTCAGAGAAAAAGATTTTTAAAGATTTTCCCTGTATAAGCCTATGTAAAACCAAAGGCCCCCCGGGCGGGGCATTTTTGCCCCTAGGGCTATAATTTGAAAATCTTGGTAGAGGTCCCTAGGTGAAGCTTCACACCAAATATCAAAGACCTGGGCCTTGTGGTTTTAGAGAAGAAGATTTTTAAAGATTTTCCCTATATAAGCCTATGTAAACCCAAAGGCCCCGGGGCGGGGGCATTTCTGGCCCAAGGGCCATAATTTGAACAATCTTGGTAGAGGTCCACTAGATGAAGCTTCATACCACATATCAAAGACCTGGGCCTTTCCGTTTCAGAGAAGAAGGTTTTTAAAGATTTTCCCTGTATAAGCCTATGTAAAACCAAAGGCCCCCTGAGAGGGGCCATTTTTGGCTCTAGGGCTATAATTTGAACAATCTTGGTAGAGGTCCACTAGGTGAAGCTTCAAACCAAATATCAAAGACCTGGGCCTTGTGGTTTCAGAGAAGAAGATTTTTAAAGATTGTCCCTATATAAGCTTATGTAAATCCAAAGGCCCCCGGGGCAGGGGCATTTCTGGCCCAAGGGCCATAATTTGAAAAATCTTGGTAGAGGTCCACTAGATGAAGCTTCACACCAAATATAGAAGACCTGGGCCTTTCGGTTTCAGAGAAGAAGATTTTTAAAGATTTTCCCTGTATAAGCCTATGTAAAACCAAAGGCCCAAGGGGCGGGGGTATTTTTGGCCCTAGGGCTACAATTTTAACAATCTTGGTAGAGGTCCACTAGGTGAAGCTTCACACCAAATATCAAAGACCTGGGCCTTGTGGTTTCAGAGAAGAAGATTTTTAAAGATTTTCCCTGTATAAGCCTATGTAAATCCAAAGGCCCCCGGGGCAGGGGCATTTCTGGCCCAAGGGCTATAATTTGAACATTCTTGGTAGAGGTCCACTAGATGAAGCTTCACACCAAATATAGAAGACCTGGGCCTTTCGGTTTCAGAGAAGAAGATTTTTAAAGGTTTTCCCTGTATAAGCCTATGTAAAACCAAAGGCCCCCAGGGCGGGGGTATTTTTGGCCCTAGGCCTATAATTTTAACAATCTTGGTAGAGGTCCACTAGGTGAAGCTTCACACCAAATATCAAAGACCTGGGCCTTGTGGTTTCAGAGAAGAAGATTTTTAAAGATTTTCCCTATATAAGCCTATTTAAATCCAAAGGCCCCCGGGGCAGGGGCATTTCTGGCCCAAGGGCCATAATTTGAACAATCTTGGTAGAGGTCAACTAGATGAAGCTTCACACCACATATCAAAGACCTGGGCCTTTCCATTTCAGAGAAGAAGGTTTTTAAAGATTTTCCCTGTATAAGCCTATGTAAAACAAAAGGCCCCCTGGGAGGGGGCATTTCTGGCCCAAGGGCCATAATTTGAAAAATCTTGGTAGAGGTCCACTAGATGAAGCTTCACACCAAATATAGAAGACCTGGGCCTTTCGGTTTCAGAGAAGAAGATTTTTAAAGATTTTCCCTGTATAAGCCTATGTAAAACCAAAGGCCCAAGGGGCGGGGGTATTTTTGGCCCTAGGGCTACAATTTTAACAATCTTGGTAGAGGTCCACTAGGTGAAGCTTCAAACCAAATATCAAAGACCTGGGCCTTGTGGTTTCAGAGAAGAAGATTTTTAAAGATTTTCCCTATATAAGCCTATGTAAATCCAAAGGCCCCCGGGGCAGGGGCATTTCTGGCCCAAGGGCTATAATTTGAACAATCTTGGTAGAGGTCCACTAGATGAAGCTTCACACCAAATATCAAAGACCTGGGCCTTGCGGTTTCAGAGAAGAAGATTTTTAAAGTTTTCATTTTAAAAATCTATTTTTAGCTCCTGTGACCTAGATGTGCAAGGGACCGAACCATTTGAACAACTTTGAAAGGGGACCACCCAAGGATCATTCCTGTGAAGTTTGGTTAAAATCCAATCAGTGGTTTAGGAGGAGATGTCATTTGAAGAAAAAGTTTACGCACGCACACACGCACGACGGACGACGGACAAAAAGTGATCCCAAAAGCTCACCTTGTCACTACGTGACAGGTGAGCTAACAAGAGGGCCATGATGGCCCTGGATCGCTCACCTGATCCATAGAGTAACAAGTGGGCCCCGGGGAGGGCCATTATTGACCCCAAGGTTATAATGTCCATAATGTTGAGGGAGGTCTAAAAAGGTGAAGCTTCATGCCAAATATCAATAAAGGCTATAATTGTCCACTAGATGAAGCTCCATACCAAATAACAAAGATATGGGCCTTGCAGTTTCAGAGAAGAAGATTTTTAAAGATTTCCCTATATAGGTCTATGTAAAACCAAAGGGTCTCGGTGCGGGGGCATTTTTGGCCCCAGGGCTATAATTTGTACAATCTTGATAGAGGTCCACTAGATGAAATTCACACCAAATATCAAAGACCTAGATCTAGTGGACCCCTACCAAGATTGTTCAAATTATAGTGCTGGGGCAAAAAATGCCCCCGCCCCGGGGCCCTTTGGTTTTACATAGGCTTATATAGGCAAAATCTTTAAAAATCTTCTTCTCTGAAACCGCTAGGCCCAGGTCTTTGATATTTGATGTGTAGCTTTATCTAGTGGACCTTTGCCAAGATTGTTCAAATTTTAGCCTTTGTTGATGTTTGGTATGAAGCTTCACCTTTAAGAAGTCCCTCACAGAAGAAAATTTTTAAAGATTTTCCCTATATAAGTCAATGTAAAACCAAACGGCCCCGAGGCGGGGGCATTTTTGGCCTCAGGGCTATAATTTGAACAATCTTGGTAGAGGTCCACTAGCTGAAGCTTCATACCAAATATCAAAGACCTAGGCCTTGTGGTTTCAGAGAAGAAGATTTTTCAAGATTTTCCCTATATAAGTCTATGTAAAACCAAAGGGCCCCGGAGCGGGGGCATTTTTGGCCCCAGGGCTATTATTTGAACAATCTGGGTAGAGGTCCACAAGATGAAATTTCATACCAAATATCAAAGACCTGGGCCTTGCAGTTTCAGAGAAGAAGATTTTTAAAGATTTTCCCTACATAAGCCTATGTAAAACCAAAGGGCCCCGGGGCGGGGGCATTTTTGGCCCTGACACTATAATTTGAACAATCTTGGTAGGGATCTGCTAGATGAAGCTTCATACCAAAAAGCAAAGACCTGGGCCTTGCAGTTTCAGAGAAGAAGATTTTTAAAGATTTTCCCTATATAAGCCCATGTAAAACCAAAGGGCTCCGGGGTGGGGGCATTTTTGGCCCCAGCACTATAATTTGAACAATCTTGGTAGGGGTCCACTAGATGAAGCTTCATATCAAATATCAAAGACCTGGGCCTTGGGTTTTCAGAGAAGAAGATTTTTTAAATTTTCAGTGAAAAAATGTATTTTTGGCTCCTGTGATCTATATGTGCATCGGACCGGAACTATTTGAACAACTTTGAAAGGGGACCAACTAAGGATCATTCCTGTGAAGTTTGGTCAAAATCCGATCAGTGGTTTAGGAGGAGATGTCGTTTGAAGAAATTGTTTACGCACGGATGACAGACAAAAAGTGATCCTAATATAAAACACAAGAGGGCCATGATGACCCTGGATCGCACACCTGATCCATAGTGTAACAAGTGGGCCCCAGAGAGGGCCATTATTGGCCCCAGGGCTTTAATGTGCATAATGTTGAGGGAGGTCTTAAAGGTGAAGTTTCATACCAAACATCAACAAAGGCTATAATTTGAACAATCTTGGCAAAGGTCCACTAGATGAAGCTACACATCAAATATCAAAGACCTGGGCCTAGCGGTTTCAGAGAAGAAGATTTTTAAAGATTTTGCCTATATAAGCCAATGTAAAACCAAAGGGCCCCGGGACAAGGGCATTTTTTGCCCCAGCACTATAATTTGAACAATCTTGGTAGGGGTCCACTAGATGAAGCTTCATATCAAATATCAAACTCCTGGGCCTTGTGGTTTCAGAGAAGAAGATTTTTAAAGATTTTCCCTATATAAGCCTATGTAAAACCAAAGGGCCCCGGGGCTAGGGCATTTTTGGCCCCAGCACTATAATTTGAACAATCTTGGTAGGGGTCCAGTAGATGAAGCTTCATACCAAATATCAAAGACCTGGGCCTTGTGGTTTCAGAGAAGAAGATTTTTAAAGATTTTCCCTATATAAGCCAATGTAAAACCAAAGGGCCCGTGGCAGGGGCATTTTTTGTCCCAGCACTATAATTTGAACAATCTTGGTAGGGGTCCACTAGATGAAGCTTCATACCAAATATCAAAGTCCTGGGCCTTGTGGTTTCAGAGAAGAAGATTTTTAAAGATTTTCCCTATATAAGCCTATGTAAAACCAAAGGGCAGGGGGGTGGGGGCATTTTTGGCCCCATCACTATAATTTGAACAATCTTGGTAGGGGTCCACTAGATGAAGCTTCATACCAAATATCAATGACCTGGGCCTTGTGATTTCAGAGAAGAAGATTTTTAAAGATTTTCCCGATATAAGCCAATGTAAAACCAAAGGGCCCTGTGGCGGGGGCATTTTTTGTCCCAGCACTATAATTTGAACAATCTTGGTAGGGGTCCACTAGATGAAGCTTCATACCAAATATCAAAGGCCTCGGCCTTGTGGTTTCAGAGAAGAAGATTTTTAAAGATTTTCCCTATATAAGCCTATGTAAAACCAAAGGCCCCCGGGGCGGGGGCATTTTTGGCCCCATCACTATAATTTGAACAATCTTGGTAGGGTTCCACTAGATGAAGCTTCATACCAAATACATGTACTAAAGACCTGGGCCTTGTGGTTTCAGAGAAGAAAATTTTTAAAGATTTTCCCTATATAAGCCAATGTAAAACCAAAGGGCCCCGTGGCGGGGGCATTTTTTGTCCCAGCACTATCATTTGAACAATCTTGGTAGGGGTCCACTAGATGAAGCTTCATACCAAATATAAAAGACCTGGGCCTTGTGGTTTCAGAGAAGAAGATTTTTAAAGATTTTCCCTATATTAGCCTATGTAAAACCAAAGGGCCCCGTGGCGGGGGCATTTTTTGTCCCAGCACTATAATTTGAACAATCTTGGTAGGGGTCCACTAGATGAAGCTTCATACAAAATATCAAAGTCCTGGGCGTTGTGGTTTCAGAGAAGAAGATTTTTAAAGATTTTCCCTATATAAGCCTATGTAAAACCAAAGGGCCCCGGGGCGGGGGCATTTTTGGCCCCAGCACTATAATTTGAACAATCTTGGTAGGGGTCCACTAGATGAAGTTTCATACCAAATATCTAAGACCTAGGCCTTGTGGTTTCAGAGAAGAAGATTTTTAAAGATTTTCCCTATATAAGCCAATGTAAAACCAAAGGGCCCCGTGGCGGGGGGGGGGGGCATTTTTTGTCCCAGCACTATAATTTGAACAATCTTGGTAGGGGTCCACTAGATGAAGCTTTATACCAAATATCAAAGTCCTGGGCCTTGTGGTTTCAGAGAAGAAGATTTTTAAAGATTTTCCCTATATAAGCCCATGTAAAACCAAAGGGCCCTGTGGCAGGGGCATTTTTTGTCCCAGCACTATAATTTGAACAATCTTGGTAGGGGTCCACTAGATGAAGCTTCATACCAAATATCAAAGACCTGGGCCTTGTGGTTTCAGAGAAGAAGATTTTTTAAGTTTTTGGTGAAAAAAATCTATTTTTGGCTCCTGTGACCTAGATGTGCAACGGACCGGAACCATTTGAACAACTTTGAAAGGGGACCACCTAAGGATCATTCCTGTGAAGTTTGGTCAAAATCCGATCAGTGGTTTAGGAGGAGATGTCGTTTAAAGAAATTGTTTACGCACGGACGGACGCACGCACGGACGCACGACGGACGACGGACAAAAAGTGATCCCAAAAGCTCACCTCGTCACTACGTGACGGTGAGCTAACAAGAGGGCCATGATGGCCCTGGATCGCTCACCTGATCCATAGTGTAACAAGTGGGCTCCAGAGAGGGCCATTATTGGCCCCAGGGCTTTAATGTGCATAATATTGAGGGAGGTCTTAAAGGTGAAGCTTCATACCAAACATCAACAAAGGCTATAATTTGAACAATCTTGGCAAGCTCCACTAGATGAAGCTACACATCAAATATCAAAGACCTGGGCCTAGCGGTTTCAGAGAAGAAGATTTTTAAAGATTTTGCCTCTATAAGCCTATGTAAAACCAAAGGGCCCCGGGACGTGGGCATTTTTTGTCCCAGCAATAAAATTTGAACAATCTTGGTAGGGGTCCACTAGATGAAACTTCATACCAAATATCAAAGTCCTGGGCCTTGTGGTTTCAGAGAAGAAAATTTTTAAAGATTTTCCCTATATAAGCCTATGTAAAACCAAGGGGCCCCGGGGCGGGGGCATTTTTGGCCCCAGCACTATAATTTGAACAATCTTGGTAGGGGTCCACTAGATGAAGCTTCATACCAAATATCAAAGACCTGGGCCTTGTGGTTTCACAGAAGAAGATTTTTAAAGATTTTCCCTATATAAGCCAATGTAAAACCAAAGTGCCCGGTGGCGGGGGCATTTTTTGTCCCAGCACTATAATTTGAACAATCTTGGTAGGGGTCCACTAGATGAAGCTTCATACCAAATATCAAAGTCCTGGGCCTTGTGGTTTCAGAGAAGAAGATTTTTAAAGATTTTCCCTATATAAGCCTATATAAAACCAAAGGGCCCCGGGGCGGGGGCATTTTTGGCCCAGCACTATAATTTGAACAATCTTGGTAGGGGTCCACTAGATGAAGCTTCATACCAAATATCAAAGACCTGGGCCTTGTGGTTTCAGAGAAGAAGATTTTTAAAGATTTTCCCTATATAAGCCAATGTAAAACCAAAGGGCCCCGTGGCGGGGGCATTTTTTGTCCCAGCACTAAAATTTGAACAATCTTGGTAGGGGTCCACTAGATGATGCTTCATACCAAATATCAAAGTCCTGGGTCTTGTGGTTTCAGAGAAGAAGATTTTTAAAGCTCTTCCCTATATAAGCCTATGTAAAACCAAAGGGCCCCGGAGCGGGGGCATTTTTGGCCCCAGCACTATAATTTGAACAATCTTGGTAGGGGTCCACTAGATGAAGCTTCATACCAAATATCAAAGACCTGGGCCTTGTGGTTTCAGAGAAGAAGATTTTTAAAGATTTTCCCTATATAAGCCTATGTAAAACCTAAGGGCCCCAGGGCGGGGGCATCTTTGGCCCCAGCACTATAATTTGAACAATCTTGGTAGGGGTCATCTAGATGAAGCTTCATACCAAATATCAAAGACCTGGGCCTTGTGGTTTCAGAGAAGATTTTTAAAGATTTTCCCTATATAAGCCTATGTAAAACCAAAGGGCCCCAGGGCGGGGGCATTTTTGGCCCCAGCACTATAATTTGAACAATCTTGGTAGGGGTCCACTAGATGAAGCTTCATACCAAATATCAAAGACCTGGGCCTTGTGGTTTCAGAGAAGAAGATTTTTTAAGTTTTTGGTGAAAAATCTATTTTTGGCTCCTGTGACCTAGATGTGCAACGGACCAGAACCATTTGAACAACTTTGAAAGGAGACCACCTAAGGATCATTCCTGTGAAGTTTGGTCAAAATCCGATCAGTGGTTTTGGAGGAGATGTCGTTTAAAGAAATTGTTTACGCACGGACGCACGGACGGACGCACGCACGACGGACGACGGACAAAAAGTGATCCCAAAAGCTCACCTCGTCACTACGTGACGGTGAGCTAAAAAGCCAATGATATGATGAGAGTAAGAATGGGTAAAACCTCCAGGTAAAATTAATTTGGCTAAATCGTCCTACCCGATATTTTTGGCTGGCAAAATTGTCCTAGGCCAAATCGTCTGCTGGCCAAATTGTCCGCCCACCGTCCCATTCACAACCTTGCTTAAAGGGCACATCTCTCAACTTGAAATAAAAAGATCCTTCTCTTACCCTTTGTTTTCACTGCTAAATTATACTGCCTGTTTTAAATTATTATGCTGAGTAAAGAGATATGTCACAGTCAGCATTGGTGGCAAGAAGTTTGTTTTTTTAAGCAAGCTGATCACTGCTACAAAGAAGGTAAGTTTGGTACATATTTGGGCCACAGTTCCCATTCTCTAATACACACAAACACTCACATGACAGTGGTCAGGCACACTTTCACACTTCAATTGTTTAATTGGTGTAATTTATACTGGTTATCAAAACAGAGTTATGAGTTAATTAAGTACACTAAACAGGGGGATTAGCAGTCAACCATAAATGGGGACTGTCAAATAGGCAACAGTTTATTGCTACAATTTTTTGGTAGTCAAAGAGAGCAGACATGAAAATTAAAGCTCTGACATTTTACCAAGTTTTATACTAAAAAAAAAGAGTTTTTAGAACAAAATTTATATCAGCATGTAGCTGCTGACCTATGGAACATGTATTTGCAAATAAAAAATAAATAAAAATAAAAATTACTCAAATAAAAAGGGATTTTTAACAAAAAATATGGATATTTTGGCAAAAATTTTATAAAAACACCTGCTGTGAGGATGCAAAGACATGGGCTATCTTGGATAGTGAAGTGGAAGCAGATGTACCACATGGTGTGCCGAAACTGCTTGATGAAGCTCAACAAAACTTGTTAATTTTCTTCCAACTGTGTTTGGATATAATGATTTCATGCACATGGTGACACAGCTGTGATAAATTGTTAGTGATGTTTCTTCAAAGAGAATACAGAAGTGTAACTAATTAACAAATTGGATCAAAGGAAGTGTAATTGCAAGGTCAGAAATTAATCCAAAACATGAAAATTAAAAAATGAATAAATAAAAAACAAAAGGTGAATTATTAAGTAAAACTGTAAATTTTTAAATGATATATAATTTTCAGTGTTTCTTTTCTTTTTTCTTTTTTTTTTGTGTGCATAGTGCAAAAGTGTTAAGTTAATATCTCATCAGGAATATTCTATTGTCTTATATCAGTAAGTCATTATTAATTTAGGATAAAGGATCAAAACATGTAAATCATGTTGTGTTGTGTTTATTTCTGCTAATTGGAATATGGGTTTCTTTTTTCATTATTTATCTTTTTAAGTGTGTTTATCAAGGGAGTTTTAAGTTGCTGCAAATATCAATTTCCCGGGATGGTAGTTGAAGGATAAAGAAGTGAAAGTAGTTAAGTTAAGTGGTTAAGTTGGAATATATTAAGTTTATTGTGTTTTTCATTATATTGTGAGCAAAATTTAAGTAAAATTCTCAGTGAAGGATAAAGAAGTGAAAGTGGTTAAGTTAAGTGGTCAAGTTGGAATATATTAAGTTTATTGTGTTTTTCATTATATTGTGAACAAAATTTAAGTAAAATTCTCAGTGAAAGTCTTAAGTTGGAATATATTAAGTTTATTGTGTTTTTCATAATATTGTGAGCATATTTTAAGTAAAATTCTTCAGTCATGGCAGCAGAAGTGCAGAATTCAGGGGATATGGTGCTTAACGAGAGTGAAATGTCTGAGAAGTCTCAGTCACTATTGCCCCAGAATGTCATTCAAAATGGAAATAGGAACAACACCTCAGAATCTATCAGTGAAGAAATCTCATTTGAAGAATTTTCGGGATTTTCAAATGATGAACCATCGGGTGTGGACTATAGCTCGGAAGTTGTAGATCCGTTTGTCAACATATTTTACCGTGTTATTGCTTCAGAGAATGCAACGCATATTCATTTCTATGCTGCACCACTTTTTAAGACTTTTGTGTCAGCACTGGAAAAGGAATTTAGGACTCCTGGTGAAGGTGTAAAAAAGTTTCTGCTGAAGACTCATATAGATGGCAAAAAATGCAATATTCATGTGGACAATAGTGACCTGACCATCATTTCTTCAGGACCAGGCCATATTTGCTGGAAAGAAAAGGTCTTCAGAAAGATGACTATGAATATGTTCAAGAAATTTGTGCATCAAACAAGCCCTAATGCAGACAACCATAATTCACCTGTAAACACTAATGGGAGCGACAATGTAATTCTTTCAAACAACTCAGGGGACATAATCAATTCCAAAATTGAAGAAATACCAGCAACATTAGAAAAAGTTGATCTTCCAGTGATGAGAAGTATCTCAATGTTAATGGATATGATCCATAACTTGCAGGGGCAAGTAACCAAACTGACAGCGGAAGTAAATAAGCTTGTGGTACAAACATCCCCTCCCCTTTATGGGATCATAAATGAAACACAAATCAGCCATGCAGGGGGAACTCCATCCAAACAAAAGACCTCAAATGTTTTAGAAGGTGGAGACCAAAATGATGATTCTGGGTCTACTGTTGCTAATTTTGAACAGGGACATGAACTGAGCAAGGACCTAAATAGTCAAAAATCATTTGCTGAAGACATGGTTGCATTAACTTCTACACCAAGACCCATCCCACGCAATCAACCTTCAAGAGCCCAACCATTGTCTAGTAATGTAAATCAACATGCCATCAGATCGCAACCAGTGCCAAAACCAAGGATCTCACAGGCTAAAAATAAGATTTTATTAATCGGAGACTCTATTATATCAGGAATCAATCCAAAGGGATTAAAAGAAAATATATACAAACATGGAATAAGTGGAGCAACAATTGATGTCCTCATAAAGGAGATAGAAGTCTATGACCTCAAGCAGTTCTCACATACCATTGTTTATATAGGAGGAAATAATGCATCCAACAGAACAGACATAGAATATTTTGAAGAGCTGTATGATCAATTGCTTAACCACATTAAGAAAAGCAGCCAGTGTAAGATAGTTGTGGTAAATTCCTGCCCTAGAAGTGACACAGATACAAGTGATATCAATGAAGTTATACGTGAACTGTCTGAGCACCATAAAGTAGAATTGGTGAATGCTCATGCAACCTTTTTCGATAAGAAAGGCATACTTATAAAGAGATATTACTCTAAGGACGGTATACATTTCTCTGACTCTGGTGTGAAACGCTTACTTGGAGCTATAAATAGAAAGGTTGAGATTGTGGAGGACTTTTCTTCCTGTGTTTTCCAAAATGCTAAAAGGAGTGTAGGAAACATCAGAGTGTCTCAACGCAGACAGACACATCACCACCAGCATGGAAATGGGCTGAAGACTCCCTGTACTAAATGTGGGGAGGAAAATCACCAAACCAAAAACTGTAAGCATGCTGAGCAGCTGAAATGCCATTACTGTGCCGTTACTAAGAGATGTGAAAACAAATAGGGACTCGGCAATGATGCCCAAAATACTGTTACATGTGTAAATAAGTTCTCCATTTTAACTAGTATATGTTCTGAATGTGACTCATTTAACTGTTCTTGTGTATTTGATCAAAACATTACAAGTTGTTGTAGTGATTTAACACAGGCAGCTGGTATCTGTTCATCAGATAAAAGTAACTTTCAGTTTGATTCCACTAGGGACTTACAAGGAAAAGATGAAAGGATATATTCTGTTGTTTCACATATTATGTCTGATGATGTTGTTAATCAATCCATGGGGCCCTCTGTCACAGGTACTAATTCTTTGAATATGCATGTTACACCAGGTAATAATTCACTTGCTGTCTCTCACCTTATTGAAACTGAGTCTTTTCAACAGTCACTTCCTCGTAACATTTCTGTAACTGCTAGTACTCAGTTGGCTAGAAATAGTTTGACAGATTTGGGTTTTACATGTAAAGGTTTCAGAATAGGGCATTTAAACATTCAGGGTGTAAGTAATAAAGTAGACCAGCTTAGGCTATTATTAACCTCTGAACAAAATCAAATCAATGTTTTAGGTTTAAGTGAAACAAAATTAAACACTTTTCATCCCGACTCTTTCTTTGAAATCAATGGCTATCAAAAACCTTTTAGAAGAGACCGCCAGGAGAATTCAGGTGGAGGACTCCTGATATATGTTAAAAATGGAGTCTGCTGTCAAAGAAGACTTGACCTTGAAAATGCCAGGTTAGAAAGTATATGGTTAGAGGTAAAACCTGTTAAAAGCAAATCCTTCCTGATCGGTCATATTTACAGACCTCCTAACATGGGCATTTTATGGAATGAAATTTTCGAGGAGTGTCTAGAGAATGTTTTGAAAGATGAGAAAGAAATATATTTATTAGGCGATATCAACAGAGATCTCCTAAATAATCAAATTAACAAAGCATGGATAGATTACATTGAACCATTCGGATTAACACAATTAGTTACGGAAGCAACCAGGGTGACTGCTAGTTCTAGAACACTTATTGACCATATATACACCAATTGCCCTGAAAATGTGAACTCCTTAGATATTCCTAAGATTGGACTGAGTGATCACTTCCCGATATTTTTCACCCGTAAAATGCATGTCCATCCACCTAAAAGTAGTCACCTTACAATTTCCTACAGATCATTTAAAGATTTTAATGAAACCAAATTTATTGCAGACCTTCAGGCTGTTCCTTGGGATGTAATTAAACTTTTTGATGATACTGATGATATCTTAGAGGTATGGACAGATCTCTTTTTAGAGGTAGTTGACAAAAATGTTCCACTTAAACAGCACAGGGTAAAACGCAAAAATCAGCCAGACTGGATAACACCTGACATACTTGATGCTATTAAATGTAGGGACCGACATAAATCTCTAGGCAACGAAAATGAATATAAAGTTTGGAGAAATAAAGTTACTTACCTGATAAGAAAGGCCAAACAAGAAAAATATCAAACATACATAGAAACAAACAAAGGCAAACCTGGCAGTATATATAAGCTATTTCAAGAGGTAGGAGCTGGGAAAGGTTCCCAAAAACATTCAAATATATTATCTGTCAATACCGGTATGAACTCACCTGCTGAAAATCCTACTGAAATTGCAAATGCTTTTAACAATTTTTTCGTTAATGTTGCAAGTAGGATTAAAGAACCAGCAAATTATACCAACCATGCTAAACTGAAAGATTTTTGTTGCAGCAAGATTGCAGGCAACACTAAGTTTGAAATCCCAAGCATTGAAATAGAGAATGTTCTGAAATATCTGTCAAATGTGGATGTGAGCAAAGCAACAGGAACTGACAATATTGGCCCACGACTTCTCAAACTTGCAGCACCATGTATAGCTGGGGATATTACTTTCATATGTAATCATAGTATCCACAGCTCTTCTTTTCCTAGTAAGTGGAAGGAGGCCAAGGTAACACCACTTTATAAAAGTGGTCCACATGAGGAAGTCAATAACTACCGACCGATATCAGTGCTGCCTGTCCTGTCCAAAATTCTTGAAAAGCATGTATCAGACAGTCTAACTAGCTATTTAAATGAAAATAATCTTCTTCACCAAACTCAGTCAGGCTTTAGGTCTCAGCATTCATGTGAAACAGCGCTTATACATATGACTGATTCATGGTTGAATGCAATTGATGATGGAAAGATCGTTGGGACGGTGCTAGTTGATTTCAAGAAAGCCTTCGATCTAGTTGATCATGATATTCTTCTGACAAAATTAGGAATATATGGCATAAGAAATGAGGCACTAAAATGGCTCAAGTCATATTTAACACAAAGGCAACAACATGTATCTATTAACAACACTGCATCTGATTTCAAGCCAATTTCATGTGGTGTTCCACAGGGCTCCATCTTAGGACCGCTTCTGTTTTTATTATTTATAAATGATCTGCCTTTAAACATAAGTAATGTTTTCACAGATATGTATGCCGATGATACAACACTGTATTACATTCACAGTTCTCAAGATACAATTGAGAGAAATTTACAAAATGCATTAAATGAACTAAAAATCTGGTGTAGATGTAATGGTATGGTCCTTAATTCAGCAAAAACCAAGGTTATGCTTATCACAAGTTCTCAGAAACGACACAGATTACAGACTGATAGTCTGAAAATAAAATATGATGATGAATACTTGCAAGCAATTTCGAGTGATAAGATTTTGGGTGTTACTGTGGATAATAATTTAACATGGTCTGAACACATTAAACATATTACAAAGAAAATGGCTTCAAACATATGGTTGCTTTCAAAAATCAAGGCCTATTTATCACAAGATCATCGTGTACAATTTTACAAGTCTTATATCCAGCCACATATTGATTTTTGCAATATTGTTTGGGGAAGTACTTCTGAAACAAATAAACTAAAAATTTTCAGACTGCAAAAAAGGGTCTGTCGTGTCATTCTTGATTATAATGTTAATGACTCCCGTGAAGCCATGAAGTCTTTAAAGATCCAGTCACTTTATGACCGTCTTTTTCTAAGAAAAGCAAAATTTATGTTTAAAGTATATCATGATATTACGCCAGTGTATATCAATGCACAATTCAAACAACGTGACAATTCAAATACAACAATTAACTTAAGATCATCAGCTGCAGGGAGTTTTGTCCCACCAAAGCCAAGGACAGAGTGCTTTAAGCAGAGTATGAGATATTCGGGATGTTTAATATGGAACAGCTTGCCTGATGAAGTTAAAAGTGCCCAGACTATTGAAACATTTCATAAAAGATGCCTAAATTGGCTAAATGGTGACTGACTAAATTTAAATGACTGTACTTATCCTTTTAGTTCAGGAAATGATCACTCAGTCAGTACAATAAAAGTATGCAAACACATGCATCTTGTGAAAACAATGTCTTATTTGACAGATATATGTTTTTCAATATGGGTTGAGTAGGGTTTAGCATTGCATGTTTTGATTTATTCTTGTATAATATTGTATATTTTGTTGTATTTTAATATGACTATTTGATATAGCATGTTTAAATACAGCAGATACAGTGGTTGTATTTGGGTGAGTTGGGGCATGTACTGTCGGCCTTATTTTGCATATGGGTATTTTATACCCCTCATTTCTGTTTTCTTTTTTTTTTTTTTTTTTTGTTGTTGTTGTTGTTTTTGTTTGTATATATATGTATATTTTTGAGGGCCTCATGGAAGATTAGCCATAATGCTAAATGTGTAACCCTCGTTAAATAAAGCCTTTACTTACTTACTTACTTACTTACTTACTTGCTAAAATGTGTCTAAAATAGTCCTTGTTTAAACAAGCATAACTGTTATTTTTTGTCAGTTTCAGTGATTTTTGTACTTCTTCTGTATATCTTAACCTCCTTTATAGGAGAACCACGTTGTCACGCGTATAAAAATCTTCTTAGTAAAAGTTCATTAAACTTTAAGTATATATGTACAGATAAAAGTTCCTGGAGGGCACTAAGATGACTCCATAAAACTTCTGCCACCCGCCACCACAAGAGTCACCATCACCGTTAATATGTACAATAAACATTGATATGTAAAACATTCAATCTTGTAGTATAGATTCTTGAATTCAATTAAAATTCACTGTATTCGCAGCTTCCTTTGCCTTGGATTATATATAATCACTTGTTTTTTAGCAGCATTTTATACCTAGTGCCATATAGGCTATGCAATAATCTCCGTGTATGAAATTCAACTGTAGAGAGTCGTTGATATTTCTGATAATGTCTTATATTGGGTCTGACCAGTAGTGTTGAACAGTCCAGTAGTATTTGAATCTGATCAGTTTCACTGAGCGCTGCAAAGTTAACACTGTGTACTAACGTCAGTTCTTTGCAAACGTCTTTCAGTATAGGGTCTCTGATATGGGATAATTCTTCACATTTCAATATGAAATGGTTCAAATTCTCGTCGCCTTTCTTACATAGTAAGCAAGTAGGATTTGTAAAATTCTTATTGAATTCATGTCTGTTTGACTGCAGCACATATGCTCCGCACAGGAATTTCAATTTTGTTGGAATTCGGGTTTTGTCTTTTGTTGACTGAATTTCCATTCCAAGAATTGGGTGAACTTTCCCGGGTTTATATGTTTGACAGTTCAGATATTTCAGGGATTTATAGTACTGTTTCGTTGAACAAAGTTCGTCAGTCCAGTAACTGTCTACAGCTTTGTCGACAAGCGATTTCCATCGACGTTTCGATATTGGTATTTCGAGATATTCAGAAATGTCATTTAGTTGATACTTCCACAGAATTTTCTTAACTTCAATGAACCAACTGTTACTCTTCATAGTCTTGATTGAGATTTGACGAGCTGCTAAAAGTTTTTCTACAGAATCTGGATTTTGTCGACATACATTATTAAACATGATTAAAACTTTCTTGTGTATTTGTGCTTCTATAGGTAGAAAGCCGGATAAGATATAAACTGCTACGTCCGATGAGTTCATAGGTATTGATAGTATCTGTTTGAGTAGCTTTTTCTGGAATGTTTCTAACTTGTTTATTAAAGTCTGGTTAGGAATAATAAGTTCGAGTCCATATAGTAACACTGGCGTAATATATGTACGTATGAGATGTAGGTTTGTCTCGGGATCTAATCCATTATGACCATGTAGACCACTAGCCATCAGGCTATAGACAGTTCTTCTTGCTTTCTTAATATTTTCTTCAATGTTTTCTTCACAGGTTTCCCGCATGCTTGAACTTCTTATTACACCAAGGTGTGTTGACGAGTGAACTTTTTTCATTTCAGTGTCTTTTATGTATATACCAGAATTATAAGAGTCAGGTGTTATCTCGGATTTGTTCGGATCAATTTGCACCACTACGCTTTTTATCGCGTGCAGTAGGTATCTTTCCATATCTGCAGAATCGACTGCTATGTCTGTTATGATCTGTAGTTCAGGTTTGGAGTTACTATTCAGAGTCAAGTCGTCGGCGCAGCCACTGAGATTGGTTCTTATGTTCCCAATACTGGCACCTACGTTGGAGTTAACTATTCGGTTCATAGCCGGGTTGATATAGATCTTATACAAGTCCGCAGAAAGGATTCCACCTTGACGGACACCTTGATTGACCGGGAACGGATCTGAGTGTAAGTTTGCCCACTTAACCATACTTGTAGCATTTTGATGTAAGCTGTCGATCAGAGTCCAGTGTTTGTTTTGTATTCCAGTATGGTACAACTTCCTCAACAGGTGATTATGGTCCACAACGTCGAAGGCTGACTTAGCGTCAAGTAGAACCATGTACGCTGTTGAGTTGTTATCTTTACTTTCCCTGATAAACTCCTCGACGATGAGACCTGCGTTCAGTGGAGACGAGTTCTCAGTAAATCCACGCTGATACGGGTTTTGGGATTTCATACATTCAACTTTGATTCTGTTCCGTATTATTGTTTGTATGATTTTACATACTACCGGAAGGACTGTTATACCTCGATAGTTGGCCGAATCATTTTTGCTTCCTTTTTTCTTATATACTGGGGTGAGTAAACCAGTTTTCAATAGGTCTGGTATGTCACCGTCTCTGAATATGATATTGAGGATTTTCAGTAAATAGTCCATGGCTGCAATCCCAGCATTCAGAATATGTTCTATAGTCAAGCCGTAAATGTCATTAGATTTACCTGTGTCTATAAATTTAATCGCTTTCTGAAGTTACCCAAATGTATGGCAACATTTACTCTAACTGAAAAAGGGCATGGCGCTAGAAAAAGGGGCATGGTGCTAAAGGAAACGGGCATGGCGCGGCAAACACTAATTGCTGCTTATACTCACTAGGTGCTTTAATAAACCTCTTGCACATGGTACTAAAAAACGTGAAATCTGGATATCATCAAAAATTGGCAGTTATTATATGCAAGGCAGTCACTGAACACATTATAAATGACTGTCAAACAATATTAACACCGAAAATAGAAGTTTGATTAATTTGTAAACCCCACCAACACACCTACCCCCACACCTCATTGACATTATGTCAGGGGCATATACTTTTTCGGTTTTCCGTATGTGCATACGTATGTACAGGTGTATGTCCACAGGCGCTTGAAGTTTGGTCCATCAAACATGAATTCAAGGAATGACCCTAGGACATTTTTCAAATTGGTGGATAACCAACGTAAGACATCCAATACACAGCTGCAAACACTGATTTTGGAAGGTAGGGAGTATGAAACCACAGATGAGATTCGTGAGGGATGGGCGGAGCACTTTGAGAAACTCGCAACCCCTTCAGACAAACTTCAATTTGACCAACAGTACAAGAAGATGGTAGACCTTGATGTTGAGGCCATCGAACAGATCTGTAAAGCAGAAACCTCACCGATTACTCCAGTTACTGATGCGGAGGTGATTGCCGCTCTAAAACGACTAAATAACAACAAAGCTGTAGATATAATGGGGCTAACAAGTGAACATCTCAAACTGGCTGGTCAGGAAGTCCATGGATACTTAACCTGTTTCCTGAATTATCTCATTGCTTCAGGGACAATTGCTGCGATACTCAAAGAGGGCATTCTGACCCCTATTTATAAAAAGGGAGATCCAAGCAACCCGGGAAACTACAGAGGCATCACAGTTACCCCGGTCATCCTTAAAGTCCTGGAACATATAATCAATGCCCGTCATATGCAGACCTTTGATGATACTCAATCTAGACTACAGAAGGGTTTTACTTCAGGCTGTTCATCTTTGAATGCTGCACTTATCCTGTTGGAGTGTGTCCTAGAAGCAAACAACAATAAGCAGGACCTTTTTCTTACAACACTGGATACCCAGAAGGCTTTCGATGTGGTCGATCAAAATTCTCTCCTGCGGAAGTTATATTTGGACGGTGTTAGAGGAAGGGAATGGCTGTTGCTGAAGGACCTCTACTCAGACTGCTCCTCCAGGATCAAATGGGCAGGAGAACTATCACACCCGATCAACATTAAGCAGGGAGTGAGACAGGGTGGAGTTCTATCCACAGGACACTATAAGAGATACAACAACCCATTACTACTGCATCTGGAAAAGACATACACAGGTTCCAAAATTGGATGTATCAGTATTCCTCACATTACAGTGGCAGATGATCTGGCATTAATGAGCGGAAGCAAGGCTGAGATGCAGATTATGGTTTGGGACGTAGAAAATAGTGCCAACTGTGATAGATATTGTATTCACCCAACAAAAAGCCACATCCTCTGCTATACCGGTCGTAGAAAGAAAGATCTCGATTTTGACATATTTTTAGCTGGGGAAAAAGTAGATGCAACAGACGATACAGTGCACCTAGGAATATTGAGAAATACATCTCAAAAAGTGGACACCCAGGGAAAGATTACTTTAGGGAGAAAGACTGCTTACTCATTAATGGGGGCTGGGTTTCATGGGGGAAATGGCCTCAATGCATCTAAAAATAGCCATATCTGGTCTACTTTCGTAATACCAAGACTACTCTATGGGCTGGAAACCCAATTTCTGAGACCAAAAGATATAGAAAATCTTGAAAAATTTCAAAGAAAATCCTTGAAACAAATTCAGGGTCTACCTGACAATACCTCCAATTCTGCCTGCCTAGCTCTCCTAGGTGTTTTGCCTGTGGAAGCAGTATTGCATAAAAATCTTCTCTCTCTGTTTGGGAGTATGATTAGAAATGAAAATTCAATTGAGCGTGAAATAGCACAAAGGCAATTAGTTATGAGAGATTCCCCTCAAGAGAGTATTTTCACTTATATCAAAAGTATTCTAGAGCACTATGACCTCCCATCCATTTTCGGGCTCATAAAGGAACCCCCTACTAAGAATGAATGGAAAACTACTGTTAACCACAAAATACATGATATGGTGGTATCTAGCTGGCAGGCTGATATTGAAAACAAATCTTCAACAAAATACTTAAATTCTAACGCCTTAAAAATTGGTTCTTGTCATTACATTTGGTCTACTGTTAGAAGTAATATTCATGACAGCAGAAGAGCACAGATTAAGTGTAAACTTTTAACTGGTACTTATATACTTCAAGCTAACAGAGCAGCTTTTAATCAATATGCTGTGAACTCTACTTGTAAACTATGTATGGTTGCTCCAGAAACGAGACAACATTTCCTGGGAGAATGTACCTTCCTGGAAGCAGAGAGGAACGCATACATACAGAAACTCGCAACAAGTAATATTCTGTTTCCAGAAGCTAGCCAACAACTCCAAAATCCGGCATTCTTAACACAATTGACTTTAGACGCCTCTAAATTGGTGAATTATGAGACTATAGACCAGGAAAAGTTGGGGTCGTTAGAACTGTATACAAGGGAATTTATCAATAAGATACATGTAAGGAGAGTGATTGCCTTAAAGCGGGCTGCAGAACCGGTGCATACATTTACCGGAAAGCACCAAAATACCGGAAAGCAAACCAAAATACCGGAAAGCACATATAAATACCAAAAAGCACTTATATATACTGGAAAACATTAGAAAATTGTATTTAAATACAATATATAACATATCTGGAACAGCTATGGTTCCTCTTTGGTCTATTGATTCATGTTTGTGTGTCTTTCCCTTTGGTGTCTCTAATGGGAGCTGTGGGTTGATTTATCGATTCCTGATCATTGCATCCAATTCTATTTTGTGTACCGTTTCCTGATGTTTGGAAGCCCTGTCGGGTAGGGGCGATAAGTTTCACAGACTTTTACACTATGGTGAAAATTATGCATACTGGAGAGAGACATTTTTATCTTCAACCCAGTCGACACGCAATGTTGGAACATCGCTGAATAAACGTCTTTTCATTGTCGTGAAGTTCGATTCAACGTTGTTTTGACGTTGTGTGCAAAAATGGGTAAATGTTTTAGGTTGTTGGCCCACTGGGTCAGTGTTTTATTTAATGCGGACCCATCAACAAACAAGCCCTGCCGGGTAGGGGCCATAAGTTTCACAGACTTTTACACTATGGTGAAAATTATTCATACTGGAGAGAGACCTTTTTATATGCCCACTGGAAAAGTGCATCCGTCAACATCAATTATGTTAAGTTAAACGATCCGTACATTGTTGTATGGTTTTTGTTTTTTTTTTTCTATTCGAGGTTTAATGTCCCTGTTTACACTGTTTATGTCATTCTGGAGACGTTGCTTCCAAGTTTATATGCATGGACAGTCTGATTCGCACCACTTTGCCTGGGCTGCCCCGGCCCTTCTAAGCGGTCGGTTTCAGCTCTGCGCAGAAGCACCATAAAGCCCAGTCTATTTCTTCAAGAGCCCCGATGGGCGGGGCGATGTACAATCCTCGACATAATACTACCTGAAAACAATTACTTGTATGTTTGTACATTTGTAAGTATGTTGTTCATTCTTCCTAATTTTTATACTTTATTCAAAGAACTATCTTTGCAACAAAATAAAACACTGGATAAAATCTGATTTTTTTTTCTCTGTATTTCCAATATAATAAAGATGAATACTGCTTCTTTAATGCATGTAACATCACTTGAACATGCCATTGTCATTGCATTGTACCTATACATTGTTTCCAACGGGTGGCCTAGTGGTTAGGAGTGCTGACTCTTTTTCAATAGGTCGCTCCTCACTGTGGTTCGCGCCCCTCACAGTTCACTTATGGCAAGAGAGTCTCTAGGAGGCAAGTTCTGTTTGGTTTTTCTCTGAGTTCCACTCGCTTAATTGGTGGTTCGCATCCCGCTCAAAAAACATGTGTGAAAGACAAGTTCTGCCTGATTTTCTCCTGGTTCTCCCATTTTGCCAACCTAAACGATCGGCTCGAAATATGTGAAAATCTTGCAATGGCTATATAGCCCCCACTACCCGCTAAGCAGCTAAATCTTCATGTGAATTTTTGAACAGACGTGTCATACACAGTATTTAGTCAGAGACACTAACCCAGCTCTAGCAATGAAAACCCTGGTAAACCTTACCTGGTCACTTGGTGGTAATCTCCGAATAGACACCCTATGTTGAACTAGCGTCAAGACGACATTATTTAACCAATGTTTTCCGAACGGTCTAGTTCAAGTTCTTTAAACTGCACACAACACTCTGAAGCAGTTGCTGCAGTATATGAAGATAGATATAGATAGCAGCGTGTAATTCTTGAAACTTGCATGTCATTCCGACAATACCATAGGGGATTGGGGATAAATATTTAAGTTTTTTAGGTAAAATTATCAATATAAATCTAATACATAGGCCTAAATTTCATTTTTCACATGTTCCTCCGCAGTAAAAAATTCCAAGTACAAAGTGCTTTTTGGTATTTATATGTGCTTTCCGGTATTTTGGTTTGCTTTCCGGTATTTTGGTGCTTTCCGGTAAATGTATGCACCCGCTGCAGAACCTCCATGAAGTGGATACAGAGACAGCACAGTGAAGTTTTAACATTGTACATAAGTTACCAGCACATAACTGTACATATCACCAGCTTATGAACTTTTATTACTCCTTTTACTAAACTTTTTATTAGAACGCCAGCCAAATTTTTAACGTCATAGACGTGTGCCTCGAAGAAATAAGCGGGGGAGCTATAAGATACAACAACAACAACATGCTGAAAATGTCCAAATAGAAAAGCTCCAGAAGCAATTACGAAATGGCTTAGGCCCTACTGTCACTTTTTTTTTTGGACATTATGAATTATTTATGGACAGAACTTCAAGCTCCTGTGATATATCCACCTGTACTTGCGTGTACATACAAACGTTCTTTGCCCATCCTGGAGGTATGTACGGAGATGGTTATTGGAATCAGTAACCATGCCAGTCACCATGCATTACGCATGCGCCGACTGGAGTGCTGGCTCCACGTTTTGCATTTCCGGCCTTATTTCCTACTTTCGATTTACTGACGGCCTTTATTGACACCGAGTAATTTGTTCACATGAGAATATTTGGGTAATAATTAATTATCAGAATCCTCACACACTAGAATAAGATTGTGTCATATGTTAATTCTTGCATATGGTATAATTGGGGCCATAATTTGTATTCATACATCCTCTGTCAATTGAATTGTCCGCTGGAGAGAAAATTGTCCATAAATTCGTCATGGTACTAGTGCGGCAAATGTGACTGGGAAGCTCCGTGGTGACTGGTTTTTGTTTTATTTGAGGTTTAACGTCCCAGTCAACACTGTAAAGGTCATTTTGGAGACGTTGCTTTCAATTTTGTTGGACTTTTAGTCGACATTGAGATGAAATGACATCTCAAGTCGGGTCACCCAATGAAACCAATAAAGTTTATTAGCATGGACAGTCCGCCTCGCACTGCGGTTCCTGGACAGGCTTAGATCCTCTAAGCGGTTTACCAGTACTAGTGTGCGGGCCGGATTCAGCTCTGCCTGGAAGCATCATGCAGCCCATATATTTCTTCAAGCCCGTATGGGCCGGGGCTGCCGTGGTGACTGGGAAGTATGGCAAGCCTTTTTACTATTTATTATGGAATGTAGATATCTAATTTACCATAGAAGATATATATTATATTAGATATCTTAATTATTATATAAGATATCTTATATACCATATAAGATATCTTATATAATATATGAGACATCTTTATATCTTATTTATTATATAAGATATATAGCATATAAGATATCTTATATAATATATAAGATATCTTTATATATAAGATATCTGATATGTCATATAAGATATTGTGTATGCTTTATTAGATATCTTATTTATTATATTAGATATCTTATATAGGATATGAGATATCTAATAAAGGATATAAGATATCTTATTGACAAAATGTATAAGATAGCTTATATACTAAATAAGATAGCTAATATAGCATATGAGATATCTTTTGTAGCATATCAGATATCTTATATATTGTATAAGATATCTTATTTATTATATAAGATCTTATTTATTATACAAGATATATTATTTAAAGATGGAAATAGGATATCTTATATGATACATAAGATATCTGATATATTATATAAGATATCTTATATGTTATATCAGATATCTTTTATGTTATATTAGATATCTTATTTGGTATATTAGATATCTTATTTAGCATATCAGATATCTTATATATTCCAGTGAATAAGATATCTTAAATCCTATATCAGATATCTTATTTGATATATTAGATATCTTATACAACATATAAGATATCTTATATAATATATAAGATATCTTATTTACCTAAATATATAAGATATCTTATTTGACAAATAAGATATCTAATATATTTTACCAAAAAACATAATGAAGTCTACCCCAAACTGCCAAAAGCATATCTGGAAATGACTACCCCCATTTATGCCTAACATTCCGTTACCCATTTTGTGCCAGAACCCCTTGCAAACAGTGCAGGCCCAGATCAGATCAGGGCCTACACTATTTGCAAAACGTTCAACAATTTTCAGATTACACAACCTGTCATACCTAATATTCAAAATGGACTCCTGCCATATATAAGGAGGATGATTCCATTTGGTAAAAAGGGATAAAAAGGACAAAGAAATATTGAACTAATTATGCGAAAAGTAGAGACAGAAACCATGATGAATATATGCACAGTCTGGTGAGAGGCTTTTTTTTATGTATTTTTTTCAAAATACATGCAGCGAGCAGCACTTGGCATAACTCAGAGTTTGCAGTTCAATTAAGACTTCTACTATCTGAAGAATTTTTGTAAGGGAGGATTATTAAATTATACAAACAAAAGCAAGCTGGATTTATTATCTCTCTCTCTCTCTCTCTCTCTCTCTCAAAAAAAAAAAAAAAAGGTGTATCGCACCTGTTTGGGAAACCCGTTTTATTTATAAACACACTTCAAGAATGCATTTATAATCAATTTTCTCCAGTTCTCTGTCTGTGTAGCAGTCTTTTGTGCATATAGGTACGAGAGGGAGTGACTATTATTTGTTATTTCTTTTGAATTTACATAGATGTCTTATATGTTGATTAAGATATCTAATTTATCAAACGTATATAAGATATCATATGTTAAATAAGATATCTTATACGCTTTATATATCATATGTTAAATAAGATATCTTATACGCTTTATAAGATATCTTATATGTTGAAAAAGATATCTGATATACCAATTAAGATATCTTATATACCAATATAAATAAGATATCTTATATAATATATAAGATATCTGATATGTTATATAAGATATCTTATATGCTATATTAGATATCTTATTTAGTATATTAGATATCTTATATAGCATATAAGATATCTTATATGTTTTAGTAATTAAGACAATCAGATATCTTATTTAACATATAAGATAACTTATATATCATATCAGATATCTGCATTGCTGAATTAAATAAGATATATCATATAGGATATAAGATATCTACTTTAGAATATAAGGTATCTTATATCCTATATGAGATATCTTATATAATAAATAAGATATCTTATATAATAAATAAGATATCTACATTCCATAATAAATAGTAAAATGGCTTGCCATTGTGTAGCAACGTTGCATTCATAAGCTCTTTGCGACAAACAAAGTATCCTTCAACAAATACTTACCTACCTTCATTTATGAGGTGCTGTTTTACTATTTAATTGAATTTCAAGATTTAGTTATTTGCTTGTATTGGAGTTTAAAGACCCAGGCATCCCCATTTAGGACATTTTTGAATCGGTCAATTAACTTATCCACACTTTTCCTGGGCAAGCTTATACGTTAGCGGTTAACTAATACAGTGCACATTCTTTCACAGAAACTGACAACTGCCCATCTTGAATCAGCAGAAGGGAGAAAATGAAAATAGAAAAGATAGGAAGGAATGTTGCCGACTCCAACAGGAATCGAACACGTGTCCTTCTGATCACCAGTCAGACCTGCATCTGACTGACCTACCAAGATATCTTTTAGTCAAATTATAGATAACTAAGAGTAACATTTTTTATATCTGTAATTATCGATATTTTTTGATATCATAAAAAAGGTAACCAATGATATGTAAAATATATTTCTTGATATCTATAAATTTATTTTATGATATCAATTATTCCATTGCATATATAGATATCCAAAAAAAAATCCATTATAGTTATCATTTCAAAGGCTGAATTATAGATATCACAATTTTCAGTAATTGATAGCAGAAAATATATTTTGGATATCAATAAATGTAATTATCGATATCCTAAAATGTTCTTCAATATTTGATATCTATATATCGAATAAAAGATATCTATAACTGAATTATAGATATGTCTTAACATATTTTAGATATCATAAAATATATAATAGATATCTAATATTATTTTTAGATATGAATGTCAGAAAATATTTTATGGATATCAATAAATGATATTTATGATATCCTAAAATGTTCTCCTATATTTGCTATCTATATATAGAATAATAGATATCTATAATTTGAATTATAGATATCCTTAAACATATTTCAAATATCATAAAATAAATAATAGATATCTAATATTATTTATAGATAGTTAATAATAATTATTGATATCCTATATTTAATTACAGATATCTATAAATCAAATTATAAATATCATTAAAACAAATTACAGATATGTACAATTAACATTATTGATATCTATAATTATCTGTATTTTTGATATCATAAAATGAAATCCAAGATATGTTATATATATTTCTTGATATTAATATATTTGTTTTATGATATCAATTATTTCTTTGCATATATAAATATCTAAAATCAAATTATAGAAATCATTTAAAAGGCTGAATTATGGATATCACAATTTTCAATCATGGATATCATAAAATACATTATTGACATCAATAAATGAAAACATTGTTATCCTCAAATGCTCTTCAATCTTTGGTATCTATATATCAAGTAAAAGATATCTACAATTGGAATTATTGATAACTCTTTACATATTATAGATATCATGAAATAAATAATAAATATCCAATATCAAT
Organism: Lucinisca nassula; assembly: GCA_963580285.1. Lineage (NCBI taxonomy): Eukaryota > Metazoa > Mollusca > Bivalvia > Lucinida > Lucinidae > Lucinisca > Lucinisca nassula. The sequence goes on from OY757022.1 coordinate 2,042,987, forward strand.
AATTTTAATTATAAATGTCTATAATTTGATTTATAGATATCTATAATTTGATTTATAAATATCTACAAATTGATATATAGATGTCTGTAATAAAAATATAGGATATCAACAAATATTATTATATATCTATAAATAATATTAGATATGTATAATTTATTTCATTTTATCCATAATGAGTTAAGGGATATCTATAATTCAAGTTATAGATATCTTTTATTCAATATATAGATATCAAATATGGATGAACATATCAGGATATCAATAATTACATTTATTGATATCCATAATATATATTTTTGATATCCATTATTCAAATCTGTGATATCTATTATCCAGCCTTTAAATGGTATCTATAATTGGATTTTAGATATCGTTATATGTAAAGGAATAATGGATATCATTAAACAAATTTATAGACATCAAGAAATATATATTACATATCAATGATTACATTTTATGATACCAAAATATTGATAATAATGTTAATTATAATTTGATATATAGATACCTAGAGTAAAATTATAGATATCTCCCAATTGTATTAAATAGTAATTCGGCACCCCATATTCATTTATCTTCCTAGGACTACCCCTGATAATGCAAGAGTCCTGTTATTTTTCATATATATTGTGTGTGTCATATATGCTTTGCAATGTATGGTACCACTGATATTGTAAAGTAGAAGTAAAACAAAGATCAGGAATCGATACAATTAACTTATTCCACCCACCAAAGACAACAAAGGGAAAGAAACACAAACATGAAGCGACCAGACAAAAGTGGAAACCTAAACAAAGGAAGGCCATAAGGACAGTTACTTTCCCACAAAATGGCCAAATGGCCATCTAAAATAAAAAGACACAAGTGATACACACAGTAAGTAACAAACAACAACATAAATAAACCGCCACAGAAGAACCGCCTTGGAACGATCAGTGGAAAGAATTCCACTGGTGGGGGGGGGGGGGGGGGGCTTTAACCGATTTTACATGGCCATAATCCTCGCCCTTACCTCTGTCGCGGTATACACTAATTTTGTTTAGTCCACATGAAGGCTTCCTAACTCATCAGTGTAACATCTCCGAGAACATACAAATAAAAAAACTACAGAGATGAATTATACGACACCGTAAATCAGTATTTCATTGATAAATGATAAAACTATCAACATGACTCACACAGCTAATACCTCCATTCCTACAGCTTTAACAATGAATCTCACAGCTATCACAATGGCTCATATAACTGTCATCATGATTCACGCATCTCTAAGCGTGATTCCTACAACTATCACCTTGAGGAAAGCAGCTGTCACCACGGCACATACATCTGTCTCCGTGATTCATACAACCATCAGTATGTCTCGTACGGCTATAAGCATGACTCATATATATAGCTGTCGTCATGGGTCATTGAGCATTCACCGTGACACCTACAGCAGTCTCCAAGGTCCATACAGCTGTCGCAATGACCCATAGAGCTGCAAATATGACTAATACAGTTGTAACCATGGCTCATACAACTGTCTCCATGACTCATACAACTATCATCATGACTCGAACTGCTGCCAGCGTGACTGATTAAGCCGTCATCATCACTCAAACAGCTATCGCCATGACGTATGCTGACAACACTATCATAGTGCTGCGAGCATAACTCATATAGCTATTATCATGGCTCTTCCAGCTGTCTCTGTGGTTCTTACAGCAATCACCACGACTCATATTGCTGCCACCATTACTAATACAGCGATTGCCATGGCCTATTTAGCTATCACCATGAATACAGCAAACATCTACCACCATGTATCCTGTAGCTATTGCATTGACTCATACAGCAATTTGATCACTCACACAGCTGTCACCATAATTCATACAGCTATCAGGACGACATCTACAGCTATCACCAGGAATCATACAGCGCCCACAATGACTCGGATATCTTAATTTCAAATACAACTGCCACCAAGATATATTCCGTTTGCAACAGTCATACATATATATCCTATAGCTCTCAGCATGAATTATGCGACTGTAACCATTGTTCATATACCTGTCACGACGACTCATAGGACTGTCACGATGCCTTTCAGCTGTCACCATAACTCATAGAACAGTTAACAGGGCACACACAGCAGTCACCATGATCCGTACAGCTTTAACCATAGTAGAAGTAAAACAAAGATCAGGAATTGATACAATTAACTTACTCCACTCATATACAGATATCAACATGCTTCATACAGCTATCGGCATGTATCATGGCTCGAACAGCTGTCGCGATGATTCATACAGCTGCATGACATGATGGCTAATACATCTGTCACAAATCACGACTCATATACAGCCATGACCATGACTACCACTACCATGATGCATACAGCTATCACCATGACTGATTTAGCTGTCACCGTGAAATATACAGGTATCACCTCGCCCCATACACATGTCATGATGATTCATACGGCTATCACTAGCACACACAACTATCATTATGACTCATACACCTGTCATCATGACTCTATCACATATCACTCCCTGTCACTTTGACTCGTTTACCCATGCTGTGACTCACACAACTGTCACACTGACCAATACAGCTGTCACGATGACTCGTACTTCTGTAACCATGACTCATCATGTTGTCACGAGTTGCAGACGGCATGGCTCCTACAGCGGTGACGACGCCTCAAACAGTTGTCAGCAAAACCCATGAAGCTAATGACTACTACCATGAATTATACAACACCGTAAATCAAACAGCAGTCATCTTAGCTCATACGGCTGTCACGATGATGCCTTCAGCTGGTACCATGGCTTATACAGTTGACACAATGACTCATAAAGCTTTCACAATTACTTATCATATAGCTATAACCGTGACTAATACAGCTATCACATCGACTAATACAGCTCTAACGAAGACTCATAACATTACTTTTACAGCTATCATGATGGCTCATACAGCTGACTCATGCAGTTGTCACCATGACCTACATAGCTATAACCATACATCTGTCACCATGACGCCTATATCTATCAGCACGACTTCTGTAGCTTTTACCAAGGCTCTTATTGCTACTGTCATGACTTGTACAGCTGTTAACATGACACCTATAACTACCGCCATGACCTATACAGCTGTCATCATGACCAATATAGCTGTTAATATCACTTTTACACCTGCCATCATGACTCACACAGCTATCATCATGACTCCTACAGCTGCCACCATGACTACTACAACTGTCACCATGACTGCAACAGCTGTCAGTATGACCCATACATGTATGACGATGACTAATAAATCTATCACTAGGATTCATATAGGTATTATTTTAAATATACTCAGAGGCAATAAAAAGTAAACAGTTTTTGATTTGGAATACCGGGTCTTATATTGCTGTCTGTCATAAAATATGCCTATGTCCGTTTTTTCCCAAACGTCTAAGTTTGTAGAAGTCCAATTCTTTTCCTGTTGCAGTCATCCATGATGGATTTATTGCCCTTAATTGATAATCAATATTTCCAACAAAATCTCGTGTTGTACATGACATTCAAACTTATGCGCATCGCACAAGTCATGTACGAACGTTCATCGATAAGACGCCATCATTACTTTGCCATTAAACCCAAACAAACAGCTTCAAACTCAATTGTAATTTCTGCCTGTTCCGGATTATCTCCCTTTCAATTAAAATCATAGTGAATGAAATGAGTCTTTTTTTCAAATCGTGTAAGATATTCATTTGAAACTTTCACATAATTTTTGTTTTTCTCGGCATTTTTATACTTACTCCATAGTGATGCCTCGAAAATTACTCAAAGAAAAGTTAATCAAACAAATCCCAAAGTAACACTATAGCTGTCAGTGAAACTGACTAGGGCCCCGGCAGCGCTATCAGAGGAGTAGGAAAATTTGTGGACGGACAGACAGACAGACAGACGGACGGACAGAGTGATTACTATAGAGCACCCAAACTTTCAGTGCGGGGCCACATTATGGTTAACATTTCTGCCAAGTACTATTTAAATCCATCCAGGAATAATTACAAAGTTATTAATTGGACACAGGAAAGACCCTTTTTCGACCTTTAACCTCTAATTATGACCTTGACCTTTGAGGTACGGACCTGAGTCTTGCGCGCAACACTCCATCACATTATGGTTAACACTTCTGCCATCCAGGAATAATAATAACAAAGTTATTAATTGGACACAGGAAAGACCCTTTTTTGACCTTTAACACAGGAAAGACCCTTTTTTGACCTTTAACCTCTAAGTATGACCTTGACCTTTGAGGTACGGACCTGAGTCTTGCGCGCAACACTCCATCACATTATGGTTAACATTTCTGACAAGTAATATTTAAATCCATCCAGGAATAAGAAAGTTATGGAGGATAAAAAAATTTGTGGAAGGACAGACGGACAGACAGACCTTTAACCTCTAAGTATGACCTTGACCTTTGAGGTACGGACCTGAGTCTTGTGGACGGACAGACGGACAGACAGACGGACGGACAGAGTGATTACAATAGGGCACCCACACTTTCAGTGCGGGGCCCTAATAAAGCATTTAATCAAAGGAAGAACGTAAAAGGCGAAAATGACATTTTCTTTGACAAAAAATGTTGCATTTTACCTTGTGTTTAATTTAAATATGGGATATATTCTTGCCAATCAGTTCCCCTTCTTTGAATCTGTTGCAGAAAAAAATCATTTATTGAATAACACTTATTCGAAACACATGTTTAAAGGGAAACTACTCAAGACAAAATATTGGATGAGAGCCCCCTGTCCATTTCAAGTGACGAACTTTCATTATCCTTTAATCAATTTTAACGGAAACTGCTGCAAATCACGCAGAAGTGGTTGTTCTTATTTATGATGCCACATATGTATGTAGAGAGGGAGACATTGGGACGCAAATCAGCGTTCAGTAACCTGTATACTTACTTTTGCCTCTCAGTATATGTTTGTAAAATATAAATGTCCCAGAAAAGCAACAGTACTATTTTAATTGAAATGTTAGAAATAACTGTGGTAATATTTACATATAATATTTACAACTTTGTGCTACTTTGGCCCATTATAGTTAAAATAGTCTTTCTGTGCTAATTGGTTGCACACACACATGTCACTGATTTACTATGCTATTATTTCATATATATAGTGTATGTCATGTATGCTTTGCAGTGTGTGATACCACTGATATTGCATTCAGTATTTCATTTATAAATAATAGAATTATCAAGATGACTCACACAGTTAATACCTTCACTCCTACCGAATTCACCATGAATCCCAACGCTATCACAATGACTCATATAACTGTCATCATGATTCATGTATCTCTAAGCGTGATTCCTACAGCTATCACCGTGACGAAAGCAGCTGTCACCCTTGCACATACATCTGTCTCCGTGACTCTTACAGCCATAAGTATGTCTCATACAGCTATATGCATGACTCATATAGCTGCCGCCATTGGTCATTGAGCCTTCACTTGACAACTACAGCTGTCTCCAAAGCTCATACAGCTATCACAATGACCCATACAGCTGTCACAAAGTCTCTCATACACTATGTCTTCTGTATCTATTGCAATGACTCATACAGCAATTAGGACACTCACACAACTGTCACCATAACTCATACAGTTATCACCACGACTTCTATAGCCATCACCATGAATCATACAGCGCCCACAATGTCTTGGATATCTTAATTTCATATACAGCTGCCACCAAGACTTATTCCTTTTTCAACAGTCATATCTCCTATAACTATCAGCATGGATTTTACAGCTCTAACCATTGTTCATACAGCTGTCACCATCACCTATAAGGCTGTCAACATGACTCACACAGCTTTCTTTACGACTTCTATAGCTCTCACAATCACTACTTCAGGTGTGAGCATGAATCTTACGAAGATATCATGACACCTTGTCACCATGACTCATAGAGCTACCACCATGACTCGCATCCCTTCCACTAGGACTTATATAGCTTTCATCATGTCTAATACAGCGATCACAATAACTAATACAGCTGCCACGACGATCCATATCATGACTAATACAGCCATCACGATAACTCATACAGATGTCAACACGACACAAACAGCTATTACCATAACTCATGCAGCTATTACCATGACTCGGATATCTATCAGCACGACTTTTAAAGCTTTCACCAAGACACATATAGCTACCACCTTTACTCATTCAGGTGTTACCTTGACTTTTATAGCTATTGTCATGACCTAAGCGACTGTAACCATGACCAATACAGCTGTTAACACTACTCATACAGCTGTCACCATGACTCACTAATCTATCATCATGACTACTGCTGTTGTCAGTATAACTACTACAGCTATCAATATGACTAATGCATCTTTAAAAATGGCTTATACGACCGTCAGTATGGCTTATACAGCTATTGCCAATGCTTACAGCTTTCACAGAGACTCTTACAACTGTCACCAAAATTCATGCAGCTCTAATCGTGATCCCGACAGCTATCACCATGGCGAATACAGCTGTCACCACAGCTCGTACAGCTATCCCCGTGACTCATACAGCCATCACTCTGTGCTCATACAGCTTAAAGCTTTGCACATATTGATGTCGACAGGGTTCATACTGCAAACACTATGTCTAATACAGCTGTAACAATGAACCAGATGACTACGTCTAAAGCTGTCTTCATGCCTCATACAGCTATCAGGATGACTCGAACAGCTGTCACAATCACTCATTCAGTGACCACCATGAGCCATATAGCTATCACCATCACCAATACAGCAAGCTCCAGCCCATCGGGACTTGGAGAATTAAATTAAGATGCAAAGTGTTTCCACGCATAGCTGAAACCGACCGCACTCGAGTACTAGTATACAGCATAGGTCTAAGCCTGTTCAGGCAAAGTGGTGCGAGTCGGACCGTTCATGCATATAAACCTTTTGGTTTCATAGGGCGGCAGGGCATGCGGTTTTATTTCATCTCAATGTCGGGTAAAGGCCCACAAAATTGAAAGCAACGTCTCGAAAATGACCTAAATAGTGTTGACGGGGACGTTAAACCTCTATTCAAAAAAACAAACAAAAAACCAATACAGCTATCTCAATCACTCATACAGCTATCACCATGAGGGTTGTAGCTATTACCGTAACTCATACAGCTACGAGGGTAGGCTAAAAAGTTCTGTGCCTGACCAAGATCCAATGGTTTGTCCATGCTGAAAGTGCCTTATTTTTCAACATAGTCTCCCTTCCTGTCCACACACTCCCTCCAGCGATGCTGGAGTCCTTGGATCCCAGTGGTATAGAAGGTCTCATCTTGGTCCCTGAAAAACTCCTCCACAGTAGCTATCACCTCCTCGTCTGACCGATAATACTGCCCAGCCAAGTGCGTTTTCATGTTTGGAAACAGGAAATAATCTGATGGAGCTAGATCAGGTGAATACGGAGGGTGATCGACAAGTGTGAAGCCACAGTCATGCACAGCAGCCATTGCGACAACCGATTTCTGAGCAGGCGCATTGTCCTGATGGAACAAGACCCCTTTTGTCAATTTTCCGGGTCGTTTAGCCTTAATTGCTTTTCGCATTTGTTTTAGCAGATCTGCATAATACTCCCCATTAATTGGTCTGCCCTTTTGAATGTAATCTATGAATATTATACGCTTGGCATCCCAGAACACTGATGTCATCACCTTCCCTGCAGAGGAGACGACCTTTGCCTTCTTTGGAGGGGGTGAGCCAGGGTGTTTCCATTGCATGGATTGTCTTTTGGTCTTTGACTCAAAGTGATGAACCTAACACTCATCCTGAGTGACAAAACGGTCAAGAAAACCATCTTGGTCTGCTTCAAAAATAGCCAAGTTGGCTTGTGATAGGTTCAGTCTGGTCAGGCGTCAAAAGCCGTGGCACCCATCTGGCGGAAACCTTCGACATTCCTAACTCACTGTGTAGAATGTTCTCTACTCGTTCACGGGAGATGCCAACAGTGTTAGCTTAGCTGTCCTTGCCCATCTTAAAATTTCCTGCCCACCTTTTTACGGTTGCATACGAAGGAGCATCATTCCCTAATGTAGCAACCATATTGGTATGAATGTCCTTAGGAGCTAACCCCCTTTTTATGGAGGTACTTGATGACACCACGATGCCAGATTTTGTCCATTTTCTCAAAAACGTGTTAGTATCAATTTTCAGAGTCTAGAATTTCTACGTTATTGCAGGTAAACTTGAACTCATTTGAGTCAAATCAAGAAATAAAGGTTTGGATTTAATGAATACAAAATTTCATGGCTGTTCGATGCCTGCTTCTTGGTCAGGCTCAGAACTTCCCAGCCTACCCTCGTATTAAGATGACTCATACAGCTGTCCCTAGGAATCACACAGCTATCACCACGACATCTATAACTATCACCATGAATCATACAGCCACCACCACGATTCATACATATATCTTAATTCACATACAACTGTCACCACGACCCATAGCGCTTTCATCAGCCATATCTCCAGTATTGTCACTATGAACCATTGCTCATACAGCTGTCCATATCAATATGACTCACATAGCTTTCCTCATGACTCCTACAGCTGCCACCATGACTTCTTCAGATGTCATCATGTCTCATACAGCGGTCGCCATGACACATACAGCTGTTATCATGACTCATACAGCTATCAGCACAACTTCTAGACGAATCATACGGCGCCCAAAATGACTCGGATATCTTAATTTCATATATAGCTGCCATCAAAACTTATTTCGTTTTCAACAGTCATATCTCCTGTAGCTATTAGCATAAATTATGCAGCTGTAACCATTGTTCATGTAGCAATCAACATCGCTTATAAGCCTGTCAACATGACTCACACGGCTTTCTTTACGACTTCTACAGCTGTCACCATGATTACTTCAGGTGTCACCATGACTCTTACAATGGTACCCATGACACTTATAGCTGTCACCATGACTCATACAGCTATCACCATTGCTCGCATCCCTCTCACCAAGACTAATATAGCTTTTATCGTGTCTAATACAGCGATCACTATAACTAATACAGCTGCCACGACGAGTCATATAATGACTAATACAGCCATCACGATGACTCATACAGCTGTCAACATGACTCATACAGCTGCCACCACGACACATACAGCTATTACCGTAACTCATACAGCTTTTACCATGACTCTGATATCTATCAGCACGCCTTTTTAATCTTTCACTAAGACACATACATATACCGCTATTAAACATTTAGATGTCACCTTGACTTTTAAAGCTATTGCCATGACCAATACAGCTGTCACCATTTCCAATTCAGCTGTTAACATCAATCATACCATGACTCACACATCTGTCATCATGGCAAATGCTGTCTTCAGTATGACTACTACAGCTGTCAATATAATTAATACACCTTTCAAAATGACTCATACGGCTGTCAGCATGGCTTACACAGCTATCACCATGACAACAGATTTCACCGTGACGCTTACAACTGTCACCCTAATTCATGCAGCTCTAACCGTTATCACTACAGCTATCACCATTATGAATACAACTGTCATCTTGGTTCATGCAGCTACCTCCGTTACTCATACAGCCATCACTCCGTGCTCATACAGCTATAAGCATCGCTTATATTTCGTCAGGTGCCATAAAGCTTACACTATGCCTGATGCATTGAATAACATGATTGAATAACATGAGTATGCCTAAAGCTGTCTTCACGCCTCATACAGCTATCAGCATGAATCAAACAGCTGTCACAATGACTCATTTTGTGACCACTATGATCAATATAGCTATCACCAGGACTAATACAGCAAGCCCCGTAAACCTCTATTCAGATCAACAAAGGAAAGACTAATACAGCTATCGCAGTCACGCATACATCTATCACCATGATTCTTGTAGCTATTACCATAACTCATACTGCTATTAAGATGACTCATACAGCTGTAACCGTGACTCACGCAGCTACCACCACGACTTCTCCAATCATCACCATGATTCATACAGTTACCAGCATGACTATAACGATATCTTAATTTCAAATACAGCTATCACCAAGACCCATAACACTTTCATCAGCCATTTTATCTCATGTACTGTCACTATGATTCGTGCAGCTGTAACCATTGATCATACAGCTGTCCATATCAACATGATGCACACAGCTGCTGTCCTCACGACTCCTGCAATTGTCACCATGACTACTTCAGGTGTCATCATGTCTCACACAGCGGTCGCCATGACACATACAGCTGTCATCATGACGCATACAGCTATCAGCATGACTCGCATAGCTCTCACCATTGCTCACACAACTGTCCCCATGACTAATACAGCTAGCCCCATGACTTACAATGTTATCACCATGACTCATTCAGCTGTCACCACCATTAAAGCCTCCGCGGGTGTAGCGGTTAAGCTACTCGTCTTAGAAACCAGGTATCTTGGGTTCGATTTGGGCAGATCATATTTTCTTAGTGCAGATTATATTTCCTTTTCCTTTGGGATCATACGCCTTGCAAACTATATTGCTGTTTCTGAAGGCACTTAATAAAACCGAGTCTCCGATTTTCGTTCTTTTATTTGATTTGTTTCCAAAGGCAACCCTTACCTCACTGCAGCTGGTGTTAAGTGCCGTGTGGCGGCCGTAAAAAGTCTCCCCGTCCTTCATCATAGTGCAGATTATATTTTCTTAGCCTCTGGGATCATTGCGTTTGAAAATCGAATATCGCTTAAGCCGGTGGTAGGAGGCGTATGCAGCCTTGCAAACTATATTGCTGTGTTTAAAGAGACTCAATAAAACCGAGTCTCCGATTTTCGTTCTTGTATGTGTTCTTTATTTCCAAAGGCAACCTTTCACCTTTTTATTCTCCAGACTTTCGGATAAATCTTTAAACCGAGGTCCCGTTTCTATATGATCTTAGCTGTTGGTGGGACGAAACATGCCCCAGCACGCACGCACACACACACACACAGAGCTGTCACCATGACTTAAACCGCTGCCACCGCGACGACTACAGCAATCACTACGACTGGTACATGTATGTATCACTACCACAGGGACACATTCATTTATTGTCATGGCTCTGGTAGCTATTACCAGGACTTAAACAGCTTCCAACATTACCCCTATAGCTATTCCCATTACTCATACTGGTATTAATATGACTAATACAGCCATCACCATAACTCACACAGCTAGCACATTGACTCCTAAAGTTATCACCATGACTCATAAAGCTGCCACTATGATTCATACAGCTGTCCCTATGACGCATAAAGCTGTCACAAGACCAATACAGTTGTCACAATGACTATCACAAGAATCACATAGCCCAGATAACCCTGTACACTATGATTTTCTGTTCCGTGTTGTAGTCCTTGCTTCCAAAGGATTATTATATATGACTTCACCACAGCTTGTATTTAGGGAATGTGTGGCGGCTGTCAAACGTCTCCCTGCCCTTGATCATAGCGTGGGTTATATTTTCAAGTCATTTTGGATCATAGATTCCACTGCGAAAATATGAGAATAGTTGAGGGTCACTGGCTAGGCCTAATTGTGGAAACTAGCTAGTCTGTGCCAGAAAAAACTTGTACACTACGGGTTTCGGTTCCGTATTGGAGCCCTTGCTTCCAAAGGATTGCCCATTATATAGAACATCATACAGTTATTACCATGTATCAAATGGCTATCAAGATGTCACCCTTAGCTGCCTTCATAATTCATACAACTATCATCATGATTCATTTAGCTGTCATCATGACTCATTCAGCTATCCCCACGAATCATATTGCTATCACGATTCCGCATGTATTACCTTTGCACATACAGCTATCACCATGACTCATATAACTGTCAACATGACTCAATACTCATGCATCTGTTATGATTAATCTTCAAACTCTCACTATAACTCAAAAAGCCATCACCATGACTCATACAGCTTTCACCATGAATCATATTTTAGTCTTACTCTTATAATTACTCTTATAGCTATCACCATTTGTTATACAGCTATCGCCATGATTCGTACTGCTGTAATTGTGTGTCATACAGCTGTCCCCATGATTCATATACCGTCGCTACCATCATGAATCATATAACTACTCGTATAGCTGCCATCTTGGCTCATACAGATATCAGCATTGCCCATGCAACTGTCAACAAGGCCATGAATCTGTAAACATTACTTATTCAAGGCGGTTCTTCTGTCGTGGTTTATTTTCGTCATGGTTTGTCTTTGGGTGTTTGTGTCGCTTATATCATTTTATTTTGGATAGCCTATTGGCTATTTTGTGGGAAAGTAACTGTCCTTTTGGCTATCCGCTATTGATGTTACCATTAGGGTCTGTTGTTTCATGTTTGCGTTTCTTTCCCTTTGGTGTCTCTGATGGGAGTTGTAGGTTAATGGTATCGATTCCTGATCATTGCCTCCCCTAATACATTATTATGACCAGCTAGTGTACTACATGTATCTAACAATCTTCAAGCCAAATATGCATGTTTGAGAGGTATAGATAAACACATAGTAGTTTTTCGTCACTTTTAGAATATAAAAATATGCAAGTATATAGGTATAACTTTAGCTCTATTGTGATGAATGTTACAAATTTTAAAATTTCTGTAAAATGTATAGATCTGTCCATGTTCATTATGCCCCCAACTTCAAAGAAGTTGGAAGGACATATTGATTCTGCTTCGTTCGTCCGTCTGTCCGTCCGTCCGTTACGCTTTTTTTGCATAACATAACCTAAGAACCTATATGCTAGGGTTTTGAAATTTCATATATGGATACCTCATAGAAAATTAGGTGACACGTATTATTTTCTCATCCCTATCAAGAGTTTGAATTTTTCTTTTTGATAAAATCTTTTCAGCAGAATATCTCAAAACCTAGAAGAGTTAGAGCCTTGAAAATTTGTGAATAATTTGGTGGTGATGATTAGATGACTTCATTAACTTTTGACTTAATTCCGAAAAATACTTCATGAGTAATGACCCTTTGTTACTTTGGTTATTTGTACATTGTATGCTTTGTGATACATAGCATAATTTAAGAACCATGTATGCTAGGGCTTTGAAATGTAATATATGGATTCCTCATGGAAAATTAGGAGACACGATTTTTTTTTCTCATTCGGATTATGCCCCTTTCAAGAATTATTGCCTTGGGTTTTTTTTTTTTGATAAAATTTTGTCAGCAAAATATCTCAAAATCCATTGAAGCTAGAGCCTTGAAAGTTGGTGAATAGATTTGTGGTGATGAGTTATGATCCGTTGTCACTTTGGACATTTGTACATTGTACCTCTGTATATTTTGTGATGCATAGCATAACTTAAGAACCGTGTATGCTAGGGTTTTGAAATTTCATATATAATCTTCTCATGTAAAATTAGCAGACACGTGTTTTTTTCTCCTTATCCGGATTATGCCATTTTCAAGTGTTATTGCCCTTTGATTTTTTTTTTATAAAATCTTGTCAGCAAAATATCTCAAAAACTATAAGAGCTAGAGCCTTGAAAGTTGGTAAATAGATTGGTTGTGATGAGTAGATGACCTGATGAACTTTTGACTAAATTCCGAAAAAATAATTCATGAGTTATGGCCTTTTGTCACTTTGGGTATTTGTACATTGTATGTTTTGTGATGCATAGCATAGCGTAAGAAACGTGTGGCAGTGGAGTCGATAGAGTGCTGGACTACGAATTAGATTGTCGATTATGAATCAGAGGGTCGTGAGTTTTAACGCCGGTGGAGGAATGGAATTTTTTTTTTCTTTTCTTTTTTTCTTCATAAACATACATAAACAGTTATCATCTCCCTCGCACAACCAAGCTGTTAGGGGTGGGGATATTGCATTTATACATGCATACCTGTGTGTGCGTGTGCATGCATGCATGTGTGCATGTATGCGTGCCTGCATATGTGAGTGCATACATGCATGTATGTGTGCATGCTTGCATGAGTGTGTGTATGCATGCTTGCATGAGTGTATGTGTGCATGCATGTGTGCTTGTATGCATGCTTGCGTGTGTGCACACTCATGTACATGCTGTATGTATGTGTGCATGCAAGAGTGCATGCATGCATTTGTGTGTGCGCATGCAAGCGTGTGTGTGCATGCATGTGTTTGTGCATGCATGCATGATTGTGTGCATGTGTTTGTGCATGCATACATATGTGCATGTGTACATGTGTGCACGTTTGCATGACTCGCATCCCTCTCAAAAATGACCATTAGTATCTGTCAGTCTTTTATATTTAAATTGTGATGGAATTTTCCTTGTGTTTCAGAATCAACATCGAGGGGAAGAAGGACAGTAAAAGACGCTAAAGGCTGGAAGCATTGAAATGAATTATAATTAAGAAATAAATGAAATATTGTCTGGCAACGAAATTCAGTTGTTTTCTTGCTCTTCTTTTAGAAACTGACAACGGTCCTTAGATAAGCAGAAGAGGTCGAGATGCTATAGAACATAGTTCTTGATCAAGATCACTTGCAAGAAACATCCTCAGCCTAGAGAGGATCAATCGCACGAGCTGATCATTAGCAACTTGCGCATTCAACTGAGCCACTGAGATACTTTATGGTCACAAAGCTGCTGTTGAAATAAATTATGCCTATACTGTTAAAACAAACTAACAAGTCCGGGAAATGCATGCCCATTTAGACCCCACTTCATATAGATGAAAGTAGGGTTGGCAAGGGCATACATTTTTACCATAATCTTATCCACAGCATAGACGTACTATGTACTCATTATACCCCCGGTATACGAGGTATGCTATGGGGTATAATGCTTTCGTCCTGCCGTTCTTCCGTCCGTCTTTCCGTCTGTCCGCACCAACAAATGGATAGTTAGGTGGCTATGTAAATGGACAGAATCAATGTAAGTCAATAGGATTTATTCCGTTAGACACCGAAATTACTTCTTTTCTGTGGCTAAAAGTAGCATCTTAAGTATCGATCCTGCCCAAAATAGCCACATAACTATCCATTTGTGAGAACGTCCGTCCGTCCATCTGTCTGCCCGATGTCCGTCCATCCTTCTTCCGTCCGTTAACATTGTGGTTAAAGTTTTGCGTCAAAGTTTCTAAGAGATTATATCTTCTGAACCCTTTGATAGATTTAGTTGATACTTACACTGAAGTTACATACTGGTCTAAAGATATCATTGATGCATGTCCTAGCCCCACAGTGACCTTGAGGTCAAGGTCAAAGACTTAAAAAATTATATTTGGTCAAAGTTTTATGACAAAGTTTATAGATGCCTGTATGTTCTAAACTCTAACACAAATTCAGTTGATACTTGCATCAATGTTGCAAACCAGTCCAAAGATTTCGTTATGTTTGTCCTTCCCCCACCCAAGGTGATCTCAAGGTCACAGACTTAGAAATTTTACATTTGTTTAAAGTTTTATGACAAAGTTTATAGATGCCTGTATGTTCTTAACTCTAAGACAAATCCAATTTATACTTGCATCGAGTTTGCTTAGCAGTCCAAAGATTTTATTGATGCATATCCCACCCTGCTGCTTCAGTAACATTGATGCCCCCAACCCTTCAGTAACTTTGATGCCCTCACTCGGTGGTCCATTTAGAATTTTTATGTTTGGTTTAGCTCTTACAAGCACATACATGTATATAGATTCTTATAGCTTCTTGACTTCTTCATTCATATTACATACCAGCTCAAAAGCTATATTAGAGGGTGGCGCTGGCCTGGGGTATACGTGACCCACTGGTCGTTTTTTTCTAACTGCTTCGAAGAGTCTGTTCTAATGAACACCATTTATCTAAATTTGAACCAGAAGTAAGAAAAGTGTCACAAACTTCCATAGATGGAGAAAAATTGACAGAAAGCAGTGTAAGATGTGTGTGTTTTCACAATGGGCCCCATTGACAGAAGTACTGAATTGAAGAGCTAATGCATTTTCCAATGTTTTATAATGTCATTAAAATTGTGATTAAAGCATCAAAACTAGATGGCGCAGTCGATGGTATACCATCGCAAATACCCGATTTTTCTGTGAATAACACTAAAGATATGGCAATGTCATATTTTTTACCTTTGACCCTGGGGCCACGTTGTCGTCAAGGTCACACGAAAAGTATTCCAATATGTTCTACTTCCAAGGTCTATCCAATAATCAATTTTCGGCAGTGCAATCCCACCAGGTTAGAAGATATGATAAAGTCCTACTTTTTGACCTTTGACCCAGGGGTCATGTTGGGGTCAAGGTCAAACGAAAAGTATTCCAATATGTTCTACATTCCAAGGGCTATCCAATAATCAAGTTTCGGAAGTGCAATCCCAACAGTTTAGAAGATATGATAATGTCCTACTTTCTGACTTTTGACCTTGGGGCCACGTTGGGTTCAAGGTCACAAAAAGTAACCCACTGCCATCTACATACCATGAACTATCCACATGCAAAGTTTCAAAAGTGTAACTTCAGTGGTTGCAGAGGAGATCCATTTACAAGAAACGTGACGGACGGACAGACAGACGGACGGACAGACGCTCACTCAACTCTGGTACGAAAACAATATACCCGATTTTTCTTTGACAAAGCGGGTATAATAACATTGATGAAATCATTCGCAAATGTAAGCAGAGAAACGTTTGATAATTAAGGCGTAATTATACCTAATTTAGTGACACAGAGGCCTTTCTGATATTTAATCTTCATCAGTGTGTCTCAACCCCAAAGTTCTGAAACCGAAACGGATGATGGACAAGATCCGGCAAACACAGCACATCCCCCTCCCAGCACACACCGACCGACGTAGCTCGTGAGACAGGTCAACTGGAGGCATCAGGCAAGAGACGCCCTTGATAAATGACGTTTTTGAAACATTGCCGAAATATTCGCACAATAAAGTGACGTCTGTAAACGTGATAGAAACGTTAATGGAATCGAACTGAAGGCAATGATCAGGAATCGATGCAATTACGGCTTACCGCTTAGAAGATCTAAAAAGTAGAAGTAAAACAAAGATCAGGAATTGATACAATTAACTTACTCCACCCAAAAAAGACACCAAAGGGAAAGAAATACAAACATTAAGCGACCAGACCATAATGGAAACCTAAACAAAGGAAGGCCATAAGGACAGTTACTTTCCCACAAAATGGCCATATGGCCATCCAAAATTAAAAGACACAAGTGATACACACAGTAAGCAACAAACAACAACATAAATAAATCGCCACAGAAGAGCCGCCTTGGAACGGTCAGTGGAAGATTTCCACCGGGGGGCTTAAATCGATTTTACGTGGCCACAATCCTCGCCCTTACTTCCGTCGCGATTTAGACAAATAATTTGTTCAGTTCTTTCCAGGAAAAGTGGTGCGAGACGGACCGTCTTTTAAACCCTTGCGGTTTCTTTGGGCGGTAGGCCTTTAGATGTCAGTTTATCTCAGTGTCAGGTAAAAATCCCTCAAAACAGAAAGCAACCCCTAAATCTCCTAAATGGTGTTGCCTTGGACGTTAAAACCAAAGACAAACAAATCTCAGCAATTGCCACAGTTAATATGGCTATGATCTTAGCGCACAGCTATCATCACAGCAAGAATGACTGTCAACTGAGTCATATACATGTATGTCTACACGGGTGAGTTTCACAGCTATCACCACAGGTAATGAGGCTGTTCCCTGAGTTATACGGCTGTCACCACAGGTTGAATGGCCAGGTAGAATGGCTATCACAACTGATGCCGTACACAGCTTTTACCATTAATATTTTGGCTTGTATGGCTTTGAACTTATTCTCACAGATATCACCGCATGAAATATGGCTATCAACTGAGTTTCACAGCTATCACCACAGGTGATATGACTGGAACCCAAGTTTCACTGCTATCACCACAGGTTATATGGCTAACTCTTCAGTTTTACAAATGTCACCACATGTTATTGATCAATGGCCTCTGTCTCACAAAAGTCGCAATGGGTAGGATGGTTCCTAGAGTTTCACAACTATCAACAAAGTCAATATCGCTATCACCCGAGTTTTTCAGGGATCACCACAACACGGTAGGTAATATGGCTATCACCTCAGTTCCACATTGTCACCTTGTATATTATAGCAATAACTTCAGTTTCACCGCTGTCACTAGAGGTATTATGATTATCACCTTAGTTTCACAGCTATCACCACAAGTAATATGACTAACACCTGACTTTCTCAGCTTTCCTTCACAGCAGGTAGTATGGCTATCACCAGAATATTCATATATATCGCCAAAGGTTATTTCGCTATCACATCAGTTTACAGCTGTCACCATAGGTAATAATTATAGCAATCAATTATGTTTCACCTTTTCACAACAGGAAGTATGGTTATCGGACGAATTTCAAAGCTATCACTGCAGGTAACATGGCTATCACCTAAGTTTAACAGCTGTCACCACAGTTCATATTGTTTTCACCAGAGTTCACAGCTATCACCATAGGTAATATGGCTATCACCTCCGTTTCATAGCTGTCATCTCAGGAAATATGGCTATCGCCTGAGCTTCACAACAAGAAATATGACTATCACCTGATTTTCACAGCTATCATCGCAGGTAATACGGTTATCGCCTGTGTTTTACAGCTGTCAACAAAGGTAATATAGCAATCGCCTCTGTTCATAGCTGTCACTAAATTGAGTATGGATATCACCTGAGTTTCCCAGCTGTCACCACAGGTAGTAAGGCTATTAGACCTGAGCAGGTAATATGCCTTTAACAGCTGCCACCACGGGTAATATGGCTGTCATCTCAGTTTCATATCTTTCACCTCGGGTAATATGGCTGTCACCTGTATTACACAAGAAGTAGTAGGACTATCACCTGAATTTTACACCTGTCATTAACGGTAATATACATATCACCTCGGTTTGGCAGCTGTCACCACAGGTAGTGCAGCAGTCACCTCTATCACCGCAGGCTATATATGGCCGCCACCTGAATAACAATTACCACTATATATAATATGGCTATCACAGCAGTTTCACAGCTGTCACCCCAGGTAGTAAGGCTTTCAGATTAGTCTTACAGATATCACCACAGGTAATATGGCCATCACCTGAGTTTCCAGTTTCACAGCTGTCATCACATGTGATGTGACCTAATGAGGACTTAAACGATTATTTGTCTAAACCATAAAAGAACCAAAGTAGAAGTAAAACAAAGATCAGGAATTGATACAATTAACTTACTCCATCCATAAAAGACACCAAAGGGAAAGAAATACAAACATTAAGCGACCAGACCATAATGGAAACCTAAACAAAGGAAGGCCATATGGACAGTTACTTTCCCACAAAATGGCCATATGGCCATCCAAAATTAAAAGACACAAGTGATACACACAGTAAGTAACAAACAACAACATAAATAAATCGCAGCAGAAGAGCCGCCTTGGAACGGTCAGTGGAAGATTTCCACTGGGGGGCTTAAATCGATTTTACGTGGCCACAATCCTCGCCCTTTCTTCCGTCGCGATTTAGACAAATAATTTGTTCAGTCCGCATGAAGGCCTCCTAACTCATCAGTGCAACATCTCCGTGAACACAGAAATCAAAGAACCACAGAGGTGAGACAACGGTGAGGACTCGACAGCAAGAAACCACTGAAATGCTGGAGCAAAAGAAAACCAACAGTTAGACTCCGATGAGCCCGACCAGAGACAGAGCATCAGGCACCAACCAACATTATCTCTTTAATTTTCAATAAGCCTTTACGTTGGAGCCGTCATAGAATCTGAGGCCTGACCCACCGGCGTGCAATTAAAGAGGGAAGCAAAGTTGCCAACCGTGATTGGGTTAACTACCATGCATGCAGTCTGTCGTATAATATCCATGTTGTACCCAATCTTTTTATATCGAAGAATGATTTTACGAAATTGGGTGCTGAAATCATTGCGGTTATATATTTTTCTGAATTTATATACTAAGTCACCATAAAATTCGGGTTCCGATAGACCTTGTTGCAGAAGAGATTTAAGTCCAATATTGAATTTTGAAATTAAATCAGAATGGCGTCTATAAAATTTTGAAAAGGCTTTGCGTAGTTTATGGTACCGATAACCCTGATTAAGAAGTTTAGCCGTTAATATTTTATTACGAGTGTTGAAGTCAGTTACATGACTACATACTCTAGCAAATCGAATTAATTGCGAAATATAAACGCCATAGGATGGCGCACGAGGAACATCACCATCCAAAAAAGGAAAATTTACAATCTCAAAATCAAAGTCATCGCGTTTATCATAAATTTTGCACGAAACAAATCCATCTACAATAGATAGATGTAAATCCAAAAACGGGGCCTCGGTATCAGAAGAATTTGCTTTATTTAACTGAAGTTCTAGGGGGTAAATCTGACTGATCAAACCATCAAAATAGGTATTATCAATATTTAATAAATCATCTAAATATCTAGAAGTAGAGCTAAAAGCTTCAATAATTTCAGATTGGTTATCAATGGAAAGCGACAAAATGAAGTCTCTTTCATAACAATACAAGAACAGATCAGCCACAAGAGGTGCGCAATTAGTACCCATCGGAATACCCACAACTTGTCTAAATAACTTAGTACCGAATCTAATATAAATATTGTCAAGTAGAAAGGTGAGGGCATCACACACATGTACAATCGATTTAAGCCCCCGAGTGGAAGACTTTTGCTGACCGTTCCAAGGCGGTTCTTCTGTTGTGGTTTATTTTTGTTATATTGCGTCTTCGCATGTATGTATTGCTTATGTCTTTCTATTTTCTACAGCTGTTTGGCCATTTTGTGTGAAACTATTTGTGATTTTGGCTATCCGCTTGTGGTGTTTTCATTAGGGTTTAGCTAGTTTATGTTCGTATTTCTTTCCCATTGGTGTCTCTGTTAGGAGAGTTTGGGTAATTGTATTCGTTCCAGATCATTGCCTTCACCTCTATTTTTAAACCAAATTTCACAGCTATCACCAAAGGTGGTATGACAAACACCTCAGTTTTACGGCTGTCACCACAGATTATTAAGCAATGACCTCCGTTTCACAAATCTCAGAACAGGTAGTGTGGTTATCGCAGGTAGTATGGTTATCACCTGGCCGTATCGCTATCACATCAGACTGATAGCTATCACCAAAGGTAATATAGCAATCCTTTGTGTTTCACACTTGACACAACAGGTAGAATGGTTATCACCTGAGTTTCACAGCTATCACTACAGGTAACATGGCTGTCACCTCAGTTTGACAGATGTAACCACAGGTTATATTGCTGCCAACTGAGTTTCACAGCTATCATCAGAGGTAATAATGGATATTACCTCCATTTCACAGCTTTTACGACAGGAACTATGACTATCATCTGAGCTTCCCACAAAAGATAAGTATCACCTGAATTTCAGAGCTATCGTTACAGACAATACGGCTATCATCTCGGTTGACATCTGTCACAACAGGTGCTACAACAATCACCTCTGTTTCACAACTGTCACTTCAACTAGGATGGTTAACACCTGATTTTCCCCGCTGTCACAACAGGTAGTAATTAATGCTATCACAGGAGTTCACAGTTTTTTGTTTGCATTGGAGTTTAATGGCCAAATCAACACTATTTTGTCATTTTTGAGCCAGTCAGGTTACCTATCCAGAATTTTCCTGGAAAGAATGACCGTAGAAAAGATTTCATAATCAATCTCCACGAAAGAATACTGCCAACCCCGGCAAGTATCGAACCCGCGTACTTCTGATCGCCAGTCAGACGCATCACCGCCGGTTATATGGCTATAACCTCCGTTTTGCAGCTACCACCACAGGTTATAAGGCTGTCACCTCAGTTTCGCATCTTACACCTCAGGTAATATGGCTATCACCTGAGTTTCACAAGAAGCAGTATGACTATCATCTGAATTGCACAGCTAGCATTACAGGTTATATGCCTGTCACCTCAGTTGGACAGATGCCACACCAGGTATTACAGCAGTCAAGTCTGTTTCACAGCTATTCCCATAGCTTGTTTGGCTATCCCCTTAGCTTGACAGCTATTCCCAGAGGCTATATGGCCATCATCTGAGTAGCAGTTACCACTGCGGTATTATGGCTATCGTTTCAGTTTCACAAATGTCGCCGTAGGTGGTAAGGCTTTCAAATAAGTCTCACAGATATCACCACAAGTAATATGGCTATCACGTGATTTTTCAAGTTTCACAGCTATCATCACAGGTAATATGGCTATAACCCCAGGTAGTATGGTTATCGCCAGAGTTTAACAGCCATCGCCAAAGGTAATATCGCCATCACCTCAATTTCTTAGCTTTCATCACATCACCACAGGTTATATGGCTATCACTTTAGTTTCACAGCTGTCGACACATATTATATAGCAATATTTTCAGTTTCACCGCTGTCAATATAGGTAGTATGGCTATCATTTTAGTTTTCAGCTATCACAGCAAGTAATATGGCTATCACCTGACTTTCTCAGCTTTCCTTCACAAAAGTAAGATCGCTATCACCTAAGTTTGACAGTCGTCACCACGGGTAATACAGCAGTCAACTATGATTAATAATTGTCACAACAGTTAGAATGGTTATCACCCGAGTTTCAGAGCTGTCCCTACAGTTAACAACGATATCACCTCAGGTTGTATTGCTATCATCTGAGTCCCATAGCCATTAATGTATGTAATATGGCCATCACCTCCATTTCACACTGTCACCTCAGGAAAAATGGCTATCACTAGAGCTTCACAACACGAAATGTGAAATTGTGCTGAAATCAACAGAACATATGGAAAAGCTGATAAACTGTGGTGATGCTGAGTTACCTGTTGTGATGCCGAGTTGACACTATAACCTGCGGTGATAATCTGTGTAACAGCGGTGATGGACATTTGGACAGCTGTGAAACGGTGCTGAATTATAAATTACCTGTGGTGGTAGCTATAAGACGGTGGTCATAGCCACATAATCTTCGGTTACAGCTGTGAAATTGTGCTGAAATCTCATTAACCTGTGGTGATACATGCCAAAGTTTGGTGAGAGCCAAGTATCTGTGTTACAGCTGTGAAAAAGTGCTGAAATCTTTAATCTGTGGTGACAGCTGTGAAACTGTGGTGACAGCTATGTTATCTGTTGTGAAGCGGTGAAACTGTGCTGAAATAAAAAAACAAGAGGCCCATGGGCCACTATGCTCACCAGAGCTCAGGTGGGCACTGCCCATCCTGCCCAATGGCAGCCATGTATTTTAACATGATATCATTTTAATCCACCAAATGAACCCCCATGTCCAAATGAGCACCCATGTGGACTCAGCATCTGAAAAGTTAGGCCTTTTATGAAGTAGAGGGGGTGGGGCATGGACCCAATGGAGCCCTGGTTGGTATCACTAAATGCGTCTTATCATAAGAAACAAAAATATATATGGTTTAGCAGTGGGGATCTGTAAGGCCTCTTTAACAGTTGAGGGGTTGGGGCATGCCCTGTTGATCCCAGGAAAGCCCAAACTGTTGTCCCTAAATGTGTCTTATCATAAGGACCAAGTATATATATGGTTCAGTGCTGGGAATCTGACCGGTTTCAGAGATTTGAGGCCCTTTTATGAAATAGGAATGGCCCCTGCGGACCCCGCTACAGTAGGTGTGCTAATAATAAGGAACAAGAACATATATGATTATGGGGTGGGGATTTGAATGGTTTTTGAAATATAAAGCCTTTTATGAAATGGAAGGGCGGGGCACATTGCCTCAGCACAAAGAGACCTCCAGGTTGGTGTGATTGAACGAGTCTTATCATAAGGAACAAGTATATGGTTTAGGGGTGGGGATCTGAACTATTTCTGATATATATGGCTTTTAATGAAGTAAAGCGGTGTGGCATGGCCTGGGCGTGCCCCGGGGACTCCCAAGCTGGTGTCACTGAATGCGTCTTATCATAAGAAAGATGAATATATATGGTTTAGGGTGGGGCTAAGAACATTCTCTGAGATATAAGGCCTTATGTGAAGTGGAGGGGTGGGGCAAGGCCCAGGGAGACTCTCAGGTTGGTGTCAATGAATGTGTCTTATCATAAGGAACAAGACTATATATGGTTAAGGGGTGGCCATCTGTAGGGTTTCCGAGATATTGTGATATTATAAAATGGAGGGGGTGGGGCATGGCCCCAGCATATCCCTGGGAACCCCCAGGTTGGTGTTACTGAATGCATCTTATCATAATGAACAAGAATATATATGGTTTAGGGGTGGGGATCTGAACAGTTTCTGAAATATATGGCCTTTTTTGAAGTTGAGGGGTGGGGCAAGGCCCCAGCGCGTCTCTGAGGACCCCCAGGTTGGTGTCAATGAATGTGTCTTATCATAAGAAGCAAGCATATATATGGTTTATGGGCGGGGATCTGTAAGGTTTCCGAGATATTGGGCCTTTTATCAAATGGAGGGGGTGGGGCATGGCCCCGGTGCATCCAGGGGACTCCCAGGTTGATGTCACTGAATGGGTCTTATCAAAAGGAACAAGAATATATATGGTTTAGGGGTGGGAATCTGAATGGTTTCCGAGATATTGGGCCTTTTATAAAGTTGAGGGGGTGGGGCCTGACCTGTGCGCATCCCTGACGACCCCCAGGTTGGTGTTACTGAATGCGTCTTATCAATAGGAACAAGAATATATATGGTTTAGGGGTGGGGATCTGAACAGTTTCTGAGATATATGGCCTTTTGTGAAGTGGAGGGGTGGGGCAAGGCCCCAGCACATCTCTGAGGACCCCCAGGTTGGTGTCAATGAATGTGTCTTATCATAAGAAGCACGCATATATATGGTTTATGGGCGGGGATCTGTAAGGTTTACGAGATATTGGGCCTTTTATGAAATGGAGGGGGTGGGGCATGGCCCCGGCGCATCCAGGGGACTCCCAGGTTGATGTCACTGAATGGGTCTTATCATAAGGAACAAGAATATATATGGTTTAGGGGTGGGGATCTGAATGGTTTCCGAGATATTGGGCCTTTTATTAAGTGGAGGGGGTGGGGCATGACCTCGGCGCATCCCCGAGGACCCCAAGGTTGGTGTTACTAAATGCGTCTTATCAATAGGAACAAGAATATATATGGTTTAGGGGTCGGGATCTGAATGGTTTCTGAGATATATGGCCTTTTATGAAGTGGAGGGGGTGGGGCATGGCCCCGGCACAACCTGGGGGACCCTCAGGTTGGCATAAAAGCATATGGCTGAAAGAATTTTACTCAAGTAACATTTCTATAAAAGTTTTGTCCAAATATCTGCAATGACTTGGCAGTAAATGCCATTTTTCAATTTTCCCCATTATAAGTCTATGGAAACTCTAAGTTGCCATAGCAACCAAACTAATGGGCCGATTTTCATAAAAAACACAAACTTTCAATCCCCCAGCCCAAGGATGCTACAGATAAAATTTGGGCTGAATCGGTCCAGTGGCTTCAGAGAAGAAGATGTTTGAAAGTGTTGACGACGACGACGACGACGACGACAACGACGACGACGACGACGACGCCGGACAACTGCCTATCCTATAAGCTCCCCCGGAGCCTTCGGCTCTGGTGAGCTAAAAAAGCTGTAAACCTGTGGTGATGCCGAGTTATCTGTTGTGATTGCGAGTTTTCCGTTGTGACAGTTATAAAACTATACTGAAGACTAAATAACCTATGGTGATATCTGTCAAACAGCGGTGATGGCAATTTAATCTATGGTGACAGCTATTAAACGATGCAGAATTATAAATTACCTGTGGTGAAAGCTGTGAAACTGTGGTGCTAGTCACGTAGCATGTGGTGGCAGCTGTGGAACTGCTGAATTCAAAAACACCAACCGGAAATATGTTCTATAAAAGAGTTTTCCTTTGGAAGCAAGGAATAAACAACAGATCCTAAAAGCATGGAGTGCACAAGTTTTCTGGCCCAGAACAGCTAGTTTCGGCCAATTAAGCCTCATCAGTGGCCCTGAAATAATTTCAAAATTCCACAATAAACCAATGATCCCGAAGGAGAAGAACATATAAACTACCTATGACGAAAGGCGGGGATACATTTTACGGCCGCCACAAACTCCCTTAATGCCAGCTATAGTCACATCAAATATGTTCTATGAAATGCATAAAGTATACATGTATTCCTTGGCCAAACTAACTTGTTTCGTCCAATGACCCTCATCAGGACCATGAAATAGTACAAAAAAAAAAAAAAAAAAAAGTGAAACAGTTGCGATGGCCAGGCGACCAGTGGTGACAGTTTTGACCTGTGCTAAAATCTAAATAATCTGGGGTGACAGCTGTGAAACTGTATTGAAATCTAAATAGCCCGTGGTGATTGATGGCAAACTGTGGTGATAGCCACATATTAACCTGTGGTGACTGCTGTGAAACTGTGCTGAAATCTGAATAACCTGAGGTGATACCTGCGAAAGTTTGGTGATAGCCAAGTATCTGTATGACAGCTGTGAAAATGTACTGAAATCTGTATAATTTGTGGTAATAGCTGTGAAACTATGTTGACAGCTATGTTATCTGTTGTGCAGCTGTAAAACTGTGCTGAAATCAAAATAACACATTGAGAAAGCTGTGATACCGAGTTTCCTGTTGTGATGCTGAGTTCTCTGTTGTACACAAGTTTTCTGGACCAGAGCAGCTGGTTTCGGCCAATTCAGCCTCATCATTGACCCTGAAATATTTTAAAAATTCCACAATAAACCAATGATCCCGAAGGACAAGAAATTATAGACAACATAATGACGAAAGGCGGAGAGACATTTTACGGCAGCCAAAGACTACCTTAACGCCAGCTATATTCACATCAAATATGTTCTATGTAAGGTTTATCATTTGTAAGCAAGGAATATACAACAGAGCCTAAAAGCATGGAATGTACACGTCCGTGGTGATTGATGGCAAACTGTGGTGATAGCCACTTAACCTGTGGTGACAGCTGTGAAACTGTGTTGAAATCTGAATAACCTTTGGTGATACCTGCGAACGTTTGGTGATAACCAAGTATCTGTATGACAGCTGTGGAAATGTACTGAAATCTGTATAATTTGTGGTGACAGCTGTGAAACTGTGGTGGAAGCTATGTTATCTGATGTGAAGCTGTAAAAACTGTGTTGAAATCAAAATAACATTGAGAAAGCTGTGAAACTGTGGTGATGCCGATTTACCTGTTGTGATGCCGAGTTGTCTGCTGTGACAGCTATAAAACTATTCTAAAACTAAATGACCTGTGGTGATATCTGTGAAATAGCGATGATGGCCATTTAACCTATGTTGACAGCTATGAAGCGATGCTGAATTATAAATAACCTGTGATGATAGCTGTGAAACAGTGGTGCTAGTCACGTAGCCTGTGGTGACAGCAGTAAGACTGCTGAATTCAAAATAACTTACTGTGAAATATGTTCCATAAAAGAGTTATCATTTGGAAGCAAGGAATAAACAACAGATCCGTAAAGCATGGAGTGCACAAATTTTCTGGGCCAGAGCAGCTAGTTTCGGCCAAATAGGTCTGGTCAGTGGCCCTGAAATATTTTAAAAATTCCATCAATTATCCCGAAGGACAAGAAACTATAAACTACATTGTGATGAAAGGCGGGGAGACAGTTTACGGCCGCCACACACTCAATTAACGCCAGCTATAGTCACAGCAAATATGTTCTATGAAAGGCTTATCATTTGGAAGCAGGGAATATACAACAGAGCCTAAAAGCATGGAATGTACAAGTCCGTGGTGATTGATGGCACACTGTGGGGATAGCCACTTAACCTGTCGTGACAGCTGTGAAACTGTGCTGAAATCTAAATAACCTGTGGTGATACCTGCCACAGTTTTGTGGTAGCCAAGTATCTGTGTGACAGCTGTGAAAATGTACTGAAATCTGTATAATTTGTGGTGACAGCTGTGAAACTGTGGTGACAGCTATGTTAGCTGATGTGAAGCTGTAGAACTGTGTTGACAGCTATGTTATCTGTTGGGAAGATGTAAAACTGTGCTAAAATCTGTATAATTTGTGGTGATAGCTGTGAAACCATGTTGACAGCTATGTTATCTGTTTTGAAGCAGTAAAACTGTGCTGAAATCAAAATAACATATTTAGAAAGCTGTGATACCGAGTTTCCTGTTGTTATGCTGAGTTGTCTGTTGTGACAGCTATAAAACTATACTGAAAACTAAATAACCTGTGGTGATATCTGTGAAACAGCGGTGATGGCCATTTAACCTGTGGTGACAGATGTGAAATGAGTCAGAATTATGAATACCTGTGATGATAGCTATGATAGTGGGTGTTAGTTACCTAGCTTGTGGTGACAGCTGTGAAACTGCTGAATTCAAATAGCCTACTGTGAAATATGTTCTATAAAGTAGTTATCCTTTGGAAGCAAGGCATAAACAACAGATCAGAAAAGCAAGGAGTGCACAAGTTTTCTGGACCAGAGCAGCTGGTTTCGGCCAATTCAGCCTCATCATTGGCCCTAAAATATTTTAAAAATTCCACAATAAACCAATGATCCCGAAGGACAAAAAATTAAAGACAACATTGTGAAGAAAGGCGGAGAGACATTTTATGGCAGCCAAAGACTCCCTTAACGCCAGCTATATTCACATCAAATATGTTCTATGAAAGGTTTATCGTTTGTAAGCAAGGAATATACAACAGAGCCTAAAAGAATGGAATGTACAAGTCCGTGGTGATTGATGGCAAACTGTGTTGATAGCCACTTAACCTGTGGTGACAGCTGTGAAACTGTGCTGAAATCGGAATAACCTGTGGTGATACCTGCGAAAGTTTGGTGATAACCAAGTATCTGTGTGACAGCTGTGGAAATGAACTGAAATCTGTATGATTTGTGGTGACAGCCGTGAAACTGTGACGGAAGCTATGTTATCTGATGTGAATTTGTAAAACTGTGTTGAAATCAAAATAACATATTGAGAAAGCTGCGAAACTGTGGTGGTGCCGATTTACCTGTTGTGATGCCGAGTTGTCTGTTGTGACAGCTATAAAACTATACTGAAAACTAAATGACCTGTGGTGATATCTGTGAAACAGCGATGATGGCCATTTAACCTATGGTGACAGCTATGAAGTGATGCTGAATTATAAATAACCTGTGATGATAGCTGTGAAACAGTGGTGCTAGTCACGTAGCCTGTGGTGACAGCAGTGAAACTGCTGAATTCAAAATAACTTACTGCGAAATATGTTCCATAAAAGAGTTATCATTTGGAAGCAAGGAATAAACAACAGATCCGTAAAGCATGGAGTGCACAAGTTTTCTGGGCCAGAGCAGCTAGTTTCGGCAAAATAGGTCTCATCAGTGGGCCTGAAATATTTTAAAAATTCCACCAATGAACCCGAAGGACAAGAAAATATAAACTACATTGTGACGAAAGGCGGGGAGACAGTTTACGGCCGCCACACACACCATTAACGCCAGCTATAGTCACAGCAAATATGTTCTATGAAAGGCTTATCATTTGGAAGCAAGGAATATACAACAGAGCCTAAAAGCATGGAATGTACAAGTCCGTGGTGATCGATGGCAAACCGTGGGGATAGCCACTTAACCTGTGGTGACAGCTGTGAAACTGTGCTGAAATCTGAATAACCTGTGGTGATACCTGCCAAAGTTTGGTGATAGCCAAGTATCTGTGTGACAGCTGTGAAAATGTACTGAAATCTGTACAATTTGTGGTAACAGCTGTGAAACTATGTTGACAGCTATGTTATCTGTTGTAAAACTGTGCTGAAATCAAAATAACACATCGAGAAAGCTGTGATACCGAGTTTCCTGTTGTGATGCTGAGTTGCCTGTTGTGACAGCTATAAAACTATACTGAAAACTAAATAACCTGTGGTGATATCTGTGAAACAGCGGTGATGGCCATTCAACCTATGGTGACAGCTGTGAAATGAGGCAGAGTTATGAATACCTGTGGTGATAGCTATGATAGTGGGTGTTAGTTACGTAGCTTGTGGTGACAGCTGTGAAATTGCTGAATTCAAATAGCCTACTGTGAAATATATTCTATATAGGAGTTATCCTTTGGAAGCAAGGCATAAACAACAGATCAGAAACGCATGGAGTGCACAAGTTTTCTGGACCAGAGCAGCTGGTTTCGGCCAATTCAGCCTCATCATTGGCCCTGAAATATTTTAAAAATTCCACAATAAACCAATGATCCCGAAGGACAAGAAATTATAGACAACATTATGACGAAAGGCGGAGAGGCATTTCCCGGCAGCCAAAGACTCCCTTAACGCCAGCTTTAGTCACAGCAAATATGTTCTATGAAAGGTTTATCATTTGTAAGCAAGGAATATACAACACAGCCTTAAAGCATGGAATGTACAAGTCCGTAGTGATTGATGGCAAACTGTGGAGATGGCCACTTAACCTGTGGTAACAGCTGTGAAACTGTGCTGGAATTGGAATAACTTGTGGTGATACCTGCGAAAGTTTTGTGATAACCAAGTATCTGTGTGACAGCTGTGGAAATGAACTGAAATCTGTATAATTTGTGGTGACAGCTGTGAAACAGTGGTGGAAGCTATGTTATCTGATGTGAAGCTGTAAAACTGTGTTGAAATCAAAATAACATATTGAGAAAGCTGTGAGACTGTGGTGATGCCGATTTACCTGTTGTGATACCGAGTTGTCTGTTGTGACAGCTATAAAACTATACTGAAAACTAAATGACCTGTGGTGATATCTGTGAAACAGCGATGATGGCCATTTAACCTATGGTGACAGCTATGAAGCGATGCTGAATTATAAATAGCCTGTGGTCATGTTTACGGCCGCCACACACCCCATTAACGACAGCTATAGTCACAGCAAATATGTTCTATGAAAGGCTTATCATTTGGAAGCAGGGAATATACAACAGAGCCTAAAAGTATGGAATGTACAAGTCCGTGGTGATTGATGGAAAACTGTTGGGATAGCCACTTAACCTTTGGTGACAGCTGTGAAACTGTGCTGAAATCTGAATAACCTGTGGTGATACCTGCCAAAGTTTGGTGATGGCCAAGTATCTGTGTGACAGCTGTGAAAATGTACTGAAATCTGTATAATTTGTGGTGACAGCTGTGAAACTGTGGTGACAGCTATGTTATCTGATGTGAAGCTGTAATACTGTGTTGACAGCTATGTTATCTGTTGTGAAGCTGTAAAACTGTGCTGAAATCTGTATACTTTGTGGTGATAGCTGTGAAACTATGTTGACAGCTATGTTATCTGTTGTGAAGCTGTAAAACTGTGCTGAAATCAAAATAACACATTGAGAAAGCTCTGATGCCGTGTTTCCTGTTGTGATGCTGAGTTGTCTGTTATGACAGCTACAAAACTATACTGAAAACTAAATAACCTGTGGTGATATCTGTGAAACAGCGGTGATGGCCATTTAACCTATGGTGGCATATGTGAAATGAGGCAGAATTATGAATATCTGTGGTGATAGCTATGATAGTGGGTGTTAGCTACGTAGCTTGTGGTGACAGCTGTGAAACTGCTGAATTCAAATAGCCTACTGTGAAATATGTTCTATAAAGGAATTATCCTTTGGAAGCAAGGCATAAACAACAGATCAGAAAAGCATGGAGTGCACAAGTTTTCTGGACCAGAGCAGCTGGTTTCGGCCAATTCAGCCTCATCATTGGCCCTGAAATATTTTAAAAATTCCACAATAAACCAATGATTCCGAAGGACAAGAAATTATAGACATCATTATGACGAAAGGCGGGAGACATTTTACGGCAGCGAAAGACTTTAACCTGTGGTGACAGCTATGAAACTGTGCTGAAATCGGAATAACCTGTGGTGATACCTGCGAAAGTTTGGTGATAACCAAGTATCTGTGTGACAGCTGTGGAAATGTACTGAAATCTGTATAATAATTTGTGGTGACAGCTATGAAACTGTGGTGGAAGCTATGTTATCTGATGTGAAGCTGTAAAACTGTGTTGAAATCAAAATAACATATTGAGAAAGCTGCGAAACTGTGGTGATGCCGATTTACCTGTTGTGATGCCGAGTTGTCTGTTGTGACAACTATAAAACTATACTGAAAACTAAATGACCTGGGGTGATATCTGTGAAACAGCGATGATGGCCATTTAAACTATGGTGACAGCTATGACTTGATGCTGAATTATAAATAACCTGTGATGATAGCTTTGAAACAGTGGTGCTAGTCACGTAGCCTGTGGTGACAGCAGTGAAACTGCTGGATTCAAAATAACTTACTTTGAAATATGTTCCATGAAAGAGTTATCGTTTGGAAGCAAGGAATAAAGAACAGATCCGTAAAGCATGGAGTGCACAAGTTTTCTGGGAAAGAGCAGCTAGTTTCGGCCAAATAGGTCTCATCAGTGGCCCTGCAATATTTTCAAAATTCCAGCAATGATCCCGAAGGACAAGAAAATTTAAACTACATTGAGACGAAAGGCGGGGAGACAGTTTACGGCCGCCACACACTCCATTAACGCCAGCTATAGTCACAGCCAATACGTTCTATGAAAGGCTTACCATTTGGAAGCAGGAATATTCAACAGAGCCTAAAAGCATGGAATGTACAAGTCCGTGGTGATCGGTGGCAAACTTTGGGGATAGCCACTTTACCTGTGGTGACAGCTATGAAACTGTGCTGAAATCTGAATAACCTGTGGTGATACCTGCCAAAGTTTGGTGATGGCCAAGTATCTGTGTGACAGCTGTGAAAATGTACTGAAATCTGCATAAAATTGTGGTGACAGCTGTGAAACTGTGGTGACAGCTATGTTATCTGATGTGAAGCTGTAAAACTGTGTTGACAGCTATGTTATCTGTTGGGAAGATGTAAACTGTGCTGAAATCTGTATAATTTGTGGTGATAGCTGTGAAACTATGTTGACAGCTATGTTATCTGTTGTGAAGCTGTAAAACTGTGCTGAAATCAAAATAACACATTGAGAAAGCTCTGATGCCGAGTTTCCTGTTGTGATGCTGAGTTGTCTGTTGTGACAGCTATAAAACTATACTGAAAACTAAATAACCTGTGGTGATATCTGTGAATAAGCGGTGATGGCCATTTAACCTATGGTGGCAGCTGTAAAATGAGGCAGAATTATGAATATCTGTGGTGATAGCTATGATAGTGGGTGTTAGTTACGTAGCTTGTGGTGACAGCTGTGAAACTGCTGAATTCAAATAGCCTACTGTGAAATATGTTCTATAAAGGAGTTATCCTTTGGAAGCAAGGCATAAACAACAGATCAGAAAAGCATGGAGTGCACAAGTTTTCTGGACCAGAGCAGCTGGTTTTGGCCAATTCAGCCTCATCATTGACCCTGAAATATTTTGAAAACTCCAAAATAAACCAATGATCGCGAAGGACAAGAAATTATTGACAACATAATGACGAAAGGCGAAGAGACATTTTACGGCAGCCAAAGACTCCCTTAACGCCAGCTATATTCACATCAGATATGTTCTTTGAAAGGTTTATCGTTTGTAAGCAAGGAATATACAATAGAGCCTAAAAGCATGGCATGTACAAGTCCGTGGTGATTGATGGCAAACTGTGGTGATAGCCACTTAACCTGTGGTGACAGCTGTGAAACTGTGCCGAAATCGGAATTACCTGTGGTGATACCTGCGAAAGTTTGGTGATAGCCAAGTATCTGTGTGACAGCTGTGGAAATGTACTGAAATCTGTATAATTTTGTGGTGACAGCTATGAAACTGTGGTGGAAGCTATGTTATCTGATGTGAAGCTGTAAAACTGTGTTGAAATCAAAATAACATATTGAGAAAGCTGTGAAACCGTGGTGATGCCGATTTACCTATTGTGATGCCAAGTTGTCTGTTGTGACAGCTATAAAAATATACTGAAAACTAAATGACCTGTGGTGATATCTGTGAAACAGCGATGATGGCCATTTAACCTATGGTGACAGCTATGAAGCGATGCTGAATTATAAATAACCTGTGATGATAGCTGTAAAATAGTGGTGCTAGTCACGTAGCTTGTGGTGACAGCAGTGAAACTGCTGAATTCAAAATAAGTTACTGTGAAATATGTTCCATAAAAGAGTTATCCTTTGGAAGCAAGGAATAAACACTAATCCGTAAAGCATGGAATGCACAAGTTTTCTGGGCCAGAACAGCTAGTTTCGGGCAAATAGGTCTCATCAGTGGCACTGAAATATTTTAAAAATTCCACAAATGATCCAGAAGGACAAGAATATAGAAACTACATTTTGACGAAAGGCGGGGAGAAAGTGTACGGCCGCCACACAATCCATTAACGCCAGCTATAGTCACAGCAAATATGCTCTATGAAAGGCTTATCATTTGGAAGCAAGGAATATACAACAGAGCCTAAAAGCATGGAATGTACAGGTCCGTGGTGATTGATGGCACACTGTGGGGATAGCCACTTAACCTGTGGTGACAGCTGTGAAACTGTGCTGAAATCTGAATAACCTGTGGTGATACCTGCCAAAGTTTGGTGGTAGCCAAGTATCTGTGTGACAGCTGTGAAAATGTACTGAAAGCTGTATACTTTGTGGAGACAGCTGTGAAACTGTGGTGACAGCTATGTTATCTGATGTGAAGCTGTAAAACTGTGTTGAAATCAAAATAACATATTGAGAAAGCTGTGAAACTGTGGCGATGCCGATTTACCTGTTGTGATGCCGAGTTGTCTGCTGTGACAGCTATAAAACTATACTGAAAACTAAATGAACTGGGGTGATATATGTGAAACAGCGATGATGGCCATTTAACCTATGGTGACAGCTATGAAGCGATGCTGAATTATAAATAACCTGTGATGATAGCTGTGAAACAGTGGTGCTAGTCACATAGCCTGTGGTGACAGCAGTGAAACTGCTGAATTCAAAATAACTTACTGTGATATATGTTCCATAAAAGAGTTATCCTTTGGAAGCAAGGAATAAACAACAGATCCGTAAAGCATGGAGTGCACAGGTTTTCTGGGCCAGAGCAGCTAGTTTCGGCCAAATAGGTCTCATCAGTGGCCCTGAAATATTTTCAAAATTCCATCAATGATCCCGAAGGACAAGAAAATATAAACTACATTGTGACGAAAGGCGGGGAGACAGTTTACGGCCGCCACACACTCCATTAACGCCAGCTATAGTCACAGCAAATATGTTCTGTGAAAGGCTTATCATTTGGAAGCAAGGAATATACAACAGAGCTGAAAGCATGGAGTGTACAAGTTTTCTTGGGCAAAACTAACTAGTTTCGTCCAATGAGCCTCATCATGATCCTTATATAGTAAAACAAACAGTGAAACTGTTGCGATGGCCAGGCAACCAGTGGTGACAGCTGTGACCTGTGCTAAAATCTAAATAACCTTGGCGACAGCTGTGAAACTGCACTGAAATCTAAAAGCCTGTAGTAATTGATGGCAAACTGTGGCGATAACCACATAACCTGTGGTGACAGATCAAACTGTGATGCAATCGGAATAACCTGTGGCGATACCTGCGAAAGTTTGGTGATAGCCAAGTATCTGTGTGACAGCTGTGAAAATCTACTGAAATCTGTATAATTTATGGTGACAGCTGTGAAACTGTGATGACAACTATGTCATTTATTGTGAAACTGTGCTGAAATTAAAATAACTTATTGTGAAAGCTGTGAAACTCTTGTGATGCCGAGTTGCCTGTTGTGACTGCGAGTTTTCTGTTGTGACAGCTATAAAACTATACTGAAGACTAAATAACCTGTGGTGATATCTGTGAAACATCGGTGATGGCAATTTGACCTGTGGTGGCAGCTATGAAACGATGCTGTGAAACTGTGGTGACAGCTATGTTATTTGTTGTGAAGCTGTGAAACTGTGCTGAAATCAAAACAACATATTGAGAAAGCTGTGAAACTGTGGTGATGCCGAGTTACCTGTTGTGATGCCGAGTTGTCTTTCGTGACAGCTATAAAACTATACTGAAAACTAAATGACCTGTGGTGTTATCTATTAAACAGCGATGATGGCTATTTACTCTATGGTGACAGCTGTGAAACAGCGCTAAACTTTAAATTACCAGTGGTGATAACTGTGAAACTGTGGTGATAGTCACGTACCCTGACAGCTGTGAAACTGCTGAATTCAAAATAGTATGTTCTATAAGAGTTATCCTTTGGTAGCAAGGAATTAATAATAGATCCGAAAAGCTTTGAGTACAAACGTTTACTGTGCCAGAGCAGCTAGTTTTTGTCAATAAGGCCTGAATTTATTTTCAAAATTCCACAAGAAACCAATGATCCCGAAGGACAAGAAAATATAAACTACATTATGACGAAAGGCGGGGAGACAATTTAAGGCCGCCACACATTCCCTTAACGCCAGCTATAGTCACATTAGAACTGAAAAGCATGGAGTGTACACGTGTTGGCTAAACTTTCTAGTTTCGACCAATTATCATATCAGGACTCAGATATATTATATAACAACTGTGATACTGGCGATGGTCACGTAACCCCTGGTGACAGCTGTGATCTGTGCTAAATAACCTGGCGCAAGGGTTGTGAAACTCTACAGAAATTTAAATAACCTGTGGTGATAGATGGGTAATTGTGGTTATAGCTCTACAGCTGGTGCGATAGCCACGTAATATGTGGTGACAGCTGGACCACATAACCTGTGGTAACAGATGTGAAATTGTGCTGAATTCTGAATAACCTGGGGTTATACCTGCGAAACTGTGGTGATAACCACATAACCTGTGGTGACATATGTGAAAACTGTGATGAAATCGGAATAACCTGTGGTGATACCTGCGAAAGTTTGGTGAGAGCCAAGTATCTGTGTGACAGCTGTGAAAATCTACTGAAATCTGTATAATTTATGGTGACAGCTGTGAAACTGTGATGACAACTATGTTATTTATTGTCAAACTGTGCTGAAATTTAAATAACTTATTGTGAAAGCTGTGAAACTCTTGTGATGCTGAGTTGCCTGTTTTGACTGTGAGTTTTCTGTTGTGACAGCTATAAAACTATACTGAAGACTAAATAACCTGTGGTGATATATGTGAAACATCGGTGATGGCAATTTGACCTATGGTGGCAGCTATGAAACGATGCTGAATTATAAATAACCTGTGGTGATAGCTGTGAAACTGTGGTGCTTGTCACGTAGCCTATGGTGACGGCTGTGGAACTGTTGAATTCAAAATAACCTACTGTGAAATATGTTCTATAAAAGTGTTATCCTTCGAAAGCAAGGAATAAACAACAAATCCGAAAAGCATGAAGCGCAAAAGGTTACTTGGCCAGAGCAGCTAGTTTCGGCCAATAAGGCCTCATCAGTGGCCCTGAAATATTTTCAAAATTCCACTATAAACCAATGATCCCGAAGGAAAAGAAAATATAAACTACATTATGACGAAAGGCGGGGGGACATTTTACGACCGCCACACACTCCATTAACGCCTGCTATAGCCACATCAAATATGTTCTATGAAAGGTTTATCATTTGGAAGAGCAAAACAACCGAACTGAAAAGCATGGAAAGTACATGTTTTGACCAAACTTTCTAGTTTTGACCAATTATCGCATCAGGATTCTGAAATATTGTAATAAAAACTGTGGAACTGGCGATGGTCACGTAATCAGTGGTGACAGCTGTGATCTGTGCTAAATAACCTGGCGTTAGAGCTGTGAAACTGTACTGAAATCTAGATAACCTGTGGTGATAAATGGGAAACTGTGGTTATAGCTCTGCATGTGATAGCCACGTTATCTGCGATGACAGTTGTGAAACTGTGCTGTAATCTCCAAAATATGTGGTGATAGCTGTGAAAATGTGGTGATGACCACGTACCCTGTGATGGCAGCTATGGAACTATGCTTGAAACTAAACCTGCGGTGACAGCTGTGAAACTGCAGTGATTATTATGTTGCCTGTGGTGACAGCTGTGAAACTATGCAGAAATCTAAATAGCATGTGGCAAGTGGTACATAATACTAGAGCTGTTAACTCTTCAGCCTGCCATTTCCGGAAAACTGATCTGATTGGTTAGGTTCAAACAGAAAAGTTCAAATATGATCTTTAGTTATCATTACAGTGTGGTGAGACTTTAATGTCAGAAGTCATATTTCTGTTAACGAGCTTTATCATTTGAAACCGAGATGCAGATGGGCTATGCTTTCTTGAATTTACACAGTCTTTATTCTTGTTGATAGCTAAGGATGTCGTCAAAATTAAAGGAAAAGCTGAAATGTCTTGGCCCAAAAAATACAGCAACAAAAAAAAACTTAAGGAGTAAAAACATTTTGAAAATTAACTAAAGCAACCGGCCTTATCTGGAACATTGTCCCTACAAGGGACATTTTCCCTTTTCCATTGAGTATTTGTTGAAAGGGATAACTGTCCTTGTTTCCCCTGCACTCTTTAGAATCGCCTTCGCGATTATAATGAATATCCAAGTATGGAGAAAAGTATCCTTTAATTAATTATCCTTTAATCGTATAATCAAATACCCTCTTATCTATATCAATGTTTACTTCAAACTGAAGTCGCATCAGGTAAAAACTTACCGCCAGTCCATTTAATACAATACGATTCATTCCTTGAAAAACAAAACAAAACACATGTATATAAATGAAGAACTGACCATTAATTGCATAACACTAAAGCACTTTTATATAAACTGATCATCAATACATTTCAAATACATTGTCTGATTCACTGGCTGTGATATAAACTCCAGATTACTGGGTAATAAAACACTTTGTGGTTTCAGCATCTGACACTTATGGCCCTTGGCAGAAACTGTTAACTGGCTGCCTTTTAAACGAGCAGATACAAATCCACGGAAACAACTGTCCGTATGTATTTAATAGAGGGGTTTGGTGCTCTCCTCTAATAAGCTCTTCACTGTGGTGATAGCTGTGACACTGTCGCAAAAAAAAACATATAATATGTGGCGACAACAATTGTGAAACTATAGTTATAGCCAAATACACTTTGAAAGTTGTGAAAGCTGTGAAAGTGTACTGAAATCTATATTATCTATGATGGGAGCTGTGCAACTGTGAGGTGATTACATCTGTGAATCTGTGCTGAAATATAATTTTCCTGTGGTGATAGCTGTGACCCTGTCGTAAAAGTCATGTAATCTATGGCGACAACAGCTGTGAAACTATTGTTATAGACAAATAACCTTTGCGAGTGGTGACAGCCGTGAAAGTGTGCTGAAATCAATATTATTTGTAGTGGGAGCTGTGAAACTGTGCTGAAATATAAATTACATGTGGTGAAAGCTGTAAAACTGCCGCGACAGCCACGTAACTGTGGTGACTACCGTGAAGCTGTTCTGAAATCCAAATAACCTGTGATGATGAGGTTAAACTGTGCTGAAATCGAGATAACCTATGGTGATAGCTGTTAAACTGTGGTGATAGCCACGTAACGTGCAGTGACAGCTATGAACTGCGCTGAAATTTATAAATAACCCGTGGTAATAGCTTTGAAGCTTTGGCGATATACACATTACCTGTGCACACGTGACAGCTATGAAACTGCTGAAATCTATATAATCTGTGGGGAAAGCTGTGGAATTGGTGTGACCGGTGGTGACAGCTGTGAAATTGTGCTGCTAAAACCTATATAATCTGTGCTGCTAAAA
Organism: Lucinisca nassula; assembly: GCA_963580285.1. NCBI lineage: Eukaryota > Metazoa > Mollusca > Bivalvia > Lucinida > Lucinidae > Lucinisca > Lucinisca nassula. The sequence goes on from OY757022.1 coordinate 2,082,685, forward strand.
CCTATATAATCTGTAGTCATAGCTGTTAAACGGTGATGACACCCACGTAACGTGTGATGACAGCTATGAATCTGAGCTAAAAACTCAACAACGTGTGAGGAAAGCTTTGCTCTGTGCTGATTATTGCGGTACCTTTGGTAACAGCTCTGAAACTGTGCTGAAATCTATAAAAGCATTTGGTGTCAGCTGTGAAACTGTGCTGAAATCTTTAAATTCTGTGGTGATATCTGTGAAACTGTGATGATGGCCATGTAACCTGTGATGTCAGCTGTGGAACTGTGCTAAAACCTTAATGAACCGTGGAACTGCAGGGATTATCACATAACCAATGGTGACAGCTGTCAAACTATGATGAAATCTAAATAATATGTAGTGATAGATGTAACACTGTGGTGATACCAACGTAACCTACGTCGGCAGCTATGAAACTGTGGTGATAGTCAAATAAACTTATGGACTGCGACATCCATGTAAATGTACTTTATAGAAGTGAAGACATTGACCAGGTCTCGATACAATTAACACACAGCTCCCATTAGAGACACCTAAGGGAAAGAAACACAAACAAATCGATATATTTTGCGGTGATAACTGTGAAACTGTCATGATAGCTGTGAAACTGTGCTAAAATCTAAATTACATGTGGTGATAGCTGTAAAACTGCGCTGATAGCCACATAACCTTTGGTGGCAGCTGTGAAGCTCTGCTGAAATCCATATAACCTGTGGTCATAGCTTCGAATTTGTGGTTATAGCGACGCAACCTATGGTAAAGGTGCAAGTGTAATGAAATTTAAATAACCCCATGGTGACAGCTGCTGTAAAAAGGTGCTGAAACCTAATAAACATGTGGTGATAGTTGTTATACTGTGGCGAAAGCCACGTATGAGACTGTGTTTAAATCTAAATAACCGTGTGATTTTAGCTGTGATATTGGCTTGATAACCATATAACGGGTGGTGAAAGAGCAAAACTGTTGTGATAGCAATATAGCTTCGGGGATAACTGTGAGCTGCTATAATAGCCATGTAATCTGTCGTGAGCGCTGTGATAGTGTCGTTATTTATTGCCTCTGATTATAGCCGTGAAACTGTTGTGAAAGTAATATTACACATGTGACCTGTGGTGATAGTCATGGAAACTGTGCTGATTATCAAAATAACCAGCGGCGACAGCGCTGAAACTGTGTAAATAGCTATATAGCCTATGTTGATATTTCGATGACAGAAACGGTGGCGACACGTTTATAAGCTGCGATCCCTGGTTTATGAGACGAGTAGCAAAACCACTACACTATGTGGAGACACTGTGATATTTAGATATTTAGTGTATGGTGATAGCAGTGAATATGTTGCGAAAGTCATATAAAATGAGGTTGCATATGAGAAACTGCAGTGATAGTAATATAACATGTAGTGACAGATTAGAAATTATGGTATTTTGAACCTGAGATTGTGCTGTAAAACTGTAATGATAACCTTAAACTATGTGGTAACAGTTTTGTAATCGAGTTAATTTCATATTCCCGATGTGACTGCCTTGAAACTTTTATAATAGCCATATCTCTTAAGGTGACCGCTGGACATAGTAGTGATAGTAAAGTAAACATGTCGTGTTATAGCCAAATATCTTGTGGTGGCAGCTGTGAAGTAAGTGTTAGTCACATAACCTGTTGTAATAGTTATGTTTCAGTAGTAGTGGCCACATAACTTGTCGTGACAGATTACATATAGCTGCAAAATAGGGGGGGGGGTGGTTGGGTGAGGCGAAGGTGTTGCATCAACTGGGCGCCAAGTGATATTGGCTTACAGTTAGGCAAGGCTTGCTGGCCTAGCAGCAGTTAAGGATAGAAGGTAACGCTGGTATTTCTTCTATTTCTTCACTTTAATTTATTTAGCGCTGTCTCTCCTCTACTTCTTCTTTCTCTTTTCTCCTTTTTTTTCTGGGAGACAACACAAAATGACCCACAAGGGTTGACATGTCGTTAAACCCCAACACAATCAATCAATAGCTGCGAAATTGTAGTGGCATCCACATAGTATGTGGTGATAGCTGTTAAACGGTACATAGGCATATAACCTGTGGTGATAATTGGTAAACTGTGTTGATAACCATAATTCATGAAAAAACAGCTGCAAAACATTCGATAGCCATGTAAAATAGACGTGGAGGCAATGACCAGGAATCGACACAATCAACCCACAGCTCCCATCAGAGACACCAAAGGGATGGATAAACACCCATGAAACAACAGACCCTAATGGAAACACCAACAGCGGAAAGCCAAAAGGACAGTTACTTTCCCACAAAATGGCCAATAGGCTATCCAAAATAAATAACATAAGCGACACAAACACCCAAAGACAAACCATAGCAAAAATAAACCGCGACAGAAGATCCGCCTTGGAACGGTCAGCGGAAACGAATTCCATTTAGGGGGCTTAAATCAATTTTACGTAGCTACACTCCTCGCCATTACTTCCGTCGCGATTTAGACAAATAATTTGTTCAGTCCGCATGAAGGCCTCCTAACTCATCAGTGCAACATCTCCGTGAACACAAATAATCGAACAAGCACAGAGATGAAACAACGCTGACGACTCGACAGCAAAAAGAAATCAACAGTTAGACTCGATTTCACCCTCCAGTAAAAATACTGACCGTTCCAAGGCGATTATTCTGTTGTGGTTTATTATTGTTACAGTATCTTTTTATTTTGGACAGTCATTTTGTGGGAAAGTAATTGTCCTTTGGTCTTTCCGATTGTGGCGTTTTCATTGTGGTGAATGTTATGATTATGTTTCTTTCTCTTTGGTGTCTTGGATGGGGGTTGTGAGATAATTGTATCGATTCCTGGTGATTGCCTTCACTTCTATTTTGTGGTGACAGCTGTGCAACTGTGGTGATACCCAGCTAACAGTTGTGTTTTATAAACGTTTTCAAAACGTCAGAAGGGACGTCAGGTAACTTTCGCTTGGATATATGCTGCAGCGTAAAACTAAAGATCAATTTTAATGTTTAACCGCCAGCTGTGAAACTGAGGTGATAGCGATATAACCTTTGGTGATAGCTGAGAAATTCAGGTGATAGTTGTGAAACAGAGATGTTTGCTATATAACCTGTTGGGACAGCTGTGAAAATGAGGTGATAGCCGTATGCCCTTTGGTGAAAGGCTGTAAAAGTAAGGTGTATCTATACTTCCTGTGTTGAAAGCTGTTAGACTGGGGTGAAAGCCAAAAGACCTGTTGCGACAACTGCAAGTCTGATGTGATATCCGCACTTCCTGTGATTACAAATGTGAAACCAATGTCATAGCCATATTTCCTATAGTATATAACCCAGGTGATAACCATATTATTTGTGGTGACAGCTAAACTGAGGAGAAACAATATAATCTGTAATGATTGCTGTTTAACTCACGCTATATAATCTGTGGTGAACGCTGTGAAATTCACACGATGGCCATAACACCTGTGGCGACCGCTGTGAAACCGAGGAGATAGCCATACTACCAGTAGGGAAATATCTGAAAGCCATACGATAGCCATATTAGCTATGGTGATAGCTGCGAAACTAATGTGAAAGCCATTTTACCTGTTTTACCTGTTTTGTTTGCTGCGAAACCCATGTGATAGCCATACCACATATGGTGACAGCTGTGAAACTAATATTACTGCTACATAATCTGTGGTGACCACTTTAAAATCTTAGGGGATAGCCATATTACCCGTGGTGATATCTATAAAACGGATGTGATAGCTATACTACCTGTGGTTATAGATGAGAAACTCACGTTATAGCCTTATTATCTGAGGATTATTTATTTATCGTGCTAACAGATTTGAAAGTGAAGTGATTGTCATGTCATATGTGCTGTTAGCTGTGAGACTCGGGTGATGGATAGAAGCCTCCGTGGTGTAGTGGTTACGATAGTCGCCTTGTAAACCAGGGATCGCAGGATCGATCCCGGGCTTCTCCAGACTTTCGGATGTGTCTTAAACCGAGGTCTCGTCTCCGTATGACCTTAGCTTTGGTGGGATGTATAACTCAAACACCCACTCACTCAGTTGATGGACATTCTACCTGTTGCGATAATGGAGATACAAAGGTCACTGCTATATAACATTGATGACAGCTGTGAAACTGATGTGATAGCTAAACTTCCTATGGTGATAGCTGTGACACCGAGGTGATAGCATCTTACCTGCGGTGATAAAGTAAAACTCAGATTGTAGTCATATTACCAATGTTGAAAGCCGTGAAACGATGCGATAGCCATTCTACATTTGGTGATAAATGTAATGCTGAGGTGATAGCTGTGAAACTCAAGTGATAGCCATACTACCTCTGGTGAAAAATGTGAAACACAGGTGATTTCTATTCTGTCTCTGGCGATAGCTGTGAAACTGAGGTGATAGACATATTTCTGTGGTGACAGCTGTAACTCTGATGTAAAATCCAGCTGTGAAACTAATGTGATAGCTTTATTCCCTGTGGTGGTAGCTGTGAAACCCAGGTGATAACCATTCTGCAGGTGGTGACAATTTTGAAACACAGGTGAATGCTATATTACATGTGGTGAAAGCTGTTTTCCTGTGGTGATAGCTGTGAATACGAGGTGATAGCATATCACCCGAGGTGACAACTGTAAATGTCAGATTATAGCAAGATTACCTGTGGTGACGTCTGTGAAACTGAGGCTATAGCCATACTACCTGTGGTAATAAGTGTGATGCTGAAGTGATAGCTGTGAAACTCAAGTAATAGCCATACTACCTCTGGTCACAATGATGAAACACAGGTGATTGCTATATTACCTATGGACGACAGATGTGAAACACAGATGATAGCTATATATCTTATAGTAACAGCTGTAAGTCTGATGTCATATGTATACCATCTTTGGTGACAGCTGAGAAAGTAATGTGATAGCCATATTACCTGTGAATATCAAACTATCAATTAAGAAAGCTGAGAAACTCAGCTAAAATGATGTAATCTGTGGTAGAAGCTGTAAAACTAAGGCGACAGCCATGTTACCTGATTTGATTGCTCTGAAAATCATGTTATAGCCATACTACCTATATTGCCAGCTGTGAAACTGAGGTGATTGTTATATAACCTGTGATGACAGCTGTGCACCTCAGGTGGCAGCCATATTACCTGTGGTGATAGCTGTGACTACCTCTGGTGACAGCTGTAAATAAGAGGTGTTTACTGTGTTACCTTTCTTTTACGACAGTTGTGAAAACTGAGATGATAGGTTTTGTGTGTGAAACTGGGGTGACAGCAAAGTAGAAGTAAAACAAAGATCAGGAATCGATACAATTAACTTACTCCACCCATCAAAGACACCAAAGGGAAAGAAACACAAACATTAAGCGACCAGACCATAATGGAAACCTAAACAAAGGAAGGCCATAAGGACAGTTACTTTCCCACAAAATGGCCATATGGGCATCCAAAATAAAAAGACACAAGTGATACACACAGTAAGTAACAAACAACAACATAAATAAATCGCCACAGAAGAATCGCCTTGGAACGGTCAGTGGAAAGATTTCCACTGGGGGCTCAAATCGATTTTACGTGGCCACAATCCTCGCCCTTACTTCCGTCGCGATTTAGACAAATAATTTGTTCAGTCCGCATGAAAGCCTCCTAACTAATCAGTGCAACATCTCCGTGAACAAAAATAATCAAAGAAACACAGAGGTGAGACAACGGTGAGGACTAGACAGCAAGAAACCACTGAAATGCTGGAGCAAAAGAAAACCAACAATTATACTTCGATGGGCCCGACCAGAGACAGAGCATCAGGCACCAACCAACATTACCTTGAATTAGATCTCTCTAACTCTCAATAAGCCTTTACGTTGGAACCGTCATAGAATCTGAGGCCTGATCCACCGGCGTGCCATTAAAGAGGGAAGCAAAGTTGCCAACCGTGATTGGGTTAACTACCATGCATGCAGTCTGTCGTATAATATCCATGTTGTACCCAATCTTTTTATATCGAAGAATGATTTTACGAAATTGGGTGCTGAATACTATCTTTAGCGACAGCTGTGAAAATTTAAAAGAAAGACCCAGGGAGCGCCACAGTCACAAGACACAGCCCACTCACACAAAACAAGAAAAAATATGAGTGTTTATGAAACGGAACAATCAGCCCTCTCTTCCCCATAGGGGGTGATCAGACCATTAGAAAACACTAAACAACAACTCACAACAAATTCGCAGATATGCGATGATAGCCATGCTACCCGTGGTGATAGCCATATAACCTGTGGTGATAGCTATAAAATGTAGGTGAAAAACTGTGGTGACAGCTGTCAAATTAAGGTGATAGCCATAATACCTTTGGAGATAGTTGTGAAATTCAGGTGATAGACTGTGAAACTTAGTTGATAGCTTTATTACATATTTGGGCAACTATTACTCAAGTAATGGCCGTATTAACTTTGGCGATAACTGTGAAACTAAGGGGATAGCCATACTAACTCTGCAAACAGCTGTGAAACAGAGGTGACAGTTGTACTACCGGTGGTGACAAGCCGAAGCGATAGGCATATTACCTATAATGATAGTTGTGGAATTCAGATGATAGTTATACTAAGCATAGTGAAACTCAGGCGAAATATGTGAAGCTGAGGTGACAGCCATATTACCTGTGGTGGTAGCTGTAAAATTGAGGTTATAGCCACATTACCATCTGTGATAGCAATGAAGCCAGGTGATAACCATACTAGTTATAGCGACAGTTGTAAAACAGATGTTATTTCTGCATTACCTCTTGTGACAGCTGTCAGCCGATGTCATAACCGTTTTACTTGTGATTATAGCTGTGAAATTCAAGTCATAGTCATATTTCTTGTTGTGAAGCTCAAGTGATAGCCATATTTCCTGAGGTGACAGCTGTGAAATGGAGGTGATAGCCATATTACATGCATTTATAGCTATGGAACCCAGATGATAGCAATATAACCTGAGGGGATATCGTTGTTACCTGTAGGAATACATCTGAAACTCGGGTGATAACCATACTAACTGTTTGACAATTATGTATCATAGTTGACTGCTATACTATCTGTGGTAACGACTGTCAAACTAAGGTGATAGCAATCTAACTTTTGTGAAGGAAAGCTGAGAAAGTCAGGTGATAGCCATATTACTTGTTGTGATAGCTGTGAAACTAAAATGATAGCCATACTACCTATAGTTAAACGATTGCTATATAATATATGGTGACAGCTGTGAAACTGAGGTGATGGCGATATTACCTTTGGCGATGGCTGTTTAACTCTGGTGATAACCATACTACTCAGGTGATGGCCATATAGCCTGTAGTGATAGCTGTCAAGCTAAGGGGATAGCCAAACAAGCTATGGGAATAGCTGTGAAACAGACTTGATTGCTGTATTACCTGTGGCAGCTGTCAAACCGAGGTGACAGGCATATTACAGATGATAGTCATACTGCTTCTTGTGAAACTCAGGTGATAACCATATGACCTGTAGTGTAAAATGCGAAACTGAGGTGACAGCCATATTAACTGTGGTGGTAGCTGTAAAACTGAGTTTATAGCCATATTACCGGCGGTGATGCGTCTGACTGGTGATCAGAAGTACGCGGATTCAATACTTGCCGGGGTTGGTAGTATTTTTTCGTGGAGATTGATCATTATATCGTTTCTATCATCATTCTTTCCCTTCCGCTGATTCAAGAAGGGCAGTTGTCAGTTTCTGGCGAAAGAATGCACACTGTACTGGTCAACCACTTATGTACAAGACAGCCCAGGAAACGTGTGGATAGGTAAACTGACAGGCTCAAAAATTACATAGTGTTGACTGGGCCATTAAACTGCAATCAATGAAAACAAAAACCTGTGAACTCATGTGATAGCATTACTACCTGTGGTGACAGCTGGGAAAACATGGCGTTAACCGTACGAGTTTTAGTGACTGTTGTGAAACAGAGGTGATTGTTGTATAACATGTTGTGACAGCTGTCAACCAAGATAACAGCCGTATTATTTGTAATGATAGCTCTGAAATTCAGGTGATTATATTTGTGGGAAGCTCAGATGATAGCTATACTTCCTGTGGTGACAGCTGTGAAATGGAGGTGATATCCATATTAGCTCTGGTGATAGCTGTGAAACTCAGTTGACAGCAATATAACCTATGGTTACAGTTGTCAAACTAAGGTGACAGCCATGTTACCTGTAGTGATAGCTCTGAAACTCAGGTGATAAACCATTCTACCTGTTGTGAAAAGTGTGAAACATAGTGGATTGCTGTATTACTTGTGGTGACAGCTGTCAGTCTGAGGTGATAGCGATATGATCTTCGGTGATAGATGTAAAAGTCAGGTGATAACCATACTACCTGCTGTGAAGGAAAGCTGAGATATTCAGATGATACCATATTACTTGTGGTGATAGCTGTGAAACTAAGGTGACAGCCATACTACCATACATGGTAAAATGATTGCTATATATTATGTTATGACAGCTGTGAAATTGATGTGATAGCCATATTACCTGTGGTGATGTGATGATAGCTAAGAAACTGGGGTAATGGCGATATTACCTGCTGAAAGCTGCGAAACTCTGGTGATAACCAAACTACCTGTTCTGACATTTGTGAAACGGAGGTCATTGCTTAATAACCTGAGGTGACAGTTGTGAAACTGAGGTGTTTGTCATACCACCTTTGGTGATAGCTGTGAAACAGGGTTTAAAACTAGAGGTGAAGACAGTGATCAGGAATGGATTCAATTACCCCTAATCTCCGAACAGAGACAACAATGGGAAATAATTCGAAATTGAAATAACTAAATCCTAATGAAAACACCACAAGCGGATAGCCAAAAGGACTTTTACTTTCATACAAAAATGGCCAAACAGCGATCGAAAATAAAAAGACATAAGCAATACATACATGCAAAGACGCACTGTAACAATAATAAACCACAACACAAGAACCGCCTTGGAATGGTCAGCAAAAAGTATTCAACTCAGGGGCTTAAATCGATTTTACATGGCCTCAGTCCTCGTCCTTGGTTCTTTTATGGTTTAGACAAATAATTGTTAAAGTCCGCATAAAGTCACATCACATGTGTTGACAGCTGTAAAACTGGAAACTCAGGAGATAGCCATATTGCCCGTGGCGATATCTATAAGACTAATTTGAAAGCCTTACCCCGGAGTCTAACTGTTGGTTTTCTTTTGCTCCGGCATTTCATTGGTTTATTGCTTTCGAGTCCTCACCGTTGTTTCATCTCTATGGTTGTTTGAGCTTTTGTGTTCACAGAGATGTTGCACTGATGAGTTAGGAGGCCTTCATGCGGATTGAACAAATTATTTGTCTAAATCGCGACGGAAAGGCGAGTATTGTGACCACGTAAAATCGATTTAAGCCCCCCCCCCCCCCCCCCCCCCCCCACACACACACACACCCAAGTGAAATTCGTTTCCACTGACCTTTCCAATACGGTTCTTCTGTCGCGGTTTATTTTTGTTATGATTTGTTTTGGGTGTTTGCGTCGCTCATATTATTTTATTTTGGATAGCCTATTGGCCATTTTGTGGGAAAGTATCTGTCCTTTTGGCTTTCCGCTGTTGATGTTTCCATTGGGGTCTGTTGTTACATGTTTGTGTTTCTTTCTCTTTTGTGTCTCTGATGGGAGCTGTGGGTTATTTGTATCGATTCCTGATCATTGCCTCCACTTCTGTTTTATTACCTGGACTGACAGCTGTGAAACTGAGGTGATAGCCATATTATATATAGTGGCAACTGTTATTCAGGTGTGGCCATATATAGCCTGCGGTGATAGAGGTGAGTGCTGCATTACCTGTGGTGACAGCTGCTAAACCGAGGTGATATGTATATTACCTATAATGGCATGTGTAAAAATCAGATAATAGTCATACTACTTCTTGCGAAATACAGGTGACAGCCATATTGCCTGAGGTGAAAGATATGAAACTGAGGTGGCAGCCATATTACCTGTGGTGGTAGCTGTTAAAGCCATATTACCTGCTCAGATGATAGCCTTACTACCTGTGGTGACAGCTGAGAAACTCAGATGATATCCATACTCAATTTAGTAATAGCTATGAAACAGAGGCGATTGCTGTAAAATACAGGCAAGAACCGTATAACCTGCGATGATAGTTGTGAAAATCAGGTGATAGTCATATTTCTTGTTGTGAAGCTCAGGCGACAGCCATATTTCCTGAGATGACCGCTATGAAACGGAGGTGATAGCCATATTACCTAAGGTGATAGCTGTGAAACTCTGTTGAAAACAATATAAACTGTGGTGACAGCTGTCAAACTGAGGTGATAGCCATGTTACCTGCAGTGATAGCTTTGAAACTCGTCCGATAATCATACTGCCTGTTGTGACAATTGTGAAGCATAGTTGATTGCTATAATTATTACCTATGGTGACAGATGTAAACCTGATGTGATAGCGAAATAACCTTTGGTGATATATATGAATATTCTGGTGATAGCCATATTACCTGCTGTGAAGGAAAGCTGAGAATGTCGGGTCTTTGCCATATTGTGGTGATAGCTGTGAAACTAAGGTGATAATCATAATACCTATAGTGACAGCGGTGAAACTGAAGTGATTGCTATAATATATGTGGTGACAGCTGTGAAACTGAGGTGATAGCCATATTAACTGCGGTGTTGTGGTGGTAGCTGAAAAATTCGGGTGATACCAATGTTGACTTTGTTGATAGTTGTTAAACTCCTTTAACCATACTACTTATTGTGACTTTTGTGAGACAGAGGTCATTGATTAACAACCCGTGGTGACAGTTGTAAAACTGAAGAGTTAGCCATACTACCTGTGGTGATCGCAGTGAAACTTAGGTGATCGCCATATTACCTGTGGTGATATCTGTGAGAATAAGTTCAAAGCCATACAAGCCAAAATATTAATGGTAAAAGGTGTGTGCGGCATCAGTTGTGATAGCCATTCTACCTGGCAATTCAACCTGTGGTGACATTCGTATAACTCAGGTAACAGCCTCATCACCTGTGGTGATAGCTGTGAAACTTACCCGTGTAGACATATATGACCCAGTTGACAGTCGTTCTTCCTCTGATGATAGCTGTGCTACTAAGATGACAGCCATATTAACTGTGGTGATAGCTAAGATTTGTTTGTCAATAGTTTTTACTTCACAGGCAATACCATTTTGGATATTTGGAGGTTGCTTTAGATTTTGAGGGACTTTTACCCGACACTGAGATAAACTGACATCTCAAGGCCTACCACCCAAAGAAACCGCAAGGGTTTAACCAAGAGGACCATGATGGTCCTATATCGCTCAAATGACCTAAGAGATTAACATGTAGGCCCCAGGGCGGTGCAATTTTTTTGGACCTAGGTCTATAATTTGAACAACCTAAGCAGAGGTCCACTGAATGAAGCTAAACATCGAATATAAAAGGCATGGCCTTCTGGTTTTGGACAATAAGATTATTCAAAAGTTTTCTCTTTATAAGTCTATGTAAAACCAGTGGACCCAAGGGCGGGGCCATTTTTGGCCCCCATGCTATGATTGGAACGATCTCTATGATGGTAGAGGTCCATTAGATGAAGCTTCAAACCAAATTTCAAAGACCTGGGCCTTCTGGTTTCAAACGAGAAGATTTTTAAAGGTTTTCCCTCTATTAGCCTATGTAAAACCAGTGGGCCCCGGCGCGGGAGCATTTTTGGCCACAGGGCTATAATTTGAACAATCTTGGAAGAGGTCCACTAAATGACGCTTCATATCAAGTATCAAAAGACCTGAGCTTTCTGGTCTCAGACAATAAGACTTTTAAAGGTTTTCCCAATATAAGCTTATGTAAAACCAGTGAACACCAGCGCGGGGGCATTTTTAGCCCCAGGGCTATAATTTGAACAATCGTGGTAGAGGTTTACTAGATGAAGCTTCATACTAAATATCAAAGACCTAGACCAGCTGGTTTCACAGAAGAAGATTTTTATATGTTTTCCCAATATTAGCCTATGTAAAACCAGTGGGCCCCGGAATGGGGGCATGATTGACCCCAGGGTATTAATTTGAACAATCTTGGTAGAGATTCACTAGATGAAGCTTCATACCAAATATCAAAGACCTGGGCCTTCTGGTTTCAGACAAGAAGATTTTTAAAGGTTTTCCCTTATAAGCCCAGGTAAAACAAGTGGGTCTCGGCGCAGGGGCATTATTTGCCCCAGGGCTATAATTTGAACAATCTTGGTATAGGTCCATTTGATGAAGCTTCATACCAAATATCAAAGACCTGGGCCTTCTGGTTTCAGAGAAGAAGATTTTTTAAAGGTTTTCCCTATATAAGCCTATGTAAAACCAGTTGGCCACGGGGCAGGGTCGTTTTTGGTCCCAGGGCTATAATTTGAACAATCTAGGTAGAGGTCCACTAGATGGAGCTTCATACCAAATATCAAAGACCTGGGCCTTCTGATTTCAGAGAAGAAGATTTTTAAAATTTTCCCTATATAAGCATATGTAAAACCAGTGGGCCCCGGCGCGGGGGGGGGGGGGGGCGTTTTTGGCCACAGGGCTATAATTTGAAAAATTTTTGGTAGAGGTTCACTAGATGAAGCTTCATACTAAATATCAAAGACCTGGACCTTCAAGTTTCAGACAGGAAGATTTTATATGTTTTCCCTATATAAGCCTATGTGAAACGAGTGGGCCCCGGTGCGGGGGCGTTTTTGGCCCCAGGGCTATAATTTGAACAATCTTGGCAGAGGTTCACTAGATGAAGCTTCATACCAAATATCAAAGACCTCGGCCTTCTTTATTCAGACAAAAAGATTTTCCCTATATCAGCCTATATAAAACCAGTGGGCCCTGGCGCGGGGGGGGGCGTTTTTGGCCCCAGGGCTATAATTTGAACAATCTTGGTAGAGGTTCAGTACCTGGGCCTTCTGGTTTCAGACAAGAAGATTTTTATATTATATGTTTTCCCTATATCAGCCTTTATAAAACAAGTGTGCCCCGAGGCGGGGCCATTTTTGGCCCCAGGGCTATAATTTGAACAATCTTGGTAGAGGTCCACTAGATGAAGCTTCATACCAAATATCAAAGACGCGGCTTTTGGATTTCAGATAAGAAGATTTTTAAAGGTTTTCCTTATATAAGCCTATGTAAAAACAGTGGGCCACGGCATGGAGGCATTTTGGCCCAAGTGCTATAATTTGAACAATCTTGGTAGAGGTCCACTAGATGAAGCTTCATACCAAGTATCAAAGACCTATGCCAACTGGTTTCAGAGTAGAAGATTTTTAAAGATTTTTTCTTATTTTCCCCTTTTCGTTGCCATGGCAACCAGAGTTCAGCATGGAATTGAATTCTTTGAACAACTTTGAGAGAGGACCACATATGGATATTTTCTGCCAAGTTTGGTCAGAATCTGTTCAGTGGTTAAGGAGGAGATGATGTTTAAAGAAATTGTAAACGGACGGACGGACGACGACGCCGACGTCGACGGACGGTGAATGATCACAATAGCTCACCCTGAGCCTTTGGCTCAGGTGAACTAAAAAACGGTTCGTCTCGCACCACATTATCCTGGGAAGACTTATTTCTTATAAGCTGTAAGCCGTAATTGTATCGATTCCTGATCATTGCCTTCAGTACGATTTTATTAACATTTCTAACACGTTTACAGACGTCATTTTATTGTGCGAATATTTTGGCAATGCATTTAACAAACGTTTCTCTGCTTACATTTTCGAATAATTTCAGCAATGTTATTTTTGATGCTTTAATCAGCATGTTAATGACATTGTAAAACATTGGAAAATGTATAAGCTCTTCAATTCAGTACTTCTGTCAATGGGACCCATTATAACACACACATCTTACCTTGCTTTCTGTCAGTTGTTCTTCATCTATTGAAGTTTGTGGCACTTTTCCTATTTCTGGTTCAAATTTAGATTGTTAGTGCTCATTAGAACAGACTGTTCGAGGCAATTTTAATGTGTATATACGTCTATGCTGTGGGTAAGAATATGGTAAAAATGAATACCCTTGCCAACCCCTACTTTCATATGTATGAAGTGGGGTCTAAATGGGTATGTATTTCCCGGACTTGTTAATTTGTTTTAACAGTACAGGCATAATTTATTTCAACAGCAGCTTTGTGTCCATAAAGTATCCCAGTGGCTCAATTGAATGCGCAAGCACGAGGGATTGATCATCTCTAGACTGAGGATGTTTCTTGCGAGTGAGAATGATCACGGACTATATTCTATGGTATTTCGCCCTCTTCTGCTTGTCAGTTTCTAAAAGCTGAATGCGCACTATACTTGCACTGGTTATCAGCATATTGGTGATCTATTTACATTTTTTTTCTTATGAGTCCTGTGAACTTGCTATGTCCCAATTCTATAAGAAAGTTCCACTGCAAAATTATTTGTACAAAACACAGTTTAAACCCCCAGTGGAATTCGTTTCGCTGACCGTTCCAAGGCGGTTCTTCTGTCGCGGTTTATTTTATTTTTTTTGGCTTGTCTTTGAGTATTTGTGTCGCTAATATTGTTTTATTTTGGATAGCCAATTGGCCATTCTGTGTTAATTGATATTTCAATTAGGGTCTAGTTGTTTCATGTTTGTGTTTCGTTCCCTTTGGTGTCTCTAGATAGTGGGAGCTGTGGTTTTATTTATCGATTCCTGATCATTGCCTTCACATCTATTTTGATGGCTGGTGGGTGAACAAACAAATGGACAGAAAAATAGGTCCCTAAGTCGTGCCATGTTAAAAGCAGGCATGTCAAAAAAAAAAAAAACACACACACACACAAAACAAAAACTGATAGTAAGCAAGAAAACAACTGAATTTTGTTGGCAGACAGTATTTTATTTAATTTTTATTTATAATTCATTTCACTTCTTCCTGCTTTTAGCGTCTGTAACTGTTGTTCTTCCCCTCCATGTTGATTCTGAAACACAAGGAAAAGTTCATCGCAATTTAAATATAAAAGATTGACAGATACTTATGGACATTTTTAGAGGGATGCGAGTCATGCAAACATGCACACATGTACACATGCAGACATGCACATATGCATGCACACTCACACACATGCATGCATGCACATACACATGCATGCACACACACGTTTGCATGCGCACACACACATGTATGCCATCATGCATGCACACATACATACATGAATGCATATGCGTGTGCAAACACGCAAGCATGCATGCAAGCACACATGCATGCACACACACTCATGCAAGCATGCACACACACTAATGTAGACTTGCATGCACACATACATGCATGCATGCACTCACACATGCATGCATACATGCACACAAATGCACACACACACACACACACACACACACACACACACACACACACACACACACACACTCGTGCATGCATGTATAAATGCAATATCCCCATTCCCTAACAACTTGGCCATCAGAATCTAACTGTTGGTTTTCTTTTGCTCCAGCATTTCAGTGGTTTCTTCCTGTGAGTCCTCACCGTTGTTTCATCTCTGTGGTTGTTTGATTTTTGTGTTCACGGATATGTTGCACTGATAAGTTAGGAGGTCTTCTTGCGGACTGAACAAATTATGTCTTAATCGCGACGGGAGTAAGGGCGAGGATTGTTGCCACGTAAAATCGATTTAATCCCCCCACCAGTGGAATTCGTTTCCGCTGACCGTTCCAAGGCGGTTCTTCTGTCGCGGTTTATTTTTGTTATGGTTTGTCTTTGGGTGTTTGTGCCACTTATATTATTTTATTTTGGATAGCCTATTGCCCATGTTGAGGGAAAGTAACTGTCCTTTTGGCTTTCCGCTATTGATGTTTCCATCGGGATCTGTTGTTGCATGTTTTGTGTTTCTTTCCCTTTGGTGTCTCTGATGGGAGCTGTGGGTTGATTGTATCGATTCCTGATCATTGCCGCCACTTCTAATTTGGTTGTGCGAGAGACAGAGATTGGATCGATCCCGGGCTTTCGGATGAGTCTTTAAACCGAGGTCCCGTCCCCGTATGACCTAAGCTGTTGGTGAGACGTAAAACCCAAACACTCACTCACTGAGCGAGGGAAATGATAACTGTTAATGTGTATATATGAAGAAAAAAGAAAATAAGAACAAAAGAGAACAAATTTCCATTCCTCCACTGGCATTTGAACTCTTGAACATTTGAACCCTCTGATTCATAATCGACAATCTGATTAGTAGTCCAGCACTCTATCCACTACACTGGCACACGATTCTTAAGTTATGTCATGCATCACAAAACATACAATGTACAAATACCCAAAGTGACAAAAGGCCATAACTCATGAAGTATTTTTCGGAATTTAATCAAAAGTTCATCCGGTCATCTACTCATCATAACCAATCTATTTACCAACTTTCAAGGCTCTAGCTCTTATAGTTTTTGAGATATTTTGCTGACAAGATTTTATTAAAATATTCAAAGGGCAATAACTCCTGAAAAGGGCATTCTCCGGATAAGATCATATATGAAATTTCAAAACCCTAGCACACGCAATTCTTAAGTTATGCTTTGTATCACAAAACATACAGAGGTACAATGTACAAATACCCAAAGTAACAGTCATAACTCATCACCACAAATCTATTCACTAACTTTCAATGTTCTAGCTCCAATGAATTTTGAGATATTTTGCTGTTTTTATCCACCCCCCACAAAAAAATCAAGTGGCAATAACTCTCGAAAGGGGATGAGAAAAAAAATCGCGTCACCTTATTGTCAACGAGGAATCCATATATAAAATTTCAAAACGCTAGCATACGCGGTTCTTAGGATATGTTACGCATCAAAACGGACAGACAGACGGATGAACGAAGCAGAAGCAATATGCCCCTCCAACTTCTTTAATGAACATGGACAGATCTGTACATTTTGCAGACATTTTAAAACTTGTAACATTCATCACAATATAGTGATATATATTTATATATATATTTGCATATTTTTATATTCTTATAGTGATGAAAAACGAGGTGTTTATCTGTACCTCTCCAACATGAATATTTGGCTTGAAGATTGTTAGATATATGTAGTACACTAACTGGTCATAGTAATAGCTGTATAAGTCAATTTTTACAGTTTAATGGCCTTGTTGACAGTTGCATGGGTCACTCTGATATCTGTATAAGCCAAGATGACAGCTGTAAGAGTAGTTATATGATTCATGATGGTAGCTACGGTATATGAATCATGGGAACAGCTGTATGACACATAATTACAGCAGTACGAATCATGGTGATAGCTGTATAACAAATGGTGATAGCTATAAGAGTAATTATTCTAAAATATGATTCATGGTGAAAGCTTTGTGATAGCTGTGTGAGTTATAGTGAGAGCTCGATGATTTATCTTGACAGCTGCATGAGTAGTTGTGGTAGCTGTATTAGTCGTGCTGATAGCTGTATAAGTTATGGTGATTGCTGTATGGGCCAAGGTAATACAGGCGTATCCGAGATAGCTATATGATTCGTGGGGATAGCTGTATGTGTCATGATGACAGCTGTTTGACTCATGGTCACATTATCCTGACACTGGGTCGACCAGTCCTAGCTCTACCCCGTAAATCTGAGTGCCAAGCGAGGAGCAGCTAGTACCATTTTAACGACTTTGGTATGTCGCGGCCCGGGATCGAACCCGTGACCTCCCGTTCCCCGGAGCGGACACTCTACCAACTGAGCTATCGGGGCCGGTTGTAGTAGTGTACAGGATTTTCTGGGCTATGTGATTCTTAGGGATAGTCATAGTGATAGTTGCATGATCTATGGGGAAAGCTATATGAGCCATGCTTATTGCTGTGTGAGTCAGGATGAAAGCTGTGTGGATCAGGATGATAGTTTATTAGCTATGGTGACAGCTTAAGGCGGCATGATGATAGCTCTATGAGCCATGGTGATAGCTTTATGTACCATAGTGACATATGCACGAGACATGGTGAATATGAGCCAGAGTGGCCGATGAAGGAGTCATGGTGACAGATGTAGTGTAGACATAGCGATAGCAGCAACCTTTGAATTATGACAGCAGCTTTAAGAGTCATTGTGACAACTGTATGGGTCTTGTGGCAGCTTTATACGTCATAGGGACAGCTGTATGAATCAGGGTGATAACTTTAGGAGTCAATGTGCGAGCTGTGTGAGTCGTGGTGATTGCTGTATTAGTCATAGTAATGCCAGTATGATTAATGGTAATAGCTATAAGAGTCATGGTGGAAGCTGTTTAAGTCCTTTGGTAATAGTATAAGATCCATGGTAATAAATGAATCTGTCCCTGTATGAGTGATACGTACATGTATCAGTCGTCCGTCGTCCTTTCACATGTTCAACTAAGTATATCTTTAAAGCCAGTTGGCCAATCATGATTAAATTTCATGAGATGCATTATCAGGTTGGGGGAAAAGATGCATTATGTTTTGGGGCAGATCAGATGGAAACTCTTGTTGGCATGGCAACATATAGCTCCTATAGACTTACATTGGGAAAAACTTCTCTGAAACCACTAGGCCCAGAGCTTACATATGAAGCATGTAGCAATGTCAAGTGGTCCCCTACATAAATGGTGCCATTCATGCCTCTGGGGTCTAAACTGGCCACTCCCGGGCCCCTTAGCCCTCATAGACTTATAATGGAAAAAAGCTTAAAAATTCTTCTTCTCTGAAACCACTAGGCGCAGAGCATATATATTAAGCATGTAGCAATGTCAAGTGGTCCCCTACATAAATTGTGCCAATCATGTCCCTGGGGTCTAAACTGGCCACATCACGGGGGGCCATTCAAGCATGACTTTTCATCAAAAGCATGTACTTGATGTACTTTCACGTATTAACAATATAGGTATGGGATGTTGCACTGATGAGTTAGAAAGCCTTCATGCGGACTGAACAAAGTATTTGTCTAAATCGCGACGGAAGTATTCGCGAGGATTGTTGCCATGAAAAATTGATTCAAGCCCCCCCCCCCCCCCCCCCCATCGGAGCGGGGTTCATTTTACTGACCGTTCCAAGGTGGTTCCTCTGTCGCAGTTTATTTTTGTTATGGTTTGTCCCAAGTGTTTGTGTCGCGTATATTATTTTGTTTTGGATAGCCAGTTGGCCATTTTGTGAGAAATTAACTGTCCGTTTTGGCTTTCTGAGTTGATGTTTCCATTAGGGTCTGTTGTTTCATGTTTGTGTTTCTTTCCCTTTGGTGTCTCTGATGGGAGCTGTGGGTTGATTGCATCTATTCCTGATCATTGCCTTCACTTATATTTTGGCAGTCAGTACCAGTTTTCAATTTTCCACATTACAAGTCTATTGAACTTCTAAGTTGACATAACAACCAAACTAAAGAGCCGAATTTCATAAAATATATTAAACATGATATGGCAAATTTTGTGAATATTTCCATAAAGTCTCAGTCCCATATGGTTTCTGAGAAGATGTTGGTTTTTTTAAGTATTTTTCTGGCATTTCGGTTTCCATGGCAGCCAAGCAACAAATAAAAGTGATCATTAGGCCTAAAATCAGATAGATGACAGCATAAAGGATATTAATATGAAAGTTTTGTCAAAATATGTGCAAGACTTGGCAGTAACTACCATTTTTCTATTTTCACCATTATAAGGCTATGTAACCTCTAAGATGCCATAGCAACCAAAATAATGAGCAGAATTTCATGAAAAATAAAAACAAAAGAAAAACACTAAACATGTAAGGGAAAATATGGCGAATATGTCCATTGAGCCTCAGCCTCATAGAGCATATAGTTTCTGGGGAGATGATTTTTTTAGTTATTCTTTTTGGCATTTTGGTTTGGCAAAAACTAACAAGAGCTGTTACATGACAGCATAGCTCGCCTGTTTCGCGCCTTCAAGATATAAGGTAAAATTGCTGAACCATGAAATATAGGTCACACTCACCTAGATATATTCTGAGATCAATAACTGGGACACATGGAACATAATTCCAGATATTACATATCAGAATTAAATTGTGTCTGAATATAAGGCAAAATCATTGAACCATGAAAATAGCTCACAATGACCTACATATATTTCTAAGTCAATCATCTGGTCACATGGAACTAATAATCCAGGTGAGACATTTCTCGATCAAATCGTATTCAAGATAATAGGCAAAATCACTGAACCATGAAATACAGGTCACACTTACCTAGATATAATTCAAGCTCAATCATGGGGTCACGTGGAATAAATAATCCAAGCTTGACATTTCTCCATCAAATTGTATTCAAGATAAAAGACAAAATCACTGAACCATGAAATATAGGTCACACTGACCTTGATATATTTTGCGGTCAATTATCGGGTCACATGGAACTAATAATCCAGGTATGACATTTCTCCATCAAAAAGTATTCAAGATAATAGGCAAAATCACTGAACCATGAAATATAGGTCACACTGACCTAGATATATTTTGCGGTCAATAATGGGATCATATGGAACTAATAACCCAGGTTTGACATTTATCCATCAAATAATATTAAAAGTAATAGGCAAAATCACTAGACCATGAAATGTAGGTCACCATGACCTAGATATATTTTGCGGTCAATTATCGGGTCACATGGAACTAATAATCCAGGTATGCCATTTCTCCATCAGATAGTATTCAAGATAATAGGCAAAATCACTGAACCATGACATATAGGTCACACTGATGTAAAAATATTTTGAGGTCAATCAGCAGGTCACTTGGAACTAATAATCCAGGTATGACATTTCTACATCAAATAGTATTCGAGATAATAGGCAAAATCGCTGAACCATTAAATATATAGGTCACAGTGGCCTAGATATATTTTGAGGTCAATCATGGAGTCACATGGAACTAATATCCCAGGTATGACATTTCTCCTACAAATAGTCTTCAAGGTATAAGGCAAAATCACTGGACTGTGAAATGTAGGTCATCATCCACCTCACCCTTTTACACGTGAACCAATGTCACTTGATTGGTTGATGTATAACCATTTGTGTCTAAAACTTGTTAGCATAATGGAAACGTATACAACAAATTACAAAGGTGTCCTAGATTTTGACCCCTAGCCCCACCCCATCCCCATTTCCAGGCATGAACACAGGGGTGTGTTGTCTTGGAATCTCAGAAGACACTCCCAGGTATCCAAATTGTAAGTATGAATGTTTTGTGATGAGTGACTGTTGAGATATAAGCATTTCAAAAACTTTAACACAGAATTACATTGGTGTTCTAGATTTTTACCCCTAGGCCCACTCAGGGGCATAAACCCAGCGGTCGGTTCTCTTTAAACATCAGAAGACCCTCCCAGGTACTTAAGTTCCAAATATGAGTGGCTGTTGAGTTTTAAGCATTTGAATAACTTTAAGAAGTGTGACGGGAAGGATCACACAAATAAAAATGCAAACGCGCACGCAGACGACCGAGATGACAACAATAGCTCTCCATGTACTTAGTACAGGCGAGCTAAAAAGGAACAGTATGCCTAAAATCAGTTGGCACATGCTAGAGTACACGAGGAACATAAGTTTTGTCAAAATATCTGCAAAAGCTTTGCAGTTAATACAAGTTTTCAAATTTCCCCATCAGAAGTCTATGGAAACTCAAAGTTGCTATAGCAACCACACTTATTTCATAAAAAAACATAAACTTTAAATCCTACAACCCAAGGATGCTACAGATACAATCTGATCTCAATCGGACCAGTGGCTTCAGCAGATATGTTGTCTGTAAATGTTGATGCCAGACATACTACGCAGACGACGGACAACTGCCTATCCTATAAGATCTGCCACAGCCTTCGGCTCTGGTGAGCTAAAAATCTTTAGTCTGATTTTATAACTGTATTTAACGATTTAGTATAATCCTATAATTACAAGTACATGATACATGGAACATCACTTTCTTGTCAATGATGGGAGGTGTGAGGCAATTGTATCGATTCCAGATCAATGCCTTCACTTTTATTTTATAGCATAGGTCTAAAGCTTCACCTAAAATATGTAACGGCTGAGCCAATCCTACTTTTGCATATTTTCTGGTCAAGCCCCATTAACTTTAACTGGCATTTAAATGGAATCATCTAAACAACTCCTATCAATTGGATAGCATAACATATTTGAGACTACACCAATTAATGGCACACGTCAAATTGGCAAACTTTAATCTTAAGTCAACTCACTCAAAGCTTTCCTAATTTCGAGTAAAAAGTTATTACAAAATTCCTTTGGTTCCTCAAATACTGTACTGTACCTTCCTCATGGCATGGTCTCCAGCTTCACTATATCATGCCTAAATGTAGAAATTATCCAAATTAGATCAAAAAGGCATGCTGTATGAAAACAATCAAAATGTATACTGGCCCCCACACATGGGGGCTTGAAGAAATAGACTGGGCTTCATGATCCTTACACGCAGAGCTGAAACAGAGGGCACATGAGTACTGGTAAACTGCTTAGAGGTTCTAAGCCTGACCAGGAAAAAGTGGTGCGAGTTGGGCCCGTCATACATATAAAATATATTGGTTTCATTGGGCGGCAGGGCCTGAGATGTCATTTCATCTCAATGTCTTGTAAAAGTCCCACAAAACTAGAAGCAACATCTCCAACAATTACCTTTACAATGTTGATGGGGATGTTAAACCTCAAATAAAAAAACAAAACAAAAAACAAGTGCAGTATGCCATTAGAAAAATTAAAGCAATGCATTATGCCTTGCCACTAATTTTCATCAAGCAAGTGCCATAACACTTGTTTGTTTGAGCTGAGGTTAAGTATCCCCGTCAACACAGTATAGGTCATTCTCGAGAAGTTGCTTCCAATTCTGAGGGACTTTTTCCCAAAACTGAAATGAAATGACTTCTCAATGAAACCAATAGGGTTTATAACCTTGGATGGGTCCACTCGCCCCGCCTTGCCTGGGCAGGCTTAGACCCTCTAAGCGGTTTACAAGTACTTGTGTGTGGTCGATTTCAGCTCTGGAAGCATCATGCAGCCCATCTATTTCTTCAAGCCCCGATGGGCTGCCATAAACACTGTCAAAATGAATTCAAAGTGAAGGTGCATTAGTGTTTCCCTTAATAAAGTTGACATTAATACATGAATAAGGTGACTATTTTCAATGTTCAAAGGGGCCATATCTCCGAAAGGAAGTAAACCAGAATTACAACTCCTATTTTCTGTAGAACCACTCAGGGTACGTAACATTTATGCGAAGTTTACGGTAAATGTCTACTGTTTACAGAGTAGATAAAAGTATATCACTATTCGCTCATGTGAAAGGGTGCTGGTAAGCCATTTCTGACCTAAAATTGACAGTTTTGGAGGGCCTGTGACCTTGAAAAAAGGTCAAGGTCACCAAAAGCAAACCAAATCTTTGGTAGGTTACAATGACATATTGTACAAATAATGTTCTAAAAAGTCTGGCCAAATTACAGCTATTCATTCAAGACACCTGTGCAGATAAGCCAAAATTGACAGTTTTGGGGACCTTTGACCATAGAAATAAGGTCAAGGTCATCAAAAACTACGGTCGGTCACAATGATATATTGTACCAAGTTTGAACAAATTTCACTGATTCATTCATAAGACAGAATCTGAATCATTTATGAATAATCTTGACAGCTGCAGAAGTATTTGTGGTAGGTGTATTAGTCATGGTGACAGCTGTATGAGTAATGGTGATAGTTGTATGTGCCAAGGTAATACAGGCGTAACAGTGATAGCAAAATGATTTGTGGGGATAGCTGAATGAGTCATGATGACAGCTAAATGAATCATGATGATAGCTGTATGAGTCAGGAAGTCAGCTGCGGGTGACATGGTGATAGCCATTTGATACATGGTAATAACTGCATGATGTTCTATATAATGGGCAATCCTTTGCAAGCAACCAAGGGCTACAATACGGAACCAAGTTTTTATGGGACGGACTAGCTAGTTTCCGCATTTAGGCCTTGCCAGTGACCCTCAAATATTCTAAAATTTAAGCAGTGGAATCAATGATCGAAAAGGACTAGAAAATATAACCCAAACTATGCCGAAGGGCAGGGAGACTTTTGACAGCCGCCACACATTCCCTAAACACCAGCTGAAGTTAAAATGTCATATATAAGGGATAATCTTTTGGAAGCAAGTACTACAACATGGAACAGAAAATCGTAGGGTGCAGGATTATCTTGGCTATGTGATTCTTGGGGATAGTTGTATGACCTATGTTGAAAGCTATATGAGCCATGCTTATAACTGTGTGAGTCATGATGAAAGCTGTGTGAATCAGGATGATAGTTTATTAGCCATGGTGACAGCTTAAGGCGACATGATGATAGCTCTATGAGTCTATATTAGCTTTATGAACCATAGTGACATCTGCAAGAGTCATGGTGATATGAGCCAGAGTTGCCGATGAAGGAGTCATGGTGACAACTATAGTGTAGACATAGCGATAGCAGCAACCTCTGAATTATGACAGCAGCTGTAAGTTTGTTTGATTTGAGGTTTTACGGCCCCGTCAACCCTCTAAAGGTCATTTTGGAGACGCTGCTTCCAATTTTGTGGGACTTTTACCCGAAATTGAGATGAAATGACATCTCAAGCCCTGTCGCCCAATGAAACCAATATGGTTTATTAGCATGGACGGTCCGCCTCGCACCGCGGTTCCTGGACAGGCTTAGATCCTCTACGCATTTACCAGTACTAGTGTGCGGGCCGGATTCAGCTCTGCCTGGAAGCATCATGCAGCCCATATATTTCTTCAAGCCCCTATGGGCGGGGCTTAGCAGATGTAAGAGTCATTGTGACAATTGTATGGGTCTTGTGGCAACTTTATACGGACAGCTGTATGAGTCATGGTGATATGAGCCAAAGTGGCCGATGAAGGAGTCATGGTGACAGCTATAGTGTAGTCATAGCGATAGCAGCAACCTATGAATTATGACAGCAGCTGTAAGAGTCATTGTGACAACTGTATAGGTCTTGTAGCAGCTTTATACGTCATAGGGACAGCTGTATGAGTCATGGTGGTATAAGCCAGACTGGCCCATGAAGGAGTCATGGTGACAGCTGTAGTATAGTAATAACGACAGCACCAACCTCTGAATTATAACAGCAGCTGAAAGAGTCATTGTGACAACTGTTTTGGTCTTCTGACAGCTTTATACGTCATAGGGACAGCTGTATGAATCAAAGTGGCAGCTGTATGAGTCATGGTGATAACTTTAGTCGTCAATGCGCTAGCAGCGTGAGTCGTGTTGATTGCTGTATTAGTCACAGTTATATCAGTATGAGTAATGGTAATAGCTTTAGGAGTCATGGTGGAAGCTGTTTAAGTCCTAGTTATAGCTAAAAGAGTCATGGTAATAAATGAATGTCCCTGTGGTAGTGATACGTACATTTATCAGTCGTAGTGACAGCTGTAGTCGTCATGGTGGAAGCAGTATACATGTAAGTCATGGTGACAGCTCTCTCTCTCTCTCTGTGTGTGTGTGTGTGTGTGTGTGTGTGTGTGTGTGTGTGTGTGCATGCGTGCTGAGGCATGTTTTCTCCCACCAACAACTAAGATCATATAGAAAGTTGACCTCAGTTTAAAGACTTATCCAAAAGTCTGGAGAATAAAAAGCTAAATGGTTGCCTTTGGAAACAAAGAACACATACAAGAACGAAAATTGGAGACTCGGTTTTATTGAGGCTCTTCATACACAGCAATATAGTTTGCAAGGCTGCATATGCCTAGCACCGGCTTAAGCGATATTCGATATTCAAAGTAAACAAAATAGGCTCAATGATCCCAGAGGAAAAGAAAATATAATCTGCCCTATGATGAAGCACAGGGAGACTTTTTACGGCCGCCACACGGCACTTAACAACAGCTGCAGTGAGGTAAAGGTTGCCTTCGGAAACAAAGAACACATAAAGAACGAAAATCGGAGACTCGGTTTTATTGAGTATCTTCATACACAGCAATATAGTTTGCAAGGCGTATGATCATAAAGGAAAGGAAAATATAATCTGCACTAAGATAACATTATCTGCTCAAATCGAACCCCCAAGATACATGGTTTCTAAGTCGAATAGTTTAACCACTACACCCGCGGAGGCTTTAATGGTGGTCACAGCTCAATGAGTCATGATGATAGCATTGTAAGTCATGGGGCTAGCTGTATCAGTCATGTTGACAGTTGTGTGAGCAACTGTGAAGACTTATGCGAGTCATGTTGATAGCTGTATGCGTCATGATGACAGCTGTATGTGTCATGGCAACCGCTGTGTGAGACATAATGGCATCTGAAGCAGTTATGGTGACAGCTGTAGGAGTCGTGAGAACAGCTGTGTGAGTCATGTTGATATGGACAGCTGTATGAACAATGGTTGCAGCTGCACAAATCATAGTGACATTACATTAGATAATATGGCTGATGAAAGTGTTATGGTTATGGCCTATCGCAATTCGCAAAATTGCAGTATGTTTCCTCTGGCATTCTTTGCCGGATCATTACAGGGTCACTGATGAGGCTTTATTAGCCGAAACTACGTAGTATGACCCATCTTTTTTCTTATGATTTTTTTCATTGCTCTTAAAGGAACTCATTTTTGATTTTTATTGGTGACAGCTGTGTTTGAAATTAAAATATCTGTATGAGTCATGTTGGTAGCTGTATGAATCATGGTGATAGTGATAGAAGTCGTGGTGATAGCTGCGTTAGTCACGGTGAAAGCTGTATGAGTCATCTTAATAGCTGTATGCGTTATGGAAATAGCTACAAGAATCAAAATTTCAAAGTGATATATGTACGAGTAATTGTGATGGCTGTATTAGTCTTCCCTTTGTTTATTTGAATAGAGGTTTACGGGGCTTGCTGTATTAGTCATAGTGATAGCTATATTAGTCATAATGGTCACTAAATGAGTCACTGTGACAGCTGTTTGATTCATGCTGATAGCTGTATGAGGCATGAAGACAGCTATAGGCATAGTCATTTGGTTCATTGTTACAGCTGTGTAAGCTTTATGGCCCCTGACGAAAGCAATATGAGCGATTCTCATAGCTGTATGAGCACGGAGTGATGACTGTATGAGTAACGGAGATAGCTGCATGAACTAAGATGACAGCTGTATTCATCATGGTGACAGCTGTAGTGATCAAGATGAGAGCTGCATGAATTATGGTAATAGTTCTAAGTGTCACGGTGAAAGCTGTTGTCATGTGATAGCTGTAAAGGCCATGATGGCAGCCATATGAGCCATTTTGAAAGATCTATTGACAGCTGTAGTAGTCATACTGAAAGCAGCAGTTGCCATGATGACATATTTGTGTGAATTGGTAATGGGTCATAACAATAGCTATAAAAGTCAATGTGACATCTGAATGTGTAATTGCGATATCTGTATGTGTCTTGGTGAAAGCTTAAAAGGCGTGCTAATAGATATCGGAGTCATGGTAAAAGCTGTTTGAGTTATGGTCATAGCTGTATGTGTCGTGGTGGCGTGTTGATAGCTGTATGAGTCATCGCGATGGCTGTATAAGTCATGATATGACTCGGCGTGTCAGCTGTATAAGTTATATTGATCGCTGAATTAGACACGACAAAAGCTATATCAGTCTTAGTGAGAGGGATGCGAGCAACGTTGACAGCTGTTTGAGTCATGGTGACAGCTATAGGTGTCATGGGTTCCATTGTTAGAGTCATGGTGACAACTAAAATAGTCATAGTGTCAGCTGTAGAAGTCATAAAGAAAGCCGTGTGAGTCATGTTGACAGCCTTATAAGCGATGTTGATAGCTACATGAACAATGGTTACAGCTGCATAATTTATAGCTACAGGAGATACGAAAAGGAATAAGTCTTTATGGCAGCTGTATATGAAATTAAGATATCCGAGTCATTTTGGGCGCCGTATGATTCGTGTAGAAGCCGTGCTGGCAGCTGTATGCGTCATGATGGCAGCTGTATGTGTCATGGGGACCGCTGTATGAGACATGATGACATCTGAAGAAGTCATGGTGACAGCTGTAGGAGTCGTGAGGAAAGCTGTGTGAGTCAAGTTGATATGGACAGCTGTATGAGCGATTGGTTTCAGCTGCATGGTTCTTTGTTACAGTTTTAGAGATATGGCTATTGAATGCGCTGTGTGTCGTGGTGACAGCTGTATGTGAATAAATATATCTGTATGAATCATGGTGGTAGCTGTATAATTCATGGTGATAGTTATAGAAGTCGTGGTAATATCTATGTGAGTCCTGGTGGCAGCTGTATGAGTCATCTTAATTGCTGTATGAGTGATGGTAATAGCTACAACCCTCATGGTGATAGCTGTTTGAGTGATTGAGATAGCTCTATTAGTGTTTTCTTTGTTTGTTTGTTTGTTTGTTTGAATAGAGGTTTAAAGTCCCTGTCAACACTATTTAGGTCATTTTCGAAATGTTGCTTTCAATTTTGTGGGACTTTTACCCGACATTGAGATGAAATGAAATCCCAAGCCCTGTCGCCCTTTGAAATCAAAATGTTTATATGCATGGACGGTCCGACTCGCACCGTTTTGCCTGAACAGGCTTAGACCTATGCTGCATACCACTTCTCATGTGCGGTCGGTTTCAGCTCTGCGTGGAAGCACTTTGCATACCGATTTATTTCTCAAAGTCCCGATGGGCGGGAGCTTGCTGTATTAGTCATTATGATAGCTATATGGGCCATGGTGGTCAATGAATGAGTGACTGTGACAGCCGTTCGAGTCATCCAGGCATGAAGACAGCTTTAGGCGTAGTCATCTGGCTCATTGTTACAGCTGTATTAGACATAGTGTTTGCTGTATGAACCCTGCCGATAGCAATATGAGCGATGCTTTAAGCTGTATGAGCACAGACTGGTGGTTCTATGAGTCATGGAGATAGCTGTATGAGCTGTGGTGACAGCTGCATTCGCCATGGTGATAGCTGTTGGGATCACGTTTAGAGCTGCATGAATTATGGTGACAGTTGTAAGAGTCACTGTGGAAGCTGTAAGCATTGGCGATAGCTATATAAGCCATGATGACGATCGTATGAGCCATTTTTAAAGATGCATTAGTCATATTGATAGCTGTAGTAGTTATACTGACACTCGTAGCAGTAGTCATGATGAAAGATTAGTGAGTCATGGGGACAGCTGTATGTGTGATGTTAACAGCTGTATTAGTCATGGTTACAGCCGTATAGGTGTTTACGATAGCTAAAAAGTCAAAATAACACCTGAATGAGTAAAGGTGGTAGCTATAGGTGTCTTGGTGAAAGCTTTAAAGGTCGTGCTGAGAGATATCCGAGTCATGGAAATAGCTCTATGAGTTATTGTAATAGCTGTTTGTGTCGTGTTGATAGCTGTACGAGTTATCGTGATTGCCGTATGAGTTATGCTATGAGTCGTCGTGGCAGTTGTATTAGTTATAGTGATTGCTGTATTAGACACGATGAAAGCTATATAAGTCTTAGTGGAAGGGATGCGAGTCATGGTGGTAACTGTATGAGTCATGGTGACAAGGTGTCATGGTTACCTTCGTAAGATTCATGCTGACACCTGGAGTAGTGATTGTAAGAGCTATAGAAGTCGTAAAGAAAGCTATTTGAGTCATTGTGACAGCCTTTAAGGTGATGTATGACCAATGGATACAGCTGCATATTCCATGCTGATGGCTATAGAAGCTATAACTGTTGAAAACAGAATAAGTATAGGTGGCAGCTGTATGTGAAATTAAGATACCCGAGACATTGTGTTAGTCATGGTAACAGCTGAATGGGGCATGATAATTACTTTACTTTAGAAATAGCGACAGCAGTATGAGTCATGGTTATTGTTGTAAGAACCACAGAGACACCCGTATGATCAATGATGACAGCTCCATGGGTTATGCTTACAGCACTATGATAGTGTTGTCAGCATCGTCATGGCGATAGCTGTATGGGTGACGATGACGACTATATCAGTCATGCTGGCAGCAGAACGAGTCATGATGATAGTTGTATCAGTCATGGTGATAGTTGTTTGAGCCATGGTTACAACTGTATCAGTCATGATGACAGCAGTATGAGTCATTGTGACAGCTGTTTGGGTTATTATGATAGCTGCATAAGCCTTGGAGACAGCTGTAAGTGTCAAAGTGAAAGCTCAATGACTCCTGGTGACAGCTATATGAGTCTGGCATACAGCTGTATGAGACATACTTATGGCTGTAAGAGTCACGGAGACAGAAGTATATGCAATGGTGACAGCTGCTTTCAGCACGGTGATAGCTGTAGGAATCACGCTTAGAGATGCATGAATCATGATGACAGTTATATGAGTCATTGTGATGGCTATCGTAGTCACGGTGAAAGCTGTATGAATGAAGGTATTAGCAGTGTTAGTCATATTGATATTTCTGTTATTTATAAATGAAATACTGAAAACAATATCAGTGGTATCATACACTGCAAAGCATACATGGTATACACAAATTATAAGAAATAATAAAATAGTAAATCAGTGGCATGTGTATGTGCAACCAATTAGCACAGAAAGACTATTGGCTGTATGAGTTATGGTAACAGCTGTGTGAGTGATCTAATTGCTGTATGAGTCATCACAATATCTACAGTAGATATGGAGATAGATGTTTGCTGTATTCATGGTGATAGCTGAATAGGTCATGACAATCGCTGAATTAGTAATGGTGACAGCGGTATGAGTCATGGTGATTGCTGTAAGAACCACAGAGACAGCTGGAAGAGCCATGCTAACAGCTATGAAAGTGCTGTCCGCATACGTCATGGCGATAGCTGTATGAGTGATGATGACAGCTTTATCAGTCATGGTGGCAGCAGTACGAGTCATGATGATAGTTGAATGAGTCATGGTGATAGTTGTATGAGCCATATAGACAGCTGTATGAGCCATTGTTACAACTGCATGCGTCATTGTGACAGCAGTATGAGAGTCATTATGACAGCTATATGGGTCATTGTGATAGCTGTATGAGCCTTGGAGACAGCTGTGGGTGTCACTGACCCCTGGTGACAGCTATATGAGTCATATTTATAGCTGGATGAGACATACCGATGGCTGTATGAATCACGGAGACAGATGTATGTGCCATGGTGACAGCTGCTTTCATCAAGGGGATAGTTTTAGGAATCACGCTTAGAAATGCACGAATCATGATGACAGTTATATGAGTCATTGAGATAGCTTTGGGATTCATGGTGAAAGCTGTCGGAATGAAGGTTTTTTGCTATGTGAGTCCTGTTGATAGTTATTTTATTTATTTATGAAATACTGATTACAATATCAGTGGAATCATATATTGCAAAGTATACATGACTTTCACAATATATATGAAAAATAACATAGTAAATCAGTTTACATGTGTATATGAAACCAATTAGAACAGAAAGTGTTAACATCACTTATACACCTGTCAACATGACTCACATCATGATTCCTACAGCTGCCACCATGACTACTACAACTGTCACCATGTCTACAACAGCTGTCAATATGACTCATACATGTTTTACTTTACGATGACTAATAAAGCTACCATTTGGACTCATATAGCTATTATTTGAACTCTTTTTTTTTAATATAATTGTTTGTGAAGAGTAACAGTACTATTTTTAATTAGATTGTTAGAACATAACTGTGGTAATGTTAATATTTACTGCTTTGTGCTTCCGGTCACAGTTATAGCTACATAAGTCATTGTGACAGCTCATGTGTAATGGTGTCAGCTGTAAAAGCCATGATGCCAGATGCATGAATCACTGACAGCTGTATGAGTCAAGATGACAGCTGTTTGATTTATGGTGGCGTATGATTCATGGTGACAGCAGTATTAGTCATTAGCTTTATAAGTTATGCTGACAAGTGTTTAAGTAGTCGTGACAGCTGTATGATCCATGCTGTATGCAACTCGTGACAGCATGATAAGTCATGGTTACAGAAGTATGAGTCACCGTGACAGCTGTATGGGTCAAAGTGAGTCATAGCAAGAGCTAAACGAGTCAAAGTGATAGAGAGTGGCACGTGTTTGAGTCAGGACAAAAGGTATATGAGTAATCATGACAGCTATGCGAGTCATAATGACAGCGGTATGAGTCATCATGACAAGTGTATTAGGCATGATGCGATATTACTATTTAATACAATTCGGAGAAATCTGTAATTGTGTTTTAGATATTTATATATCAAATTATAGATATCTATAAATCAAATTATAGATATGTATGATTAACATTATTATCAATAATTTGACATCATAAAATGTAATCAATGATATGTAATATATATTTCTTGATATCTATAAATTTGTCTAGTGATATCCATGATTCCTTTACATATATAGATATCTAAAAATCAAATTACAGATACCATTTTAAGGCTGGATAATAGATATCAAAGTTTTCAATAATGGATATCAGAAAATATATGAAGGATATCAATAAATGTAATTCTTGATATCCTGAAATGTTCATCAATATTTGATATCTCTATATCGAATAAAAGATATCTATAATTGGAACTACAGATATCCCTTAACACATTATGGATATAATGAAATAAATAATACATATCTAATATTATTTATAGATATGTAATAATATTTATTGATATCCTATATCTTTGTTATAGACACCTATAAATCAATTTGTAGATATCTATAAATCAAATTATAGATAATTAACCTTATTGATTTTAGATATTTATTATTTATTTCATGATATCCATAATACGTAAAGGGTTGTCAATAATTTCAATATTAGATATCTATTATTTTGATATATGGATAACAAATATTGAAGAGCATTTTAAAATATCAAAATTTCACTTATTTATGCCCATAATATATTTTATGATATCCATTATTGAAAATTGTGATATCTATAATTCAGCCTTTTAAATGATCTCTATAATTTGATTTTTAGATATTGATATATGCAAAGAAATTATTGATATCAGGAAACAAATCTATTGGTATCAAGAAATATATATTACATATCACGGATTTCATTTTATGAAAGCAAAACATACAGATAATTATAGATATTAATAATGTTAATTGTACATATCTATAATTTGATTTATTGATATCTATAATTTGATTTATAGATATCTGAAATAAACTACAGTTTAATAATAATTATTGTCAGATATCGATAAATAACATCTATAATAATGACATCTAAAAATCAGTTTGTAGATATCTATAAATCAAATTATAGATAATTAACATTACTGATATTAGATATATTATTTTTTTCATGATATTCATAGTAAGTAAATGGTTACCAATAATTTCAATAGTAGATATCTATTTTTTGGTATATGGATACCAAATATTGAAGAGCATTATAAAATATCAATAGTTTCATTTATTCATTACAAAAATGTATTTTATGATATCCATTATTGAAAATTGTGATATCTATGATTCAGCCTTTAAAATGATCTCTATAATTTGCTTTTTAGATAATTATTCATGCAAAGAAATTATTGATATCAGGAAACAAATCTATTGGTATCAAGAAATATATATTACATATCACGGATTTCATTTTATGAAAGCAAAACATACAGATAATTATAAATATTAATAATGTTAATTGTACATATCTATAATTTGATTTATTGATATCTATAATTTGATTAATAGATATCTGAAATAAACTACAGTTTAATAATAATTATTGTCAGATATCGATAAATAACATCTGTAATAATGACATCTATAAATCAGTTTGTAGATATCTATAAATCAAATTATAGATAATTAACATTACTGATATTAGATATATTTTTTTTTCATGATATCCATAGTAAGTAAATGGTTATCAATAATTTCAATAGTAGATATCCTTTATTTTGATATATGGATACCAAATATTAAAGAGCATTATAAAATATCAATAGTTTCATTTATTCATGACCAAAATGTATTTTATGATATCCATTATTGAAAATTGTGATGTCTATGATTCAGCCTTTTAAATGATCTCTATAATTTGATTTTTAGATATTTATATATGCAAAGAAATTATTGATATCAGGAAACAAATCTATTGATATCAAGAAATATATATAACATATCATGAATTTCATTTTATGATAGCAAAAAATACAGATAATTATAGATATCAATAATGTTAATTGTTCATATCTATAATTTGATTTATTTATAATTATAATTTGATTTATAGATATCTGTAATAAACTATAGTATATCAATAATAATTGCAAGATATCAATAAATAATATCTATAATAATGATATCTATAAATAATATCTATTATAATGATATCTATAAATAATATCTATAATAATGATATCTAATATATGTTTAAATTATAGCTTAGCTATCTATTTTTCAATATATAGATAAATATTATAAAATATCAATAATTTCATTTATTCATGACCAAAATGTATTTTATGATATCCATTATTGAAAATTGTGATATCTATGATTCAGCCTTTAAAATGATCTCTATAATTTGCTTTTTAGATATTTATTTATGCAAAGAAATTATTGATATCAGGAAACAAATCTATTGGTATCAAGAAATATATATTACATATCACGGATTTCATTTTATGAAAGCAAAACATACAGATAATTATAAATATTAATAATGTTAATTGTACATATCTATAATTTGATTTATTGATATCTATAACTTGATTAATAGATATCTGAAATAAACTACAGTTTAATAATAATTATTGTCAGATATCGATAAATAACATCTGTAATAATGACATCTATAAATCAGTTTGTAGATATCTATAAATCAAATTATAGATAATTAACATTACTGATATAAGATATTTTTTTTTTCATGATATCCATAGTAAGTAAATGGTTATCAATAATTTCAATAGTAGATATCCTTATTTTGATATATGGATACCAAATATTAAAGAGCATTATAAAATATCAATAGTTTCATTTATTCATGACCAAAATGTATTTTATGATATCCATTATTGAAAATTGTGATGTCTATGATTCAGCCTTTTAAATGATCTCTATAATTTGATTTTTAGATATTTATATATGCAAAGAAATTATTGATATCAGGAAACAAATCTATTGATATCAAGAAATATATATAACATATCATGAATTTCATTTTATGATAGCAAAAAATACAGATAATTATAGATATCAATAATGTTAATTGTTCATATCTATAATTTGATTTATTTATAATTATAATTTGATTTACAGATATCTGTAATAAACTATAGTATATCAATAATAATTGCAAGATATCAATAAATAATATCTATAATAATGATATCTATAAATAATATCTATTATAATGATATCTATAAATAATATCTATAATAATGATATCTAATATATGTTTAAATTATAGCTATCTATTTTTCAATATATAGATAAATATTATAAAATATCAATTATTTCATTTATTCATGACCAAAATGTATTTTATGATATCCATTATTGAAAATTTTGATATCTATGATTCAGCCTTTTAAATGATCTCTATAATTTGATTTTTAGATTTTACATATGCAAAGAAATTATTGATATCAGGAACCAAATCTATTGATATCAAGAAATATATATAACATATCATGAATTTCATTTAAAAATAGCAAAAAATACAGATAATTATAGATATCAATAATGTTAATTGTTCATATCTATAATTTGCTTTATTGATAATTATAATTTGATTTATAGATATCTGTAATAAACTATAGTATATCAATAGTTATTGCAAGATATCAATAAATAATATCTACTATAATGATATCTATAAATAATATCTATAATAATGATATCTATAAATCATATCTATAATAATGATATCTATTATATGTTTAAATTATAGCTCTCTATTTTTCAATATATAGATATATACATATATAATTCCTTTGCATATATAGATATCTAAAAATCAAATTATAGATATCATTTAGAAGGCTAATAAATGTAATTATATGTTCTTAAATATTTAACATCTTTCCATCGAATAAAAGATATCTATAATTCGAATTATAGATGTCCTTAAATGCATTATGTATATCATAAAATAGATAATAGATATCTAATATTATTTATACATATCTAATAATATTTATTGCAATCCAATAATTTTATTATAGATATCAGAAATTTTATTAACAAATATCTTGAAATTCAAGCTGACCTCGGTAGCTCAGTGAGATGTAGGTCTGACTGGTGATCAGAAGGACACGTGTTCGAGTCATGTCGGTGTCGGCAACATTCTTTCCTGGACATGGATCATGAAATCTATTTTACAGTCATTTTCTCCATTCTGCTGATTCAAGAAGGGCAGTTGTCCGTTTCTGTGAAGGAATGTGCACTGTACTTATCATGAAGCACGTCTATAAAGCGTTTGACCCTCTTGAACCCCACTTTTATATAGTAAAACTTGGGTTGGCAGGGGTAAACCTTTTTTTTTCTTATTTCTGCTCCAAAATATAGATTGTGGGTACTCGCTAGAACCGCCCCGGGGAAGCGGTTCTAACATGTAACCAGAATCTCTATTTTAAGCAGAAATAAGAAAAATATCAATTTTTCATCTTTAAAGTTTCCTTTTTGTGGCGATAAACTTTACAATGTATTTGTATAGGCAGTGTTTTCGAAATGTGGTTAACAGCTTACGTATAAGCTTGCCCACTAAAAGTGTGGAATGGTAAACTGACCGGCTTAAAAATGACCTAAATAGTTAGGACTGGGCCGTTTAACTCCAATACAAACAAACAAAATCTTGAATTTCAATTAAATAGTAAAATGGCACCTCATAAATGAAGGTAGGTAAGGATTTGTTAAAGGATACTTTGTTTGATGCAAAGAAATTATGAATTTATTATGGAATGTAAAAAAAATTATATAAGATATCGTATATCCTATATAAGATATCTGATATAACAATTAAGATATCTTATATCCTAAAGTAGATATCTTATATCCTATATGAGATATCTTATTTAATTCTGCAATTCAGATATCTGATATGATATGTTTTAGTAAACAAGATATCTTATATGTTATATAAGATATCTTATTTAACATATAAGATATCTTATATAACATATAAGATATCTTGTTTACTAAAACATATAAGATATCTTATATGCTATATAAGATATCTAATATACTAAATAAGGTATTTTATATAGCATATAAAATATCTAATATAACATATGATATATTATATCAGATATCTTATTTATATTTTTATATAAAATATCTTAATTGGTATATCAGATATTTAATTTAACATATAAGATATCTTATATAAGTTTGATAAATAAGATATCTTAATTAACATATAAGATATATTATATAAATTGGAAAGAAATGACAAATAATAGTCACTACCTCTCCATTAGACTGCTACAGAGGACTGGAGAAATTATAATTATTAATTATAAACTGTAATTGTACATATGTGTTTGTAAATAAAACGGGGTTCCCAAACACGTGCGATCAGATTAAAGACAACATCTTTCTTTTTTGAGAGAGAGAGAGAGAATAAATCCAGCTTGCTTTTGTTTGTATAATTTAATTACCTTCCCTTACAAGATAGTGGAAGTATAAATTAACTTCAAACTTGAGTTATGCCAAGCACTGCTCATTGCATGTATTTTGACAAAAACAAAAAAACAAAGACTCTCACCAGACTGTCCATATATTCAGCCTGGTTTCTGCCTCTACTTTTCGCAAAATTAGTTCAATTTTTCTTTGTCCCTTTTATCTTTTTTTTTTTTTTACAAAATGCAATCTTCCTGCTTATTTAGGACAGGAGCCCATTTCGAAAATTAGGTATGACACATGATGAGAGGTTGTGTAATCTGAATAAAGCTGAACATTTTATTAATAGTGTAGGCCCTGATCTGATCTGGGCCTGCACTGTTTGCCAGGGTTTCTGGAATGTTAGGCATAAATGGGGGTAGTCATTCCTTGGCAGTTTCGGGGAGACTTCATTATTTTTTTGGTAAAATATATTAGATATCTTATTTGTCATATAAGATATCTTAAATAAGTAGGTAAATAAGATATCTTATATATTATATAAGATATATGTTATGCTATATAAGATATCTAATATATTAAATAAGATATCTGATATAGGATATAAGATATCTTATTTACTGGAATATATATCTGATATGCTAAATAAGATATCTAATATACCAAATAAGATATCTAATATAACATATAAGATATCTTATATAATATATGAGATATCTTATATATCATATAAGATATCTTATTTCCCTTATTAAATAAGATATCTTATATATTACATAAGATATCTGATATGTAATATATAAGATATCTGATATGTTATATATGATATCTTATATGCTATATTAGATATCTTATTTACCATATCAGATAGCTTATATATTTTGGTAAATAAGATATCTTATATCCTATATTAGATATCTTATATCCTATATAAGATATCAAATATAGCATATAAGATATCTTATATAACATATCATATTCTTATATGCTATATAAGATATCTTATTTATTATATTAGATATCTTATATATAAAAGATATCATATATAATAAATATCTAATATAATATATGATATATTTATAATAAATAAGATATCTACAATTCATAATAAATAGACTGGCCCCGATAGCTTAGTTGGTAGAGTGACCACTCCGGGGAACAGGGGGTCATGGGTTCGATCCCGGGCCGCGACATACCAAAGTCGCTAAGAATGGTACTAGCTGCTCCTCGCTTGGCACTCAGATTTACGGGGTTGAGCTAGGACTGGTCGACCCAGTGTCAGGATAATGTGACTGGGTGTGGTATCATGTAATGTGTCTGGGACATTATACTTCAGTGAGGCAGCACTATAAAAGTGAGCATTGAGCTCCCTCTCTCTACCAGACACCGTCGTGATATGACTGAAAAATTGTTGAAAGCGACGTTAAACCCGAATTAACACACACACACACACTCTCCATAATAAATAGTAAAATGGCTTGCCATACTTCCCAGTCACCACGGGATACAATACCCTACCTTCACAGTGACATTTGCCGTACTAGGACCATGACGAATTTATTGACAATTTTCTCTCCAGCGGACAATTCAGCTGATAGAGGATGTATGATTACAAATACCATGTGTAAGAATTAACATATGACACAGTCTTATTTCTACTGTGTGTGGATCATGAGAATTAATAATTACATTGATAGGCGCCCATTGATAAACCTAAGACTTAGTATTCTCAGGTGAGGTTGTCAGTCAGTTGGTTGTAAATAATAAATCGAAAGTAGGAAATCAGGCCGGAAATGCAAAACGTGGAGCCAGCACTCCAGTCGGCGCATGCGTATTGCATGGTGACTGGCATGGTTACTGATTCCAATAACCATCTCCGTACATACCGCTAAATCCGCCATAGTTGGAAGGGAGTTAACTCCATTACAACGTACCACGACAACTGTTTCAAAACAAAATCAATATAACAATTAGATCTAGTCCTAGTATGAATTGTGTGTTTATTGAAAGTTATATATAATTCGACAAACCTGAGGCGTGTTTATGCTGCCGAGTTTCATGTATGACACCCTTCAAACTTTCCGCCATGTTCTGTGGCTACTTTCATTTTGATCAGGTTAGTCCAATTATAGCCGAAGGGTACCAGTTTCTTTGTACAAGTTTTTCTGTCAAAAAATATGCGTACATGGTGCTGTATTTCACCAGAATGGTTAAATCAACTACACCAGATGATAAAATTCAAACATTTTATCCATTTTAATGTTCATGAATTAATAATTACTTCTCTGTCATAGATAGTGAATTCCTGATGCAGAATGGCATATTCCGACTGTTCCATTTTCGCACTTCCGATTTGCGGATTATTCCATTTTCACGATTTTGACAGGCGTCCGGGAAGTGCTTTAAAAATGTCCTCTGAATTTGAAAGCGTAGAAAAATCTCTTGAGAAGCATCTCCCATCTTCAGAGCTTGCAGAAGTTAAGCGCATTCTGTATGGCCAAGAATTACGGTATGTCATATTTTGTTGACAATTTTTATGATGAAAAAATACAAGGTGGGCGCGAGGATTGTGGCGGATCTAAATCTTTCAAAAATGGGTAGGACTTCAATAAATATCTGTTGTTTATTTATATATCACTGCACAGCCATTTTCAAAAAATGGGTGCACATATTCCTCACGACAGCCTATTTTGTGGAGCATGATAGCTCAGTGGTTAGTGCACTTGCCTCTGATGCTAGAGGTCCCGGGTTCAATCCCCGGCAGCTGCGAGCGTGTTCGGTGTCCGAACACGCTCCATTGGCATCATTTGCAGGGATGAATGTCATAAAGTGCTCCGTCCTTTGGATCAGGACGTTGACTGGAGGCCCCCTGTGCAGGGAGAACCATCCCCTGTGCAGGTTAAAGATCCCTATCGTAATTACATGATTACTGTGTAGGCTTTCATCCTGCAAAACCTGGAGTGTATGTAATATACACCTGCGGTAAGGGTCAAATGTGACCGACGCAGTATCAGAAGATAGATAGATAGAGAGAGGGTGTTGCATGATACATAGATAGATAGAATACTGCAGATCCTCTTTTGGATCTAATGTTATTCTTACAAATATCCGTGTATACATATAGAAGCCTCCATGGTGTAGTGCCTCATAAACCAGAGGTCGTGGGCTTAATTGATACCGGGCTTATCCAGATTTTTTGGATGAGTACTGTTTAACCCAAGGTTCAGTCTCTGTATTGCCTTAGCTGTTGGTGGGATGTAAAACTGACACACACACATACATCTGTTTAATACCTACAATGTAGTATATGAAGTTCAGTAATAAATGGGACATTGGTAAACAGTGGAAACCCTTATTAGAATCTAGCATGTAATCAGAGTCTCCACTGCTCTAAGAAATTATAAATTAATATAGTTCTAACGCATATCAAACAAAATAAAATAAACCTGACAGCCTATATATTGGAACTGGACCTCTCCAAATCATAACAAAAACATGCCTTTATAAATACATTGTAAATTTTACTGCTGAAAAAAGAAAATTTATAAGATGAAAAATTGTGATATTCTCCTTATTTTTTACTCCAAAAATAGGCTCATTAGATTTGCCTTACTGAAGGTGGTCCTTATGAGTATCCACATCCTCAACTCATTTTATAAGGGAAATCCCCAAAACAGGTCATTGGATAACAGTATATGCCCATTTCAGTCACTACAGTATGGAGCGTCTGATCAGGGTCTTCACTGTTTACAAAAAAGTTAAGCAATAACTCTTAAGATGCCTTGAGAGTGAGTGAGTGAGTGTTTGAGTTTTACATCTCACCAACAGCTAAGGTCATACGGAGACGAGAAATCAGTTTAAGACTCATCCGAAAGTCTGAAGAAGCCAGGGATCGATCCTTAGAACCCTGGTTTACAAGGTGAGTAGCATAACCACTACACCATGGAGGCTTCTAGATGCTTTGAGAAAAATTGTTCCTAAAAATGTTATCTGCTTATGTTGTCTGCTGCAACTTCTTGCAAACAGTTCAAACATATTTTTTCATACAGGCAAACAGTTAGGACCTTGAGAGTCTGATCTGGGTTTCTACTTTGTAGGTAACCAGCAGACATTAAAGCGAACAACAACTCATTTGATTGGCTTCTTAAGGGTAAAGTTTTGGAAGAAAATGCCTCCTAAAGATAATTTAAAAGTTATATTTTGTCACTTTGGCAGTGTGTGCCTCTGAACAAAATTGTTTGGGTCTTTTAAAATCCCTGTACAAAAAGTGTTTGATAAAGCATTGTTTATCTAGCCTTTTGTACACATTCTCCAAAGGCGTGTTAAAAACTTAAGACAATCATATCAGACAAGACTGACTGTGACTTTGAATTTTTTATGATTTTATTTTTATGTGCTGATAAAATTGTATCTGTGACTTATCCTATAAAATGCCAATCACAACAATTGTCATCTGCCTAGTTGTCAGCCGTGTACTTTAAAAGTCATTTTTGCAAACAGTGTAGACCATGATCAGACTGCTCCTTCAGGAGCAGTCTGATCAGGGTCCACACTGTTGGCTTGTATGCATGAATATGTTTGAAAAGTTTGCGAGAAGGTGCAGCAGACCACCTAAACAGATGACATTTTCAAACACAGTTTTTCTTGGCATCTTGACGGTTAAAAGTGTGCATATCTAAATGCAAATAGATCTACTTTTATAACCCTGCCATCACACAAATAAACCTACAATAGAAGAATGGTCTGAGCTGTGCTGCATTATTTGTGTGTTTGTTTGATTTGAGGTTTAACGTCCCCGTCATCACTTTAAAGGTCATTTTGGAGACGTTGCTTCCCATTTTGTGGGACTTTTACCCGACATTGAGATGAAATGACATCTCAAGCCCTGTTTCTCAATGAAACCAATAGGGTTTATGTTCATTTCTAAAGTACCATGAGATCTTCATTAATGATACTTGATACAAGGTTGCATCTAGGAATGGCAACTTTTATGCAAGCATCCATGTTTGACCTTGACCTAGATTTCATGGTTCTTTGACTTTGCGCACCCACAAGCATGACATAGCCTCAGGCGGAATTCTTGTGTCTGAATAGATATGTGTTTAATGGCCCAGTCAACACTGTTAGGTCATATTGAGCCAGTCATTTCACCTAACTATAATTCCTGTGCAGGCTTATACATTCATATCAGAGGTTTACTAGTACAGTCTACATTCTTTTGCCAGAAACTGACAAATGCCCTTCTTGAATCAACAGAAGGGAGAGAATGACCGTAAAAAAAGTTTGTTTGTTTGTTTGATTTGAGGTTTAATGTCCCTGTCAACACTGTATAGGTCATTTTGTAGACTTTGCTTCCAATTTTATGGGACTTTTACCCGACATTGAGATGAACTGACATCTCAAGCCCTGTTGCCCAATGAAACAAATAGGGTTTATAAGCATGGACGGTCCGACCTGCACCGCTTTGCCTGGGCAGATCCTCTAAGCAGTTTACCAGTACTTGTGTGCGGTCGGTTTCAGCTCTGCCTGGAAGCATCATGCAGCCCATCTATTTCTTAAGGCCCCGATGGGCAGGTGCGACCGTAGAAAAGATTTCATTATCAGTCTCCATGAAAGAATGTTGCAGACAAGCAGGTATCGAACCCATGACCTCCTGAGCACCTGTCAGAATCTCATCCGACTGAGCTACTGAGGCAGGCCCTGATTAGAATTATCCAACTTATACGCAGCAGTAGCCCATCTCAAAATATAGGGGTCAGAGAAAAGTTATTTTTGAAATTCATAGAGAAGATGGTTGAAGTTTTTGCAAACAGTGAAGGCCTTGATCAGATGCCGCATTTAGCAGCATCTGGTCTGGGCTGGCACTGTTATTCAGTGTCTTGTTTGGGGGTTTTATGTACAAAATGGGTTAAATGTCCTTTTTGTGTGACCTTGTGATTTTGGGCTAATCTATTATCATGTGGAAGGGTTTAATGGACTTCAGTTAACACATTTTGTACAGGAAACCCCAAAACGGGTACCCTGGAAAACAGTGCAGGCCCAGATCAGACTCCACAGAATGCGGCATATGATCTGGGCCTACACTATTTACAAACCACAATTTCCGAATGGACTCCGGAATGGAATAAGGAGGAAGACTCCTTTTGGTACAAAAAGGGTTAACAATTAAAGAGCTACTTTGTTTAAGAGGTTTGATATTTGCAGGTGCATTCATTTTTCACCTTGCCTTCCCTTCTTATTTGAGTCAGGTCAACACAAAAAATGTGCCATATAACCTGGCACCCAGTTTTTGAGTCGACTGTATCAATCAACCTTCAGTTATTAAACACAGAAAGCTTGCTGAATATTCAGTTTAGCCACACCCATTTCTGACTTAGAACCAATCAGATTACTTGATGTAATTTATTCTTACAAATTCATAAACTTAATGCCAAACAGTGTAGATCCTGATCAGATGGCTTCTTCAGATCTGGATGTACACTGTGTCCAAAGATAGGGGTTGTCGTGAACAGCATGATAAGAGTTAATGCTGAAGTCCACATGACTATCACTAACATGTCGATAAACTAGGTACATGTAATTGTTATTTTTAGAAAATAGCCACACTATTCTTATCGTTATCTATAGAATCTGGACTGGAATTATAGTTTGAGCTTGGCAGATAGTGTAGACCCAGATCAGACACCACAGTCTGCAGCTTCTGATCTGGGTCTACACTTTTTGTTTAAAAATGGAATTTTAGGGTTAAACTAAAGAGTATTAAGTCTCAGTTCAGAACTTTTTTCCCAGCCTACACTCAAGAGACAATCAGTCCACCAGTATAGGCCCCCGCCCATCGGGGCTTGAAGAAACATATGGGTTGCACGATGCTTCCACGCAGAGCTAAATCCGATCTGCACACAAGTACTGGTAAAC
The DNA here is from genome assembly GCA_963580285.1 of Lucinisca nassula. Classification (NCBI taxonomy): domain Eukaryota; kingdom Metazoa; phylum Mollusca; class Bivalvia; order Lucinida; family Lucinidae; genus Lucinisca; species Lucinisca nassula. The sequence goes on from OY757022.1 coordinate 2,127,172, forward strand.
CGCTTAGAGGACCTAAGCCTGCCCAGGCAAAGCGGTGTGAGTTGGACCGTCCATGCTTATAAACTCTATTGGTTTCATTGGGCGACAGGGCTTGAGATGTTATTTCATCACAATGTTGGGTAAAAGTCCCACAAAATTGGAAGCGATGTCTCCAGAATGATCTTTACAGCGTTGACGGGGACGTTAAACCTCAAATCAAACAAACAAACAAACCAGTACCCTCAGTTCTTTGATTGGTTTACTCCCTGTCATGACCATTGTATTGAAAGACCTTTTTATGTAAATAAAAAACATAAAGTTTAATCAATCATGGAAAAGTTTGATCAATCATGGAAAACTCATTACTTTGAATATACTGTACTCATTGCTTTTAATAAATTAGGAATCATCAAGTAATCGATTAATCAACATACCACTAGCTTGTGTAGGGTTACAAAATGCAAGTATCACGCCTCTTTTCATGATTTTTTGTGTCATACCTGCCAATTGACCCAAAGTTTACAAACTAGAGAAGCTTCCCATGTGACAAATGCTGACCATATACATTGTACAAGATTTAGGTAACAGTTATTTATAGCAGTGCATTTCTTCTCGCTGTGAGGTCAGAGGGTAGGTTATTCTGTAAAATCTGCATCATTGGCAAACAGTGTGAACCCTGATCAGACACTGCAGAATGCAGCGTCTGGTCAGGGCCTACACTGTTTGTTAAAAAATACTGGCATTTAAGGGTTTAACAAAATAGTATGCTGTAAAAATCCTAGAATTTCGAACAACTTGAGGGCTGTACTTCTTAACCCTTATCTTGCTGTTCACGACAACCCCTATCTTTGGAAACAGTGTAGATCCAGATCAGATGGCTTCTGAAGAAGCCATCTGATCAGGATCTACACTGTTTGGCATTCAGTTTATGAATTTGTAGCAATAAATTACATCAAGTAATTTGATTGGTTGATAGACATAAATGGGTGTGGCTTAAATGAATATTCAGCAAGAGAAGGGTTAAGTTTTAACAAATTTGTTTCTTGACCCAGCAAGGAGTCCAAAAAGTACAGAGAGAATGGCAAACAGTGTAGATCCTGATCAGACTCCCAAGGAGCAGTCTCATTGTGGTCTGCACTCTTTGCTTAGGCATGTCTGTCCCAATACTTAGGATCAAAATGGTACGTCTCAGTTCTAGCCCATTTTCCCAGTTGACACTCAAAGAAAATCGACCAACTAGTGCTAGAAGCTTCCGTGGTCGAGTGGTTACGCTACTCGCCTTGTAAACCAGGGATCACAGGTTTGATCTCGGGCTTCTCCAGACTTTCGGATGCGTCTTTAAACAGAGGTTCCATCTCCGTATGACCTTAGCTGTTGGTGGGACGTAAAACTGAAACACTCACTCACCAACCAGTGCTGTTAGTGTTTTTATTTTTATTTTTAGCTCACCGTCACGTAGTGACGAGGTGAGCTTTTGGGATCACGTTTTGTCCGTCGTCCGTGCGTCCGTCCGTCCGTCCGTGCGTAAACAATTTCTTCAAACGACATCTCCTCCTAAACCACTGAGCGGATTTTGACCAAACTTCACAGGAATGATCCTTAGGTGGTCCCCTTTCAAAGTTGTTCAAATGGTTCCGGTCCGTTGCACATATAGGTCACAGGAGCCAAAAATAGATTTTTTTCACCAAAAACTTAAAAAATCTTCTTCTCTGAAACTGCAAGGCCCAGGTCTTTGATATTTGGTATGAAGCTTCATCTAGTGGACCCCTACCAAGATTGTTCAAATTATAGTGCTGGGGCCAAAAATGCCCCCGCACTGGGGCCCTTTGGTTTTACATGGGCTTATATAGGGAAAATCTTTAAAAATCTTCTTCTCTGAAACCACAAGGCCCAGGTCTTTGATATTTGGTATGAATCTTCATCTGGTGGACCCCTACCAAGATTGTTCAAATTATAGTGCTGGGGCCAAAGATGCCCCCGCCCCAGGGCCCTTTGGTTTTACATGGGCTTATATAGGGAAAATCTTTAAAAATCTTCTTCTCTGAAATCACAAGGCCCAGGACTTTGATATTTGGTATGAAGCTTCATCTAGAGGACCCCTACCAAGATTGTTCAAATTGTAGTGCTGGGGCCAAAGATGCCCCCGCCCCAGGGCCCTTTGGTTTTACATAGGCTTATATAGGGAAAATCTTTAAAAATCTTCTTCTCTGAAACCACAAGGCCCAGGTCTTTGATATTTGGTATGAATCTTCATCTGGTGGACCCCTACCAAGATTGTTCAAATTATAGTGCTGGGGCTAAAGATGCCCCCGCGCCGGGGCCCTTTGGTTTTACATGGGCTTATATAGCGAAAATCTTTAAAAATCTTCTTCTCTGAAACCAAAAGGCCCAGGCCTTTGATATTTGGTATGAAGCTTCATCTAGGGGACCCCTACCAAGATTGTTCAAATTATAGTGCTGGGGCCAAAAATACCCCCGCCCCTGGGCCCTTTGGTTTTACTTGGGCTTATATAGGGAAAATCTTTAAAAATCTTCTTCTCTGAAACTGCAAGGCCCAGGTCTTTGCTATTTGGTATGAAGCTTCATCTAGTAGACCCCTACCAAGATTGTTCAAATTATAGTGCTGGGGCCAAAAATGCCGCCGCCTGGGGGCCCTTTGGTTTTACATGGGCTTATATTGGGAAAATCTTTAAAAAATCTTCTTCTCTGAAACTGCAGGGCCCAGGTCTTTGCTATTTAGTATGAAGCTTCATCTAGTGGACCACTACCGAGACTGTTCAAATTATAGTGCTGGGGCCAAAAATGCCCCTGCCCCGGGGCCCTTTGGTTTTACATAGGCTTATATAGGGAAAATCTTTAAAAATCTTCTTCTCTGAAACCACAAGGCCCAGGTCTTTGATATTTGGTTTGAATCTTCATCTTATGGACCCCTACCAAGATTGTTCAAATTATAGTGCTGGGGCCAAAAATGCCCCCGCCCCAGGGCCCTTTGGTTTTACATAGGCTTATATAGGGAAAACCTTTAAAAATCTTCTTCTCTGAAACCGCAAGGCCCAGGTCTTTGATATATGGTATGAAGCTTCATCTAGTGGACCTCTACCAAGATTGTTCAAATTATAGTGCTGGGGCCAAAAATGCCCCCGCCCCAGGGCCCTTTGGTTTTACATGGGCTTATATTGGGAAAATCTTTAAAAAATCTTCTTCTCTGAAACTGCAGGGCCCAGGTCTTTGCTATTTAGTATGAAGCTTCATCTAGTGGACCACTACCGAGACTGTTCAAATTATAGTGCTGGGGCCAAAAATGCCCCTGCCCCGGGGCCCTTTGGTTTTACATAGGCTTAAATAGGGAAAATCTTTAAAAATCTTCTGCTCTGAAACCAAAAGGCCTAGGTCTTTGACATTTGATATGAAGCTTCAGCTAGTGGACCTCTTCCAAGATTGTTCAAATAATAGCCCTGGGGCCACAAATGCCCCCGCCCCAGGGCCCTTTGGTTTTACATAGACTTATAATAGAGATAATCTTTGAAAATCTTCTTCTCTGAAACTGCAAGGCCCAGGTCTTTGATATTTGGTGTGAAGCTTCATCTAGTGGACCTCTATCAAGATTGTTTACATTATAGCCCTGAGGCCAAAAATGCCCCTGCCCCGGGGCCATTTGGTTTTACATAGGCTTATGTAAGGAATATCTTTAAAAAAATCTTCTTCTCTGAAACCGCAAGGCCCAGGTCTTTGATATTTGTTGTGTAGCTTCATCTAGTGGACCTTTGCCAAGATTGTTCAAATTATAGCCTTTGTTGATATTTGGTATGAAGCTTCACCTTTTTAGACCTCCCTCAACATTATGCACATTATAACCCTGGGGTCAATAATGGCCCTCCCCGGGGCCCACTTGTTACTCTATGGATCAGGTGAGCGATCCAGGGCCATCATGGTCCTCTTGTTTATAGAAAACTAAATTTACCAGCAAGTGCGCTGGAAGGAGCTGACAAGAAAGATTTTGAACTACAAGGTTATGGCTTTGATGCTGAGAAAGAAGAGACTAGAACAGCAAGAGTGGTTAGAGTCGGACTGATTCAGAACAAGATTCTTATACCCACAACTGCTCCGGTCTCTGAACAGGTAAAGTTCTTCAGTTGTCAACCAGTTCTGAACTCTTAAAGAGGGTGGGGTGCATTGTTTGTTTGTTGGATTTGAGAATTGACGTCCTCGTCAACACAGTATAGGTCATTTTCAGGGCCTGACAAATCCAAAAATTTTCCACTTGCCCGTCGGGCAAGTAAAATATTTTTGCACTTGCCCAGCTCAAAATCCTACTTGCCCAGGATTTTGGATTTCAAAGTGGGGTTGGATGCGGGAGGATAATGGTGACAATGATGACGACCAACATTTATAAATATAATCCAAGGTTTCTGTCAAGTTTCAAGCACTTTCCATTAGGGTCTAGTTATTTCATGTTTGTGTTTCCCTTTGGTGTCTCTGGTGGGAGCTCAGGGTTAATTGTATCGATTCCTGATCATTGCATTCACTTCTATTTATTTCCCTCTGTGCGGTAATACGGTAGAAAATACTGTTGTTGTCACAGTCAATAACGGTATTTTTTCAAGTTAATTGCTGACATAATACCTTAACCGATTAGCAATTTAAGATAGTTATATAAACTCATTTGAAACGCATGATAAACACAAGCTGCAGCCGATATAGATCTACTCAAAAGATCAGAAGTGTCAGGGCAGCGAGATAAAATATTAAAAGAATGCAGGTTATTTAGCTTACAATTTAATGAACCAACCACAAGACGAGAATCCCCTCCATCCAAAACGAACCCAAACTTTCACACCCACCCTACAAGCAGATTCAATGCGATCATCATTTCCGCCATCCAAATTGTCGTCCACAAACCACCACTGCCATTTTTCTGCACGCGATCGGTAAATGACGTCACCAGCAACCCCACAAGTGTTTAATGTCATTGTTTTATTTTAATGGGGCGTATTTCTTTCATAAAAATGTTTGGAGCCGATAAGAAATATTTTCTCGATAGCTAAACGGTTGTGGATAGAGGCGCGACTAATCCGTGGTTACCAACATTAAAACATTCGACATTTCCCTTCAGCGTCTGCTATTTGGCGCCAAAACATAAACATTCAGGAGATAGTAGAATAGTCCGTTTTTATTACCGTAATATGCAGCAGATCGTCTTAGGAGCTATCAAATCATTTTCACATTGATTGTGGATTAAATTTCATGGCAGGGATAAAAGCAAATTAGAGGCATAACTTAATCTTATTTTCACACCTTGCCACGCTTATCGATAGCACTGGTGGTACACACTGCACCAGAAAGGAAAGACACGCACCGCCGGGCAATCATGTTTAATTGGTAATTATATGACCGGGATTTACAATAGTGTCATAATTGAACCGTTATAAAAATATAGATGGTTTTGTCTCTGAATTGCCGACAAAGCGGGAATTATTGTGACTTACTTACTGGTCTAGTTTTACCGTATTTTAGGACTCAAAAGATTGACAGTTGTAGACGATTTTCGCACTTGCCCGACCGGGCGTTGAAAGGTCAAAGTGCACCTGCCCGGCGCGATTTCGGACTTGTCCCGGGCGGCCGGGCAATGGATTTGTCAGCCCCTGCATTTTGAGACGTTGCTTCCAATTTTGTGGAACTTTTACCCGACATTGAGATGAAACGACAGCTCAAGCCTTGTCGCCCAATGAAACCAATAGGGTTTATAATCAGGCCCCCGCCCATAGGGGCTTGAAGAAATATATGGGCTGCATGATGCTTCCACGCAGAGCTGAATCCGGCCCGTACACTAGTACTGGTAAACCGCTTAGAGGATCTAAGCCTGTCCAGGAACCACGGTGTGAGGCGGACCGTCCATGCTAATTAACCCTATCGGTTTCATTGGGCGACAGGGCTTGAGATGTCATTTCATCTCAATGTCGGGTAAAAGTCCCACAAAATTGGAAGCAACGTCTCCAAAATGACCTTTACAGTGTTGACGGGGACGTTAAACCTCAAATCAAACAAACAAAGGGTTTATAATCATGGATGGTCCGCCTCGCAAGCGCTTCCTGGACAGGCTTAGATCCTCTAAGCGGTTTACCAGTACTAGTGTGCAGACGTTTTCAGCTCTGTGTGGAAGCATCATGCAGCCCATCTAGTTCTTCAAGCCCCGATGGACGGGGACGGAGGGGTTTTGTTTGTTTGTTTGATTTGAGGTTTAACGCCCCCATCAACACTGTAAAGGTCATTTTGGAGACATTGCTTCCAATTTTGTGGGACTTTTACCCGACGTTGAGATGAAATGACATCTCAAGCCCTGTCGCCAAATGAAACCAATAGGGTTTATAAGCATGGACGGTCCGACTCGCACCGCTTTTTGCCTGGGCAGGCTTAGATCCTCTAAGCGGTTTACCAGTACTCGTGTGCATGTCAGATTTAGCTCTGCGTGGAAGCATCATGCAGTCCATCTAGTTCTTCAAGCCCCGATGGGCGGGGGCGGAGGGTGGGATCCAGGATTGGTTGATAACTGAAGATAACTTAAGGATATTTTCTTTTCTTTTTTCACTATTATCATGTTAATTAAATTATTTTTACAACTTAAGTTGATTAAATGATCGAATCAGAAGCCAATTGAAAATAGAAGTGGAGGCAATGATCAGGAATCAATTCAATTAACCCACAGCTCCCATCAGAGACACCAAAGGGAAAAAGCACAAACATGAAACAACTAGACCCTAATGGAAACATCAATAGCGGAAAGCAAAAACGACAGTTACTTTCCCACAAAATGGCCAATTGGCTATCCAAAACAAAATAATATAAGCGTTATAATAATATTCATATTCAAAGACAAACCATAACAAAAGTAAACCGTGACAGAAATTAAGCCTAGCCATCCCAAACATCAAAGGGAAAGCTGGATAACAACAAAGTCGCAGGTAACAAGCCGGAGTTAGCAGCTGTTTCTCAAACTGTTGGCAACTCAGTTACCCTTACTGTACCCACAGAAGTGTTAAAATGGAAACATTTCAAAACTGAACAGCACTGAACACTACAATGAAAGTATCGCCTTAGGAGTTTAAAACGATTTTGTAAGGCCCTTTACTGGGATGGAGAATAGAAGTGGAGGCAATAATCAGGAATCAATACAATTAACCCACAGCTCCCATCAGAGACACCAAAGGGAAAAAACATAAACATGAAGCCACAGACCCCAACGGAAACTGGGTCCACATTGTTTGTAATAATAAACTAACCAGCAGACAACAATGCAGATGGCATTTGTTGTTATTGGCATGTCAAGGGTTTAAAATTTAACCCTTGTCCTGCTGAATATTCATATATGCCACACCCATTACCGATAATCAACCAATCAGATTACTTGATGCAAATTATTGCAACAAATTCATAAACTGGATGGCAAACAATGAAGATTCTGATCAGATGGCTTCTTCAGAAGCCATCTGATCTGGATCTACATTGTTTCAAAGATAAGGCATATCCGGGGTCAGCAGGACAAGGGTTAGCAATGTTGTCTGTTTTATTTTGGGTTAAAAATTGGGTGCTGTGATCTAATGACCTTATTTGACTGATAAGCTAATGTGACATTTGACGTACCATAATGATCCTAAGTATTTGGACAGATAAGCCTAGGCAAACAGTGCAGACGCAGATCAGACTACTTCTGAAGGAAGAGTCTGATCAAGGTCTACACTGTTTACAAGTCCGTCTGCACCTTTTGGACTCCTTGCTTGATCATGGAGCAAATTGGTTAAAATTTTATGACAATTATAACAAGTCCTTGAGGTGTCTGAATTTTTAGAATTTTTTTACGACAGTGGAGTGATAGATTGTTGGAACATCCAGTGATAGGGTATCATCAAATTTATGTTATTTGTCAAGCCCATAAGAGATTGTGAAACATGACTGGCTTCAATGAAATGCCAAACCTACTATGCATCATGATTAAAGAGCATGAAACAAAAACAAAATTGATTGAACCTTGTGACAGGCTGTTACAAGAAAACATCTCTCTCCTGCATGATGACCTTTACAGTGTTGATGGGGACATTAAACCTCAAATCAAACAAACAAACACTCCTGCATGAAATTTCAGCAAAATTTCACAAACATTATTATTCAAATGTATGGCATATAGAATATGTCATATTAAGGTAAATTTAGTTACAAATCTGACCAAATTAATAAATAAAGAAGAAAAAATGAAAAGAATAAAGCATATGAACCAATTTCATGTACATGTTGTAGTAATTGTGTTGAATTTCAGATGGCCTCCCTGCATCAGAGAATCTCGGACATAATAGATGTTGCAGCACAGTGTGGGGTCAATATTGTCTGTTTGCAAGAGGCTTGGAGTAAGTTTTTTAGACAAAATGTTGATTGTCATTAACTCATTTTGTATCAAGTGGAATCTTCCTCCTTATACATGTATAAAGCAGGAGTCCATGTCAAAATTTAGGGGTGACCAGTTATGTTATCTTCATATTTCTTGCACACCAGACAAGGAAATCCGTGATTTTACCCTGGGATAGAAATTTATGTTCTGACCCTGGTGTTCCGACCCAAATCGAATATAATCGCATGTTTGATAAATGCACTGGTTGATTACAACCTCATGCGTGTCGTCGTCATGCGTGACGTCACTAAACAATCCTGTTTTGTCATCACAAAATGGTGGATGTCAGTAACCGAAGTGACAGCAGCATTAAAAATTCGCAATAGAAATGGAAGATATGCAAGAAAAAGAATCCAATATGGGTGTTAGGGGTGGATAGAAAAATCCGTCCCTCGGGATCACTGTCCGGAATCACGAGGCTTGCCGAGTGTTCCTCGGGATGGATTTTTCAATCCACCCCTCACACCCATATAAGATTCTTATATTATTTGGAAAATGGCTGAACTTTTTATCCCCACGCTTTTACAGAAAGCATTGGGGATATTGTGAACCCATCCATCCGTCTGTCCGTCACCCTATCTCCTCCTTAACCGCTATTCATAATGAAACCCAATTTGGTACATTGCTTCCTAACATGATGAGAGCATGTGAGAGCAACATTAAAATTGGCTCCGCCCACAGGGGAGAAAGCATGGGGATTTGCGATGGCTTGCCATCCACTGCTCGCTCTAGTTTTTTTTTTTTGCAATTAGTTTAGACCCTGACTAGATGCTGCGTTCTGCGGCATCTGATCTGGGCCATCACTTTTTGCCAGTAACCCTAGTGCAAAATGGATTAACCCTCTCCTCCCTGAGTTTTTTAAGTGGACTCTTCTGTCTCATGATTTGGACTTGTCCATTCATGTAAATAGGGTATTTCAAAATTATTGACAAGATGGTAAACCGGGATCCTGATGAGATGAGGGGGTTGTTGGGTGAGGCAACAGCATCGTATATCTTGCACTCCTGGGACGTCCAACTGATATTGGCTCCCAGTTGGACATGGTTTGCTGTCCTTGTAACAGGTAAGGTTAGAGGGGGGGGGTGTTGTTATTTCTTCAGTTTCTACACTTCCATCCATACCCCTCTTCCTCCTCTCTCGTCCATTTTCATTTCCTCCACTATTCAAAAGCCTCCATGGTGTAGTGGTTACGCTACTCGCCTTGTAAAACAGGGATCGCAGGTTCGATCCCGGGCTTCTCCAAACTTTCGGGTGAGTCTTTAAACCGAGGTCCCATCTCCGTATGACCTTAGCTGTTGGTGGGACGTTAAACTAAAAACACTCACTCACTCCTCCACTATTCACCTTATTTGCATTATCTGCTGGTTCCTAGTCTGAAGGTTATCGGAGTTGGAAAAACAGGTAACCAGACCCCCCTGACCTTGAAAGGTCAGGGGGGTCTGGTTATCTGTTTTTCCAATATTGACAAGCTGGGAGCCAGCAAATAATGCAAATAAGGTGAATCTTTTCTATCTCTTCTGTCTCTTCTCCCTATATCTGGGATACAACACGAAATGACCCACCAGGCTTGACGTGTGGATAAACGCCAAACAATCAATCAATCCTGATGAGATGGTCCATGGTCCATTATGAGCCATCTCATTTGGATCTACACTGTTTGCATTGATATTTGTACTGGTCTTAAGGATTTAACCCAATGTATGCGGGAAACCCCTAAAGGGGTACCTTTGCAAACAGTGCAGGCCCACATCACGGCATGTGATCAGGGCCTGTACTATTTACTAACAGAATATTCCATTAAAATAGAATATATAGAGGATATTACATGAGTGTTCATGTATTATTGAATTTATTAAACGAGTTGATGAAAAGGGATAAAATGCGAGGCTCTGCTGAACATTTTATCCCTTTTCCTCAACGAGTTTAATAAATTCAATAATGCATGAGCACGAATGCAAGATTCTATTTATCATATGACATTTAAAATGCATTTTATTCATGTTTGTTAACAAAAATATCAGTATTCTGCCGTTAGTAAAAGCGACGTCGTTAAGGACTCCGTACATGTAACGTTACGGGACATATCTAGCTAATTTGCATATTTAATTCACTAGTGGATTATCGAAAATAATACATGGCGTTATCACACTCTCAGACGCGATGTCATATGATAAAACCAAAAAAAACAATAGGCCTGACAACCTTTATACAACAAATGGACTTGTCCAACATATAGTAATGGAAGAGTCCACTATAGGATAGAATGGGTTTAAGGGTTAAACCACAGGTCAACACAACACACCATAGTTGTTTAGAGCTGTATATATCCCAGTCAACACCATTTAGGTCATTTTGGAGACACTGCTTCCCATTTTGTGGGACTTATTCTTGACATTGAGATGAAATGACATTTATCATATGAAGTCGCGTCTGAGAATGTAATAACGCCATGTAATATTTTTGATAATCCACTAGTGGATTAAATATGCAAATTAGCTAGAAACGTCCCGTAACTTTACATGTACAACGTCCTTAACGACGTCGCGTTTACTTATGAAGGAATATTGACATTTTTGTAAACAATCATGAATAAAATGCGTTTTAAATGTCATATGATAAATAGAATCTTGCATTCATGCTCATGTATTATTGAATTTATTAAACTCGTTGTGGAAAAGGGATAAAATGCTTGGCAAAGCCTCGCATTTTATCCCTTTTCCTCAACTCGTTTAATAAATTCAATAATACATGAGCACTCATGTAAGATCCTCTATTTCAAGCCCTACCGCCCAAAGGAACTGTTATGGTTTAAGGGATGGTCCAACTCACACCACTTTTCCTAGGTGGGCTTAGACCTTTCTTCTTAGTGGTTTGCCGATGTTACATGTGGGTTTACGGCGTCCCGCAAACCCCCATGCTGACAAGACAACCGAGCGTGATCTCTGACAGGTGTACGGGCAGCTGTGGGGTAAGGCACAAGAAAGATGTTAAATGATTGACATGAATTATTTACAGTATCTACATACAACACTTACTAACACAAAACATCACAAATTGTTGCTTCTGTAGCCAACTCACGACGTCCGCTCCGAAGGCAAAACACTGTTCTGTGCTCGGAACGGGTGACGTGAATACCTACAGAAGCAAACAACAAAAACAACAACAAAAAAAGAAACAACACAAAACGCGACTGGCCAGTTTATAACTTGGGGTGAATCCCCCACTCGCGTGACACTTCCTCTCGCGAACTAGTAAAACTAGTCTATCAACATAATTGATTATCCTAGGATTAGCGATCACGTTTGCTGATCAAACGTTTAGTGATCGTCCAAATAAGGTAAGTTGACCTCTTCCCTGATCACATTTGTTTACAACGAACAATGATTTAGAAGAATCTGCTTCTATCCTGGTAGGCGCTGATTACGGCGGTCTGTCCGCCCTTGCTGGACCCTAACGCCTAGCGTCGTACCAGTACCTGCTGCTATGAAGCAGGGAGCAGCAGGTCACACATTGTTATGCCTGCAAATTACGATAACGGGACTAGAAACGAGTCACAAAACATACATGCTACATCATGATCCCCCTCCCGGAGAAGTAAGAATATGTTCATGCATATACCGCTATTGCGCATGCGCCGACCAGACATACAGGCTGATTAGTGCATGCGACAAATAACCGTACAGCAGAACTCAACTTGACTGTGCATCAAATTATCAGCACCCAATGCTTGACACAATAATACTCAAAGTTCATGTTTCCTTACTGAGCACTACAGAAATCAATTAATGCTCACTACTACTGAGCATAATACTCATCAAATTTGTGCTCACTACATTATCACAAGTAAGAGGCAATTGAACAGACCACGCCTTTGCGCTACCTGGTCAGCCGCCAATTACAGGAAACATAACAATCTCTATTTCATATCCTTCTCCGCGACACGGCTCACAAATATAGCTATTCACAAATTCAATACATTAATAACAGATAGAAACTACAACAGAAGATTTTCATCTATAATCTACAACATTTGTTAGTGTCTCATATGGGCCAACACTGTTTGCCGTAAATTCTCTCTATTTGGTAGGCACCCCGTCACAACCGTCCTCGCGACGCCGATGACGCAGCTGACGTCATCCCCGCCGCTCAGGCCGTTATGACGTGTGGCGACCAAATACTCCCACTTATCATCATCACGTTCTTTATATGTACATACATGCACAAACTGAGTTATCAGACAAAAACGGCATCATTACAAAATGAACTCGTAATTCTTCTTGAACAAAATTATTTCTAATCAACGTGAACATGCTTGTAAAATAAAATTCATTACGGTTCATCATCACGGATAACCCAACAGGCTCTTGTATGAGTTTGCCCTGATGATGAAGATGTGGTTAAACCCGTCTTAAGTTTACGTCCCCTCTACACCTAATATCATATTGGGACGGAACCACGGTTTTCTAACCACAGCCAGTCACAAGTCATGGATCAAACAAGTGACCCGGCGTTTATTAATTACATTCTACAAAAGGGGTGTAAAAGCTTAAATGAATCCAGAATGAGCGGGTGTCCAAACTTTACGTCTCACCAACATCTAGGGTCAGCATGAGACAGGACCTCACTTAGAAAGACTCATTCTACTACTGGAGAAGCCTGGGATCGATCCTGCGACGTCTAGCTGGCAAAGCTAGTAGCCTAATCACTACAGGCCTCAATAGTGAATTCAGAATAGGCTTCAGAAAGTTGGGGTATACTAGAAGTAAACCCCTCCAAAACCTACAAGCATGTTCATACAAAAATAATACTAAACATAGATTAAACATACCTTTCAATATACTTTCTATTTCCCCGTCACAATGTTGTGTTTACTCTTTACAACTTGACCTGCTGCTAAGGTGTCCGCTTTTTTCAGGGTTTATATATCTATGAATACTACCGGAAAATCATGCCTACTCGTATTACCTTGCTTTGTTCGTGGGGAAGTGGAGATACCGGCCACAAACAAAGCCAGATAGCAAAATCGAGTAGATAATGGATTTGCCTTCAAATAGTATATTTCCCATAGGAAAAATTGATGAAACGACCCTATAATCAATGACATGACTCCTGTCAAAACGAACACCCACACAACACGTGACGGGAATAAAAATCATATATGGCACAATTTGGCGGTTGGCGATTTTTAGGCAAATTCTATAGAACTCAGCCTTTTAGCGGCCCCCTGTATTGTAAAAACAGCTCTCTATAAACCACTCATGCATACATCGTATGATATGTGCATGACTTGTTCATGGAGCCGCATAGTTTGCGTACCATATTTCACCCAAAATATTTCACTCACACCGCCCTACCATATATCTACTAAAATAATTTAGATGTGCATAAGCACCAGAGAGGTTTCCTATTCCATCTCGTAACAAAGGTTTCCCCTTTTGGAGAAAAAACAATCAGAAATGTTTTTTCTTTGTGTACAGAGATGGAATAGGATGAACCTATCTAAACAAGACAGCTATTTACACAACAACCGTGCGAAGAATTACCTACTAAGGTAGTCTGCCCCCAAATTTTCTTGGCCCCGAATTGCAACAATCCGAAATCTATACGGCTGTAGTTTCATTGCCCAACGCATAATTCGAGGATTGAGAACTTTTGCTGTTTGCATATACGACAAGGGCTTGTGGTCTGTCTCAAGCAGGAATTCTACTCCGTAAAGATACTTGCGAAATTTCTCAACACCCCAGATAATAGCCAAACATTCCTTCTCTATTACAGAATAGTTTTTCTCACGAGGCAAAAGTTTCTTGCTGGCATAAGCAATGGGAAGTCGTCCTTCCCCTTCAAATTCTTGGAGCAAAACGGCTCCTATACCAACATCAGAAGCGTCCGTCCGGAGTATGAACGGATTCCCATCATGAAAGATAGGAAGACGAAGAATAGGACTAGACGTGAGTCTATTCTTCAGGGTCTGAAAAGCCTTTTCATGATGGTCCTGCCAGTCTGTGATCTTGTTTGGTCTACTTTTCTTAGTTAAATCTGTCAAAGGGGAAGCGATAGATGAGAAATTTGGAATGAAACGGCGGTAGAAACCAGCCAACCCAAGAAATGACTTTATTTGTCTCTTAGTAGAAGGTCGAGGAGCATCCTTTATAGCTTGTATCTTGTCTTCTTGCGGTCTAACTGACTGAGCAGCTACACTGTGACCAAGACATTCGATACTGCTATACCCAATCATACACTTGGAAGGTTTTGCCGTCAACTTGGCTGTCCTAAGTCTATCCAAAACTTCACGTAATGACGTCAAGTGGTCTTTCCAAGTTTCGGTAAAGATCCACATATCATCGACGAAACTATCAACGTTAGAAAGTTCGGACAGAATCTTTCTCATCAACCTGCAAAATGTTGCTCCTGAGTTTACCAAACCAAAGGGCATAGTTTTGAATTGAAACAAGCCTTTGGGGGTTTCGAACGCAGTTAGGGGTTTTGCCTTAGACGTCATTTTTACCTGCCAATAACCTTTTGACAAATCTAATTTGCTAAAGTATTTGTGCCCCGACATTCTATTTATAACCTCCTCCATATTTGGCATTGGTTCTGCATCGAACTCCGTCACTTTATTAAGTTTACGGAAGTCAATGCAGAACCGCACCGAACCATCTTTTTTAGGGACAAGTACTACAGGGGATGAATATGGAGATATTGATGGCTCAATAACTCCTAAATCTAACATATCTTGAATTTCCTTTTCCATTACATCCCGTACTTTATATGGTATGGCATAACCTTTTGACCTCACTGGTTCCGTCGTCAGCAACTTTATGTCGTGTTCTATTTGGTCAGTTCGTCCTGGTACACTGGACAGTACGTCCGGGTATTCTTTTATCAACGTCTCTATTTCTTTACGCTGATCCTGCGTTAACATTTCTGAAATATTGACGTCCTTAAACGTCTCTGGTTGCTTTGCAGTAGGAAAAGCGCAATCTTCCAATGAGAATTCGTCAACGTCATCATTTTCAGTTGACTGAGTGGACTCTACAGATAGCAAGCAATGTGACGTCACATTTTGACGTTCCACATATTGCTTCAGTATGTTAGCGTGATATGTGTTAACATTTCCATTGACGTCAATCTTATAATCCATTCTGTTCACTACCTCAACAACTTCATAAGGACCTTTCCATTGAAGCAATAATTTATTACTGTCTGTCGGTAGTAACAACAGTACTTTGTCGCCGACGTCAAATTTACGCGACCTCGCGCCTTTATCATAATAAGCTTTCTGCTTAATCTGAACCTTCTTTAAATTATCACGCGCTAATTTGCATGTCTGCTCTAACCGTTCCCTAAGCTCAATAACGTATTGATACGTCGAAAGAACTTGCTCATCGCGTACCTCTTCAGCCCATAATTCTCTTAATATTGCCATTGGACCTCTGACGTTACGTCCATATAACAACTCAAAAGGGGAGTATCCTAAAGACTCTTGTGGGACTTCCCTTACCGCAAATAATAAGGCTGGAAGATATTTATCCCAATCTTTTGGACGTTCAGCACACATGCGACGTAACATCTGCTTTAACGTAGCGTGGAAACGCTCTATCAGTCCGTTGCAAATTGGGTGTCTCGGACTACACGTTAACTGTTGAAGAGAAAGAAGTCTGCTGACTTCCTTCATTACCTCAGCAGTAAACTGTGATCCACAATCAGTCAACATTTCATCAGGAATGCCAACCCTACTAAACATTTCAATAAGCGCTTCCGCGACACGTTCCGTCTCAATACTCGGTAAAGCTATCGCCTCTGGATACCTTGTCGCATAATCTATCATGGTTAAAATATACCGAGATTTCCTATCAGATCGAGGCTCAATTGGACCAACTATGTCCACTGCCACCCTCTTAAATGGCGTATCAATCAATGGCATTTTTCCTAGAGGTACTTTAGTGACCCGACCTTTCTGAATAGTTCTCTGACAAATATCACAAGATTTACAAAATCTAGCGACATCACCGCAAATACCGGGCCAGTAAAACTCAGTTACAACTCTATCCAATGTCTTCCTAATACCCATATGTCCAGACATAAGCGTTTCATGAGCCAGTTTCAACACCTTTCCTCGGAAACTTTGAGGGACCACAAGTTGGAAAGAGACTTTGTTACCCTTGGTGAACTCCCTATATGCCAACCCTTTTTTCTCAATAAACCTAGTTTCACCTCGGTTTAAACCACGACTCACAGTCTTGTTCCCAGATACAACCCTTTTCCTGATGTTTTCCAAAGTTGGATCATCAACCTGAGCTTGCTTGAAAGCCTCCTTGTCATCGTTAATGATCTGATCGGGAACCTTAAGTTTTCTGTAAGGCTTCTCATCCTGCCTAGTTTGAGACCTAGTTACAGCCGCAGCTGAGAAATGAGACATATCAGGAAGTTTTGATCCATCAATGTTACCGATAACCAAATCGTACAACGTATCATCCATACACAAAGCTTCAGTTTTCCCAGTAAAAAAAGGACAATCAATGTCAATCATTGCCAAAGGATACCTTTGTGTGGATTCATCAATCAACGTAACATTTGATTCCTTCCCTATTAACTGACTATCCGAAACCAAACTTCTCCGAACGACACAGCCTGTACACCCAGTATCTCTTAATACAACCACCTTTTTATTATTAACCAATCCTTGTGCCGTCGGTAACCTTGCCTTTAAGAAGTAACAGACACCTTCCCTAGTTTCCTTACTACACTCCTCCCTATCCGAAATCAAAGGATCACCAACCTTATTTTCAAAAATACTTCCAATCTCATCACCTTTCCTAGTTACTTCCGTTTGACAAAAACTAACTTGGTGTGCTGCGCCACGTGGTGTGCTATTATTTTTACCGCGTCCGCGAAAAGACCCTCTGAAATTACCACGACCACGTGTATAACCACGACCTACATTCTGCGTATTCTCATTCTTAACCTGAGAACCTTGAGTCTCTACGCGCGTGTTAAAATTTTCCTTAACACCGCTATCCCCAACTCCAGTTGCTCCTACCTCTGCGCTATACAATTGTTTCCTGTCGGGGTTCTTAAAACATTTAATTGTTAAATGCCCCTTACCGCATATGCTACACTTGATATCCGGTCTACCACTCGGTTTGTTCGAGTCAACTTTGTCCTGTTTACCCTGCGCTGCGCCTCTATTATCGCGTTGCCCCTTATTAATGCAACTATATACGCCCCCGCGCGCTTCTGCAAACAAATCTGCCTCCCTAGCCATTTCATCTAAATTACCAAACTGTTTTGGCTTCAGATGCACATACAGTTCTCTATTACATGACTCCAGGAACTGATCCCTTGCCATGAAATCACAGACAGCCGGAAAAGATTTTTCTATCTTTGCCATATTAAGCCATTTTTCTAAATAACTTCTCAGTCTACTACTGAACTGTATGAACGTTTCTGATTTCTCGGGCCTACTATAACGAAACTGTTTCCTAAATCCGCGCTCTGTCATGTCAAAATTCTTTAATAAAGCGTCCTTTAACTTTTCATAATCCGCCGCATCCTCATTTGACAACCGGTCATATACATCAAGTGCGCGCCCTTTGAGCAATGCACTTAAATACGCGGCCCAAACACTCTTATCCCATTTATTAGCCGTAGCATATTTCTCAAACCTAGATAAATAACTATCCATTTTATCTTTACCCTCTTCAAAATAAGGTAACTTAGGATCCCGGGCATGCGCCACCTTCTCAGCTTTTTGCTTTTCAAATTCTAGCTCGAGCTTCGCTCTCTGCATTTCTAACTGATTCCTTAATTCTTGGTGCTGTAGCTCAAACCCATGTTTTATTTTTTCTAAATGGGCCTCACTAATCTCTTTTGCCTCCCTTTCAGTCTTAATGCGTGCCATTTCAAGTTCCTTATTAACATTCAACATAGCTAGTTCATGTGCCCTTTCCTTTTCCTTTTCCTCTAACTTAGCTAGTTCATGTACCCTTTCCTTTTCTTTTTCTGCCCTTTCCTTTTCCTTTTCTTCAGACCTTAACCTTTCTAAATCCCTTTGCTCTTGCCTTTCTGCCCGCTCAATATCCTGCTGCTCTTTAACAAAACCTTGTAACTCCTTCCCCTCATAACCTAAGTCCTTTCCCATTTGCATTAAACGCTCCATTATTGATAACGTAAATCTCACGTTACTATCAAAACCACTATAAACTGATCAGTTATGATCAGTGATGATTGAATGGGCTTAACTAAAACGTTAAGATATGTGTTATACGCGTTAATCTAACTAAAACGTTAGTTATTAAAGCACACGCGATTTGAAATGTCAAATGCTTTCAGCACAGTATGACGTTGCGTACTGGTAGTCTAATATGACGTCATAAACTGACGACGTTTACAGTAAAATGCTACAATCCGAAGTTTTATCACATTACAAAACTCCGATCATAACAAGTCACCATTAATGTTTCTATTACGTCATACCTAACCTCAAGCCACTGCGTAAATATTAACGCTACCGTTATGTCAACGTCAGTAAATTGTTAACGTCACTACGTCAGAACCATGTGTGGGTAAGATCAATTAGTAGCTCCAATTTAACTTAGTAGAATGTCAGGTAACACAATTAAGTGGGGTCTACTTAAATTTTTCGTTACCAAGAAAAAGTGGGGTTTGCCTTGCCTTCCTGCTCAGAAATTATCGACTTGTCAGTATCCATTCAGTTGAATACATGGGTTTCGCACTTCATCAACGCAGGAAGGAAGATTCAAGTTAATTTCTAAATGTGGCTGTCAATACATTTTTTTTTTTTTTAAATTGATGATTCAGAGTATCAATGTGCTGTTCCACAGCCGGGAACACCAGCCAGAGATCAAATCCTCACTTCTGACACCAAATGTTACATGTGGGTTTACGGCGTCCCGCAAACCCCCATGCTGACAAGACAACCGAGCGTGATCTCTGACAGGTGTACGGGCAGCTGTGGGGTAAGGCACAAGAAAGATGTTAAATGATTGACATGAATTATTTACAGTATCTACATACAACACTTACTAACACAAAACATCACAAATTGTTGCTTCTGTAGCCAACTCACGACGTCCGCTCCGAAGGCAAAACACTGTTCTGTGCTCGGAACGGGTGACGTGAATACCTACAGAAGCAAACAACAAAAACAACAACAAAAAAAGAAACAACACAAAACGCGACTGGCCAGTTTATAACTTGGGGTGAATCCCCCACTCGCGTGACACTTCCTCTCGCGAACTAGTAAAACTAGTCTATCAACATAATTGATTATCCTAGGATTAGCGATCACGTTTGCTGATCAAACGTTTAGTGATCGTCCAAATAAGGTAAGTTGACCTCTTCCCTGATCACATTTGTTTACAACGAACAATGATTTAGAAGAATCTGCTTCTATCCTGGTAGGCGCTGATTACGGCGGTCTGTCCGCCCTTGCTGGACCCTAACGCCTAGCGTCGTACCAGTACCTGCTGCTATGAAGCAGGGAGCAGCAGGTCACACATTGTTATGCCTGCAAATTACGATAACGGGACTAGAAACGAGTCACAAAACATACATGCTACATCATGATCCCCCTCCCGGAGAAGTAAGAATATGTTCATGCATATACCGCTATTGCGCATGCGCCGACCAGACATACAGGCTGATTAGTGCATGCGACAAATAACCGTACAGCAGAACTCAACTTGACTGTGCATCAAATTATCAGCACCCAATGCTTGACACAATAATACTCAAAGTTCATGTTTCCTTACTGAGCACTACAGAAATCAATTAATGCTCACTACTACTGAGCATAATACTCATCAAATTTGTGCTCACTACATTATCACAAGTAAGAGGCAATTGAACAGACCACGCCTTTGCGCTACCTGGTCAGCCGCCAATTACAGGAAACATAACAATCTCTATTTCATATCCTTCTCCGCGACACGGCTCACAAATATAGCTATTCACAAATTCAATACATTAATAACAGATAGAAACTACAACAGAAGATTTTCATCTATAATCTACAACATTTGTTAGTGTCTCATATGGGCCAACACTGTTTGCCGTAAATTCTCTCTATTTGGTAGGCACCCCGTCACAACCGTCCTCGCGACGCCGATGACGCAGCTGACGTCATCCCCGCCGCTCAGGCCGTTATGACGTGTGGCGACCAAATACTCCCACTTATCATCATCACGTTCTTTATATGTACATACATGCACAAACTGAGTTATCAGACAAAAACGGCATCATTACAAAATGAACTCGTAATTCTTCTTGAACAAAATTATTTCTAATCAACGTGAACATGCTTGTAAAATAAAATTCATTACGGTTCATCATCACGGATAACCCAACAGGCTCTTGTATGAGTTTGCCCTGATGATGAAGATGTGGTTAAACCCGTCTTAAGTTTACGTCCCCTCTACACCTAATATCATATTGGGACGGAACCACGGTTTTCTAACCACAGCCAGTCACAAGTCATGGATCAAACAAGTGACCCGGCGTTTATTAATTACATTCTACAAAAGGGGTGTAAAAGCTTAAATGAATCCAGAATGAGCGGGTGTCCAAACTTTACGTCTCACCAACATCTAGGGTCAGCATGAGACAGGACCTCACTTAGAAAGACTCATTCTACTACTGGAGAAGCCTGGGATCGATCCTGCGATGTCTAGCTGGCAAAGCTAGTAGCCTAATCACTACAGGCCTCAATAGTGAATTCAGAATAGGCTTCAGAAAGTTGGGGTATACTAGAAGTAAACCCCTCCAAAACCTACAAGCATGTTCATACAAAAATAATACTAAACATAGATTAAACATACCTTTCAATATACTTTCTATTTCCCCGTCACAATGTTGTGTTTACTCTTTACAACTTGACCTGCTGCTAAGGTGTCCGCTTTTTTCAGGGTTTATATATCTATGAATACTACCGGAAAATCATGCCTACTCGTATTACCTTGCTTTGTTCGTGGGGAAGTGGAGATACCGGCCACAAACAAAGCCAGATAGCAAAATCGAGTAGATAATGGATTTGCCTTCAAATAGTATATTTCCCATAGGAAAAATTGATGAAACGACCCTATAATCAATGACATGACTCCTGTCAAAACGAACACCCACACAACACGTGACGGGAATAAAAATCATATATGGCACAATTTGGCGGTTGGCGATTTTTAGGCAAATTCTATAGAACTCAGCCTTTTAGCGGCCCCCTGTATTGTAAAAACAGCTCTCTATAAACCACTCATGCATACATCGTATGATATGTGCATGACTTGTTCATGGAGCCGCATAGTTTGCGTACCATATTTCACCCAAAATATTTCACTCACACCGCCCTACCATATATCTACTAAAATAATTTAGATGTGCATAAGCACCAGAGAGGTTTCCTATTCCATCTCGTAACAGCCGAAACGTTTGGCTGGTTTCAGCTTTTAACGGAATCATCATGCACCCCAATCTATTTCTCTAAGCAGTAATGGATAAAGAGTTGAGATATATTTTACTGCTCACAGCTTATATTAAAGATAGCACAATACAGTTTTATCTTTTATTGGACATTTACATTTCGTTTCATATCAACTTATCTGGTACCATAAAAAATCAACTCCTTCAAAAATATTTCAATCTCCCATGTCTTTAAATATTTGACTCCTGTAAAAATCCTAAAAAATTGGATAATTTGAGGACTTGTAGAGCAGTCTGATCTGGGTCTTCACTATTTACCTAGGTCTATCTGTACCAATACTTAGGATCATTACGGCAAATACTGGTATAAAGCGATTTAGTTTAAGACAAGGCCCTTTTTTGTCAGTGTTATAACATGGTTTAAAGAAAACACGCCTATATATTTTTGACCCCCTTGAACCCCATTTTCATATTGTAAAACTAGGTTTTTTAAGGGGTAAACCTTATGTTTATGTCCCCGGTAGCGATAGCGGGGACATATTGTTTTTGCCCTGTCTGTTTGTTGGTTTGTACGTGGACAACTTTAACGTTGGCCATAACTTTTGAACCGTTTGAGATAGAGCCTTCATATTTGGCCTGAAGGTTCCTTGTGACAAGACCTTCACATTCATGCAAAAAAATTTGACCTGTGACCTTTGACCTACTTAAAATAAAAAAATAACATTGGTCATAACTTTTGAACCACTTGAGATACAGCCTTCATATTTAACATGTATGTTCCTTGTGACAAAAGCTTTACATTCATGCAAAAAATTTTGACCTGTGACCTTGACCTTGACCTTCGACCGTTTGAGATAGAGCCTTCATATTTGGCCTGAAGGTTCCTTGTGACAAGACCTTCACATTCATGCAAAAAAATTTGACCTGTGACCTTGACCTTGACCTTTGACCTACTTAAAAGAAAAAAATAACATTGGTCATAACTTTTGAACTACTTGAGATACAGCCTTCATATTTAACATGTATGTTCCTTGTGACAAAAGCTTTACATTCATGCAAAAAATTTTGACCTGTGACTTTGACCTACTTAAAATAAAAAATAACATTTTGGTCATAACTTTTGAACCGTTTGAGATAGAGCCTTCATATTTTGCATGTAGCTTCCTTGTGACAAGACCTTTACATTCACACAAAAAATTGCACGACCCACAGAAAAAGCAACCGACTGAAGTCGTTTTTTTCTAAGAGTGCCCTAAAATCACCGTGTCATTCTGTCATTCTGTCAGTCTGTCAGTCTGTCATTCTGTCTGTCCGTCCGTAACCCGTTTGTGAAAATTGGTGATAGTGACATAACCGCTTGGAATATTTAAACAATTTTTGGCATACCGATAGATATCAATGAGATCTAACCAATGAACTTA
Source organism: Lucinisca nassula (assembly GCA_963580285.1). NCBI lineage: Eukaryota > Metazoa > Mollusca > Bivalvia > Lucinida > Lucinidae > Lucinisca > Lucinisca nassula. Next base: position 2,150,443 of record OY757022.1, read on the forward strand.
CGAAATATTACATTCCATTAGTATAGCCTCGCCGAGGCGAAAAATGTGAAAATTTTCGAACATTTTTGAACTGCTTCTCCGCGGAAACCGTTGGGCCGATTGAAGTCAAATTTCATATGGAGCCTCTATGGGATGGGGGAAACCAAAATTTGCTAATGGGGTCAAGGTCACATGACCAAAATGGCCGCCAAGCCATATATGGTTTGTCTGTCTGTCCGTCCGAAACCCGTAAGTGAAAATTGGCGATAGTGACTTAACCGCTTGGAATATTTAAACAACTTTTGGCATACTGATAGATATCAATGAGATCTAACCAATGAACTTGCGAAATATTACATTCCATATAGTATAGCCTCGCCGAGGCGAAAAATGTGAAAATTTTCGAACTGCTTCTCCTCGGAAACCGTTGGGCCGATTGAAGTCAAATTTCATATGGAGCCTCTATGGGATAGGGAAACCAAAATTTGCTCATGGGGTCCAGGTCACATGACCAAAATGGCCGCCAAGCCATATATGGTAAAAACCCTTCAAAAATAGTCTTCTCCAGAACCACTGGGCAGATTTCCACGAAACTTGATAAATAGCATCTGGGATGTAGGCCTATCATAAATTGCTAAAATGGTGACCCTGGGTTGACCTTGACCTTCTTTGGGTCCGTCCGTAACCCGTTTGTGAAAATTGGTGATAGTGACTTAACCGCTTGGAATATTTAAACAATTTTTGGCATACTGATAGATATCAATGAGAGCTAACCAATGAACTTACGAAATATTACATTCCATTTAGTATAGCCTGGCCGAGGCGAAAAATGTGAAAATTTTCGAACATTTTTTAACTGCTTCTCCTCGGAAACTGTTGGGCCGATTGAACTCAAATTTCATATGGAGCCTCTATGGGATGGGGGAAACCAAAATTTGCTCATGGGGTCAAGGTCACATGACCAAAATGGCCGCCAAGCCATATATGGTTTGTCTGTCTGTCCGTCCGTAACCCGTTTGTGAAAATTGGTGATAGTGACTTAACCGCTTGGAATATTTAAACAATTTTTGGCATACTGATAGATATCAATGAGATCTAACCAATGAACTTGCGAAATATTACATTCCATTTAGTATAGCTTCGCCGAGGCGAAAAATGTGAAAATTTTTGAACTGCTTCTCCTCGGAAACCGTTGGGCCGATTGAAATCAAATTTCATATGGAGCCTCTATGGGATGGGGGAAACCAAAAATTGCTCATGGGGTCCAGGACACATGACCAAAATGGCCGTCAAGCCATATATGGTCTGTCTATCTGTCCGTCCGTAACCCGTTTGTGAAAATTGGTGATAGTGACTTAACCGCTTGGAATATTTAAACAATTTTTGGCATACTGATAAATATCAATGAGATCTTATCAATGAACTTGCGAAATATTACATTCCATTTAGTACAGCCTCGCGGAGGTGAAAAATGTGAAAATTTTCGAACTGCTTCTCCTCGGAAATCGTTGGGCCGATTGAAGTCAAATTTCATATGGAGCCTCTACGGGATGGGGGAAACCAAAATTTCCTCATGGGGTCCAGGTCACATGACCAAAATGGCCGCCAAGCAATATTTGGTAAAAACCCTTCAAAAATAGTCTTCTCCAGAACCACTGTGCAGATTTCCACGAAACTTGATAAATAGCATCTGGAACGTAGGCCCATCAAAAATTGCTAAAATGGTGACCCTGGGTTGACCTTGACCTTCTTTGTGCCAAGGTCAAACTTTGACACATATGCTATTGTGTTGGATTTTATCCTGCAAACGATTCAGAATACAGTACTAAAGTATAAGATATATTTTTGCTGCTTACGATAAGGCGCATTTATTGGGGGAACCGTTTTATGTCCAGGTCACATGACCAAAATGGCCGCCATACCCATATATGGTAACACTCATAAAGCTAAAAGCATCCGGCGGGTCGTGCACTTCAGCTGAAGCACTGGTTTTGACCTTTGACCTACATGAAAGAAAAGTTAACATTGGTCATAACTTCTGAACCGTTTGATATACAGCCTTCATATTTAGCATGTATGTTCCTTGTGACAAAAGCTTTACATTCATGTCAAAAATTTTGACCTCTGACCTTGACCTTGACCTTTGACCTACTTAGAATAAAAAAATAACATTTTGGTCATAACTTTTGAATGGTTTGAGATAGAGCCTTCATATTTTGCATGTAGGTTCCTTGTGACAAGAGCTTTACATTCACACAAAAAATTTGACCTGTGACCTTGACCTTTGACCCACATAAAAGAAAAATTTAACAATGGTCATAACTTTTGAACCGTTTGAGATACAGCCTTGATATTTATCATGTAGGTTCCTTGTGACAAACGCTTTACATTCGTGCAAAAATTTTGACCTGTGACCTTGACCTTTGACCTACTTAAAAAATAAACATTTTTGGTCATAGCTTTCGAACCGTTTGGGATAGAGCTTTCATATTTAGCATGTAGGTTCCCTGTGATTAGACCTTTTCATACATGCAAAATGTTTTGACCATGACCTTGACCTTTGACCTACTTAAAAGAAAAAATAAAATTGTTCATAACTTTTGAACCGTTTAAGAATTTGGCATGTAGGTTCCTTGTGACAATAGCTTTACATTCATGCAATTTTTTTTTACCTGTGACCTTGACCTACTTTAAAGAAAAAATATTATTGGTCATAACTTTTGAACCGTTTAAGATAGAGCTTTCATATTTGGCATGTATGTTTCTTGTGTCAAGGGCTTCCCACACAAACAAAAATCTTGAACTATGAGCAACTTTGAATAAAAAATGACCATGCCCGGGGACATATTCGTGTTTCACAAACACATCTTGTTCTTATTTCTGCTCTAAAATGTAGATTGTGGGTATTCGTTAGAACAGCCTCATTGAGAGGGGTTCTATTGTGTACCCACAATCTATATTTTGAGATGAAATAAGAAGAATATCAAAATTTTTCATCCTAAAATTTTCATTTTTCGGCAATAAAGGTTACAATGTATTTGTATAGGCATGTTTTCATAATGGTATTTTCCTTTTTCTCCATTGTAAAGTGCTACTGAAAGGCCAGAGGGAACAGATTCTTTTCTCATGGAAAAAAATTCTATCCACTTTTGGTTTAGCAGCTAATTACCAAGTCAACTCCTTGTTTGAGTTGAGCTTTTACATCCCTGTCAACACTTTTTAGGTCACTTTGGAGATGTTGCAACTTCTACCCGACACTGAGATGAAATCACATCTCAAGCCCTACCGCCCGAAGAAACCGCTTCAGTTTAAGGTGCGGTCCAACTTGCACCACTTTTCCTGGGCAGGCTTAGACCTAAGTGCTTTATCAGTAAGGCTCACACGATTAATCGTATAATCGATTAATCGATCGATAAATTCCAGAAAAATGATTATCATTTCTGATTTGCTTGTAATCGATTACTTGACAGGTACAATTTACTAACCAAAGTTATGCTTAAAATAGCTAGGTGAGTGGCAAACAATGCAGACCCTGATGAGACGCCGCATTCTGCGGCGTCTCATCTGGGTCTACACTGTTTGCTCAGGCCTGTCTGTTCAAATATACATATAGTAAAGTACAACATATGGTAAGAGACATGCTCAGACAGGTAAAATTATGACAAAAAAACATAGCGAATACTAATCGATTATCGATCGCAATGACATGACTGATAATCGATTATCTTTTCAGCTCCGATTAGCCAGCCTTATTTATCAGTACTCAAGTTTTTGCTTGTTTCAGCTCTGGGTGGAAACACCATGAAGCCCAATCTATTTCTCTAAGTCCAGATGGGCAGTGGTGGGGGAGGTGGGCTCAACTCTTATGGTCACTGGAAAACTGGCGGAAAACTCTCCTTTTATTGCATTTGATTATGTCTTAAGGCAGTAATGTCATGAAAAAGATTGTCACCATACACACTGAAATATATTCTCTGATAAAATGCATGTTTACTACCACAACACAACCTCTTTTAACACTGTTCATGATAACATGGTCTTGCATTTTACAAGGCAGAAAGACAGATCCCAAAATATGTAAGTTATATAGAAAAATGACCATTCATGGTCATCTTTCTATATAATCTATAGATTTTTGGGATTCGTCTTGAAACCGTGTTATATCCCAAACTATGTTTTAACGAACATTTTTATAATGAGGTTGTGTAATTGCAGAAGGCTCATCATCCTACTGGCACCACTTTGCCTGGGCAGGCTTAGACCTTCAAAAACTCAAAAAAATGGTTGCACAGATTTCATAAAAAAATCACAAATGATGAAGTGGGATTGATACTTTGTTAAATGACACTGTATTTGTATTTTGAGTATAACACTTGTTTCAGCTATGCCATTTGCCTTCTGTACACGAGAGAAACACCCTTGGTGTCAATTTGCTGAATCAGCGGAAGATGGACCAACAACTAAACTAATGCAAGAGGTAAAAACATAGCACAGCATTATCATTACTGTATTTATCCTGTGGGTGGTTGAGTGAGGCGAAGGTATAATGTATCTTGCCTCTTGGGGTTAGATAACTGATATTGGCTTGCAATTTAGCGAGGCATTACGAAAACACGCCTAGAAGTCTCTGTGGTGCAGTGGTTAAGCTACTCGCCTTGTAAACCAGGGAACGCAGGATCGATCCCGGGCTTCTCCAGACTTTCGGATGAGTCTTTAAACCAAGGTTTTTGTTTGTTTGATTTGAGGTTTAACGTCCCCGTCAACACTGTAAAGGTCATTTTGGAGACTTTGCTTCCAATTTTGTGGGACTTTTACCCGACATTGAGATGAAATGACATCTCAAGCCCTGTCGCCCAATGAAACCAATAGGGTTTATTAGCATGGACGGTCCGCCTCACACCGCGGTTCCTGGACAGGCTTAGATCCTCTAAGCTGTTTACCAGTACTAGTGTGCGGGCCGGATTCAGCTCTGCGTGGAAGCATCATGCAGCCCATATATTTCTTCAAGCCCCTATGGGCGGGGGCTTCTTTAAACCAAGGTCCCGTCTCTGTATGACCTTAGCTGTTGGTGGGACGTAAAACTCAAACACTCACGAAAACACGCCTATACAAATACATTGTCACCTTTATCGCAGAAAAAGTGAAATTTTTAAGATGAAAAATTGTGATATTTTTTCTTATCTCTGCTCAAAATATGGATCGTGGGTACTTGTTAGAACCGCCTCCTCAAGGCGGTTCTAACGCGTACCCACAATCTATATTTTGGAGCAGAAATTAGAAAAATAAGGTTTACCCCTGTAAACCCCAGTTTTACAATATAAAAGTGGTGTTCAAGGGGGTCATAATTATATAGGCTTGTTTTCGTGATGCCTGCAGCAGGTAAGGATAAGGAGGAATGTTGTTATTTCTACAATTTCTATACATCTGAGCCCAGTTGTTCAAAGCATCGTTAGCTTAACGAGCTCGTTAGTGCTCATATTGTTAACTCTTCTAGGAAGTATAATATCGTAAATTTTGGTATTTTTGCTGAGAAAATGTGAGCAGCTCACATTTTTTCAGCAAAAATTTCAGCATATTTGCTATATTTAATGATCTAAGTTTTAACGATACGTTAACTAACGACGTCGTTAGTTTTGAACAACTGGCCCCTGATCATTTCCTCCTTCTACCATGTCCTTCACTGCTCTCTTCTACACTATCTCTTCTATCTCTTTTCTCCCTTCAAATCTCTTGGAGATGACACAAAATGGCCTGCAAGGGTTGTGATAAGGGCTGGCTATTCGGAGCTGAAAAGATAAGTGATTATCAGTCCCGTCATTGCGATCGATAATCGATTAGTAATCGCTATGGTTTTTGTCATAATTTTACCTGTCTGGCTTTCTTCTGAGCATGACTCTTACCATATGTTGCACTTTACCATATGTATATTTGAACAGACAGGCCTGAGCAAACAGTGTAGACCCAGATGAGACGCTGCAGAATGTGGCATCTCATCAGGGTCTGCACTGTTTGCCGCTCATCCAGCTATTTTAGGCATAACTCTGGGTAGTAAATTGTACCTATCAAGTAATCGATTAAAAGGAAATCAGAAATGATAATCATTTCTGTTGAATTTATCGATCGATTAATCGATTATACGATTAATCTTGTCACCCTTAGTTGTGATGTCGAACCCCAACAGAGGCAGTCAGTCTATGTATTTATCCTAAATATTTTGACACCTCAATCCCTTATCATATATGTTTTAAAATATGAACAAGTACAGTTAACTACATTTTGTTGTGTTTAGAAATAGCTGTCAAACAGTGTAGACACTGATGAGATGCCACTTTTTGCAGCATTTCATCAGGGTCTGCACTGTTTGCTCAGGCCTGTGTGTCTGAATACATTCAGTAAATATGGTATGTTAACATTGGTGTTCGGGGCTTGAAGAAATATATGGGCTGCATGATGCTTCCACGCAGAGCTGAATCCGGCCCGCACACTAGTACTTGTAAACCGCATAGAGGATCTAAGCCTGTCCAGGAACCGCGGTGCGAGGCTAATAAACCGTATTGGTTTCATTAGGCAACAGGAGTTGAGATGTCATTTCATCTCAATGTCGGGTAAAGGTCCCACATAATTGGAAGCAACGTCTCCAAAATGACCTTTACAGTGTTGACGGGGACTCTAAACCTCAAATCAAACAAACAAATACCCAGTTATTGAAAGACGCGTCAGCTTAACAAGGTCGTTAGTACAAAACATAGAGGATCTTACATGAGTGTGCATGTATTATTGAATTAATTAAACGAGTTGAGGAAAAGGGATAAAATGCGAGGCTTTGCCGCGCATTTTATTCCTTTTCCTCAACGAGTTTAATAAATTCAATAATACATGAGCACGAATGCAAGATTCTATTTGTCATATGACATTTAAAACGCATTATATATTCGATTGTTTACAAAAATATCAATATTCCGCCATTAGTAAATGCGACGTCGTACATGTAACGTTACGGGACGTATCTAGCTAATTTGCATATTTTATACATTCAGTAAATATGGTATTTTAACATTGGTGTTCAGAAAGGTTCTGCTCCACCTGTGTTCTGCTGAATAAATTAATTTAGCCATTTTCAGTATATCAGATTTCTTAATGTAATTTATTTCTACAAATTCACCATCTGAATGTCAAACGTTGTAGATACTGATCAGATGGCTTTTTCAGAAGCCATCTGATTTGGATCTTCACTGTAAAGATAGAACATATCCTGGTTCAGCAAGACATGGGTCAAGTCTGTCTGCTTGTGGTTTTTCCGCCCTTTGCACTGCACTTCCTCATAGTCTTGTGGAAGAGAAGCTTGTTGATTTAATTGAACGGACATTTCATAGGGGAGACTCCCTCTATCTTGCATGTAATGTGGGAGGTGTGTTTTTCACTTCTTTATCATATGACGTCGCGTCTGTGAATGTAATAACGCCATGTAATATTTTCGATAATCCACTAGTGGATTAAATATGCAAATTAGCTAGATACGTCCCGTAACGTTACATGTACGACGTCCTTAATGGCGTAGCGTTTACTAATGGCGGAATAGTGACATTTTTATCAAACAATTGTGAATGAAATGCATTTTAAATGTCATATGATAAATAGAATCCTGCTTTCGTGGTCATGTATTATTAAATTTATTAAACTCGTTGAAGAAAAAGGATAAAATGCTCGGCGAAGCCTCGCATTTTATCCCTTTTCCTCAACTCGTTTAATAAATTCAATAATTCATGAGCACTCATGTAAGATCCTCTATGAAGAGCATAAAAGCTGTGCTTTATGGTCATGTGGAAGGGTGTGTGAAGCTTGACAATATTTACCTAAGATTTGGTACTAAGTTATTTAGACAAGTTGTGGGTGTTCCGATGGGTGCCGGTTGCGCACCACTTGTGGCTGATCTGTTTTTGTTTTGTTATGAGAGAGACTTCATGATGTCCCTTTCTGCTGATAACCAGTCTGAAATCATTGAAGCTTTTGGCTCAGCTTCTAGATATTTGGATGATTTGTTGAATATTGATAATACCTTTTTCGCTGTTTGATCAGTCAAATTTGCACCCCCCCCCCCCCCCCCCCCCCCCCAGCTTCGGTTGGGTAGGGCAGATTCTTCTGATACTGAGACCCTGTTTTTGGATTTTCATCTATCTAGTGTACATGGGTTTGTTTCTTGTAAAATTTATGCTAAACGCGATGATTTTGATTTTGAGATTGTATGTGTGTGTGTGTGAATTCGGGTTTAACGTCGCTTTCAACAATTTTTCAGTCATATCACGACGGTGTCTGGTTGCGACAGGGAGCTCAATGCTCACTTTTATAGTGCTGCCTCACTGAAGTATCATGTCCCAGACACATTACATGATACCACACCCAGTCACATTATCCTGACACTGGGTCGACCAGTCCTAGCTCTACCCCGTAAATTTGAGTGCCAAGCGAGGAGCAGCTAGTACCATTTTTAACGACTTTGGTATGTTGCGGCCCGGGATCGAACCCGTGACCTCCCGTTCCCCGGAGGGGACACTCTACCAACTGAGCTATCGGGGCCAGTTTTGAGATTGTAAACTTTCCTTTTTTGGATGGTGGTGTTCCACATGCACGATCCTATGGCATTTGTGTTTCACAGTTGGTTCGATTTACCAGAGTGTGTAGTCATGTAGCTGACTTCAACACTCGTAATAAATTGTTGACGGCTGGGCTTCTTAATTGGGGTTGTCGGTGCCGTGGGCTGCGCAAAGCCTTTTCAAAATTTTATAGACGCCATTCTGATTTAGTTTCAGGATTCAATACTGGACTTAAATCTTTTCTGCAACAAGGTCTGTAGGAACCCGAATTTTATGGTGACTTGGTGTGTAAGTTTAGAAAAATTTATAACCGCAGTGACTTCGGCACCCGGTTTCGTGGGTGTTGTTCTTCGATGTAGAAGGATTAGGTGCAACATAAATGTTATACGACGGGCTGCATGCATGGTTGTGAACCCAGTCATGGTAGACGGCTTTGCTTCCCTCTTTGGTTGCGCGCAGGTGGGTAGGGCCTCAGGTTCTGTAGCGGTTCAAACGGAAAGGCTTATGTTGGTTGGTACCTGATGCCCTGTCTCTGGTTGGGCCCATTGGAGTCTAACTGTTGGTTTTCTTTTGCTCCAGCATTTCTGTTGTTTCTTGCTGTCGAGTCCTCGCTGTTGTTTCGTCTCTGTGGTTGTTTGGTTTTTGTGTTCACGGAGGTGTTGCGCTGATGGGTTAGGAGGCCTTCATGTGGACTGAACAAATTATTTGTCTTAATTGGGACGGAGGTAAGGGCGAGGATTGTGGCCACGTAAGGTCGGTTTGAGCCCCCCGGTGGAGTTTGTTTCCGCTGACCGTTCCAGTGTGGTTCTTCTGTGGCGGTTTATTTTTGTAATGTTTGTCTTTGGGTGTTTGTGTAGCTTATATAATTTTATTTTGGATAGCCTTTTGGCCAGTTTGTGGGAAAGTGACTGTCCTTTTGGCTTTCCGCTGTTGGTGTTTCCGTTGGGGCCTGTTGCTTCATGTTTGTGTTTCTTTCCCTTTGGTGTCTCTGATGGGAGCTGTGGGTTAATTGTATTGATTCCTGATCATGGTATCTGCTTCCATTTTCTATATGACAATTTAAATGCATTTGAAGTACATTTCATTGTTTACTGATTTTGTGACATAATGCATCAACCCTAGTGTCACCCTCTTATCTTTAAGTTCATTTCTCTAGAAGTGTAAGAGATGCATTAATGAAATGAGGTACAAACTTGCATCTAGGGATATTTGACTTTGACCTACATTTCATGGTTCACTGGCTTTGTGAAATGTCATATGAATTCTTTGTAGTGGTGACGTTTTTGTCAAGACATATAAGAACTTCATTGATAAAACTTGTTCTTGCACACCAGACAAGGAAATCCGTGATTTTACCCTGGGATAGAAATTTATGTTCTGACCCTGGTGTTCCGACCCAGGCAACTAACATAAATGCGCTTCAATTCTATTCAACTGCCGGAACTACTTCCGCACTACTTTTATTTTGTAACCAATATACATGTGCGAGCTGTCAAAACTAACCGGAGGTGTTGTGCAAGAAAAAGAATCCAATATGGGGTTCTGTTGTAGATGAGTGTTTCCAACCCTCGGGATGACTTCTTGTATTACACCACACCTCTTTATAACACTATTGTTTGGGTCCACAGTAAAAACTGTGTTAGTTAAACAACTGTGTTATATCCAAACAATAATGTATAGATTATAAAGAAAAATGACCATATATGGTCATTTTTCTTCATAATCTATGCATTTTTGGAATCCATCTTCTAAACGTGTTATATCTAAAATCGTGTTATAACAAACCATGCTATAATGAGGTTGTGGTGTACAAACTTGGATCTATGGATATACTTGTGAATACAGTCAAACCTGTCTTGAGAGACCACCTTTGGGAAGGACAAAAAGTGGTCTCTCAAGACAGGTGGTCTCTTAAGGCAGGGAGGATAAATCAATATGTTTTTTTGTCGCACCTGCTTTAGCAGGAAGACATAGGCGTGCAAGTTTCCGTCCGTCCGTCCGTCCGTCCGTTCGTTCGTCCGTCCGTCCGTCCGTCCGTCCGTCCGTCCGTCCGTCCGTCAACATTTTACACTGGATGTCTTGTCATCGCAACTCCTCCTACACTTTTAGACCGATCATTTGGAAACTTTGCATGTGCTTTCGCCATGGTCTGAGGATGCGCATGTGGTTTGGACTTAATCTTCGAATCAATTTTTGTCACTTTTTCCATATTGTGAACTTAGTCATTTTTAGGTATGCGATACGTACCTCTTGTCATCGCAACTCCTCTTGCAGTTTTATACCGATCATTTTGAAACTTTGCATGTGCTTTCACCATGGTATGAGGATGTGCATGTGGTTTCGACATAATTTTCAGAATATTTTTTTCCGCTTTTTGCACATTATGAACTTAGCCATTTTTAAGCTTCATTTGATATATGATGGGTACCTCTTGTCATCGCAACTCCTCCTACAGTTTCATACCGATTATTTTGAAACTTTGCGTGTGCTTTCGCTATGGTATGAGGATGCGCATGTGGTTTGGACTTTATCTTCGGATAAATTTTTGTCACTTTTTCCACATTGTGAACTTAGTCATTTTTAACCTTCGATTGATATATGATAGGTACCTCTTGTCATCGCAACTCCTCTTGCAGTTTTATACCGATCATTTTGAAAATTTGCGTGTGCTTTCGCTATGGTATGAGGATGCGCATGTGGTTTGGACTTTATCGTCGGATCATTTTTTTTTCACTTTTTCCACATTGTGAACTTAGTCATTTTTAACCTTCAATTGATATATGATAGGTACCTCTTGTCATCGCAACTCCTCTTGCAGTTTTATACCGATCATTTTGAAACTTTGCGTGTGCTTTTGCTATGGTATGAGGATGCGCATGTGGTTTGGACTTTATCGTCGGATCATTTTTTTTCACTTTTGTCACATTGTGAACATAGTCATTTTTAACCTTCAATTGATATATGATAGGTACCTCTTGTCATCGCAACTCCTCTTGCAGTTTTATACCGATCATTTTGAAAATTTGCGTGTGCTTTCGCCATGGTATGAGGTTGTGCATGTGATTTCGACGTAATTCTCAGAATATTTTTTTTTCACTTTTGCACATTGTGAACTTAGCCAATTTTAAGCTTTAGTTGATATACAATAGGTACCTCTTGTCATTGCAACTTCTCTTACAGTTTTATATTGATCATTTTAAAACTTTGTGTGTGTTTTTACCTATGGTATGAGGATGTGCATGTGGTTTTGACTTTATCTACGGATCAATTTTTATAACTTTTTCCACATTGTGAACTTAGTCTGTTTTTTACCTCACATATATAGGCTATGGATTCTTCTCAAAGCCCTATATTCATTTCTTCTGCCTTAAATAAACTTTTATTTTTTTGTGTGGGGCAGGTGGGGAGCAGGTGCGACATCAACTTCACCGAAGTTGAATTTCTGGTTTTTCTTTTTAGCTCACCAGAGCCAAAGGCTCCAGGGGAGCTTATAGTATAGGCATGGTCTGTCGTCCGTCGTCATCGTCTGTCTGTGTCTGCGTCTGTGTCGTCAACATTTTCAAACAACATCTCCTCTGAAACTACTTGGCCAATTGAAACCAAATTACATGTGGAGCCTCTATTGGAAGGGGGAACTAAAGTTTGTTCGTGAGGACTTGGTCACATGACAAATATGGCCACCATGCCCATATATGGAAAAAAAACTTTAAAAATCTTCTTCTCAAGAACCGAATAGCCGATGATCTTGAAACTTGGTATGCAGCATCGGGACTCGGGCCCTACCAAGTTTGTTCAAATGATGACCTTTGGTTGACCTTGACCTGTTTTACGTCAAGGTCAAATTTGGTCACTTAGACATTTGTATGAAAAAATGGCAAAACAGTGAATTTTTCTGATTGTATATTAGCTAGTGGCATCAGAAATGGTATTTGCAATCAGCTGAATGGAAGTTTTTCAGTTTCAGAGGTCAAGGTCATTTACCGACCTTTGTCCAGGACGGCTCAGATTCAGTATATTTATCTTCTTCTTGACTTAAATTACTTGGCCAATTGAAACCAAATTACATGTGGAGCCTCTATGGAATGGGGGAACAATTGTTTGTTCGTGAGGACTGGGTCACATGACCAATATTGCTGCCATGCCCATATATGGTAAAAACCTTTAAAAATCTTCTTCTCAGGAACCATATAGCCGATGATCTTGAAACTTGGTATGCAGTATTGGGGACTTGGGCCCTCCCAAGTTTGTTCAAATGATGACCTTTAGTTGACCTTGACCTGTTTTACGTCAAGGTCAAATTTGGTCACTTAGACATTTGTATGAAAAAATGGCAAAACAGTGAATTTTTCTGATTGTATATTAGCTAGTGGCATCAGAAATGGTATTTGCAATCAGCTGAATGGAAGTTTTTCAGTTTCAGAGGTCAAGGTCGTTCACCGACCTTTGTCCAGGACGGCTCAGATTCAGTATTTTTATCTTCTTCTTCACAAAAACTACTTGGCCAATTGAAACCAAATTACATGTGGAGCCTCTATGGAATGGGGGAACAAATGTTTGTTTGTGAGGACTGGGTCACATGACCAATATGGCCGCCATGCCCATATATGGTAAAAACCTTTAAAAATCTTCTTCTCAAGAACCGAATGGCCGATGATCTTGAAACTTGGTATGCAGTGATGACCTTTGATTGACCTTGACCTGTTTTACGTCAAGGTTAAATTTGGTCACTTAGACATTTGTATGGAAAAATGGCAAAATAGTGGATTTTTTTATGATTGTATATTAGCTAGTGGCATCAGAAATGGTATTTACAATCAGCTGAATGGCAGTTTATCAGTTCCAAAGGTCAAGGTCATTTACCGACCTTTGTCCAGGAAGGCTTAGATTCAGTATTTTTATCTTCTTCTTCACTTAAACTACTTGGCCAATTGAAACCAAATTACATGTTGAGCCTCTACAGAATGAGGGGACAAAAGTTTGTTCATGAGGATTGGGTCACATGACTAATATGGCCGCCATGCCCATATATTGTAAAAACCTTTAAAAACCTTCTTCTCAAGAACCGAATGGCCAATGATCTTGAAACTTGGTTTCCAGCATCAGGGACTCTGATCCTACCAAGTTTGTTCAAATGATGACCTTGTTTTATGTCAAGGTCAAATTTGGTCACTTAGACAGTAGTGGATATTTCTGATTGCCTGTGACATCAAAAATGATATTTGCAGTTAGCTGAATGGAAGTTTATTAATTCCAAAGGTCGAGGTCATTACTGACCTTTGTCTTGGATGGCTCAGATTCAGTATTTTTATCTTCTTCTCCAGTAAAAGAGCTGTGCTGATTGAAACCAAATTACATGAAAAGCCTCTATGGGGGTGAGGCAATTAAACATCATTCGTGGTATTGTTGTCACATGACCAAGATGGGCACCTTGCCTGTATATGGTATAAACCATATGACCTCTGCTGAGTATAGTGGCCCATGGGCCTTTTGTTTTTAAATCACACACTGCAATTTATGAGATCATTATTGAATTTATATATGCATTTTTCTACAGAAAAGTGTTGCTTCTTAAAGGTTATTGTAAGATGAATTAAAAAGAACAACAACAAAAAACTGGATATTAATTTAAATGTATAATAATGAGAAAACTATGAATTCAATAGATTTTGGGAAAAAAAAAGTGTTTTAAAATGAAACAATTAAAAATAGATTACACGAATATGTTCAAGTCGCAGTGGAAGTTTGCTGAGACGCCGATACAAGTCATGGTGGTAGTTTGCTAAGCCCCCGATACAAGTCGCAATGATAGTTTGCCGAGACAACCGTAATTCGTTCGGCGTTTTTTCGCGCCTATTCAAACGCTAAGTCACGTCACGCATTATGACCAAACAATCCCAATCAGTGCATGTATTGATTATAATTGGCAAACAGTTAACTTTAATCCCCTCACTTGTTATAATCAGTGTCATAATTTCGGTTTCCAAAGACAATATGAAGAGAGATAATTATTGGTTCTGGCGCACCGGTTGATCTTCCGGTGTCAAAGTAAACTTATTTGGTCGCCCACCGCAGGGAAATTTTACAATTTGGACAAGTTTTAAGTGGTCGTTGGTCGCGTTGGACAGATGGGCCCTCATGACAGGTAATTAAGCATTGAAAATCGCTCGGGAGGATTGCATGACGGTCGTTCAAGACAGGAAATCGTTTAAGACAGGTGGTCGCCCCAGCAGGTTCAACTGTAGTTAAAGTGACAAGTACTGTGAGATGTGTAAAACCAAATGTTACTCAATGAAAAGCTATGTTATATCATGACGTCGGGTTTACGACAGTATTTCCCAGAATATACTGCTGCAAATTTTTGACCTTATCCAATCAAACGTCATGTTGCATACGCAAGTGCATTAGAATTCCTCATTTAAATACAGCAGAAGTCCATTTGGAAATTAAGGGATGTCAGGTACAGTTTAGAAACTTGTTTAGACAAAGTTGAACTTTCTGCAAACAGTGAAGGCCCTAATCAGATGCCACTTTCAGAAGCGTCTGATCTGGGCCTTCCCTGTTTGCCAATGACCTGTTCTTGGGATTCCCCATATAATGTGGGTCATGGATGCAGTGCATTTCAACTAGCTAAGAAGTTTGAAATTGGCTAAAGCTAAACTGGAGTTTTGCTTGTGGAGTTTAGCGTGCTAAGAAGAATAAAATGGGCTAAAGTCTTAACCCTTATCTTGCTGTTCACGACAACCCCAATCTTTGCAAAAAGTGTAGATCCAGATCAGATGGCTTCTGAAGAAGCCATCTGATCAGGATCTACACTGTTTGGCATTCAGTTTATGAATTTGTTGCAATAAGTTACATCAAGTAATTTGATTGGTCGATAGACAGAAATGGGAGTGGCTTGAATGACTATTCAGCAAGATAAGGGTTAACCAAGGTTTTGCATGCGTATTTCAGTTAGCTAAGAAGTACAATATGGTGGTAGTTTCCTCTATACTGGAGAGAGATGACAATCATGGAGAGATCTTAGCAAATACAGCAGGTTTGTTACCAGGGCCCAGCCCAGTTGTTTAAAAGCTTACAAAATAGCAAATATACAATGTTTACCCTAAATATTCGGACATCACATCTACTGGCCATTTTTGTTCTAAGAAAAAAAACTTAGATATTTTAGACACACACTGTGTAGCAAATTGTACCTGTTCATTGTTACCCAATGTTGTGTTCATTTAAACAGGTACAATTTGTTACCCAATGTTGTGTTCATTTGAACAGGTACAATTTGTTACCCAATGCTGTGTTCATTTGAACGGGTACAGTTTGTTACCCAATTCTGTGTTCATTTGAACAGGTACAATTTGTTACCCAATGCTGTGTTCATTTGAACAGGTACAATTTGTTACCCAATGCTGTGTTCATTTGAACAGGTACAATTTGCTACCCAATGCTGTGTTCATTTGAACAGGTACAATTTGCTATCCAATGCCGGGTTCATTTGAACAGGTTCAATTTGCTACCCAATGTTGTGTTCATATGAAAGGTACAATTTGCTACCCAATGCTGCATTCATTTGAACAGGTACAATTTGCTACCCAATGTTGTGTTCATTTGAACAGGTACAATTTGCTACCCAATGTTGTGTTCATTTGAACAGGTACAATTTGCTACCTGATGTTGTGTTCATTTGAACAGGTACAATTTGCTACCCGATGTTGTGTTCATTTGAACAGGTACAATTTGCTACCCAATGTTGTGTTCATTTGAACAGGTACAATTTGCTACCCGATGTTGTGTTCATTTGAACAGGTACAATTTGCTACCCAATGTTGTGTCTAAAATATCTGGATTCATTTGGTTTCTCTGAAATATAAGGAGGAAAACTGTTTTGGTGTGATCTAGTTGTCATTTCAGCATTTGAATAAAAATGATAAGATATCATGAAAGATCAGCTTATGTAAAAATCAGTGAACCAGATAAGAGCCTTCACCAAGCCAAGCTTGTAGAAATAGATTGGGCTGTATGGTGCTTCTTCACGGAGCTGAAACCGACCAAACTTTGGAGTACTGGTAAACTGCTTAGAATATAAGAATCTTATATGGGTGTGAGGGGTGGATGGAAAAATCCGTCCCGAGGGTCACTGTCCGGCATCACTAGGCTTGCCGAGTGATGCCGGACAGTGATACCGAGGGACGGATTTTTCTATCCACCCCTCACACCCATATAGGATTCTTTTTCTTGCATACCTTCCATTTCTATTGCGAATTTTTAATGTTGTTGTAACTTCGGTTACCGACGTCCGCCATTTTGTGATGACACGACAGAAATGTTTAGTGATGTCACGCATGACGACGCACGCATGAGGTCGTATTCAACCAGTACATTTATCAAATATGCGGGAATATTCGATATTGGGTCGGAACACCAGGGTCAGAACATAAAGTTCTATCCCAGGGTAAAATCACGGATTTCCTTGTCTGGTGTGCAAGAATGTCTAAGCCTACCCAGAAAATTTATTGTGAGTCAGACCATCTCTAAAAACCTTGTGGTTTCTTTGGGTGGTAAGGTTTGAGATGTCATTTCATCTAAGTGTCGGGTAAAAGTCCCACAAAATCGAAAGCAACATCTCCAAAAGGACCTAGATAGTGTTGGCAGGGATTATAAGAATCTGATATGGGGTTCTGTTGTAGATGAGCGTTTCCAACCCGAGGGATGACCGTGCTGAGCGGAACCGAGGCTACGCCGAGGTTCCGCTCAGCACGGTCATCCCGAGGGTTGGAAACGCCCATCTACAACAGAACCCCATATTGGATTCTTTTTCTTGCACAACACCTCTGGTTAGTTTTGACAGCTCGCACATGTATATTGTTTACAAAATAAAAGTAGTGCGGAAGTAGTTCCGGCAGTTGAATAGAATTGAAGCGCATTTATGTTAGTTGCCTGGGTCGGAACACCAGGGTCAGAACATAAATTTCTATCCCAGGGTAAAAACACGGATTTGTTTGTCTGGTGTGCAAGAAATAAAACTCCAACACAAACAAAAAACAGATAAAAAGTGCTGGATCAGTGGACGTTCTGTGAACCAAAGCACATCACAAGTCAAGTCATTTTATCGGTTGTAAAGATCTTTCATATGGTACAGGAGGGGCCCCTACCAATTGGGCCTGGAAAATTAGGTTTGGTTGCATGGTGCCACACATTGCTGAAACTGACTGCGCACTAGTACTGGTAAAGGTCAAAGCCTGTCCAGGCAAAGTGATTGGAGCTTGACCGTTTCTGTATATAAACCATATTGGTTTGTTTGGGCTGCAGGGCTTGAGATATCATTTCATCTGAATGTAGGCTAAAAGTCCCACAAAATTGGAAGCAACATCTCCAAATTGACCTAAATGGTGTTGACTGGGATGTAAAACACCAACACAAACAAAAAACAGATAAAAAATGTTGGATCAGCAGATGCTTTGTGGACCAACAGGCATTGGATCCTTAGGAAAAGCACATCACAAATTTAGTCATTTGAAAGTTTGTAAGGATCTTTCATCTGGCCCGCCCATCAGGGCTTGAAGAAATAGATGGGCTACATGATGCTTCCACGCAGAGCTGAAACCGACCCGCACACAAGTACTGGTATACAGAGGATCTAAGCCTGCCCAGGCAAAGTGGTTTGAGTCGGACCGTCCATGCTTATAAACCCTATTGGTTTCATGGGTCATTGGGCAGCAGGACTTGAGATGTCATTTCATCTCAATGTCAGATAAAAGTCCCTCAAAATTGGAAGCAACGTCTCCAAAATGACCTCTACACTGTTGACGGGGATGTTAAACCTCAAATCAAACAACAAACAAAAGAATATATATAGATAGTGCCTTTTCTGAGGTAATTTGCTCTCTTCCCTCACAAATTACCCCAAAAAACGGCACTATCTATATATATAGACACATATATATTTTACCGCAGTATATACTGCGGTAATATATGCACTATTGGGGTTTTGAGTTAAATTCTGGTAAATCCCTCAGATCGTGTTTTAAACGGTAAATAACAAAACACCAAAAGTCTTGCGAATCTTTATATCCAGATTTGAAACCTTTATTACTGCCTTCAGATCAGGAAACTGATATTTTTCTAAGCCTGCAGAGGTTTTGTATAGAGGTGGTAGTAGCAGTCCATTCCAGTTTTAAGGCTCTCGAGGTTTATATGCAATAGTTGTGTTTTTGAAACATACTATCGACTTAGATAGAGCTAAATACAAACACCTGCCTAAATGTTTACAAACAATGATATCATGACACTGATAAAAATACTGTTTACAAACTCTTATCTGGTGAGAGTCAACGATAGTTTACGAGGTATAAAAGTGCAGACACACCCCTAATAACAAATTAAAAAACAAAAGTCAGTTGTCTTGTTGGAAAAATACATATTTTATTCTTAATTAAACACAATCATTTGAGGTCGTTTTCTTCTCATCCGAAATTTTACAGATTTGACTGATTTATCTGATATCGTCTTCTTGGAGTCTGTTTATCAAAAGTACATCACTCAATTTTTAATGAGCATAAATGCATTACATCTGTCAATTCAGCCTCTTCATTCTCAGCTGAAGCGCCCATCCATTCGTTTACTGTTTCTGGCACTTCTCTCTTGTCGAGGGAATCTCGATACAAGTAGTCGGGGTCTGTTGGAAATTTGGTTGTAGGAATTTCCAGAATGGTGCGATTTATAAACACTGGCTTGTCTTGTGCTTTAATTTCAATTGCCAATGAAAGTGCAGACTCCAAATCGCGTCCCTCTTCACTTTTAAGGTACTGCAGTAGTCTGCTTTTATGCTTCAAGATTTGAGTAAAAGAGAGCTCGCAACAAATAAGCCTAGGGTAGTTCGCAATAAGAGCAGCAAGAGTCATATATCGCAAAGCTGTCATGTAAGAAATGCCCAGCTCATTAGTTGTAATATTTTTCCAGTTTTGTCCTTCTGATTTACAAATCTTTGTTAATGATATATAAATCATACCTCGAGAAAACTGGGCGAGCAATGTAAGGCTTTTTAAACCAGTTTCTAATGTAACCACATTTTTATGTTCTGTCTTTAGCTGGGTATAAGTATATCCATCAAAGCTTGTTTTCAAATCAAATTCGATATTTATCCCATGGTTCATGCCTTTCAATTCCATTTCTTCTATTTGTTTTACTCTTCTTTCTATTTGCGGAATGATAGAGTTTCTAAATATTGTTTCATCATTAAGTTGTTTTGAGTTTTGCGCTTTCTTTTCTTTAGCACCCAAAGTATTTTCTAAGAGTTTCAGCCCTCTCTCAAAGTTTATCCGCTCACTTTCTGGTAGTTGTCTAATCGCAAGCGCGAGAGCATCTTCTGTAAATTTCGACAGTGCTTTCAGTTTATCCGCCATTGTATCCACCCACTAAAGATGTGAAATCAGCTGATAATCTGCGTCCTCAAGGCGCATAGTTAATCATTTCAAGCTTCCGAGGTAACAGGCCTGTTGTTTGTACTTTAAGATTATAAAGTTTTTACATGTCAAAAAGAAAAAGGCATGAAATGTTTTCGACATAACTATTCACACTGAGGGCCCAATTTTGGATCAATAACATGTGGACTGATTTTTGGCAAACAGTGCAGGCCCAGATCAGACGCCACAGAATACAGCATTTAGTACCGCAAACCCAAAAATGGGTAGTTGGCAAACAGTGCAGGTCAATATCAGATGCCTCAGAACGTGGTAAAGTTTTACCTTTATAGGTTTTTTCAGTCGCTGGCCCAATACCCGTATCATATCAAAGTCAATGTACCGTTTATCAGAGGAATTTCTAAACCCCATTCATAAAACTAAGTATTAAATATATAATAAGTAAATAAAATATTGATACGGTGACGTCGATCGATAGCTAAAAATCACATTATTTCTTACTGTCATTCCCTATTCAGAATATTTCAATAACTATTCAGTGGAAGCATTAATCAAATTATTGGATCAATACACATTATAGCAAGAAAAAATGTACCTTTCTCGAAACCACAAATAAGAGAAAGTGTACCTTCAGCCAGTCTGACTGCTACAGTAAGGCAGATTGAACGCATATGCATTTATGAATAGGGAAGACCCTGACCAGACCCTTACAGTCCGATCAGTCTTGTCAGAAAGGCTTGAAAGTCGTTATGGATATAATCAAAGTACAGAAAGGTCTGAAAATCGTAATCAAAGTACAGAAAGGTCTGAAAATCGTAATCAAAGTACAGAAAGGTCTGAAAATCGTAATCAAAGTACAAAAAGGTCTGAAAGTCGTAATCAAAGTACAGACAAATGCATATTTAGTTTATGTGAGAGTTATAAATAGGTGGGAGGGGGGTCATTTACTATTGTAATTTTATTGAATAAAATCAAGCATTTTCTATCTTTTTTTTCATTTCATTCTTTGCTTGAGCCTTGCCTTCCTCAATAAGTTTCTTTCTCTCACTTTCACTCAATCCTGTTTGTTTTGAATGTATATTGTCTTTAAGTTTATTATATTTGTCCAACTCATCCAACACAAGTTTAAATTCATTCTCAGATATCTGCCCATCAGTTAAAGCCTTAGAAATCAAATCCTTTATACTATTCAACTTACTATCAGCAATAGTTTTAATCTCATAATGTTTCTGTGCTTTTGAAGTCATTTTACGCCTAATTAGTTTAACACACACACCCAAACTCCCACACACAACAGCACCAATCTCTAAAGGCAACATAATTGGAACAGTTAATCCAACACCTGCCAAAATAACACTTGTTGATATCAAACCAGTATCAACTCCATCAGTAATATTTATTCCACGTTTGTATTTTTTGTATAATGCTTTTCTCACATCTCTCTCATTAATTAACGTCTTCTCTATCTCAGATATCTTCTGTAATCTATAATTTTGCCCATCTTCAATAGGCAACTCTGGATATAGCGGTGCATTAGGTTGTTTCATTTTTTTCTTGATAACATATATTTTTTTATTCAATAAATAATTCAATTATCATCGAAGCCACAGTATTAACACATGTAGCATTATTAGTCTGACAAACAAAAGCAATTGCATCACCAGCCTCAACCTTTAACGGTGTAGCAAAGTTATCGTGTTTTCTTAAAATATTATTCAATGATATATCATATCCTGCTTGTGGATTTCCATTAATTGCAATCGCCACAGACACATCGCCTTTTGTTCTTTTACTCGACAGTCCAACACCTATTATCTGGCCAGGAAAGTTCATCACATATCCAACACCTACTTCTCTACCACCATTTCCAAAGCCAAACACTTCATTCTTCTGTAAGGAACCTTTACTCTCCGCACAAATGCTTATCAATTTTCTGTCTGACATATTATCAACCTTATTATATAATAATCGATGATTGACATACATATCCCGAAATCTATCTTGAAGTCCTGTATGTCTATCATTCAATGTATTTATTTGTGTAAATGCTTGACTTCTCATATTAAATATTTCTTGTTTCAGCCCCAATGCATCTACGTGTTTTCTCTTAGCACCAAATATACTCATTTTTTTTTTATTATAATTATATAATTTCCAAAACGCAATTAATTGGTAGATGATTAATTACCTTGTTGTTATTTTCATCCCTGATTTCTAATTTCAATTCTGCTATAGCATCATTCACCAAACACTTATATTCTGGATGCTCAAATCTCACTGTTGTTATCTCTCCAAACTCTTTATTTTCCACTGGAACAACAGCCAACACAGTACTCGGCATACCATCTAAATAATTATTTGAAGTATTAATCTGTTCCAAATGAACATACAATGATTTATAAACAGCAAAATCTACAGCTCTCTCACCATAATGAGTTTCATTAACAGCAAACTTTCGCTTATTTCCAAACCCCAACATTTGTTTTAAGCCCTTGCTTATCTTCAATTCATCCGGTGTAATTAAAGAAGCAATTCCATTTGTTTCATTTACAGATAATGTAATATTATTACTTTGAAATAAATCTGCTATTTGTTGGAAACTATAATAACCATCTATAATCTTATGAGGTCTCTCTTTAGTCTTCTGCAAATATTCATCAACAACATTATACCATCCAACACCATATGTTATAGATTTCAAACCAATACGTTTATTCCCATCTCTGTTATCAATGTATTGTTGCAAGTTTATTGTCTTGTCAATATTCGAAATTGTATGATACATTTTTATTTTTTATATATAATCAATAATAAAAATGATACCTAAAGAATTCAAGTACAATCCCAATGCATCATATAACCCCAATACTAAATATTCCAAAAAGAATATTGAACTTATAAAACAAACGATTTATGTTAACAAAGACGACCATTTTCCAGTAACGTTTCCCGACTTATTTCAAAACTATCAAAATCCAACATTACACACCAATGAACCGTGGAATGCATGGCTTCATTCATCATTTGACTGGTGGCAATGTCAATTAAATTTTGCTGTCTGGTGTGCCACTGCAGGATGTGGAGTAAGTTATCAAGACCATTTGCAAAACACTTCAGGACTAACTAAAACAGTATATACATTTCATGTTTATTATTGTATTGCTCGTATTTTGAAAGAACTTCAAACACCTTTACCAACAGATGCATCATTTTGTTATTACAAAAACCCATACGACAACCTATCAAAAGTTATGCAATGAATTCAATGTTTCACCTAATACAGATTGGCGTCAAAAATTAGAAAGTAGTTCTAAATGCAGTGGTCTAGGGAGTTACACACAATATTTTAAACCAAGTGGAAAATATAGACAAGATCATAGAAGTGATGGACCATTCTTTAATCCAAATGATAAAATAGAACATACAGTAGATATAAGTGACGCCTGGACAATGTTTATATTAGACAAATCAGAAGGATTAACAAAAACAGGTATTGAACGAATTAACGAAAGTATTAGAATGTTTGTATGGGCACTATTAGCAGCACAATCTCAAACACGTGTAGAAATTCTAAAAATAGGCACAGGATTTGATGCTCAGAAACAATTTCTTGCTAACATTGAAGATGCTATTAATAGTCCAGTTGATTTACCAAGTCAAATACAAAGATATCAAAACACACTCAAATATGCAAGAAGTAAAGTAGATTTTGTTTATGGTATTGGATTATATATGTCTCCCAGTGATATGGTTTTACAAGTTGGTACTATCGCTGGATATAATAATAAAATTGTAATTGCAACAGGAAATCAAACACTTGGTTTCAATAGTGATGTAAATGTTAAACCTGTTGCATCTGCTACACAACCTGCAACTATACAAGGCACACAAACAAAGAAATCTCTACCAGATTATCATCAACAAGCAGTTGATTATGTAAAGAAACACAATCTGTCAAAAAGTTGGGTTGATGGTGCTGGTACCTCCGATGCTAGAATAGCAGATTGGTTTAATCATCACAAACTTGCTAACCAATCTACTACAAAGAAATCTCTACCACAATCTCATCAATCTCTACCAGAAAAAAAAGAAGCCATACAACATGAAGACAACAAAACAGCATTAATAGTAGGAAGTATAGTAATTGGACTATTAATTATGTATGAAATTTATTAAGTTCTTTTTTTTCTTATAAACTCTCTCGCAGATGCATATAACAATCCAGCAACCAATACAACTAATGCCCATAAATGTTCTCCAAACCAACCAACAACTTTACCCGCAGAAGACAACAACCAAGACACAATAGAACCAATAACACCTGGTAATGCAGTAGCTACTTTTCCTGCAAGGGTAGAAAGTAATTTACCAAGATTTGATAATTGTTTCTTAACCCAATCTTTAACACCACCTTTTGGTGGAGAAGGAGGGGTTGAAGTAGTACCACCACCAGTAGGAATAACAGCCTCAACAATAACTCCAATAATCATTCCAAAAGCGGTTAAAATACTAACAATTGTAATGCCTTGTTCTCTGAATAATGTTCTAATTCTTTCACCCAATGTAGTGTCTTCTTTTAATACTTTGTTTATAGTCTCTTTGATTCTATTTACCTGACTACGTAGTTTATCTTTATTAACATTAATAACTTCCAATCTTGCACTTCTCTCACTTTCTAACTCTTTGATTCGACTACTTATCCTTTCTATTTGAAATTCATCATTGTCTGCTTTGGCTTGTTCTAATTTTGTATTTTCTTTTGCTAAGTCTTTATTTGTTTCATTCAGTTTTGCCAATTCATTTGCTATCTCTTCTTTGACTGTTGTCATTGCATTTGCTATTCCATCAATCTCTCTTTTTGTCCAATCTGTTTGTGTTTCTTGTTCATTAGTAAATGATGTCTCCAATGTTTTCACAGCAGTTTCTACATCAACTGTTGTATTTAATAGTTCTTGAGTTTGTTCTTGTGATGATATATCTTGTAAAGGTATTTCTTCTTCTGTTTGTGTTATTTGAGTTCTCGTTTGAAGTAATTGTGCGAATGCTGTTCTACCTTCTTTAAGTCTTGTAGCAGATGGTTTAAAATCATCTACACCTAATACATTCCTAACAAAATCAACACCATATTTCCTTTGCAAAGTATTAAATGATAAAAATGTTGCTATTTCATCAGGGTTGTTAGATTTATACCATGTTAATGCAACATCATCACCAGCTTCATCTTTAGTATATAACATTGGTCTTCCAAACTTATCCTTCTTGAGAGACAAACCTTTGACTTTGCGTGTAGGTTCTTCATTCCTTTCGTAAAATCTATCTATCATTTGTTTACCTATGCTATTACGCAGAGTTTTCCAATCATCACCGGTTAAATCATTCAAACCAGCAAACTGACTATTTAATGTTCTCTGAAACTGCTCTTCATCTGTAAAAGATGTTTCTGCTTCTTCATCATAATCCTCCCTGTCATACTCAGGATTTTCAAATTCAGCCATTATTTATTTATTATTTAAAAATATTTTTTATCTTTTAATAAAAACATGTTAGCTTACGGAGATAAACTAAACCCTTACAGAAAATTAAGAGAACCACGAGGTGTGAGAGGTATCCGTCAAAGTGTAGTAATAACAAATAACCCTTCAACTATTGACCAAAATCAACAATTATTAGTGAGATTTCCTAATCTAAGTAGTAATGATGTTATTGTTCCCGGAACAGTCAGATTAGCATTTGAAATTGAACTAACCTCTAAAGATGCAAATGCAACTATATTTCAAAACATAGGAAGAGCAATAATTAAGAAAACAACAATTAGAATAAGTGGAAATGAAGTTATGTCCATTGACGATAGTGACATCTATCATTGTTATATTGATTTATGGAAGACTATTACAGAACGTGTAAATATGGTATATCAAGGCGTTGGCAAAGAGAACATGTTGAGACATAGAGTGGGTGCAGGAAACGCAACAGCAGATAAAGAAGATCAAGCCATCGCAAAAGCATATGGAAACAGGTTTTGCATCCCACTTGATTTTGAATTATTGGAAACCCATATGCCATTTTATCAAGCAGGATTAGGAGATAGACTTGAATATGAACTTACATTCAATGATTATAATAAAGTAATTAAATCAGGCGATGCAACTTCAACTTATACAATCAAAAATATTTGTTTGGAATTTGATATTGTTTCTGATACTGAATTAGCAAGACAAATAAGACAGCAAGTTGATGGTAAAATGGTTATTTTGTATGACAGAATACTAAGACACAGAAAAATAACTAAAAACAAATCTGATACACTATGGAATATCAATCTAAATGTTCCTGCAAGAAGTATGAAAGGAATTCTTATGCTATTCGAAGATCCTGAAAGGGCCAGCACAGAAGAATATTATAATCCAGAAATTACAAAAGTGGAAATGACAATAGAAGGGATTCCGAATCAATTGTATAGTCAAGGAATGAAGTCCCACCAACACTGGGACGAAATAAATAAATTCTTTGCTTTGAATTCAAAAAGAAACAAAGAAACAAGTATGGTCGTTAAAGATTTATATTTTACTGATACAACAATAGAAAAATATCTAACGAACAGGTATGCTTTATGGTTGGATTTACGTTCAACTGATGATAATACACTTCATGGTTCTGGAAGAAGAATTGAAAATGCATCAGAAGGTATTACAATACAAATAACGAAAGAAGCAGGAGCAGATGAACCAATCAATCTTTATTTGTTTGTTATACAAGATGCACAAATCAACTTTGAAGATGGTAGATTTAAAGAAGTCAGTTATTAATATTTTTTTTTTTTTTTACAAATAAAAATGGAACTACCAAAATATCCTCATTGTGCTATTATATGTGGTCAAACTGGATGCGGGAAAACAGAGTTTGTCCTTGACCTTTTGGAAGAGGAATATCGTCAAGTATTTAAACATATTGTTATACTTTGCCCAACCATTCAATGGAACAAGGCTTATAAAAATCGTGAGTGGATTGGTGATGTCAGGAAACCTAAAACAAAAAATATAACAATTGTTAATCCTATTGTTAATGGAGAAGAAAAACTACAAGAACTACTAAGAATGTTCTTTAATAAATATGCTGGTCATTCTACTCTCTACATTATTGATGATTGCAGTGCAACGAAAGAACTAACAAAGAAAAAAGATATGTTATCAGAATTAGCATTTTCTGGTAGGCATGCAGAACAATCAGTGTGGGTTATTTCGCAGAGATATAATTCTGTGTTAAAAGATTTAAGAGAACAAACAAAATGGCTATGCATGTTCTACACAAAAGATAGAGATAGTTTTGAAAATTGTTTAAGAGAGAATGATGTTATTCCTACTTTGGAAGAACGACAGAGAATAAAAGAAGAACTGAAAAAAAAGAAGCATCGTAAGTTAATTTTGAAGACTGACCAGCCTACTGGTTATTGGTTGGTTGATTGATTATTTTTTTTTTAGCAATGATTAAGTAATGTTTATGCAATGCTATTGCAAATCTTAAGTAATGCTATAGCAAATCTTAAGTAATGTTTTAAGTAAAATAGCAATACTAAAAAACAATGCTGTTAGAAATATTATCAATCACTGCAATCTTATCAATAATCATAACAAACACTGCAATCTTATTAATAGTCGGATATGCGATGTTTTATTTTTTAAAAATAAAAAATAAATTACATAAAATAAAAATGAATGCTGAAGAATTATTACAAGACATTGAATGTGAAAGCACTTATGTAGAAAATAATGAACAAGAAACAAAACGTGAGCGATTATCAGCCATTGTTGCTGGTGGTGGTAGTAAGCAGTATCTTGGTAAAGACTTACAACTATCAGACATTGATACAATGACAGCAGAACAAATAAACAAACTTTACTGCAGATATGAAGCAAGATTGGGAGCAAATATGACTAAGACATTGGGTAATTCTTTCATTAGCTTATACGTGATGGGTGTATCAAAGTATTTCAATGTTGTTAATCCACCTAAACTGATACAAGACTTAGAGGAAGACCCTTTTATCAATCACGCTTTGACAAGTTCATGTTGTGAATTGTACTATAGATATGGAATGTATCTTGCTCCATTAACTGCAATGCTAACAACAGCAAGACATATTGATTTTAATAAAAAAGAAAATATTTCCTTAGAAAAAGATGAGCGAAGTTAATGAAACTGTTAAAACAAAAGACCCAAGACGAGTATCTGCTGGTAAGAAAGGTGCAGAAGCAAGAAAAAGAAATGCAGAATTAAGAAGAAAGGAGGCTGAAACTATAAAGAAAGAAAACATGGAATTAAAATCTATAACAAGAGATGATGATGATGTGCAAACAAACAATTCACAGAATATAAATATATACAAAAATTATATACCATTATGTATAACAATTGGAGTTGTTGGAATAGGATTGTATATGTACAAGTCTAAACAAGTTGTACCACAACAACCTATGATGCAACAACCTGCACCTATTATACAACAAAAAGAAATTGACCCATTTGAATTTAATTAATTTAAAAAAATAATATTCTCATTAAAAAAAATGACAACCTCAATAGACGGAAAACAAATTGCAAACATGTTATATCATGCCGGAGTGGAAACTGTATTAACTGTTGGATATTCAGAATTAGGAAGAAAACTATTGAAAAGACCAGCACCAAAAGTAGATTTTAATATGACAGATATTGGTATGTTGTCCATTGATATATTACTTGCAATGGCAACAAAGGATATGCTTGTTAAGCAAGGTATTATTCCTGCGGATATTATGAAGTAATTTTAATATTTTTTTTTCCATTATATAAAAATGGCAAGTGCAGTAGCATTAATGGTTGGAGGAGCAATTACAAACGCCTTAGCCTTTTCAGGTAGTAATTATTTATTTTCACATATGGGTAGTAATAGTGATAAAGAGAGAAAAAGACATGATA
Organism: Lucinisca nassula; assembly: GCA_963580285.1. NCBI lineage: Eukaryota > Metazoa > Mollusca > Bivalvia > Lucinida > Lucinidae > Lucinisca > Lucinisca nassula. Next base: position 2,179,382 of record OY757022.1, read on the forward strand.
AGGCGATGGAACAATTAGAATCAGCAACAACTGCGTGGAATGAGAAGAGAACAGAAAGATTGGATTTTATTAATGAGCAACTGAAGAAGGAACATCATGCTGTGGATGAGTTCAGTGATGCTGACACTGCTATGAAACAATATTATTATATTACAGGAAAACAATTGCCAGATAATTTATCCACACCATTACCACCAAAACCTACATTGAGTGATTTTTACACTCCATCAGAAGACCAGAAAAATAGAGAGATTGCATTTGTTGTTGGTGGTATGGCATTGACAGGATTTGTTGCTTGGAAGTTGATGTAGGTAAAAAAAAAATTATTTTTTGACATAATCTTTCTTTGGAAAAACTAAATCATAAGCATGATATTTATTTTTTTTATTATTCTTACATGGTTTCAAACCAAGTGGTCTTACATAAAATGGTGGTTCTTTACCTTCTATCTTCTTTGTGAGATGTGCAGGACTCCATACTTCACCATTGTCTTTGAGAGTTAAAATTACACTCACACCATTGTCTGTGTTAATTTCTCTGTAGTCGGTGATTGTATAAATGTTGTTGATTTCTAAATCAGTCCATTTCTTTGTGTCAAATTGACTTTGTTCCTTTAACAGCTCTTCAAACTCTTCTTTTGTAGGTGTATAGTCATCATCAAGCAATTGTGCTATATTTTGCGTTTGTGCATTCTTTGACATCTTTTTATATATAAATATTTTTTCTTAAATAAAAATAAATGGAGAAGATATACTATAGTCCAAAAGGTTTCTGGAAAGGACACTCAGCAGTTGGTAAGTTAGCAAAAGAAGCAAAGGTTAGTCAGAAACAAGCATTAGAGTTCTTAAAGAAACAAGCAATTTGGCAAATATATTTACCTGCACCTAAGAGAATAATAAGACCAAAATTTGATGTGTCTGCAGAGAATGAAGTTCATCAGGCTGATTTATTGTTTTTACCTCATGACACTATTGGTAGAAAAACATACAAGTATGCATTAACAGTGGTTGATATTGGAACAAGATATAAAGAAGCTGAACCTTTGACGTCGAAAGATAGTAAAGAAGTTGCAAATGCTTTTGAGAAGATTTATAAAAGACATTTGAAGTATCCTAAACTATTGCAAGTTGACCCTGGTAGAGAATTTATGAGTTCCGTTTCAACTTTGATGGAAAAGCATAATACCAAAATAAGAAGAGGTAGAAAAGAGATACATAGAGACCAAGGAATAGTAGAAAGATTTAATAGAACCTTAGCAGAAAGATTGTTTGGTTATCAGTATGCTAAAGAGATTGATACTAAAAAAAGAAACAGAGAATGGGTTAAGAGATTACCTGATGTTATTAAAGCATTAAATAAGGAGACGAAAAAACCTCCTCCAATTATAACAAGAAAAGTTGATGCTGAAATTTGTCCTTATGTAAATGTTAGATATTTGTATCAACCTGGAGAATTAGAAGGTGGTGGAAAGAGAAGGGCTACTGACCCAGTATGGTCTGTTGATATTCATAAGATTGACTATCATATTATAACGCAGGGAATAAGAGTTTATTATTTGAAATCTCCTGCACCTAAGAGAGGGTTTGTCAAAGAGGAATTACTTATTGTTCCGGCTGATACCCATACGCGTATGTCGTAATGCCATCGTCAGTTATGTATCTTTTTGTGTCTAAAGGAGAAAGTGTAGTCTTATTTACTTTTAATCCATATATGTTGTGATGCACTGAGCGTAGCATGTTCATTGAGTGTGTGTATTTCTTTTTGTTGAATAATGCATCTCTGTAGTTTTCAAAATTGATTTGTTTTTTGATTACATATTTTTTTGTTCCTTTCGCTTTTTTGATGACTTGTTCATCTGCTCTTAATACTGAATATAATTTAGGACGAAGACCAATATATTCTGATATTGGAACACCAGCACATTCATCCTTCATCTTACCTATGACCTTCTTGTTTGTTTCATCGTATAGTGGATGTTCTTTTGGATAATCAGAGAAATCGTATTCATCTTTCATTTCAGACATATCTTTGTAAGCATCTTTGGTTTTGATATCTACTAATAAACTGTCTGTGTCGGTGTACAACAAGGTGCAGTTATTACCATACTTCTTTTTCAATGTATTATAATACCAATCATACATAAGATGTTTTGATAAATCTAAAACACAGAAGCCAACATATATTGGTTTATTGAGAGTTAATCTTGTTTTATTCACTTGAATTGCAGATAACTCATTAGAGAACTTTATTCTACGATTGAAGTTTGGTTTGGCTATTATCTTGCGGATTTTTTCATTTTCACTGCCATCTGTTTTGACTAATTTAATATCAACTCTTTTACGTATGTTTTCCATTGTTTTGCCAAATACTGAGTTGTTCATAAGTTTAAAGAAATCTTTTTCAAATGTAGTCTCTGCTTTTTTACGTAATTCTGTATTCAGACGTATGTAAGGTTCCATCCAAGGTTTCTCATCAAATTCTAATATTCTGTGTATTTTTGTTATTTTCATACCAAGTTGTTTGTATAGTCTTAAGTTTTTGTAATGTACTACATATTTCTTCTTATCCATTAGATTGGGGACAAGTTTTTCTGTTTTTAAGATACTATTTTCAATTAGTTCATTTTGATAGTCGGATAACCATTCTGTTTTAATTGCTAATTTTTCAGGTGCAAGTGGATAGTCGTTATGTAGTTTATGTAAATGTTTTGGATATTCTAAATCTACTTCATATATTCTTCCTCTACCTTTTTGTAATTTTGGAAGTTTTCCATCTATTAAATCTTTATTAGTTATCCATTTGAAACCACCATATGGAAGTGCTTGACTCATTGAATGACCATATAAATTATTTGCATCTAAATACATTATGTAATTGTCTTCTTTATCTGGATTATAATCTGCTACATATTTATTGTTTGCTTTTGCGTGTCTTTTAGAAACCATACTTATTCCACCTCTCATTCCTTTTTCAATGAAAAGATGTATATCCAAATCTGATAAAAGTTGTAATTCTATTTTTGTGTATTTTAGAAGAGCATCCCAAGATAGACCAGGTGCAGTGTAGTAATGTAGAGGGTCAAGTTTATAGTTATTCATACAGGTTTCTCTAAACTTTTGAAAAACATCTGCAAGTAAGAGAACATCTGTTTTGAGGTATAAGTCGTGATAATCACCAAGTGTTTTACAGTTAAATTGTTTCCATACTTTTTGAGCGTGTTCATAGTCTTTTTGTTTGATACTTTCATCTGTAAGACTGCTGTAGAATTTGTCTATGGGTGGTAGTTGTGTTTCATCAAATCTATCAAAACTGTCATTATATTCATACGGATATACACCTTTACGCAAAAGTAAATCAGTCTTATCACCAAATTGAGATTTAGTTATTTTAAAATCAGATTTATCTGTTGCGTCTACCAACTTTTCAAGAGAGGAAGCCATAAATTGAAAACTGTCTAAAAATTTAAGTTGTCCAATACTGAATGAGATGAATTTCTCTGAATTATTTGCAATACAAGTAATGTTTCCACTTGCTTTGTGTATTTTCTGCATTATTAGATGGCTATCATAACCTTTTAAGTTGTGGAAGACAACTGGAATTTTTGTTTTATTTGGTTTGATTGCAAGTTTTAGATTACAAGATTTGTGTGCTGGTCCTCTATATTCTCCTGTGAAATGACAGTGGTCTTTTACTTTTGGATTCTTTTCATCATCAATTTCTTTTTCACATATCCAGCAATGAGTAGCCTCTTCATAATCTTGTATGTTCTGTTCTGTCATTATTATTTTTTTAGGATGTTTGAAAACGTTGTTAATGTTTTCTACTTCACATTCTAAATGATTTAGAAAAACCTCTGCAACATCTTCACCTCTGTATATTACTGGTTTGTCTGCTTTACCATCATATCTAACAACTTGATATCCAAATCCACACGCTTCGTGTTCGCTTGTTATTTCTGATTTGTCTCCTTTTTGTTGTGATTTGGGTTTGATTATGCTTTCAAAGTCGGCATAGATTACAAATGGAACGGGCATTTGATTTTGATGGTTTTTAAACTTGATATGACCTTTTGATGGCATTTCTATTCGCATTGGAGATTTATTTATGCCTTCACAGTCTTCTTTGTGTTTGATTAGTAGGTCTTCTCTTGAAAAACCGTGAAGACATCTTTCACAAAAGTAAGTAGCACCGTGTTTGTTATTCTGATTACGAAGTAATCTATTTAGGCTTTTAATCCAACAGTAGTGATATTTTGTTTCCTTTTGTGGTTTTTCATCTAGATAATCATCAGGATTATAATTTTCATCTATTTCTCCTTCTTCATTATCATCAATTTCCTCTTTTGCATCTTCTGTTATCAAAAGCAGGTTAATTCTTTCTTTATCATTTGATTGATTTGAAATATGATATGGAAATACAGTAAGTTTCTCTGTCTTTTTTGTGATTGTATATCCATAAACATTGATTGCTATATTATTTTGTTTCTCAACTTTTGGTATTTGTGAGATTGGTGTGGGAAAGTCAATTCCTTCCATATTTAATGTGCCTAAATATTTACGATAACTTGATAACTTACTTGGATTGTTTTTGTTTGGGTATTTAGAAGCAAGTATATGCCATTCTAAACATCTATCATCATCATTTGGTAAATTAATTATTGCTTTTTTATTTGCTATGACACTTGGAAGAGAAATATACGAAGAACCTTTGAGTGGTTCATATTTTGCTATGTTAAGATAAAGTTTGATACAATGGTCAATTTCTAAACCTGTTGCGGTATTTGTGAATTTTTCAATCCATGTTTGTAAATAAGACGTTTGTTTATCATAATATTCATCTAAATTATTTCCATCAAGAACTGCACATTGTTCTCCGTGTGATGCAGCGATAACTTCTTTTCTTTCACCATCAAGTTCATCTTTAAAAAACTTTATAGATAACCCAATTGAAAATTTAATACCATTGTATTCTTTAATGTTTTCATTAATTTTATCTATAGTGACAGATTTTTTATCATTAAACAAAATATTTGGGTCTTTATATTTATGAGCATCTATTTCATACGCTTTGAAGTAATTACATAATGGTTTATCAACTAATTTTATATCATCATTTATTACTTCTGCATTGACGGCTTGTTTTCTTTTCTTTTTATTTCTACGTCTTTTACGCAGATTATCTAATGCAGAAGTTTGTTGTGGTGCATCACTCTTCTGTTTCTCAATATCTAAGGATTTAAGACCCTTGTCTAAAGCCTCATCACTAATTCTTCCTTCACTATGCAATTGTATTAGTCTCTCTGCAGAACTCATTTTTTTGTTTTCTTTTAAACTATAAATTTTTTTTTTTAAATTTAATAATAAAAATGGATATAGAAAAAGCAAAGATGCAAAATATATGTGCTATGTTGCCGTTAGGTTCAAATAAACCATGTAAAAACAAACCAGTAAAGCATTCTATATACTGCAAGGCTCATAATTTTATTATAAAACATAACAAAAGTAAAGTAGTGAAATGTTTGCAATGTGGTAAAGGTACTACAGCAAAATATCAAATCTGTGATAAGTGTGGTGGAAAGAATTTTAGAGAAAAACAGAGATATTTTAACTCTATAAAACCTTTTAAGCAGGAAATTGCAAGATTGAGTATGATAGAGTGTTGAGGATGATTATTTTTTTATGCTCAAGTCGGCGATATATGTATAGACAAATATATCACCGATTGTTTCAACAAATAGTGATAACATACTGTGAATAGGATAGAGTGTTAGTTCTGCGGTGCAGAATATATGTGGTATGACGTGTTAGTTGTTGTTCTGCGGTATTACCGCAGTATATACTGCGGTAAAATATATATGTGTCTATATATATAGATAGTGCCGTTTTTTGGGGTAATTTGTGAGGGAAGAGAGCAAATTACCTCAGAAAAGGCACTATCTATATATATAAAGATCTTTCATAAAGTACAGGAAGGAAAACCTCCTGTGGCATAGTCCAACAGTGAAATTCCACTCCTAAGACCAGCTAAAATTAAGACTTATTCTTCTTTAAAAACCTTACTTGATAAGTTTTAGTTATTCTTTCTTTGTGTTTTCTACACCAAGATAATCCTCCTCCCTGTGAGAGACCACCTTTGGGACTGTTCAAAAGTGGTCTCATAGACCACTTTTGAACAGTCCCAAAGGTGCTCTTAATATGGGAACTTCAGTTTATCTGGCTGACAGCCAGTCACTGGTTCATCCCCTCCTCCCCCCCCCCCCCCCCCCCACCAATCCCCATATCCAGCGAAATTCTTTTGTGAAGATAGATCATGAAATATTTTCTAAAGCCATCCTCTTTCTTCCACTTATTCAAGAAGGGCAGTTGTTAGATACTGGCCAAAGAATGTGGACTGTACTGGGTAGCTGTTAATATGGTCTTAAGTCAGCCAAAGAAAGTGTGGTTAGGTCTCTACATGACCTTCATGGTATTGAACATCCTGTTAAGTCCAAAACAAAGGCATCATATCAAGTAAAAAAGTTAAATACTTTGGATAATAAAACATCAAGGTTCTCTGAATACTGTTCAGTTGAGTATTGTTTGTCTGGAGTTTAATGGCCCAGTCAACACTATTAAGGTCATTTTTGGGCCAGTCAGTTTACCTATCCACAGTTTTTCCTGGGCAAGTGTATACGTAGCGGTTAACCAGTACAGGGGCACATTCTTTCGCCAGAAACCTCAGTTGAGTAAATCAACCTTATTTCTTGTGACCTTGAATTAAACAGCTGGCACAAATTTTAGATAATAAAAATCTTACATAGGCTGAGGTAGAGGTAGATAAAAACATTGTCAGGATCACTGTTTGGCATCCCAATGCTTTGCCAAGCATCCATGACAAGTTATTATTGTATTTTATCATATAACGTTGGTGTTCTTTAGTGGATAATGTCATGTAAAAAAAAATCATATGACCACATGTATAATAACAACTGGCGTGGAATGTCATGAGGCCATCTTTGACAGTCCTATGTTTTCCTTTGAAAAATCCAATTTAAAATTGTTGTATGAAAAACAGAATCTTACACTCGTGGTTATTTCATATGAAATTTATGAAATGACCACTCGTGAAAGATCCTCTATATTTTAGTGGTGATATCCAACACGGGCACAGTTTTAGGGAAATCCAGGAAAAATCACATTCCAAGAGTAGGAGATTTTAATGAGGTAAGATTTTCTCATGTGTGGATTGTAGGACTGGCTAATCGGAGCTGAAAAGATAATCGATTATCAGTCCTGTTATTGCGATCGATAATCCATTAGTAATTGCTAAGGTTTTTGTCATAATTTTACCTGTCTGGCTTTCTGTCTGAGCAGGACTCTTACCATATGTTGCACTTTACCATATGTATATTTGAACAGACAGGCCTGAGCAAACAGTGTAGACCCAGATGAGACACCGCAGAATGCCGCGTCTCATCAGGGTCTGCACTGTTTTCCACTCATCCAGCTATTTTAGGCATAACTTTGGGTAGTAAACTGTACCTATCAAGTAATCGATAAAAAGCAAATCAGAAATGATAATCACTTTTGTGGAATGATCGATTAATCGATTATACGATTAATCGTGTCAGCCTTAGTGGATTGTCACCACTGCTTTAGCAAGCAGTGATGACCTAAGAATCACTTTCTGGAATTGTTGGCTTCTGTTTCCACAATGTTAAGTACCGGGGTATATGAATTTAGTTCCCTTTCTCAAACACTGAGGACGGCCCCCGCCCATATGGGCTTGAAGAAATATAATGGGCTGCATGATGCTTCCACGCAGAGCTGAATCCGGCCCACACTGGTAAACCGCTTAGAGGATCTTAGCATGTCCAGGAACCGCGGTGCGAGGCGGACTGTCCATGCTAATAAACCCTATTGGTTTCATTGGGCGACAGGGCTTGAGATGTCATTTCATCTCAATGTCGGGTAAAAGTCCCACAAAATTGGAAGCAACGTCTCCAAAATGACCTTTACAGTGTTGACGGGGACGTTAAACCTCAAATCAAACAAACAAACAAACACTGAGGCCTCTAGGTAAATGCAACTTCATACACACATACATCTTGATGGACGCTGCCCACTTCCATTAGCATTTACTGTTACTAACATTGACCTTCTTTTCACACTTAGCTGAACAATGTTTACTTTATGGGTTTATGGTCCTCTATTGTGATGCTTTAATTCCTCATAGAGCAATGTGGTGGTTGCCCGGCCGAGATCAGTGGTTTTCCCCTGGTACACAACATATGACCACAATACACATACAGCCATACCTTCGAGAATGTACAAGGGTAAGATTAGGGTTACCTCAGTTCGAAGCAGTAGAAGTCCCAATTCTCTATCATTTTCCCAGCCTACACCCAGAAATAATTGACCACAGGTGCTTTAACTGCATTGATTGACAGAGTTACAGCTGTTATTGTCTCAGCGCTTCCATTTGCAAGGCATGTGTCTAGAACAAGATATCATCTTTTGTTTGTTGTAATTGTTTGAATTGAAGTTTTATGTCTCCGCCAACACTATTTATGCCATTTTGGAGACATTGCTTCCAATTTTGTGGGACTTCCATCGGACATTGAGATGAAATGACATCTCAAGCCCTACCATCCAAACAAACCATTAGAGTTTCTATGCAGGGATGTTTTGACTCACACCACTTTGCCTGCGCAGGCTTAGCCCTTCTGAGCAGTTTACCAGTACTCACATGTGGGTAGTTTCAACGCTGCTGGGAAGCACCATGCAGCCCAGTTTATAATCTATTTCTCCAAGCCCCAATGGGTGGTGGCCTTATAACATCTTTTATAGAAATCTTCTTAACTCTTATCTTGCTGTTCACGACAACCCGTATCTTTGGAAACAGTGTAGATACAGATCAGATGGCTTCTGCATCTGATCAGGATCTACACTGTTTAACATTCAATTTATGAATTTGTAGGAATAAATTGCATCAAGTAATCTGATTGGTTCAAAATCAGAAATGGGTGTGGCTAAACTGAATATTCAGCAAGAGAAGGGTTAAAATATGCAGGTTTTCCTGCTATGACAGTATTACAACATCATACTTATGAGAGGCACAGACACACTGTTTCAGTCCATGTGCAAAACTGGTAAATCTTTGATCTAACATTAACCCTTATCTTGCTGAATATTCATTTAAGCCATACCCATTTCTGTCTATCAACCAATCAAATTACTTGATGTCATTTATTGCTACAAATTCATAAACTGAATGCCAAACAGTGTAGGTCCTGATCAGATGGCTTCTTCAGAAGCCATGAAGAAGCCATCTGATCTGGATCTACACTGTTTGCAAAGATAGGGGTTGTCGTGAACAGCAAGATAAGGGTTAATTTTAGAAATAATGTTGAGAAAATAAGTAAAATGTTTGGTATCAGACAAGTAACCTAAAGTTTAGTATTTGTTTCATGAAAGAGTAAAGATACATGTAGATGAAAACAAAGAATAATATTTTTCTTAGACAAATGTGATTTTGACTATGCAGGAATTACTCAGTCTGCTGAAGGTAGTTGGGGTGGGGTCAGTTGGGGTGTAGGTTGGTGTCTCTTGATATAATATGTTCATTCAACTGCTAGTTCATTATGCAGTTTGGGCTTTGGTTTATAGTACAGTCGAACTTCGATGGCTTGATCACCTTTGGGACCTCGAAAATCTGTTCAAGACAGGGGTCGTTCGAGCAACTGAGGTTACTGTCAGGAGACATAAAGAGATACTTTTCGACATCTTTTCGGTGTTCTATAATGAAAATGTGTGTTGTGTGTACTATTTAGAATCGTCTCATCGAGGCGATTCTAATGAGTACACACAGCATACATTTGCAAGATAAAAGACCAAAATCTCTATAATTATCCCCCACTATTTCTTCTGTAGAGGATTTCGCTAGGGGCTCAAGAATGGGTTCGACACATCCATGGTAAACGAGCCATCGGTGTTCGAGCCATCGAAGTTCTACTGTATCATCAAAAAGACTGAAGAAACACCAGGACCACACACAACACAATCATTTCCATGCAAGGGGATTGTGGTGACTCCTTAGTAGGGCTGGCTAATCGTAGCTGAAAAGATAATCGATTATCAGTCCTGTCACTGCAATTGATAATCGATTAGTAATCTCTAAGGTCCTTGTTATACTTTTACCTGTCTGGCTTTCTGTCTGAGCATTGCTCTTACCATATGTTGCATTTTACCATATATTTATTTGAACAGACAGGCCTGAGCAAACAGTGTAGCCCCAGATGAGATGCCGCATTATGCAGCGTCTCATCGGGGTCTGCACTGATTGCCACTCATTCAGCTATTTTTGGTATAACTTTTGGTAGGAAATTGTACTTACCAAAAATCGATTACAAACAAATCAATAATGATAATCGTTTGTGAGAAACATATCAATCAATTAATCGATTTTTCGATTAATCACGTCAGCTTTACTCCTTAGAATTGCACCAGTGAGGCAGTTCTATAATGGAAACCACATTAAGAATAATACCCTCGTTAGGGTAACATTTAACTGAAAAATTTGGGCTCAACAGGGCCCTTGGGTGTTTTTTGTTTGATTTGAGGTTTAACGTTCCCGTCAACACTATACAAGTCATTTTGGAGATGTTACTTCCAATTTTGTAGGACTTTTACCCAACAATGAGATGAAATGACATCTCAAGCCCTGTCGCCCAATGAAACCAATAGGATTTATAAGCATTGACGGTGCGACTTGCACCACTTTGCCTGGGCAGGCTTAGATCCTCATAGTGGTTAACCAGTACTTTCAGCTTTGCGTGGAAGCATCATGCAGTCCGTCTATTTCTTCAAGCCTTGATGTGCGGGGGCCGGACCCTGGGGTGTTCTTGAGACTTAAACTTTACATGGTGCTAATGTTATACTGGATAAACCATTTCTGTTTCCATTTGCATATCAAACTTTGATGTATGCTATGGTTCATTGTCATGCCTGCTTCATTCATTGCATGATATAGAAGTTTGAATACCCATCAACTCATCTGCTTGTCAGACTGCATTACAAAAAAACATGCCTATATAATTTTGACTCCCTTGACACCCATTTTATATAGTAAAATTGGGGTTTACAGGAGTAAACCTTATCTATCTTATTTCTGCTCTGGGGTCCCCGCCCATAGGGGCTTGAAGAAATATATGAGCTACATGATGCTTCCACGCAGAGCTGAATCCGGCCCGCACACTGGTACTGGTAAACTGCTTAGAGGATCTAAGCCTGTCCAGGAACCGCGGTGGGAGACGGACCTCCCATGCTAATAAAGTAGAAGTAAAACAAAGATCAGGAATCGATACAATTAATTACTCCACCCATCAAAGACACCAAAGGGAAAGAAACACAAACATTAAGCGACCAGACCATAATGGAAACCTAAACAAAGAAAGGCCATAAGGACAGTTACTTTCCCACAAAATGGCCATATGGCCATCCAATATACAAAAACACAAGTGATACACACAGTAAGTAACAAACAACAACATAAATAAATCGCCACAGAAGAACCGCCTTGGAACGGTCAGTGGAAAGATTTCCACTGGGGGGCTTGAATCGATTTTACGTGGCCACAATCCTCGCCCTTACTTCTGTCGCGATTTAGACAAATAATTTGTTCAGTCCGCATGAAGGCCTCCTAACTCATCAGTGCAACATCTCCGTGAACACAAATAATCAAAGAACCACAGAGGTGAGACAACGGTGAGGACTCGATAGCAAGAAACCACTGAAATGCTGGAGCAAAAGAAAACCAACAGTTAGACTCCGATGGGCCCGACCAGAGACAGAGCATCAGGCACCAACCAACATTACCTTGAATTAGATCTTTCTAATTAGGGCCCCTCACTGAAAGTGTGGGTGCCCTATAGTAATCACTCTGTCTGTCTGTCTGTCCGTCTGTCCGTCCACAAATTTCTGATAGCGCTGACGGGGCCCTAGTCAGTTTCACTGACAGCTCTAGTTCTCAATAAGCGTTCGTTGGAACCCTCATAGAATCTGAGGCCTGACCCACCGGCGTGCAATTAAAGAGGGAAGCAAAGTTGCCAACCGTGATTGGGTTAACTACCATGCATGCAGTCTGTTGTATAATATCCATGTTGTACCCAATCTTTTTATATCGAAGAATGATTTTACGAAATTGGGTGCTAAAGTCATTGCGGTTATATATTTTTCTGAATTTATATACTAAGTCACCATAAAATTCGGGTTCCGATAGACCTTGTTGCAGAAGAGATTTAAGTCAAATATTGAATTTTGAAATTAAATCAGAATGGCGTCTATAAAATTTTGAAAAGGCTTTGCGTAGTTTATGGTGTTGATAACCCTGATTAAGAAGTTTAGCCGTTAATAATTTATTACGAGTGTTGAAGTCAGTTAAATGACTACACACTCTAGCAAATCGTATTAATTGCGAAATATAAATGCCATAGGATGGCGCACGAGAAACATCACCATCCAAAAAAGGAAAATTTACAATCTTAAAATCAAAGTCATCGCGTTTATCATAAATTTTGCACGAAACAAACCCATCAAGTTCTGGGGGGTAAAAACCCTATTATTTCATTGGGTGACAGGGCTTGGGATGTCATTTCATCTCAATGTCGGGTAAAAGTCCCACAAAATTGGAAGCGATGTCTCCAAAATGACCTTTACAGTGTTGACGGGGACTTTAAACCTCAAATCAACCAACCAACTTATTTCTGCTCTAACATATAGACTGTGCATACCCACAATCTATTTCTTGAGCAGAAATAGGAAAAGTATCACAATTTTCCATCTTAAAATCTTCATTTATTTGGCTTTAAAATCTACAATCATTACACTGTATTTGTATAGGCGTGTTTTCTTAATGGTCAAAATTTGCACCAACCTTATGGCGAACCCAAATATTCCTATCCATTTCTACAATCACCATTACGAAAACATGGCTATTCAAATATATTGAAAATTTGACCAGGAAAAAAAGAATGGATATTTTTCTTGTTTCTTCTCTGAACATGGATTGTGGGTACCATATTTGTTAGAACCGCCTTGACAAGGTGGTTCTAACAAGAACCCGCAGTCTATGCTTTTGAGCAGAAATAAGATGCAGTATATAAAATATTCCCTGTATCCCCCAGTTTTACGATATAAAAGTGGGGTTTGAGGCAGTCAAAGTTTTATAGGCGTGTTTTTTTTATGCAGACCCAGCCTTTGGCAAAATTCTTGTTAGGGCCCCGCACTGAAAGTGTGGGTGCCCTATAGTAATCACTCTGTCCGTCCGTCTGTCTGTCTGTCTGTCCGTACACACAAATGGATAGATAGGTGGCTATGAACTTGGACAGAATCAATGTAAGTCAATGAGAGAAAGTGCGATTTATTCCGTTAGACACATAAAAGGTCTGTTATGTGGTTAAAATTAGCCACCTAAGTATCAATCTTGCTCAAAATAGCCACATAAGTATCCATTTGTGAGAACGTGCGTCCGTCTGTCCGTCCACAAATTTTTTTATCCTCCATAACTTTTTATTATTCCTGGATGGATTTAAATATTACTTGGCATCATTCTGTCCGTCCGTCTGTCTGTCTGTCTGTCTGTCTGTCCGTCTGTCCGTCCACAAATTTTTTTATCCTCCATAACTTTCTTATTCCTGGATGGATTTAAATATTACTTGGCAGAAATGTTAACCATAATGTGATGGAGTGTTGCGCGCAAGACTCAGGTCCGTACCTCAAAGGTCAAGGTCATACTTAGAGGTTAAAGGTCAAAAAAGGGTCTTTCCTGTGTCCAATTAATAACTTTGTTATTATTCCTGGATGGATTTAAATATTACTTGGCAGAAATGTTAACCATAATGTGACGAAGTGTCACACGCAAGACCCACAGCCGTACCTCAAAGGTCAAGGTCATACTTAGAGATAAAAGGTCAAAAAAGCGTCTTTTTTATTGTGTCCAATCTATAACTTTCTTATACCTGGATGGATTTAAATATTACCTAGCAGAAATATTAACCATAATGTGACAGTGTGTCACGCGCAAGACCCAGGTCCGTACCTCAAAGGTCAAGGTCATACTTAGAGGTGAAAGGAAAAAAAAACGTCTTTTTTAACATCAACACTTTCCTACTCCTCTGATAGCGCTGCCGGGGCCCTAGTCAGTTTCACTGACAGCTCTAGTTTTATTTTACAGTCCACTTATTACTTGGAAGGAAACACAGGGCATAGAGTGTTCCAGACACAGTTTGGTAAGTTGGTGTACAAGTTTTTAGCTCACCTGAGCCTTTAGGCTCATAGGTGAGCTTATAGTATAGCCATGGTCCGTCGTCCGTCCATCCATCCGTCCGTCCGTCCACCATTTTCAAAGATCTTCTCCTCCAAAACAGGGAGGCCAATCAAAGCCAAATTTCATGTGGAGCTTCAGTAGGATGGGGGAACGAAAGTTTGTTCGCGGGGTCTGGGTCACATGACCAAGATGGCAGCCATGCCCATATATGGTAAAAAGCCTTCAAAAATCTTCTTCCCCAGAACCATGAAGCCAATGACCTTGAAAGTTGGCTTGTAGCATCTGGTACTTGAGACCATCATAGTTTGTAAAAATGGTGACCCTGGGATGGCCTTGACCTATTTTATGGCTATACTGCAGGGCCAATCAAAGCCAAATTTCATATGGAGCCTCAGTGGGATGGGGGAACGAAAGTTTGTTCGCGAGGTCTGGATCACATGACCAAGATGGCCGCCATGCCCATATATGGTAAAAAGCCTTCAAAAATCTTCTTCTCCAGAACCATAAGGCCAGTGGCCTTGAAACTTGGCATGTAGCATATGGTACTCGGGCCCATCATGGTTTGTACAAATGGTGACCCCGGGTGGACCTTGACCTATTTTACAGCAATGTCAAATTTGCTGAAGTAGGCTTTTGCATGGGGCAAAGTGAAAATAATGGATTTATAGGAAAACCATTGAAGACAGTGTCACCAAAATTTGTAGATCAGGTAAAGTAACTGAATACATGAAGATCTATGGGTCAGAAAGGTCAAGGTCATTCATTGGCCTTAGACCAAGGTCATTCAGGATCCATATTTCAAACATTTTTTTCTCCAAAACTGCTGAGTCAATTTAAGTGAAATTTAATATGGAGCCTTTGTGAGTTGAACAAATGAAAAAATGCCAATACGGTCTAGATCACATGACCAAGATGGCCGTCACGCCTATATATATGGTAAAAAGCCTTAAAAATTCTTCTTCTCCAGAACCGTAAGGCCAATGGCCTTGAAACTTGGCATGTAGCATATGGTACTCAGGCCCATCATAGTTTGTACAAATGGTGACCCTGAGTTGACCTTGACCTATTTTACAGCAATGTCAAATTTGCGGACTTAGGCTTTTGCATGGGAAAAAGTGAAAATAATGGATTTTTAGGAAACCATTGAAGACAGTGTCACCAAAATTAGTAGATAAGGTTAAGTAACTGAATACATGAAGATCTATGTGTAAGAAAGGTCAAGGTCATTAATTGACCTTAGACCAAGGTCACGCAGGTTCCATATTTCAAACATTTTTTCTCAGAAATTACTGAGCCAATTGAAGTGAAATTCAATATGGAGCCTTTGGGAGTTGAACAAATGAAAAGCTGCCAACATGGTCTAGATCACATGACCAAGATGGCCACCACGCCCATATATGGAAAGAAACTTCGAAATTCTTCTTCTCAAGAACCGTAAGGCCAATGGCCTTGAAACTTGGCATGTAGCATATGGTACTTGGGCCTATCATAATTTGTTCAAATGGTGACCCTGGGTTGATCTTGACCTATTTTACAGTAATGTCAAATTTGCTGACTTAGGCTTTTGCATAGGAAAAAGTGAAAATAATGGATATTTAGGGAAACCATTGAAGACAGTGTCACCAAAATTTGTAGATTAGGTAAAGTAACTGAATACATGAAGATCTATGGGTAAGAAAGGTCAAGGTCATTCAATGACCTTAGACCAAGGTCACTCCGATTTCATATTTCAAAAAAAAAAATTTTCTCAGAAACTACTGAGCCAATTTAAGTGAAATTCAATATGGAGCTTTTGTGAGTTGAATAAATGAAAAGTTGCCAGTACGGTCTAGATCACATGACCAAGATGGCCGCCACGCCCATATATGGTAAAAAGCCTTCAAAAATTTTCTTCTCCAGAACCGTAAGGCCAATGGCTTTGAAACTTGGCATATATCATATGGTACTCGGGCTTTTCATAGTTTTTACAAATGCTGACCCTGGGTTGACCTTGACCTATTTTATGGCAGTGTCAAATTTGTCAACTTAGGCTTTTGCATGGGAAAAAGTGAAAATAATGGATTTTTAGGAAACCATTGAAGACAATGTCACCAAATTGGTAAATCAGGTAAAGTAAATGAATACATGAAGATTCATGGGTAAGAAAAGTCATCATTCAGTGACCTGGGACCAAGATTAACCAGGTTCCATATTTCAAACAGTTTTTTCTCAGAAACTGCTGGCCCAATTCAAGTGAAATTTGATATGGATCCTTTATATGATGAACAAATGAAAATTTGCTCATATGGTCCAGGTCACATGACCAAGATGGTGGCCATGCCCATATATGGTAAAAACACTTCGAAATTCTTCTTCTCCAGAACCGTAAGGCAAATGACCTTGAAACTTGGCAGGAAGCATCTGGTACACGGGCCTATCATAATTTGTTCAAATGGTGACCCTGGGTTGACCTTTACCTATTTTACGGCAATGTCAAATTTGCGGACTTAGGCTTTTGCTTGGGAAAAAGTGAAAATAATTGATTTTTAGCTCACCTGAGCATTTAGGCTCATAGGTGAGCTTATAGTATAGCCATGGTCTGTCGTCCGTCCATCCGTTGTCCGTCCGTCCACCATTTTCAAAGATCTTCTCCTCCAAAACAGGGAGGCCAATCAAAGCCAAATTTCATGTGGAGCTTCAGTAGGATGGGGGAACGAAAGTTTGTTCGCGGGGTCTGGGTCACATGACCAAGATGGCAGCCATGCCCATATATGGTAAAAAGCCTTCAAAAATCTTCTTCCCCAGAACCATGAAGCCAATGACCTTGAAAGTTGGCTTGTAGCATCTGGTACTTGAGACCATCATAGTTTGTAAAAATGGTGACCCTGGGATGGCCTTGACCTATTTTATGGCTATGTCAAATGTACACCAGGACCAGGTGTCAGGTGAGCGTTTACAGGACCACTGGTCCTCTGGTTTTTCTGATGGACTGTTCTAATTCACTTATGAATGTGTGTTACATTTTGATGTCCTATTGGATAATGTAAAAACATCACGAAAACACGCCTATATAGTTTTGACCCCCTTGAACTCATCTTTTATATAGTAAAACTGGGGTTTATAGGGGTAAACCTTATTTTTCTTATTTCTGTTGTAAAATATAGAGTGTAGGTACGCAATGGAACTGCCTCGATGAGGCAGTTCTAACGAGTACTCTCAATCTATATTTTGAGCAGAAATAAGAAAAATATCACAAATTTTCATTTTAAATATTTTTTTTTTTTTTGGTGGTTAAGTTTACAATGCATTTGTATAGGCAAGTTTTCAAGTGTGATTGTATTGGTGACATGATGTTTGAAATGTGGGCTGAATTGTTTTTTAACTGAAACATCATTGGCTGACATATATATCATTAAACCATTGATCATGCCCCCGCCTAGCAGGGCTTGAAGAAATAGATTGGGCTGCATGATGCTTCCACACAGAGCTGAAACTGGCAGTGCATGAGTACTGGAAAATGGCTTTGGGGTCATATTTGCCCAGGCAAAGTAGGGCGAGTCAGATCATCCTTACATATTAACCTCTGGGTTTGTTTTGGGGGCAGGGTTTGAGTTTGTTTGATTTGAGGTTTAAAGCCCACAAAATCGGCAGCAACGTCTCCAAAATGAACTAAATAGTGTTGATGGGGACATAAAATCTCAATTGAGACAAACGAAATCATTGTTCATCATGTATGGCATTTAAATTAAATTTTTCCTCTGAAAACAGTCAGAAGGTAGAAATGGTCTTAACCCTTGTCCTGCTGAATATTCATATATGCCACACCCACTACCGATTATCAACCAATCAGATTACATTGATGCAAATTATTGCAACAAATTCATAAACTGAATGACAAACAATGTAGATCCTGATCAGATGGCTTCTTCAGAAGCCATCTGATCTGGATCTTCATTATTTGAAAGCTAAGACATATCCGGGATCAGCAGGACAAGGGTTAACCCATTGTATGCGGGAAACCCCTAAAGGGGTACCTTGGTAAACAGTGCTGGCCCAGTTTTCATCACCTCTGATTTACCATCAATGCAATAATCTTGAAAGAGCCATAAAACCAAAATGTAAATTTTCAAGAAATAAGTGGAATGGAGTCACCATAACATTTGTTTTTTCTGTCTTATTAGGGAAGATAGCCATAAATATTTGTTATGGACGTCACCACCCACAGAACTGGATGATGTATGGTGTGAATGGAGCAGAGATAGTGTTTAATCCCTCAGCTACTGTTGGTGCTCTCAGGTGAGATAATGTTTAATCCCTCGGCTACAGTTGGTGCTCTCAGGTGAGACATTGTTTAATCCCTCAGCTACAGTTGGTGCTCTTACATGAGATATTGTTTAATCCCTCAGCTACTGTTGGTGCTCTCAGGTGAGGTACTAATGAGTACACACAGCATACATTTTTATAGAATACTGAAAAAATGTCCCCAAATTCACCATGTTATGCCTTCTGTCAGTAATCCTCAGTGGCTCAAACTACCCATGTCACCAACAGATTTTTGTGGTCCCAAAGGTGTTCTAGCCATTGAAGTTCAACTGTGTAGGGATTTTCTGTAAATGCAATTAGAATTAAAATATTACACATAGGACATCTCATGTTCTCACACTTTTGAGTCTATATTTTTCAGTGAACCTATGTGGCCAATAGAAGCCAGAAATGCTGCCATAGCTAACAGTTATTTTACCTGTGCCATCAACAGAGTTGGAACTGTAAGTCTTAGTCTAAGATGCTTACCATATTTGCTATAGTAATGGCTCAGTGTTTGGATGGAGAGAATCTTACATGAGTGGTCATTTCATATGAAATTTTTTTAACAAGCCTTTGGCGAGTTTCACAAATTTCATATGAAATGACCACAAGTGTGAGATTCTGTTTATCATATAATGAGTTAAAATGCTGATTTTATTGTCATAGAAATTCAACAGAAAACATGGGTTGTCACGGATGGTGTCATGCATTTACACACTAGTAACTGTGTTATTACTTATGATTTTATGACATGACCTTCTTCACCGAGTAACAGCCACATTTAAGAAATAGATCAGCTCTAACTGTGATTTGTTAAGTAATAAATCACAGTTTGGAGGTCAGTTGTAAAGCAGATCAAATCTATTTTTGTCTCTTTACAACTGACCGACAAACTGTGATTTATTACTCAACAAATCACAAACTAGAGGTAATCTATTTCGTTTCTAACAGGCCGAAAATCGGCAATAATGCTGTTTGTTTCCGTCAAAATCTCACAACTTTTCGCCATTGTTAGAAGAAATCCCACTGAAATTATCGACTGAAACACATGCATCTATATCCTTTTCTAATGATTTCAATGGGAGAAAATGACGTTACACCATCCAACGTCAAGGAAATCAACTAGTGATATCATAAATTGGCAGTTTTTGATGATGTCACTTGACACGCTCATCTGCGCTGTGATTTTTGCAGAATAAAACACAGTTATTTTCCATTGCCTATATGAGAAAACTGATATGTGGATACCCCCTTTTATCTGGGGCTTCTGATCAGGTGTAACATACACTACTTTTGCCGACTTTTGAATTGAGCATGTCCAAAGTGGGGGCTTTAGCATAATAATTGATATGTTAGTGAGGTTTTTAACCCATTCCAACTTCAGTAGACTGCAAGCTCTCGACCTCTCTCTGGGTGGCAAATAGACTTCTTGTGTGCCTTTTATCTCACCTGAATGAAGTTCAGAAAAGCTTTTGTTGTCACCCAGTGTCCTAGTTGTAGGACTTCATATTCAGCGATGGTGTTGGTGTCTGTTTGACAACCACTTTAAAGTGTTGCATCAAAGTCATTTTAAGAGTTCATGTTTCATTTTCCACTTGCCATAATCATTTCATGTTCAGAACAGAATCTTATTATGGGGTAAACATTTATTCCATAGCACCAAACTCCAAGGTCTGGCCCTGGAGTAGAACATAGAGGTCAAGAATTAGGTCACATTCACTTTAAAATTTTAAAAGCTGAGATCTCAATAATCTCTGACCATAATTCTTTATTGTATAGAATATAATCATACAATAATGAAAAATGACTGAGATCCAGCTTCAAAAACGCAGTGGATTTGAAAACTTGTTGATCAAATCTTCAAATTTCTACTGCATATAAAAAGTGAATTCAAAATTGTTTGTGATATGGACCATAGTGTCTGTAACTCAGTTTTTAAGTATGCATGTTTTATTTTTACAGGAAACTTTTCCAAATGAGTTCAGCTCTGGAGATGGAAAACCAGGTAAGGGAAGTTACTTTATCGCTCAGTTTTATATTTCCTCAAGTTCATAGCACTAGATAACTTTTCTCTTTTTCAGCAGTGCACTTTAAATAGCTTGATAAAAATGAATTTGCATTCTCTGTGATTAGAATCCAGGCAAAGTGGTCCAATGCATATTGACCTTGTGGTTTCATTGGGCAAACAAGCAAATACCAACAGCACTACATAGGCCTCCCCAATAACGGATGTTCATATAGTGCATATAAGGCTATCAGGCACTGCAGTAGACTCTGTATATAGAGATTTATTTATAATAAAGTTGTTTTTCTCATCGCTCCCACCCATCAGGACTGGAGAAATAGATTGGGCTGCATGGTGCTTCCACGCATGAGTACTGGTAAACTGCTTAGAAGGACTATGCCTGCCCAGGTAAAGCGGTATGAGTCAGATCGTCCAGTGCATATAAGCCTTCTGGTTTCATTGGGCGGCAGGACTTGAGATATCATTTTACCTCAGTGTCGGGTAAAAGTCCCACACAATTGGAAGCAACCTCGCCCAAATGACCTAAATAGTGTTGATTGGGATGTTAAACCCCAATTCAAACAAACAAACAAAACATTGTTTTTCTTTTTTTTTTCAGATTTTTTTCCCATAAGTTTTGAGAATAAAAATAAAATAAAAACGAAACCGTATACAGAGGGTACTGCAGTGTCTGATAGCATCATATGCACTATATGAGCATCTTTTATTGTTTATGCCTCTGTACCACAGTGGATAAGGACATGCTAGGTGACATCACCGCATTTGTGCTTGGGTTAAAATCACTGCGAACCAAATATTTATTTATCACTGATTCTGTCTCCACCATGGCTGATAAGAAAAAAAGTCGTTTCCATTGCTGAGGAGATTATCCATTACTAAGAAAAAACTTGGTGAAAATGAAATAATTTAAGGTTTTGCAGATAACATTCCTATGCAGTATAAAAAGTTCCTATGCCGTCAAACTTTAGTGGCTCGAACACTCTTAAGTCCATTTATGTTCAATGTCCTCTAGTGGCGTCTCAAAGACCACTTTTGAACAGTCCCTATGGTGGTCTAGCTATAGGAATTTGTACATTTTTGTCCTACCTGCTTTAAGCATAGTCTGATATCAGAGTCCAGCTTTCTCTCTGTTTGTTCATCTGTCTGTCTGTTTATCTGTCCATTTGTCTTTTACTCAACTCAAATGTTCATGTTCAGTTTACAAGAACTAAAATCACAGGCCTGACATAGCCAAGCAGAATAAACTGACAACTGCCCTTCTTGATGATTGCTAAATTAAGATTTGATTCAACATGTGTACTAGCATTGTCAGCACCCCTGCCCACCAGGGCTTTTTTTTTTTTTTTTGGTTTCACGGCCCTTTCAAGATTATTTCACTCATATCACGCTGATCGTTAAACAGAGGCGAAAACCGGAGTGCCCGGAGAAAAACTTGTTGCAGAACTTGGCATCTCACATGTAACCCGAGCAAGGCTCAAACCACAGGGGTGAGAGACCTAATGATCAAGAGTCAGCGCTCTTAACCACTAGGCCACGGAGGCCCGTCCACCAGGGCTTGGAGAAATAGATTGGGCTGCATAGTGGTTTTGCACAGAGCTGAAAATGAATGAGCATTTGAGTACTAATAAACCACTTAGAAGGTCTAAGCATGCCCAGGCAAAGTGTTGCGAGTCTGACCATCCCTTAAACACTAGTGCTTTCTTTGGGCGATAGGTCTTGATGTGTCATTTCAATATCGGTTAAAAGTCGCCCAAAATCAGAAGCAAGGTCTCCACGATTACCGGTACCTAAATAGTGTTGATCTGAGGCTAATCTGAGTCTTCTCTTAGTCTTCTCTAAGTGCAAGCATTTAGAAACAAATCAAGAAATTGTGTCTTTAAAGATAAACTGCAGCTGAAAAAGTTGTCTGTTAATATCGTCTGCTGCATCTTCTTTCAAAGTTTGTCATTCAGTTTGAGAATTTGCAGGAATATAGAAATGAGTGGAAAAAATTATGAGTAATTATACCACCCACCAAATGAAGTATGGTGGTGGTTTTCACATCCATCCATTCATTCATCTGCCCATCCTGTTTGTTTGTTCCTCGGTCATTTCCGCTCAATATCTTGAAAACACAGGAAAGCAAAATTGAAGCCGCAGAAGTTGCCTTTTCTGTGAAAATGGCAGAAAATGTTATTATGGTGATCCATTTGCCTTAAAATCCGTCAATTATCCCGAAGTTTCATTTCCCTATAAGTCTTATGGCAGACATTTTGAAGAATTTATTGTATTTTTATTACATATAGTTTATTGATTTTCCTATAAGAACATCTTTTTTTTTTCAGCACACAAAGATTTTGGACAATTTTATGGTGAGTAGTATTTACAATTACTTTTATGTTTTCTACAAATAAATTGCTTTATAACATACAGATTACAGACCATTGCAGCCTAGTTGTAAGCTAATGAAGAATTTTTATACTCCACCACACGTAGTGGTGGGGTATTATGATATACCGTCGAGTGTCTGTCCATCCGTCCGAACGTCCGTCTGTCCGCACCATTTCCGATCGATAACTTGCATAATTTTTCACAGATTTTTTTCAAATTTTGCATAAATGTTTATACAGGGAATGAGTGGTATGGGATTGTTAATGGGCAAAATCTGTTAACATTTGACACAGTTACAGCCCTTTTCAGTTCAAATGGGCAAAATATGTTAACATTTAACGTAGTTATGGTCGTTAACAATTTCGTTAAATAGTTTTGGGGCACTTAATCCTTTACTAAATGGAATATTTGTATGGTACGTCCCTGGTATATAGACCAACATAAGAAACAGGTTTTGGATTGATAAAGGCAAAATGTGTTAACAATTGACAGAGTTGTTGGTTTAAACATATTTATTTCATTAGTACAAATACAGTAAATTCAATATACAATTTTGTGAACAATAGACACAGTTAATGCCATTATGTATAGATTATATAGAAAAATGACCAAAAATGTATAGATTAGATGGTCATTTTTGAAGCGCCTGCTATTATCATGGTGCGATATAGGCGCCCGGTTTTCCATTCGTTTGTTCCTCCGTCCATTTGTCAAGGCGTCAACATTTGCGACCACCCTAGCGTTCACCCTAATGGTCAAGTTTATTTCTCAAGAACTATAAGAGCTTCATTAATGATACTTGGTACAAACTTGTGTCTGGGGATGGCAACTTACATGCAAGCATCCATATTTGACCTTGACCTACATTTCATGGTTCACTGACTTTGTAAAATATTGTGACCACCCTAGCGTTCACCCTAACGGTCATGTTTATTTCTCAAGAACTATAAGAGCTTCATTAATGATATTTGGTACAAACTTGTATCTGGGGATGGCACCTAAAATGCAGCCATCCATATTTGACCTTGACCTAAATTTCATGGTTCACTGACTTTGTAAAATGTTGTGACCACCCTAGCGTTCACCCTATTTGTTAAGTTCATTTCTCAAGAATTATTAGAGCTTCATTAATGATACTTAGTACAATCTCGCATAAAATTTAAGAATGGAAACTTTTATGCAAGCATCTATGTTTGACCTTGAGTACCTACATATCATGGTTGGGTGACTTTGCGCCCCCACAGGCGCGATATAGCCTTCGGCGGAATTCTTGTTCTATATTTTGTATGGATATAACACGGTTGTTTAACTAACACAGTGTTTGTTTTGGACCCCGTTAATAGTGTTATAAAGAGGTTGTGGTGTAATAAGCAGTATTGGAAGGGTTTCCATTGCAGACTGGATTTTTTTTACCTTGACCCAATTTTCAAGATGAATGTAGAACTTTGTTGTGAATAGGTTTTCCAAGTGACTTTTTATATACTCATGTATGGATATGGTTGGAACTATTTACCTACTGTTGATACTGAACTGTAATTTAACCCTTGACCGACTGAATATTCATATATGCCACACCCACTACTGATTATCAACCAATCAGATTACTTGATCCAAATTATTGCGACAAAGACATAAACTGAGTGACAAACAATGAAGATCCTGATCAGATGGCTTCTTCTCTGATCTGGCTCTACATTGTTTGAAAGATCAGACATATCCGGGCTCAGCAGGCCAAGGTTTAAAATTATCAAAGGAATTGAAGAACACACTGTAGACGGAAAAATACCCTCTTTTGTGGGGGCAGGCATATGGTTCAGGGTATCTTGTTTGGCAGACACAAGTTTGTCGTTACAGTCGTGTTTGGTAAAATTGTGCGACCATTTATTTTGCGCAGGCTGCATTCACAGTTTGTAAAATTGTATCCCTCATATTAGGTTCTTAATCAGTTTCACTATCAGCATTAAGTATAATTTAGTCTTGGAAAGATGAGTTGCACATGCAGATTTCATTTCAGGAATTTTCTATTTTTCTCAAAATATGAAAAGCCAAGGATTTCCAAGGCCAATATTGAGTTTAAAACTAGCCAAAGTCACAAATGTTTTGTATCCAAATTTACTGCAAACGACAACATTGCAGAAGATCTAGTCAATGACTTATTTGCGTCAACCCCCATGTGAAAGTAGTTCAAAACATAATACTGTGTGCATTGTTTGGCAACAAAATTCACAAAATTGGTAGTTCAATTTCAAGGGGGTTCATAGTCTACTTACCTTTCTGTTAAAAAATCAGAGGCCATTTTCATTGCATTTACTTGTTTGGGAAGTGTTGCAATTTTTTTGATTGGGGATTTTAAGTGGACAAAGTCACACACAGGTATAAAAACTTTGTGTGTGCAATGTTACCAGACTGCACCATAACCCTTATCCTGCTGAACACAATAACCCCTACCTTTGCAGATCAGAAGCCATCTGATCAGATTCTACACTGGTTGATATTCAGTTTGTGAATTTTTAGGAATAAATTACATCAAGAAATCTGATTGGTTCAAAGTCCCGAATGGGTTTGGCTAAATTAATTTACTCAGCAAGATATCTGCTGTTTCAGGCTCCAGTTATGTAGCAGGTCCGGATGGAAGTCGAACACCTGTAAGTTTGTCATTTAATGCTTTAATCCTCTTAAGAAACCTAATCAATTGTGTTACTATTATCATTATTATTAACCCATTTAGTACCAGAAACCCCAAAACGGGTATTTGGCAAACAGTGCAGGCCCAGATCAGACGCCGCAAAATGCGGCGTCTGATCAGGGCCTCCACTGTTTGCAAAAAGTTAGGCCATTTTCCAAATAAATTTCGATGAAAACACAACCTGTCACCCCTAAATTTTGAAGTGAACTCCTGCTATATATAAAGAGGAAGATTCCATTTGGTACAAAAAGGGTTAATAGAGAATCTTACAGAAGTGTACATTTCATATGTTTATTTACCATAATGATCCTAAGTACTGCGACAGATAGTCCTAAGCAAACAATGAAGATCCATATCTGAATACTCCTGAAGGAACAGTCTGAGGAGCAGTCTGATTAAGGCTACACTGTTTGCCATTCGGTCCATACCTTTTGCATGCCATGCTGGATAGTGAAACAAATTTGTCAAAATTTTAGGAGAATTACAGCAATTCCTTAAGGTGTCCAAATTTTTGTTGGATTTTTATAGTAATGAGCCTTTGGCAAGTTTTATAAATTTTATATGAAATGACCACCTTTCTGTTCATCATATGACAACTTTTAGTGAGACAACTTTCAAGACGTTATTGTTCAACATGTTTACTGTTCTAGTCTAGTAACTGCAATATCTAGTAGAGTGGTACTTAAGTGCAAAAGCTACTCACATTTTTTCAGCAAAAATATAAGTATAATAGCCATATTATATGATCAAAGTTTTAACAATATGTTAACTAGCAATAGCATTTGTTTTGAACAACTTTTTTTTTTCAGCAAACTGGTATTTTTGCTAAAATCATATGAGTAGCTACTCACATTTTTTTTCAGTCAAAAATATAAGTATAAGTGCCATATTAAATGATCGTAGTTTTAGAAATATGTTAACTAACAACATCATTAGTTTTGAATAACTGGGCCAGAACTTTATATTGGGTATCCTATACACTGACCCCTTTAAGAGGGGTCTGCCTTTAGAGATTGATTGATTATGTTTGGGTATAGTATACATCAACCCTTGTGGATCATTTTGTGTCATCTCCCAGAGAAAAGGAGAAAAGAAATACAAGAGATAGTAGAGGAGATGAAAAAGAAGGGACAGGAGAGACAGAGAAAAATTAATGGAATTTACCATATTTGCATTATTTGATAGCTCCCAGCTTCCACATTGTCAATAATGGAAAAACAGGTAACCAGATGCCCCTGACCTTGAAAGGTCAGGGGGGTCTGGTTACCTGTTTTTCCAACACTGATAACCTTCAGACTAGGAACCAGCAGATAATGCAAATAAGGTGAATAAGAAATAACAACATTGGCCCACTATGCTGACCTGCTGCAAGGACAGCAGGCCCTGCCAAGCTGTAAGAGAATATCATTTGGATGTCCTGGTGATGCAATAAACACAATACTTTTGCCTCACCCAGCCACACCCCTCTGCCTTAAGAGAAAAGAAATTGCTCCTTACCCTTAGTGGAAGCCATTTTACTCCTGGCTAGCATTCACCCCAGAATGTAAGAGTCCATTTCTCAGGTGTGACATAGCCTTTTGTGGAATTCTTGTTTTGTCAGCCTAATGACTAATTTTGTGTGACTTATACATGTATTTGTTACACTGTTTTAAGGAAAAAGGAGTCTTTGGGGGTTTTAACAAATCAAAGAAATCAAAATCTTTAAAGAACAATTCAGATACATGGCTAGTGGCAACTTTGGGGGCCATTACTGAATCCAAGTTCCATCGTCTTTCACTGATAAATCATCCAGCCCATTTAGTTTTAAGTAAAACTTTAACCAAACATTTATTATAGCCTGCTTTGAAAAACTGGGGGCTATATTGGATTTGGCTTGTCCGGAATTCCGTCTGTCTGTAATTTGTCCGGAATTCCGTCTGTCTGTCTGTCTGTCTAATATTTGATAGTGGGTACCTTGTTACCGCAACTCCTCTTACAGTTCTAGGTCAATCCTTTTGAAACTTTACAGGTGTTTTCATATAGGTCTGAAGATGTGCATATTCTTTTTTCATTATCCTTAAATAATTTTTTTCACTTATTTCACCTTTTTTAACTTAGACTATTTTTGAGATCTACTAATGTTAAAATGTATAGGGAGTAGCTACCTTGTTACCGCAACTCCTCTTACAGTTCTAGGTCAATCCTTTTGAAACTTTACAGGTGTTTTCATATAGGTCTGAAGATATGCATTTTCTTTTTTCATTATCCTTAAATAATTTTTTTCACTTATTTCACCTTTTTAGCTCACCTGTCACGTAGTGACAAGGTGAGCTTTTGTGGTCACTTTTTGTCCGTCGTCCGTCCGTGCGTCCGTCCGTGCTTCCGTGCATGCGTGCGTCCGTAAACAATTTCAAATAAGTATATCTCTAATACCCCATGGTCAATCTTGATCAAATTTCATGAGAAGCATCACCAGGTAGGGGGAAAGGCTGCATAAGGTTTTTGGGCTGATCAGATCGGAATTCCGGTTGCTATGGCAACATACAGCTCCCATAGACTGACAATGGGAAAAAATTAAAATATCTTCTTCTCTGAAACCACAGGGCCCAGAGCTAAGATATTTAGCATGTAGCAACGGCCAGTGGTCACCTACATAATTCCTGCCAATCATGCCCCTGGGGTCCACATTGGCCACGCCCCAGGGCCCCTTCGCTCCCATAGACTCACAACGGAACAAAAAGCTTCAAATATCTTCTTCTCGGAAACAACACGACCCAGAGCTTAGATATTTAGCATATAGCAAGGGCAAGTGGTCACCTACATAATTCCTGCCAATCATGCCCCTGGGTTCCAAATGGGCCACGCCCCGGGGCCCTTTAGCTCCTATAGACTCATAATGGAAAAAAGCTTCAAAAATCTTCTTCTCTGAAACCACAGGGCCCAGAGCTGCGATATTTGGCATGTAGCAACGGCAAGTGGTCACCTACATAATTCCTGCCAATCACGCCCCTGGGGTCCAAATTGGCCACACCCCGGGGCCCCTTAGCTCCCATAGACTCATAATGGAAAAAAAGCTTCAAAAATCTTCTTCTCTGAAACCACAGGGCCCAGAGCTTAGATATTTAGCATGTAGCAATGGCCAGTGGCCACCTACATAATTCCTGCCAATCATGCCCCTAGTTCCAAATGGGCCACGCCCTGGGGCCCCTTCGCTCCCATAGACTCATAATGGAACAAAAAGCTTCAAAAATCTTCTTCTTGGAAACCACAGGGCTCAGAGCTAAGATATTTAGCATGCAGCAACAGCCAGTGGTCACCTACATAATTCCTGCCAATCATGCCCCTGGGGTCCACATTGGCCACGCCCCAGGGCCCCTTTGCTCCCATAGACTCAAAATGGAACAAAAAGCTTCAAATATCTTCTTCTCGGAAACCACAGGACCCAGAGCTTAGATATTTAGCACATAGCAAGGGCAAGTCGTCACCTACATAATTCCTGCCAATCATGCCCCTGGGTTCCAAACAGGCCACGCCCCAGGGCCCTTTAGCTCCTTTAGACTCATAATGGATGAAAGCTTCTAAAATCTTCTTCTCTGAAACCAGAGGGCCCAGAGCTGCAATATTTGGCATGTATCCACGACAAGTGGTCACCTACATAATTCCTGCCAATCACGCCCCTGGGGTCCAAATTGGCCACACCCTGGGGCCCCTTAGCTCCCATAGACTCATAATGGAAAAAAGCTTCAAAAATCTTCTTCTCTGAAACCACAGGGCCCAGAGCTTAGATATTTAGCATGTAGCAACAGCCAGTGGCCACCTACTTAATTCCTGCCAATCATTCCCCTGGGTTCCAAATGGGCGACGCCCTGGGGCCCCTTCGCTCCCATAGACTCATAATGGAACAAAAAACTTCAAAAATCTTCTTCTTGGAAACCACAGGGCCCAGAGATTAGATATTTAGCATGTAGCAATGGCAAGTGGTCACATACATAATTCCTGCCAATCATGCCCCTGGGGTCCAAACAGGCCACGCCCCAGGGCCCTTTAGCTCCTATAGACTCATAATGGAAAAAAAGCTTCAAAAATCTTCTTCTCTGAAACCACAGGGCCCAGAGCTGAGATATTTGGCATGTAGCAAGGGCAAGTGGTCACCTACATAAATCCTGCCAATCAAGCCCCTAGGTTCCAAATGGGCCACGCCCCTGGGCCCCTTAGCTCCCATAGACTCATAGTGTTATAAAAAGCTTCAAAAATCTTCTTCTCTGAAACTACAGGGCCCAGAGTTTAGATATTTAGCATGTAGGAACGCCAATTGGTCACCTACATGATTCCTGCCAATCATGCCCCTGGGTTCCAAATGGGCCACGCCCCAGGGCCCCTTCACTCCCATAGACTCATAATGAAAAAAAGCTTCAAAAATCTTCTTCTCTGAAACCACAGGGCCCAGGGCTTAGATATTTAGCACGTATCAACGGCAAGTGGTCACCTATATAATTCCTGCCAATCATGCCCCTGGGGTCCAAAAGGGCCACGCCCCGGGGCCATTTAGCTCCTATAGACTTATAATGGAAAAAAAAAAAGCTTCAAAAATCTTCTTCTCTGAAACCACAGGGCCCAGGGCTTAGATATTTAGTATGTAGCAACAGCAAGTGGTCACATACATAGTTCCTGCCAATCATGCCCCTGGGGTCCAAACGGGCCATGCCTGGGGCCCTTTAGCTCCTATAGACTCATAATGGAAAAAATCTTCAAAAATCTTCTTCTCTGAAACCACAGGGCCCAGAGCTTAGATATTTAGCATGTAGCAATGACAAGTGGTCACCTACATAAATCCTGCCAATCATACCCCTGGGGTCCAAATGGGCCACACCCTGGGACCCCCATAGCTCCCATAGACACATAATGAAAAAACAAACTTCAAAAATCTTCTTCTCTGAAAACACAGAG
The DNA here is from genome assembly GCA_963580285.1 of Lucinisca nassula. Classification (NCBI taxonomy): domain Eukaryota; kingdom Metazoa; phylum Mollusca; class Bivalvia; order Lucinida; family Lucinidae; genus Lucinisca; species Lucinisca nassula. The sequence goes on from OY757022.1 coordinate 2,209,978, forward strand.
CCCAGAGCTTAGATATTTAGCATGTAGCAACTGCAAGTGGTCTCCTACATAATTCCTGCTAATCATGCCCCTGGGGTCCAAATGGGCCACGCCCAGGGGCCCCTTCGCTCCCATAGACTCATAATGGAAAAAAAGCTTCAAAAATCTTCTTCTCAGAAACTGTGAAGCACAGAACTTAGATATTTAGTGTCTAGCAACATAAAATAGCCAGCTACATAAATCCTGCTTACCCTGCCCCTGGGGTCAAAATTGGCCACGCCCGAGCTCATCACCTCCAGTAGACTTATAAATGAAAAAAAACTTAAAAAATCTTCTTCTATGAAACCATAAGGCCCAGAGCTTAGATTTTTAGTATGTAGCAACGTTAAGTGGCCACCTACATAAATCCTGCCAGTTATGCCTCTGGGATCCAAATTGGCCACACCCCAGGGGTCTTTAGCTTCCATAGACTTACAATTGGAGAAACTTCAAAAATCTTCTCCTCTGAAACCACAGGGCCCTTATAATGAAAAATAAAAACAAAAAAAAAACTAAAAATGGGGGAAAAAATCTTCAAAAATCTTCTTCTCTGAAACCATAAGTCCAAGAGCTTAGGTATTTAGCATGTAGCAATGTCGAGTGGTCGCCTACTGAATCCTGCCAATCATGCCCCTGGGGTCCAAATCCTGTGGCCCCTTAACTCCAACAAACTTATAATGGAAAAAAAGCTTCAAAATTCTTTGAAACCATGAAGTACAGATCTTAGATATTTAGTATATAGCAACACAAAATGGTCGCCTACATAAATCCTGCCAACCATGCCCTTTGGGTCAAAATTGGCCAAGCCCAGGGCTCATTAGCTCCTATAGACTTATACTGGAAAAAAACTTAAAAAAAAATCTTTTTCTCCAAAACCATAAGGCACAGATTTTGTTTGATTTGAGGTTTTACATCCCCGTCAACTCTGTATGGGTCATTTTGGAGATGTCTCTTCCAATTTTGTGGGACTTTTACCCGACATTGAGATGAAATTGCATCTCAAGCCCTGTCGCCCAATGAAACCAATAGGGTTTATAAGCATGGACACAGCTTTGCCTGAGCTTAGATATTTAGTATATAGCAATGTCAAGTGGTCTCCTACACTAATGATTTTCTGGTAAACAGGTGAGCGATATAGGGCCATTGGGCCCTCTTGTTTTTTCTCCCAGATCATAGGTTCTTTGTATATGTTAGAACAGTAAGGTGGCTCTAGCAAGTACCAACAAATCATGTTTGGAGAAAAATTTAGAAAAAATATCAAATTGTCATAAGGTAAACATCAATTTTCTAGATATTAAAGAGTGGACAATGTCACAATCAGAATTTCTGCCAGTGAGTTGTAAGATGACATTAATTTACCATATACTGTATTCCAGAAAATTTTTGCGTCGCCCAATGTTCTTGGAAATTGGCGGTCAGTCTTGATCCGCGAAAATTAAAATCAGCGAAATATTCTCTAAGTTTGTGCAAAGTAGAAGTAATAATGTCACTTGCACCTTGATTGAATTTGCCCTTGCCCATTGGGGCTAGGAGAAATATATTGGGCTGTATGGTGCTTCCACGTAGAGCTGCAACTGACCCCACATGAATACTGGTGGACCACTAGAAGGACTAAGCCTGCCCAGGCAAAGTGATCCCGAGTCAGACCATCCAGTGCATTTAAGCCCTATTGGTTTCATTGGGCGACAGGGCTTGAGATGTCTTTGCATCTCAATGTCGGGTAAAACTCGCACAAACTTGGAAGCAACGTCTCCAAAATGGCCTCCCCGCCCCTAAAACCCATTGTATAGAGAGAAAACTGGGGTTTAGGGAGGTATATATTATTTTTAGCTCACCTGTCACGTAATGACAAGGTGAGGTTTTGTGATCCCTTTTTGTCCGTCGTCCGTCGTGTGTGCGTCCGTCCGTAAACGATTTCAAATAAGTATATCTCTAATACCCCATGGTCAATCTTGATCAAATTTCATGGGAAGCATCAGCGAGCCCCCGCCCATAGGGGCTTGCATCATCAGCGAGCCCCCGCCCATAGGGGCTTGAAGGAATATATGGGCTGCATGATGCTTCCACGCAGAGCTGAATCCGGCCCGCACACTAGTACTGGTAAACCGCTTAGAAGATCTAAGCCTGTCCAGGAACCCCGGTGCGAGGCGGACCGTCCATGCTAATAAACCCTATTGGTTTCATTGGGCGACAGGGCTTGAGATGTTATTTCATCTCAATGTCGGGTAAAAGTCCCACAAAATTGGAAGCAACGTCTCCAAAATGACCTTTACAGTGTTGACGGGGACGTTAAACCTCAAATCAAACAAACATGGGAAGCATCATCAGGTAGGGGGGAAAGGCTGCATAAGGTTTTTGGGCTGATCGGATTGGAATTCTGGTTGCCATGGCAACATATAGTTCCCATAGACTATCAATGGAAAAAATTAAAATATCTTCTTCTCTGAAACCACAGGGCCCTGAGCTTAGATATTTAGCATGTATTAACGGCCAGTGGTCACCAACATAATTCCTGCCAATCATGCCCCAGGGGTCCAAATTAGCCACACCCCGGGGCCCCTTCGCTCCCATAGACTCATAATGGAACAAATAGCTTCAAAAATCTTCTTCTCGGAAACCACAGGGCCCATAGCTTAGATATATACCATGTAGCAACAGCAAGTGGTCACCTACATAATTCCTGCCAATCATGCTCCTGGGGTCAAAACGGGCCATGCCCCGGGGCCCTTTAGCTCCTATAGACTCAAATGGAAAAAAGCTTCAAAAATCTTCTTCTCTGAAACCACAGGGCCTAGAGCTGAGATATTTGGCAACTAGCAACGGCAAGTGGTCACCTACATAATTCCTGCCAATCATGCCCCTGGGGTCCAAATTGGCCACACCCTGGGGCCCCTTAGCTCCCATAGACTCATAATGGAAAAAAAGCTTCAAAAATCTTCTTCTCTGAAACCACAGGGCCCAGAGCTTAGTTATTTTGAATGTAGCAACCGCCAGTGGTCACCTACATAATTCCTGCCAATCATGCCCCTTGGTTCCAAATGGGTGACGCCCAGGGGCCCCTTAGCTCCCATAGACTCATAATGGAACAAAAAGCTTCAAAAATCTTCTTCTCGAAAACCACAGGGCCCAGAGCTTAGATATTTAGCATGTAGCAACGGCAAGTGGTCACCTACATAATTCCTCCCAATCATGCCCCTTGGTTCAAAATGGGCGACGCCCCGGGGCCCCTTCGCTCCCATAGACTCATAATGGAACAAAAAGCTTCAAAAATCTTCTTTTCGAAAACCACAGGACCCAGAGCTTAGATATTTAGCATGTAGCACGACAAGTGGTCACCTACATAATTCCTGCCAATCATGCCCCTGGGGTCCAAACGGGCAACGCCCCGGGGCCCTTTAGCTCCTATAGACTCATAATGGAAAAAAGCTTCAAAAATCTTCTTCTGCTTCTGCTTCTGCCGTTTACTAGCCTCCTTCAACATTCTGAAGATTATGCTAGATTTCTCTGAAACCACAGGGCCCAGAGCTGAGGTATTTGGCATGTAGCAACGGCAAGTGGTCACCTACATAATTCCTGCCAATCATGCCCCTAAGGTCCAAATGGGCCACACCCCGGGGCCCCTTCGCTCCCATAGACTCATAATGGAACAAAAAGCTTCAAAAATCTTCTTCTCGGAAACCACAGGGCCTAGAGCTTAGATATTTAGCATGTAGCAACAGCAAGTGGTCACCTACATAATTCCTGCCAATCATGCCCCTGGGGTCAAAACGGGCCACGCCCCGGGACCCTTTAGCTCCTATAGACTCATAATGGAAAAAGCTTCAAAAATCTTCTTCTCGGAAACCACAAGGCCCAGAGCTGAGGTATTTGGCATGTAGCAACGGCAAGTGGTCACCTACATAATTCCTGCCAATCATGCCCCTAAGGTCCAAATGGGCCATGCCCCGGGGCCCCTTAACTCCTGTAGACTCATAATGGAAAAAAAAGCTTCAAAAATCTTCTCCTCGGAAACCACAGGGCCCAGAGTTTAGATATTTAGCATGTAGCAACGGCAAGTGGTCACCTACATAATTCCTGCCAATCATGCCCCTGGGGTCCAAATGGGCCATGCGCCTGGGCCCCTTAGTTCCCATAGACTCATAATGGAAAACAGCTTCAAAAATCTTCTCTGAAACACAGGGCCCAGAGTTTAGATATTTAGCATGTAGCAACGGCAATTAGTCACCTACATAATTCCAGCCAATCATGCCCCTGGGTTCCGAATGGGCCACGTGCCGGGGCCCTTTTGCTCCCATAGACTCATAATGGAAAAAAGCTTAAAAAATCTTCTTCTCTGAAACCACAGGGCCCAGAGCTTAGATATTTAGTACCTAGCAATGGCAAGTGGTCACCTATATAATTCCTGCCTATCATGCCCCTGGGGTCCAAATGGGCCACGCCCTGGGGCCCCTTAGCTCCTTTAGACTCATAATGGAACAAAAAGCTTCAAAAATCTTCTTCTCTGAAACCACAGGGCCCAGAGCTTAGATATTTAGCATGTAGCAATGGTAAGTGGTCACCTACATAAATTCTAGATATTTAACATGTAGCAATGGCAAGTGGTCACCTACATAAATCCTGCCAATCATGCCCTTGGGGTCCAAATGGGCCATGCCCCGGGGCCCCTTAGCTCCCATAGACTCATAATGGAAAAAAGATTCAAAAATCTTCTTCTCTGAAACCACAGGGCCCAGAGCTTAGATATTTAGCATGTAGCAACGGCAAGTGGTCACCTACATAATTCCTGCCAATCATGCCCCTGGGCTCCACACGGGCCACGCCCCGGGGTCCTATAGCTCCTATAGACTCATAATGGAAAAAAGCTTAAAAAATCTTCTCCTCTGAAATCACAGCGCCCAGAGCTTAGATATTTAGTAAGTAGCAACGGCAAGTGGTCACCTATATAATTCCTGCCAATCATGCCCCTTGGGTCCAAAAGGGCCAGGCCTCGGGGCCCCTTAGCTCCTATAGACTCATAATGGAAAAAAAGCTTAAAAAATCTTCTCTGAAACCACAGGGCCCAGAGCTTAGATATTTAGCATGTAGCAATGGCAAGTGGTCACCTACATAAATCCTGCCAATCATGTCGTGGGGTCCAAATGGGCCACGCCCCAGGGCCCCTTAGCTCCCATAGACTCATAATGGAAAAAAGATTAAAAAATCTTCTTCTCTGAAACCACAGGGCCCAGAGCTTAGATATTTAGCATGTAGCGACGGCAAGTGGTCACCTACATAATTCCTGCCAATCATGCCCCTGGGGTCCAAACAGGTGAGTGATATAGGGCCATTGGGCCCTCTTGTTTAACTTAGACAATTTTTGAGATCTACTAATGTTAAAATGTATAGGGAGTAGCTACCTTGTTACCGCAACTCCTCTTACAGTTCTAGGTCAATCCTTTTGAAACTTTACAGGTGTTTTCATATAGGTCTGAAGATGTGCATATTCTTTTTTCATTATCCTTAAATAATTTTTTTCACTTATTTCACCTTTTTTAACTTAGACAATTTTTGAGATCTACTAATGTTAAAATGTATAGGGAGTAGCTACCTTGTGACCACAACTCCTCTTACAGTTCTAGGTCAATCCTTTTGAAACTTTACAGGTGTTTTCATATAGGTCTGAAGATGTGCATATTCTTTTTTCATCATCCTTAAATAATTTTTTTTCACTTATTTCACCTTTTTTAACTTAGACAATTTTTGAGATCTACTAATGTTAAAATGTATAGGGAGTAGCTACCTTGTGACCACAACTCCTCTTACAGTTCTAGGTCAATCCTTTTGAAACTTTACAGGTGTTTTCATATAGGTCTGAAGATGTGCATATTCTTTTTTCATTATCCTTAAATAATTTTTTTCACTTATTTCACCTTTTTTAACTGAGACAATTTTTGAGATCTACTTATGTTAAAATGTATAGGGAGTTGCTACCTTGTGATCGCAACTCCTCTTACAGTTCTAGTCAATCCTTTTGAAATTTAACAGGTGTTTTCATATAGGTCTGAAGATGTGCATGTGCTTTTTTCATTATCCAAAACCTATTTTTTAACTTAGACTGTTTTTCAGATCTAATAACACGAAAAGTCTATAAGGCGTAGGTACCTTGTTAGGGATTTAACCCTCTCACAAGTCTTTACCTTTAATTCATGAGTCTTTCTCCTCTGACAGGGCTATAGCGGGGCTATAGTCAGATCCTCTGACAGTTCTAGTTAAAGTTGGTGTACATTACATCATAAGCGATCATTCATATTGCGTGACATTGTGCTTCGCAAATATATGATAGCAGAAATGTTCAGCTTTAGCCTTGTCCTGCTGTACACTACACAACAACCCCTACCTTTGAAAACAGTGTAGATCCAGATCAGATGGTTTCCTGTTTTTCATGCAATTTGGGAATTTAAATAATTACATAATATCAAGTAATTTGATTGGCTGACAGGCAGAAATGGGTGAGGCCAATTATTATTTAGCAGGACAAGGGTTAATTAAAGAGAAGCATCATATAAAACAATAACAATCCTGAGGTCACCAACCCCGATCTGCATCTGCTTGGGATCGGATCGGGGCTTGAAGAAATATATGGGCTGTGTGATGCTTCCACGCACAGCTGAAACCGACTCGCACACGAGTACTGGTAAACAGCTTAGAGGATCTAAGCCTGCCCAGGCAAAGTGGTGTGAGTCGGCCCGTCCATGCTTATAAACGTATTGGTTTCATTGGGTGGCAGGGCTTGAGATTTCATTTCATCTCAATGTCGGGTAAAAGTCCCACAAAATTGGAAGCAACGTCTCCAAAATGACCTTTGCAGTGTTGACGGGGATGTTAAACCTCAAATCAAACAAACAAACAAATCATGCTCCTTTAACAGATTTTTATCAAACCTTGTATACTTATACACTGTAGTTCAAGCAGGTATTGCCCAGTTGCCTGGAATAATTCAGAATTTTGGCTGGGCAAGTGTTTTTTAATTTCATTTGCCCTAGAGAAAAATGAAAGGAATAAATAGGGAATATTGTAATTTCTAGCCATTTTGAAGATGCTGCAGACTTCTCTGCAAGTGGATGAAACATGGATTTGTCAGACCCTGATTCAAGTTTGTGCGTGTTTTGAGTTATCTGCCCTTTTTGCATCCAAAAATGTTTTCAAGTCCTATCTTCAGGCTTCTGTTCAAGAATTTTATCTGGCCATGTATACTTACAACACACCACAGTTAAAGGGTGTGCATAGTGCAAACTTAACCCTTTTTGTACCAAATGGAATCTTCCTCCTTTCCAATAGCATGAGTCCATTTCAAAATTTAGGGTTTTCAGGTTGTGTTTTCTTCAAATTTTATTTGGAAAATGGCTTAACTTTTTGCAAACAGTGTAGGCCCTGATCAGACACCACTTTCTGCGGCGTCTGATCTGGGCCTGCACTGTTTGCCTTGGTACCCGTTTTGGGGTTTCTGGTACTAAACGGGTTAAAGCTGTAAATTGCCCTTTCAGTAGCCGTTTTTCTAATTTCCCTCATGCGTTTCTGTGTCTGAAGCTTCTTTGTCACCTTTTTTGTACCAAATGGTGTCTTCCTCATTATTTATAGCAGGAGTCTATTTCAAAATTTAGGGGTGACAGATTGTGTTTTCTTCAAAATTTATTTGCAAAATGGCTGAACATTCTGCAAACAATGTAGGCCGGCGTCTGATCTGGGCCTGCACTGTTTGACAAATACCCATTTGGGGGTTTCTGACACAAAATGGGTTAAGGTAACTGGGTGCTAGGAGCACATAGGAGCTACCCCATTTGTCCCTGTCCAGCTTTTTCATCTTTTATACTGCACCCCAGCCTCTTTAAAACCAAATTGTTGGGCTGCAAAGCAGAAACAGTGTAGTTAAACAACGGTGTAGATTATATATAAAAATGACCATTCATGGTCATTTTTATATATAATTTATATACATATACTTTTTAATGATCTATATATTTTTTAACTGTTACATGTGATCTTTCCACAACATTACATGTGAGAATAGCCTGGAAGAAGTTCAATGAGTTGCTACAAGTTCTCTCTTCCCGCCACCTCTCGTTCAAGTCACGTGGCTGTGTGTATAGCTCTTGTGTGCTAAGCACAATGCTCCATGCCAGTGAGACATGGCCATTGACAAAACCAAACCTCCAACGTCTACAGCTGAATGACAGGGCAATGATCAGACAGATTTGCAATGTCAAGCCTCAAGACACTGTCACCATCAGGTCCGGTCAGTTACTTGTGTGACTTGGCATTGAGGACCTGGAGCTCATCGTGAAGGAGAGAAGGCTCCGCTTGTATAGACATGTAGAACCCTCCAATGGTGCACTGAAGACAGCCTTTGACATACAGGTGGATGGAAAACCTGGACCTGGGAGGCTCAAGATTTATTTGAAGCAGCTGCCAGAGATAGCAGAGAGTGGAAGTTCTCTGCTATCAATCCTCATGATAGACACTTGGAGATCTGGTGTTAGATCTGCCATGCGTGCTACCTGGAAGGGGCCCACTTATGTGGAGGTTGCCCCTGTATCTACATGTTAATGGAAAATATGAAGTTAACCATGTTATAACGTGTTTTTGGAATGCATCTTCTGTCTCTTTTCTCCCTTTCTTTTGTAGATGACCAAAGGGATGATTTTCATTTAACCTTAGGTCAAAAAAAATTAGCTGTGTTTCTGCAAACCCACCTCACCCTGATTTTTTGTGCCGACCCTGCAGTTCTTATGGCCATGCTCTAAACCCCATTATTTGAATATTTTCTGGTAATATGGTTGAAATTTAGCCCTTTCAAAGATTTTTGTTCTTTTTCCATCAAATAAAAAGGTGAAAATAATTAAAAAGTTTTTTGGACCTAGTCATCCTAATTTTTTTTTGACAAGTTAGCGGAAACACAGCTATTTTTTTTAGGCCTTAATATCAAAACAACTAGAACAATTCAATGGCACACCATCACATAATTATATCCCTGCACTGTAAAAAGCATGTCACAATAAAAGGAACCAAAGTACATCTTTTCCAGCTGTGGTAACCTCAAGACATGCCTCCTGGGCAAAACATTTACACCACTGTATTCTACTTTTCATTCCCTTCAATTTGATCATGTTTTTACAAAATAGATATTTGAACCTTGGCGGGGGATGGTGGGGGGATCATGCCCCTACCCTAGGGGAGCCCTACAATGTGCTATTTTCCACCGTTCCTCTTCCATAGGGCCAATACCTAAGACATTTACAAGATATAGCTCAAAAAGCATAGGATGAGTTGTGTGATAATCGATAAAAAGGACCCGAAATCCTGCTTTTTGACCTCTGGTGACCCCTAGACACCCCTCCACCCCACAAAAAAAAGAATTGGACCCCTTGGGCCCACCCCCTAGGCTTCCTCTAAGGGGGTGGGGTCACATCAGAATTCCAAATACATTCCTCCAGTCCTCTTCCATGACGCTATTATCTCAAGAGCCTAGGAGTTTTGTGACAATCAACAAAAGGCCCAAAATCCTACTTTTAGACCACTGGTGACCCCTAGACATGCCCCCGGGGCATAATTCTTGCACCCCTGTATTACACTCTTCATTACCTTCGATTTGATATACAACATGACTATGTTTGTGCAAAAAGGATTTTGACCCATGACCTTGCCCCAGGGGAGTCACATCAGAATTCCAAATACGTTGCTCCTGTCCTCATCCTGTGAGAGTTTCAAGACTCTAGCTCAAAAAGCCAAGGAGGAGTTGTGTGACAATCGAAAAAAATGATCCAAAATCCTACTTTTTGTCGGGCCTGCTATTATCATGGCGCGATATAGGCGTCCGGTTTTTCGTCTTTTCGTCCATACATCTCTCTGTCCATCTATTTGTCAAGGGGTCAACATTTGTAACCACCTTAGCGTTCACCCTAAAGGTCAAGTTAATTTCTCAAGAACTGTAAGAGCTTCATAATGATACTTGGTTAAAACTTGTATCTGGGGATGGCAACTTAAGTGCAAGCATCTATATTTGATCTATATTTCATGGTTCACTACTGACTTTGTAAAATATTGCGACCATGCTAGCATTCACCCTAATGGTCAAATTAATTTCTCAAGAACTATAAGAGCTTAATTAATGATACTTGGTACAAACTTGTATCTGGGGATGGAAACTTAAATGCAAGCATCCATATTTAACCTTGACCTACATTTTATGGTTCACAGACTTTGTAAAATATTGTGACCACCCTAGCGTTCACCCTAATGGTCAAGTTCATTTCTTAAGAACTATAAAAGCTTCAGTAATGATACTTGATTCAAACTTGTATCTAAGGATGGCAATTTTAATGCAAGCATCCATATTTGACATTGACCTTAATTTTATTGTTCACTGACTTCACGAAATAATGCATTTACCCTAGCATTCACCCTAATGGTCAAGTTTATTTCAAACAAACTATAAGAGCATTTAATACTAGAATTTATTTTTTTTACAAAAACACACGTCTCCCCCATTTTTTACCTCTAAGTATGACCTTGACATTGGAGGTATTGACCTGGGTCTTGTGTGCAACACATCATCTAATGAAGATGAACATTTCTGCAAAGTAATTTTAAAAAGTTCATAGAGAAATTAATAAGGTTATTGGCCGTACACAAAAAAAGCCTTTTTTTTTACCTTTGACCTCTAAGTATGGCCTTGACCTTTGAGGTACAACACATCATCTCATGATGGTAAACATTTCTGCAAAGTAATTTCATAATCCATCAAAGAATTAGAAAGTTATTGACTGTCCTTTTTTTTACCTTTGACCTCTAGGTATGACCTTGACATTGGAGGTATGGACCTTGGTCTTGTACATGACTCATGGTCTAATGACAGTGAACATTTCTGCTTGGTTACTTTAAAAAGTCCATCCAGAAATAAAAAAAGTTCTTGACTGGACACAAAAAAAAAACTTTTTTACCTCTGACCTCTTAGAATGACCTTGACCTCGGAGGTACCGACATGGGTCTAGCTTGCAACACATTGTCTCATGATGGTTAACATTTCTGCCAAGTAATTTCACAATCTCTCCAGGAATAAGAAAGTTATTGACTGAACACTAAAAAGGCCCCTTTTTTGTCCTTTGACCTCATAGTACCACCTAGACATTTGAGGTACCAACCTGGGTCATGCACGCAACACATTGTCTCATGGTGGTTAACATTTCTGCTAAGTAATTTCAAAATTCATCTTTAAATAAGAAAGTTATTGACCAAACACAAAAAAGGCCCCTTTTTTAATATTTCACCTCTAAGTATGACCTTGACCTTTGAGGTACCAACCTGGGTCTTGCACGCAACACATCATCTCTTGGTGGTTAACATTTCTCCAAGCAATTTCAAAATCCATCTAAAAATAAGAAAGTTATTGACCAAACACGAAAAAAGGCCCCTTTTTTTAGCTCACCTGTCACGTAGTGACAAGGTGAGCTTTTGTGATCACATTTTGTCCGTCGTCCATGCGTGCGTCCGTCCGTGCGTCCGTCCGTAAACAATTTCTTGTCCTCACAATAGCATCTTCATTTATGATTTGATTTTAACCAGACTTGCACACAACTTGTACCCCCATGAGATCTAGGTTCCTTTCTTGAACCAGCCATATCCCATCATGTGTTACTGAGTTATGGCCCCTGAAAGGGCAAAATTTGCCTATTTTGGTCTTGTTCGCACGATAGCATCTTCATTTATGATTTGATTTTAACCAGACTTGCACACAACTTGTACCACCATGAGGTCTGGGTTCCTTTCTTGAACCAGCCATATCCCATCATGTGCTACGGAGTTACGGCCCCTGAAAGGGCAAAAATTGTCTATTTTGGTCTTGTCCGCATGATAGCATCTTTATTTATGATTTGATTTTAACCAGACTTGCACACAACTTGTACCCCCATGAGATCTAGGTTCCTTCCTTGAACCAGCCATATCCCATCATGTGTTACTGAGTTACGGCCCCTGAAAGGGCAAAATTTGCCTATTTTGGTCTTGTCCGCACGATAGCATTTTCATTTATGATTTGATTTTAACCAGACTTGCACACAACTTGTACCACCATGAGATCTGGGTTCCTTTCTTGAATCAGCCATATCCCATCATGTGCTACGGAGTTACAGCCCCTGAAAGGGCAAAAAATGCCTATTTTGGTCTTGTCCGCACGATAGCATCTTCATTTATGATTTGATTTTAACCAGACTTGCACACAACTTGTATCACCATGGGATCTGGGTTCCTTTCTTGAACCAGCCATATCCCATTATGTGTTACGGAGTTATGGCCCCTGAAAGGGCAAAAATTGTCTATTTTGGTCTTGTCTGCATGATAGCTGCTTCATTTATGATTTGATTTTAACTAAACTTGCACACATTTTGTACCACCACTAAATATCTCGGTCAAGATCAAATATGGGTCATGTTGGGTCAAAAAATAGGTCAGTAGGTCAAATCAGGAAAAAAAAACCTTGTGAAGACACTAGAGGCCACAGTTTTGGTCCGATCATCATCAAACTAGCCCAGAATGATCATCTTGACAATATCTCAGTCCAGTTCGAATATAGGTGTTGTCGGGTCAAAAAGTAGGTCATTAGGTCAAATCATAGAAAAACCTTCTGAACACACTAGAGGCAACAATTTATGTCCAATCATCATCAAACTTGCTCAGAATGATCATCTTGATAATATCTTAGTCACGTTTGAATATGAGTCATGTCGGTTCAAAAAGTAGGTCAGTAGGTCAAATCATAGAAAAACCTTGTGAACATACTAGAGGCCACAGTTTTGGTCCAATCATCATCAAACTTGCTCAGAATGATCATCTTGATAATATCTTAGTCACGTTCGAATATGGGTCATGGCAGGTCAAAAAGTAAGCCAGTAGGTCAAATAAGAGAAAAACCTTGTGAACACACTAGAGGCCACATTTTTGGTCCAATCATCATCAAACTTGCTCGGAATGATAGTCTTGACAATATCTCGGTCAAGTTCGAATATGGGTCATTTCAGGTCAAGAAGTAGGTCAGTAGGTCAAATCATAGAAAAACCTTGTGAACACACTAGAGGCCACAGATTAGGTCCGATCATCATCAAACATGCCCAGAGTGATCATCTTGACAATATCTGAGTCATGTTCAAATATTGGTCATGTCGGTCCAAAAAGTAGGTCAGTAGATATAATCATAGAAAAACCCTCTGAACATACTAGAGGCCACAGTTTTGGTCTGATCATCATCAAACTTGCTAAAAATGATCATTTGACAATATCTCAGTTAATTTTGAATGTGGGTCATATCTGGCCAGTAAGTAGGTCAGTAGGTCAGATTGCTGAAAAACCTTGTGTACACACTAGAGACCCCAGTTTTGGTCCGATCATCATCAAACTTGCTCAGAATGATCATCTTGACAATATCTGGGTCAAGTTTGAACATGGGTCATGTCGGGTCAAAAAGTAGGTCAGCAGGTCAAATCATAGAAAAAGTTTTGAACACAGTTTTAGTCAAATCATCATAAAACTTGCTCAGAATGATCATCTGGACAATATCTCAGTTAAGTTTGAATATGGGTCATGTCAAATCAAAAAGTAGATCAGTAGGTTATTTTGTCATAACTTTTGAACTGTTTGAGATATAGCCTTCATATTTGGCATGTAGGTTCCTTGTGACAAGGGCTTCCCACTCATAAAAAGATTTTACCTGTGACTTTGACCTGTGACCTATTTTATCATAACTTTTGAACCATATGAGATAGAGCCTTCATATTTGGCATGTATGTTCCCTGTGACAAAGTTTTCCCAATCATTCAAAAAATTTTAGCCATGACCTTGACCTTTGACCTACTTTGTCATAACTTTTGGAGCATTTAAGTTACAGCCTTCATATTTGGCATAAAGGTTCCTTCATAGGAGTGAGTGTTTGAGTTGAAGTCTCACGGAAAGCTAAGGTCATACAGTGATGGGACCTCTGTTTAAAGACCAATCTGAAAGTCTGGAGAAGCCTGGGATCGATACTGCTACCCCTGGTTTACAAGGCAAGTAGCATGACCACTTCACCATGAAGGCTTCTAAACTTCATTGGAATGTTGTGTAGATGACCCTCTAGGAAAATAGCATAACGATTAACAAATGGTCACAAGAGCTAAAAATAGAAAAACATTGTGAATTTGCTTCAAATGCGAACTCCTTCTAAACCTTTGGGCCAATTGGATTTTAAACTTCACAGGAATGTTGCCTAGGTGACTCCCTACCAAAATAGTTAAACCTTATTCCACTCCAATGAACAAGATGGCTGCCAGAGCTAAAAATAGAAAAAAATCTTCAAATGACAATTCCTTCTGTACTCTTGGGCCAATTTCATTCAAACTTTGAAGTAATGTTGCTTAGATGACCCTCTACCAAAAAGGCTAAAACAATCCCGCTCTGATGAAAAAATGGCCACCGGAGCTAAAAATAGAAAAATATTGTAAATCTGATTCAAACGTGAACCCCTCCTAAACCCTAAGGCCAATTTGATTCAAACTTCACAGGAATGTTATCTAGGTTACTCCCTACCAAATAAGCTAAAATCACTCTGCTGATGAACAAGATGGCCACCATAGCTAAAAATAGAATGCACTCCAGACAGTGACAGACAGGTGAGCGAACCAGGGCCTTATGGGCCCTCTTGTTTACTTTTGACCTTGACATTTGAGGTACCAAACTGAATCATGCATGCAAAACATCCTCTCATGATAGTTAGCATTTTTGCCAAGTAACTTCAAATTTTATCTAAAAATAAGAAAGTTATTGACAAAACACAAAAAAGGCCCCTTTTTTTACCTTTCACCTCTAAGTATGACCTTGACCTTTGAGATACCAACCTGAGTCGTGCATGCAACACACTGTCTTATGGTGGTTAACAAATTTTCTGCCAAGTGATTTCAAAATCAATTCAAAAATAAGAAAGTTATTGACCAAACACAAAAAAGGCCCATTTTTTAACTTTGACCTCTATGTATGACCTTGACCTTTGAGGTGCCAACCTGCCTCATGCACACTAGACATTGTCTCATGGTTGTTAATATTTCTGCCAAGTAATTTTAAAATCCATCTGAAAATAAGAAAGTTATTGACCAGACACGATTTGCCCATACATACATACCAACAAACTTCCAAGGGAGATAATTCAAAAAGTATAAATGCGAGAGTTATAGTTCTTGCGCACTGCACGTCGTCTCATATTGATTAATATTTATATGAAGTTTTGTGAAGATAGCTTGAACGGTTTTTAAGTTATAGAGTGGACACGAATGTGTGACAGACTGACAGACAGACAGACGCCTGGGGGAAAAACAATATGTCTCTCCGAAAAAAAAATCCATATTTGACCTTGACCTAAATTTCATTGTTCACTGACTTAGTGAATTATTGCATCAACCCTAGTGTTCAACCTAATGTTTAAGTTCATGTTTCAAGAAATATTACAGCTTCATTAATGATACTTAGTACAAGCTTGCATCTGGGAATGGCAACTTTTATGCAAGCATCAATTTTTTACCTTGGCCTAGATTTCTTGGTTCAGTGACTTTAGGCCCCCACAGGTGCAACATAACCTTCGTCCCCAGTCATGCCCCCGGGGAAAAACTTTTGCAGCTCTTCATTACCTTCTATTTGATATGCAACATGACTATGTTTGAACAAAATGAATTTTGACCCCTCAGGCAGTGTTTGGCCCTACCCTCTATCTTGTGGGTCACATTAAAGTTCTGAATATGTTGCTGTTGTCCTTAGCCATAGGGCTTTTGCCTGTGAAAGTTTCGAGATACTAGATTAAATGCTGAAGGAGAATGGTGGGACATTACAGATGGATGGGGGGTAATACATGACCCCCCCCCTTTTTCCTTTGAAAAGCGCAGGGATAAATAGGCACAAAAAAAAACTTCATAACTTTGAAGCAGCCAGGATAATTTCTGGTGAATTGCATAAATCGGTAGATTAATTTTGAACCAGTCAGAATGTTTTTCTGGAGATTTGTCTAAATTGGCTGTCTGCTTGCTAACTAAGGCTGTATTGTGTCCCATTGTCTGACAATGGACTAGTCCGCAAAACAGCTTGCTAACTATATTGATTGATGGATCCTGTTACAAACCAACAAAATAAACTGATATTTATGGGGAAATCCTCATTACTGTATTGATCCTCCATATTGGGACAGACGTGCCTAGGCAAACAGTGCAGACCCAGATCAGACTGCTCCTCAAGGAGCAGTCTGATCAGGGTCTACACCATTTGCTATTCTGTCTGTACCTGTTGGACTCCATGTTGGATCATGAAATAAATTTATGTGAATTCTAGAAGAATTACAACAAGTCCTTAGGGTATCCAAATTTTAAGGATTTTTAGGGTAAATATCTTCGGAGGCTTTGACCTACAACCACTCTTATAACATTTCCTGATATAGTGCCATTTCACTGTTGAAACTGATGACAGTTTGTATACAAAGGTAATGCTAATCTGGGTATATATTACGAAACACGCCTATACAAATACATTGCAAATTTGAATACAAACAAACAAAGAAACAAAACAAGAATAGCCCCAGATTAGGTCGGATAACAATGATAATAAAAGGATTATTTCCTTTATTTCTTATAAAAGAGAAACACAATTATGTTGTGGGTATTTTTTAGAATCACCTCGATGAGGCAATTCTAACAAGTACCCACAACATATGGTTTAACGGTGAAATAAGGAAATATATTCCGAAATTATCTTCATCGCTTCTTATCTTGGGAGTACATTACGCAAACACGCCTATACAGATACATTGCCACCTTTATCGCCGAAAAAAATGAATATTTTATGATGAAAAAAATGTGATTTTTCTCTCATAGAGGCGGTTCTAACGAGTACCCACAATCTTTATTTTAGAGCAGAAATAAGAAAAATAAGGTATACTCCGTAAACCCCCGTTTTACTATATAAAAGTGGGGTTCAACGGGGTCAAAATTATATAGGCATGTTTTTGTGATGAAGTCCTGTGATACGAGGGGTTGTAACAGTGAAGGAATGAAATATAGCTGAAAAAAAACACCCTGGTCTGATGAAAGGCCAGTGCTCTATCCTCCGAACCAACAAGTCTACTCTGTGACACAGTTGTCAGAGATTGGTGCATAATCTACCAAGATAGATAATTGAAAGTACTAGAATTATGGGTCATAGAAACAGATAATGATAATTCAAAATAGAAGTAAAGGCAATGATCAGGAATCAATACAATTAACCCACACCTCTCATCAGAGACACCAAAGGGAAAGAAACATAAATGTTAAATCATTAAATACTAGACCCTAATGGAAACATCAATTGTGGATGCCAAAAGGACAATTACTTTCCCACAAAATGGCAAATTGGCTATCTAAAACAAAAACAAATAAACAATACACACCCTCAAAGACAAACCATAACCAAAAATAAACCGCTGCAGATGTTGGCCTTGAAACTATTTCTGAACCTGGAATTAGACTGTTTTGCTTAACACTTTAAGCAAACAGTGTAGGTCAAGATACACTGTTTTTGCCAATGTTCCTTTTTGGCCCCTAAGGCATACATGGCTTTACCAATTCAGAAGCGCACCTCAACCTATCAGGGCTTGGAGAAATGGATTCATCTGATTGGGTTTAATGGTGGTTCCACACAGAGCTGAAACCGACTGCACATGAGTACTGGTAAACCGCTGAGAAGGTCTACAGCCTGCCAAGGAAAGTGGTGCAAGTCAGACTTCCCTGCATACAAACCCTTTCTGGTTTGTTTGGACTGTATGGCTTGAGATGTCTTTTCATCATAATGTCGGGTATAAGTCCCACAAAATTGGAAGAAACGTTTCCAAAATGACCTAAATAGTGTTGACGGGGACTTAAAACCTCAATTCAAACAAATTTGTTGGCTCTGGAATATCTTTGCAATATTGAACAGTGTTATATAGGTCTAAATGAATATGGACAAATTGATTAATTGTAATAAACCAGTGCTTCAGCTGAAGTGCACGACCCGCCGGATGCTTTTAGCTTTATGAGTGTTACCATATATGGGTATGGCGGCCATTTTGGTCATGTGACCTGGACATAAAACGGTTCCCCCAATAAATGCGCCTTATCGTAAGGAGCAAAAATATATCTTATACTTTAGTACTGTATTCTGAATCGTTTGCAGGATAAAATCCAACACAAAAGCATATGTGTCAAAGTTTGACCTAGGCACAAAGAAGGTCAAGGTCAACCCAGGGTCACCATTTTAGCAATTTATGATGGGCCTATGTTCCAGATGCTATTTATCAAGTTTCGTGGAAATCTGCACAGTGGTTCTGGAGAAGACTATTTTTGAAGGGTTTTTACCAAATATTGCTTGGCGGCCATTTTGGTCATGTGACCTGGACCCCATGAGGAAATTTTTGTTTCCCCCATCCCGTAGAAGCTCCATATGAAACTTGACTTCAATCGGCCCAACGATTTCCGAGGAGAAGCAGTTCGAAAATTTTCACATTTTTCGCCTCGGCGAGGCTGTACTAAATGGAATGTAATATTTCGCAAGTTCATTGATAAGATCTCATTGATATTTATCAGTATGCCAAAAATTGTTTAAATATTCCAAGCGGTTAAGTCACTATCACCAATTTTCACAAACGGGTTACGGACGGACAGATAGACAGACCATATATGGCTTGGCGGCCATTTTGGTCATGTGTCCTGTTACGGACGGACAGATAGACAGACCATATATGGCTTGGCGGCCATTTTGGTCATGTGTCCTTGACCCCATGAGCAATTTTTGGTTTCCCCCATCCCATAGAGGCTCCATATGAAATTTGATTTCCATCGGCCCAACGGTTTCCGAGGAGAAGCAGTTCGAAAATTTTCACATTTTTCGCCTCGGCGAAGCTATACTAAATGGAATGGGATATTTCGCAAGTTCATTGGTTAGATCTCATTGATATCTATCAGTATGCCAAAAATTGTTTAAATATTCCACTATCACCAATTTTCACTTACGGGTTATGGACGGACAGACAGACAAACCATATATGGCTTGGCGGCCATTTTGGTCATGTGACCTTGACCCCATGAGCAAATTTTGGTTTCCCCCATCCCATAGAGGCTCCATATGAAATTTGACTTCAATCGGCCCAACGGTTTCCGAGGAGAAGCAGTTCAAAAATGTTCAAAAAATTTCACATTTTTCGCCTCGGCGAGGCTATAGTAAATGGAATGTAATATTTCGTAAGTTCATTGGTTAGATCTCATTGATATCTATCAGTATGCCAAAAATTGTTTAAATATTCCAAGCGGTTAAGTCACTATCACCAATTTTCACAAACGGGTTACGGACGGACCCAAAGAAGGTCTAGGTCAACCCAGGGTCACCATTTTAGCAATTTATGATAGGCCTACATCCCAGATGCTATTTATCAAGTTTCGTGGAAATTTGCCCAGTGGTTCTGGAGAAGACTATTTTTGAAGGGTTTTTACCATATATGGCTTGGTGGCCATTTTGGTCATGTGACCTGGACCCCATGAGCAAATTTTGGTTTCCCTATCCCATAGAGGCTCCATATGAAATTTGACTTCAATCGGCCCAACGGT
Organism: Lucinisca nassula; assembly: GCA_963580285.1. Lineage (NCBI taxonomy): Eukaryota > Metazoa > Mollusca > Bivalvia > Lucinida > Lucinidae > Lucinisca > Lucinisca nassula. The sequence continues at coordinate 2,229,651 of OY757022.1, forward strand.
TTCCGAGGAGAAGCAGTTCGAAAATTTTCACATTTTTCGCCTCGGCGAGGCTATACTAAATGGAATGTAATATTTCGCAAGTTCATTGGTTAGATCTCATTGATATCTATCAGTATGCCAAAAATTGTTTAAATATTCCAAGCGGTTAAGTCACTATCACCAATTTTCACTTACGGGTTACGGACGGACAGACAGACAAACCATATATGGCTTGGCGGCCATTTTGGTCATGTGACCTTGACCCCATGAGCAAATTTTGGTTTCCCCCATCCCATAGTGGCTCCATATGAAATTTGACTTCAATCGGCCCAACGGTTTCCGAGGAGAAGCAGTTCAAAAATGTTCGAAAATTTTCACATTTTTCGCCTCGGCGAGGCTATACTAAATGGAATGTAATATTTCGTAAGTTCATTGGTTAGATCTCATTGATATCTATCAGTATGCCAAAAATTGTTTAAATATTCCAAGCGGTTAAGTCACTATCACCAATTTTCACAAACGGGTTACGGACGGACAGACAGAATGACAGACTGACAGAATTACAGATTGACAGAATGACAGAATGACACGGTGATTTTAGGGCACTCTTAGAAAAAACCGACCTCAGTCGGTTGCTTTTTCTGCGGGTCGTGCAATCACTCTTTTTGACTGATTCACATGTTTTCTTCGTTAGTTCAATGACCCAGTCACCTCAGATGAGCATTTGAACTTTTAAAATACAAAAGTATACAGACAGTACAATTGATTACATAATTGTAGTCTAACTTAATTCAGTTGTCCTCATACAGAGTTCTTTAAACTCCAAAAGTACACAATGGTTTCACTAGAAGTACAGATTGTGTTATAGTGCAGATTGATTTGTAAAGTACATAGCATGCCCATCCATGAGACTTTTAATTCAGTAAGCAGTAAACAACCAATACAAGCTCATCATTCTGTACCATCCATGGGTCATTGGCATTTTATGTTTTTTTTTTGTTTTTTTTTTGTTATTTTTTCTAGGGCAAACTTGTAGTCAGTAACACTAGTCCCCGTGGGTCAGGCCCCTGGGCTGGGGGCTTATGGGCCTTACAGATGGCAAGCCTTATTGTCTTTGAAAAATAACAGAAAAAAAAATATTGGACAATATCATTTGGGACTTTAAGAGAATTGTAACAATCCTAAAAATTCGGACACCTATAGGACTTGCTGCAATCTGTAATTCTCCTGAAAATATTCGTATAACGATCCTGCAAGGAGTCCAAAAGGTGCAGACAAAATGGCAAACAGTGTAGACCCTGATCATACTGCTCGGGAGCAGTCTGATCTGTGTCTGCACTGTTTGCTTAGGTCTGTCTATCTAAAAACATTGCGGTACAAAAAATAATGATAAAGTAATGATTATTGACAATCTTAACTGCAGGCGTGGGATTGATTGATTGGGTTGATATAGCAGAAAAACAAATATCATCATCTTCAGTGGCATAACAGCCAATCAAAGCACTGACAGCACTGGTGGGTCCATTGTTTCTAAAAACAGGTCCTGAACAGGGGCATACAGTAAAATTCCGTTATTAAGACCAACTAAAATTAAGATGATTCTTCTTTTCTCTATGACTATTTATATGGCGGTAGATTCCATTTCAGCCCAAATAGGTCATGGGAAAAGTTTGCTGCTTAGGAGCATTCTTTTTTCGATTCTTTTCTCTCTGAGCGTAATATAGAGCAAAATTCCATGACATCACACCTTGTCCATAAAATCTAGCTTCCTTAACTAAGGCGATAGAAAACAAGGTGAATTTTCAGAGTCTTCCACAATTGTCATTTTCTATTAATTGATACATCCAGTATCAATAACTGTGAATTAAAATATTAATTAATACGTCCAGTCAATAATTTCTTGTAGCATTTTTTATGATTTTTGACATGTTAAAATAGTTAAATCTTACATAATTCCACATCAGGCATTGAATCTCAGTATTTAGTACTAAATTATTGGATTGAATTTTAATATCATTTTCTAAATTGTCAGAATTTTTATCTGTTTGGCTGAAATATATATTTATATTTTCCATTTGAATTATTTCTCTCCATTTCTTATAGTACAACTTCTATATAACACAAACTATAAATATAGGTTACCATAATGAAAACACCGTATTCGCCCTTATTACCGCACCGTGCGCTTAGTTTTTTAAAAAAAGTAATCGTGGTAAAAAAATCTGCCTAATTAGCGCACACTTCATACGAAAACAATAGCTTCAGAGATGATGCATACTGAATGGGAAGGAAAAGGATACTTAAGCATTGCCTTCACTGTTGAAGAAATAACGGTAAGTTTTTGTAGATTTACTGTGAGAGCTTCAAGGAGAGGTTACTGTAAAGTGTGCGCTTATGCATTTCTTTTTCAAAATTAGGTTTGGTGTGCACTTACAGGAGCATGTGCTGTAATTATGGCGAATACGGTATTTATTGTTAACTTTACCGCCAAAAACAAGAAAATTTTAAGATGAAAAATTATGATATTTTTCTTATTTATAATTATTACTGCTCAAAATATAGATTGTGGGTACTCATTAGAACTGCCTCATTGAGGCGGCTCAAATGAGTACCCACAATCTGTATTAAGAAAAAATAAGAAAAATAAGGTTTACCCCAGTAAACCCTGGTTTAACCATATAAAAGTGGGGTTCACGGGGGTCAAAATTATATAGGCATGTTGATATCTAGATATGTACTTGTTCTGTGTAAGCCCCCGCCCATAGGGGCTTGAAGAAATATATGGGCTGAATGATGCTTCCACGCAGAGCTGAATCCAGCCCGCACACTAGTACTGGTAAACCGCTTAGAGGATCTAAGCCTGTCCAGGAACCGCTGTGCGAGGCGGACCGTCCATACTAATAAACCCTATTGGTTTTATTGGGCAACAGGGCTTGAAAAGTCATTTCATCTCAATGTCGGGTAAAAGTCACACAAAATTGGAAGCAAAGTATCCAAAATGACCTTTACAGTGTTGACGGGGACATTAAACCTCAAATCAAACAAAGATATATACTTGTTCTGTGACATCAGGCACATACATGCTCTATAAAGATGAAAGTATTTGCAATTTAATACATGTACCTGTAAGAGCAGACTGGGTGGTGAATCAAATATAAACAAGGAAATAATACAATAGGTGAGGCCATTAAATCGGTCACAAACTGACCCACCTCTAGGCCAGGTGGCCCAGATAAGGCCTACAGGCCTACATATTGTGGCTATTGTATATTTCTAGACCTGATTGTTGACAGTGAATTGGTCATACTGAGTAGTGATACATAGTTTGACCCAGGCTTGAACTATATACTGGACTCAAAGGCCAAATTAAGACTAGTATATGGAACAGTATTTAGGTAAAAACTCAATTATGCAACATTGAGATTGCAATATGCAATTTTGATATTCTGTTATGCTATACTTATGGAACAGGATTTAGGTAAAAACTCAATTATGCAACATTGAGATTGCAATATGCAATTTTGACATTCTGTTATGCTATATTCAGTTACAATTGTGCAAAATATTCCGCTTCTGCTTCTTCTAGTTCTCATTATTCTCGTTAAGTGGCGCTGTGATCGTTTTTCCGTAAACGACCGCCTGTATTCGGAAAAGAATCTGCAAGCGTATTGGTGACACGGAGGAGTGAAAGAAACGAGAGAACTATATTTTTGGCATAAAACGGACGATTTGGGGACATTACACCCTTGCCGATAAAATCATTTACACATAATTTTTATTTTATATGTCAGACCAGGAATCAGCTTTGCTGTGTTTGTTTTGTGTCCAAGTTTTATCTAAATATATCGCAAATGTGTTCAGGCCATTGCACCTCTAAAATATAAATTTGTTGTAAATACTTATATTAATTTTGTATGGCACAGAAAGGCTCCTGTCCAATGTCGTGTAGACCTTGGTGAGACTGCTCCTTTATGATCACCTGAAGCAAACATAGTTACAACTCTCTTTTGTGAAAATGCTTTCAGATGAGAAACGACTTACGTTCCCTCTAACATTTATTTCTGATTTAGGGCATGTCCAACGGAATTCTAAAACTAGGCATTTTGGTTCTGTTGTTTGATTTGATGTTTAACGTCACCTTCAACACAGTATAGATCATTTTGGAGACGTTGCTTCCACTTTTGTGGGACTTTTACCCGACACTGAGATGAAATGACATCTCCAAGCCCTGTCGCCCAATGAAACCAATAGGGTTTGTAAGCACCGCTTTGGCTCGGTAGACTTAGATCCTCTAAGCGGTTAACCAGTACTGGTGTGCGGGTCGGTTTCAGTTCATGCAGCCCATCTATTTCTTCAAGCCCCGATGGCCGGGGGTCTGATTCCCAGTTTGTTTTGTCACATGTTTATATAGATGTTCGTAACTGTTTGTGTTAAATGCATTCATTAATTTATAAGAAAATAGAAAACTATCTGACTTTTTATACTAGATTTTTGGCTTCAAGTGACAAAACGCAAAGGTTTCCACTTTTTAGCTCACCGTCACGTAGTGACGAGGTGAGCTTTTGGGATCACTTTTCGTCCGTCGTCAGTCCGTGCGTGCGTCCGTGCGTCCGTAAACAATTTCTTCAAACGACATCTCCTCCTAAACCACTGATCGGATTTTGACCAAACTTCACAGGAATGGTGGTCCCCTTTCAAAGTTGTTCAAATGGTTCCGGTCCGTTGCACATCTAGGTCATAGGAGCCAAAAATAGATTTTTTTTTTCACCAAAAACTTAAAAAATCTTCTTCTCTGAAACCACAAGGCCCAGGTCTTTGATATTTGGTATGAAGCTTCATCTAGTGGACCCCTACCAAGATTGTTCAAATTATAGTGCTGGGACCAAAAATGCCCACGCTCCGGGGCCCTTTGGTTTTACATGGGCTTATATAGGGAAAATCTTTAAAAATCTTCTTCTCTGAAACCGTAAGGCCCAGGTCTTTGATATTTGGTATGAAGCTTTATCTAGTGGACTCCTACCAAGATTGTCCAAATTATAGTGCTGGGACCAAAAATGCCCCAGCTCTGGGGCCCTTTGGTTTTACATGGGCTTATATAGGGAAAATCTGTAAAAATCCTCTTCTCTGAAACCGCAAAGCCCAGTTCTTTGATATTTGGTATGAAGCTTCATCTAGGGGACCCTTACCAAGATTGTTCAAATTATAGTGCTGGGGCCAAAAATGCCCCCGCCCCGGGGCCCTTTGGTTTTACATGGGCTTAAATAGGAAAAATCTTTAAAAATCTTCTTCTCTGAAACCGCAAGGCCTAGGTCTTTGATATTTGGTATGAAGCTTCACCTAGTGGACCCCTACCAAGATTGTTCATATTATAGCCCTGGGGCCAAAAATGCCCCTGCTCGGGGGCCCTTTGGTTTTACATGGGCTTATATATGGAAAATCTTGAAAAATCTTCTTCTCTGACACCGCAAGGCCCAGGTCTTTGATATTTGGTATGAGGCTTCATCTTGTGGACCCCTACGGAGATTGTTCAAATTATAATGCTGGGGCCAAAAATGCCCCCGCCCCGGGACCCTTTGATTTTTCATAGGCTTATATAGGGAAAATCTTTAAAAATTTTCTTCTCTGAAACCATAAGGGCCATGTTTTAGATATTTGGTATGAAGCTTCATCTAGTGGACCTCTATCAAGATTGTTTAAATTATAGCTCTGAGGCCAAAAATGTCCCCGCCCCGGGGCCATTTGGTTTTACATAGGCTATGTAGGGAATATCTTTAAAAAATGGTCTCTGAAACCCCAAGGCCCAGGTCTTTGATATTTGGTGTGTAGCTTCATCTAGTGGACCTTTGCCAAGATTGTTCAAATTATAGGCTTTGTTGATATTTGGTATGAAGCTTCACCTTTTTAGACCTCCCTCAACATTATGCACATTGTAGCCCTGGGGGTCAATAATGGCCCTCCCAGAGGCCCACTTGTAACTCTATCATATGGGTCAGGTGAGCGATCCAGGGCCATCATGGCCCTCTTGTTTGAGAAAAACACAACGCGCAGCAAATTCTTTCATACCGGAGTGCAGGTGGAAAACCCGCACCTGCTACAATGTAACATATCAAGCGCTGGAAGCCTCTGTGGTGTTGTGGTTATGCTACTCGCCTCATTAACCAGGGATCGCAGGATCGACCCCGGCTTCTCCAGAATTTCGGATGAGTCTTTAAACCCAGGTCCCATCTCCGTATGACCTTAGCTGTTGTCGAGACATAAAACTAAAAACGCACTCACATACCAAGCGCATCCCACCATAAAATAACATCTTTATAATTCTTACCCCCCCCCCCCCCACACACACACACACACACACACTTGATCCCCACTTTTATAGGGTAAAACTGGGATTGACAGGAGTAAACATTATTTTTCTCATTTCTACTCCAAAATATAGATTGTGGGTACTCGTTAAAATGGGATCGAAGAGGCGCTTCTAACGTGTACCCAACATGTATATTTTAAGCAACAGTCAGAAAAATATCATCACGACTTTTCATCTTTCAATTTTTGTTGTTGTATTTTTCGGCGGTAAAATGTACAAATCTAATGCATCAAAAACATTTTTTTTTTTTTTTTTTTTTTTTCAGGATTCTGTAAACTTTAATAATAAGTAAATAAATAAATAAATAAATAGATAATGTCGTTAAGTTCCGCCAGGTAAACCTGGGTACGCTGTACGTGGTCTAACTGTAATAAAACAAGAAGAAAAAAAAAACTTTGGTGTAGACCTAATACATGGAAATACATGTAAGTACAAAATGGTTTGGATTCAGCCACTCCATTTCCCAAATCGTTACATGTAGAACTTGAAGAAATATGTAGTAGGCTGGTTAAGACAGTCGCGACACTAGCTCAGCAAGGTTTTGCTGGCTGAAGACAGACGGACGGACGGACGGACGGACGAACTGACAGACGACCAGCTAATATTTTCGCGTTGTGATTCTGTTGGATGAAAGCTATCCTGCCCCAGTCTAACTTATGAAGACAGACAGACGGACATATGAATAGGACAGCTGTCATTGTGACCACAGGTGCGTTTCTATGGTTGTGGGTCGGGGCTGAGAATGAGTAAGTTCTGTTCATGTTAATGGATGAAGTATTTACATCAGAATTACAATGGGAATTGGGGAACTAGTTGTTGTTTTCCAAATTCCCCGTGTGGTCAGCTGGTGAGGTCCCAGGGAACGAATCCCCGTTGCCGGTGAACAGAGAGACAAACTGGTTTAGAAGGTAAACGGGCGTCATAAGCACATAGGGGTTACCCACCGCTCGGCGATACGCTGTGCGGACATATACATACTTCTATAATATCCAAACATTTGATTTTTGAGTGAGGTTGCAATTAGTAAATAATATCTTTATAAGTAACACCTCAGAAGGATCAGATTTATGAAAATTGTATGAATTAATCAATTTTAACAATAATTGCTCATTTCAAATCCACGGATTCGGCACAGACTAATCCCTCATGGTAATTTAGTAAATGTTCAACGATAGAGTATTTTCCCCTTCGTCAAACAAGTATTAACTTTTAAATAAAAATCCTGTTTCTCATAAATAAGGAACCGCGCTGTAAAATTTATTTTAAAGATGCAAACGTACACATTATTGTAAATATCCGAATAATTGAATAGCTGGATAAAATTTATCGCTGCTGGCTTGAATTTGGCCCCTGGAAAAGCGAATGCGATCTTCTCAAACGGACGCTTGTCATCGGAAAAAATACGGCAAATCCACGGACATTACCGAACGTTACCGTCACCTCAATGACTGGTACCCCGTCTAACCACAGCAGAATCGAAACTGAATAATGCAAAATAGGACGTCCAAATGCCATATTTAAATACAAAGGTCTCAAATTAGAATGTGCATGTTGCATATTCGAATAAAGTAGAAAGATATGGAAAGGTTCATAATGCAAAGTGCGGTTTCAACAATTCATATTGTTATTGCACATTGCATAATTGAGTTTTTACCTTAATACTGTTCCATACTAGTATATGGTATAGCCTACTAATAGTTGACTGATAGCCACAGCATGAAGAAAGGGTACTTACTATGTATTGAACTACTATTGTGGATCTTTCAACTATAGTTGCCTTGAATACCATACATTGTTTGCCCAGACAGTGCAGGTCCTGATGAGGCTGCACAACCATGCAGCTTTAGCAGGACCTGCACTGTCTGCTCATAGTATTCAGGCATCTTTGTCCATAAGGCAATTTAGAGTTGTTAACCCATTTTGTATACATCCTGGAAACCCCAAAACGTTAATTGGCAAACAGTGCAGGCCCAGATCAGACGCCGCAGAATGCGGCGTCTGATCATGGCCTCAACTGTTTGCTCAAAAGTTCAGTCATTTCCAAATACATTGTGAAGAAAACCCATCCTGACACCCCTAAATTTTAAAATGAACTCCTGCTTTATATAAGGAGGAAGATTCCATTGGGTACAAAAGGATTTAGGGAGATCCTAATCAGCTTGTAAAACATGCAGCCTTCAAAGTCTGAATTCTTCACTGCCTATAGGTGTGATTGACAGTTAATGGCCAGAATGTGCTAGAAACAAATCCAGGTGTATACTGTTTATATTTGTTTCTATAAATAGATACAACACTGTGTTTATACAGTATTTGTTTACATTCAGAGGTATGACTCACAATAGGGCAGACCATCCTGCTTTACCTTGAGAGTAAATGGTTTATACCCTGTGCATAGGTTGTACCATTTTGGGTGAAACATGGACTGGATAGGTCTATTTCACTACATTAGCACTTGTGAGAGGGTCCTCTGCACTCAGTGCACTGCTGTTGTACCAATAATGAACTTAATAGTGCATATGAACCCTGCAGAAGTTCAGTACATTATGCATGAGATGACTGGCCATCCTTTGGTTGGTTGGTTGATTCGAGGTTTAACCTTTAACCTGCTGAATATTCAATTAAGCCACACTCATTTCTGACTTTGAACCAATCAGATTACTTGATGCAGCTTATTTCTACATATTCATAAACTGAATGTCAAACTGTGTAGATCCTGATCAGATGGCTTCTTCAGAAGCCATCTGATCAGGATCTACACTGTTTGCAAAGACAGGGCTTGTCGCCTACAGCAGGGTAAAGGTTAACGTCCCCGTCAACACTGTAAAGGTCATTTTGGAGACGTTGCTTCCAATTTTGTGGGACTTTTACCCGACATTGAGATGAAATGACATCTCAAGCCCTGTCGCCCAATGAAACCAATAGGGTTTATTAGCATGGACGGTCCGCCTCGCACCGCGGTTCCTGGACAGGCTTAGATCCTCTAAGCGGTTTACCAGTACATGACTGTACTAGTGTGCGGGCCGGATTCAGCTCTGCGTGGAAGCATCATGCAGCCCATATATTTCTTCAAGCCCCTATGTGCGGGGGCTTGACCATCCTTTGACCATGCTTTACCCTGCATGAGCTAATTTTTTCAAAATATTTTTTTTTTTTCACATTTTTCAGAGAAAAAAGTGTTTGACATCACCTATGAATCATCAGCTGAGCAGCCGATTCACATGAAATGTCAGATCTGTTTGTTTACTGAAATATTAAAGAAGAAAACAAAAATCTGTAGTGTTTTTAACCCTTGTCCTGCTGATCCCGGATATGTCTTATCTTTCAAACAATGAAGATCCAGATCAGATGGCTTCTGAAGAAGCCATCTGATCAGGATCTACATTGTTTGTCATTCAGTTTATGAATTTGTTGCAAAATTTTGATCAAGTAATCTGATTGGTTGATAATCGGTAGTGGGTGTGGCATATATGAATATTCAGCAGGACAAGGGTTAAAAGGGTTAATGTGTATGATTTGTTTCCTGTCCACACAATTATAGAATTTTTGGCTTCTCAGTGCTGATGTCCACATGACTATCTAAAATTTGCTTGGAAAAGGGCTGAACTTTTTGCAAACAGAGTAGCCCCTGATCAGACGCCGCGTTCTGCGGCGTCTGATCTGGGCCTACACTGTTTGCCAAATACACGTTTTGGGGTTTCTGGTACTAAAAGGGCTAAAGAAAATAGCTGTGATTATATTCTTAGGTCAGAGTGTTGCATAGCAGGGTTATTCTGGACTGGAATCATATGTTGGGTTTAGCAAACAGTCTAGAGAGCCAGATCAGACGACAATGTTTGCTTACATTACAGGAATCTAGCATCTGATCAGGGTCTACACTCTTTGCTCACCATACAGGAATGTAAGGGTTACAGTCTATGTCACGGTCCAGGATCATTTTCCCAGCCTAAATTTGTTTGTTTGTTTGATCTGAGGTTTAACATCCCCATCAACACTGTTAAGGTTATTTTGAAGACGTTGCTTCCAATTTTGTGGGACTTTTACCCCACTTTGAGATGAAATGACATCTCCAGCCCTGGCGCCCAATGAAACCAATAAGGTTTATAAGCATGGCCATTCTGACTCACACCGCTTTGCCTGGCAGACATAGATCCTCTAAGCGGTTTATCATTATATTTGTGTGCCATCATTTTCAGCTCTGCGTGGTAGCATCATGCAGCCCATCTATTTCTTTGAGCCCAGATGGGCTAACTTTTCTAGGAAAAACAATATCTAATAAAGTGTTATTTTTGCTGAAAAAATTTAAGCAGCTTTTGCAATTGCAAAAGCTGCTCACATTTTTTCAGCAAAAATATTAGAATATTTGCCATATCAATTTAATGATCAAAGTTTTAACAAATGTTAACTAACTACATTGTAAGCCCCAGATTGTTCAAGTCTGTAGATAGAAAATTTGAAAACGGAAGTGACACTTGAATTTTGTCAAGTGCAACAGTACTGATTTGGTCTTTTAAGAAAAAAAAACAGCCTTACGTGGTGAACTCAACCCTTATCCTGGTGTTCACAACATCCCCTACCTTTGGAAACAGTGAAGATCCAGATCAGATTGCTTCCAAAGAAGCCATCTGAGCAGGATCTACACTGTTTGCTATTCTGTTTGTGTATGATCCAAGTAATTTGTTGGTTGATAGTTAGCAATGGATTTGGCTTAATTAATTTATTCAGTGGGATAAGGAGTAATGGTGTAAACTTTAAGGAGACTCTGGCAAATCTTTCAAATATACTTTTGTCTGTCTTTATTGTTTGTTTGTTTGATTTGAGGTTTAACGCCTCGTCAACACTGTAAAGGTCATTTTGGAGACGTTGCTTCCAATTTTGTGGGACTTTTACCTGACATCGAGATGAAATGACCTCTCAAGCCCTGCCGCCCAATGAAACCAATAGGGTTAATAGCATGGACGGGTCCGGCTCGCACTGCTTTCCCTGGGCAGGCTTAGATCCTCTAAGCAGTTTACCAGTACTCGTGTGCGGGATGATTCAGCTCTGCATGGAAGCATCATGCATCCCATCTATTTCTTAGTATTCAAGCCCCGATGGGCGGGGGCCATTATCTGTCTTTATGAATAGAGTGAGTTTGTGCATGCGGGAAACCACTTAAGGGGTATCTTGGCAAACAGTGCAGGCACAGATCAGACGCCGCATAATCTGATCAGGGCTCTGCACTTTTTCCATCAAAAATAGAATAAATACTAAAAACTAGGCCTGACACCCCTTATATTACAAATGGACTTGTCCAACATATAGCAATGGAAGAGTCCACTGGTACAATAGGTTAAGAGTAGATGCTTTTTTTGGCTTGCCTGGACGATGTCCAGGAAAAGCTTTGGACTACCCTGGCTTTGGCGTTAGCATTGGTGTCAGCGTTGGCCTTAGCGTTGGAATCAGCGTCGGCGTCCACATTTATGTTCAAGTTTTTTAAGAACTGATAATTTCCAAACCATACATTGGATCTGATTATGCCCCCAACTTTGAAAATGTTGGTGGGGCATATTGCTTCTGGTTCGTTCGTCCGTTCGTCCGTCCGTTACGCTTTGGATGCATAGCATAACTAAAGAACCGTGTATGCTAGGGTTTTGAAATTTCATATATGGATTCCTCATGGAAGATTAGCTGACGCGTATTTTTTTTCTCGTCCGGATTATGCCCCTTTTAAGAGTTATTGCCCTTTGAAATTTTTTTAATAAAATCTTGTCAGCAAGATATCTCAAAAACTATTGGAGCTAGAGCCTTGAAAGTTGGTGATTATATTGGTGGTGATGAGTAGATGAACTGATTAACTTTTGACAAAATTCCGAAAAACACTTTGTGAGTTATGGCCCTTTGTCATTTTGGTAATTTGTGCCCATTGTAATGTATGCTAAAAGTGATGCATAGCATAACTTTAGAACCGTGTATTCTAGGGTTTTGAAATTTCATATATGGATTCCTCATGGAAAATTAGCTGAGGCGTATTTTTTTTCTTGTCCGGATTATGCCCCTTTTAAGAGTTATTGCCCTTTGAATTTTTTTAAAGTCAGCAAGATATCTCAAAAACTATTAGAGCTAGAGCCTGGAAAGTTGGTGAATATATTGGTGGTGATGAGTAGATGAACTGATTAACTTTTGACGAAATTCCGAAAAATACTTTGTGAGTTATGGCCCTTTGTCATTTTGGTAATTTGTGCCCATTGTAATGTATGCTAAAAGTGATGCATAGCATATCTTTAGAACCGTGTATGCTAGGGTTTTGAAATTTCATATATGGATTCCTGATGGAAAATGAGCTGACGAGTATTTTGTTTCTCGTCCGGATTATGCCCCTTTTAAGAGTTATTGCCCTTTGAATTTTTTTAAATAAAATCTTGTCAGCAAGATATCTCAAAAACTATTGGAGCTAGAGCCTTGAAAGTTGGTGAATAGATTGGTGGTGATGAGTAGATGAACTGATTAACTTATGACAAAATTCCGAAAAATACTTTGTGAGTTATGGCCCTTTGTCATTTTGGTAATTTGTGAAAAACTTTGTCATCGCTCTAGCGCCTACATTTCTTCACCAATTTCAATATAACTTCACACAAATGTTTCTTATAAAAAAATCTCGAGCGAGTTCGACTTTCAAGGTCATGACCTCAAGGTCAAGGTCACTGTGGCTATTTTTAGAAAAACTTTGTCATCGCTCTAGCGCCTACATTTCTTCACCAATTTCAATATAACTTCACACAAATGTTTCTTATAAAAAAATCTCGAGCGAGTTCGACTTTCAAGGTCATGACCTCAAGGTCAAGGTCACTGTGGCTATTTTTAGAAAAACTTTGTCATCGCTCTAGCGCCTACATTTCTTCACCAATTTCAATATAACTTCACACAAATGTTCCTTATAAAAAAATCTTGAGCGAGTTCGACTTCAAAGTCATGACCTCAAGGTCAAGGTCACTGTGGCTATTTTTAGGAAAACTTTGTCATCGCTCTAGTGCCTACATTTCTTCACCAATTTCAATATAACTTCACACAAATGTTTCTTATGACAATATCTCAGCGAGTTCGACTTTCAAGGTCATGACCTCAAGGTCAAGGTCACTGTGGCTATTTTAAGAAAAACTTTGTCATCACTCTACATTTCTTCACTGATTTCAATATTACTTCACACAAATGTGCCTTATGACAATATCTTGAGCGAGGTCGACTTTCAAGGTCATAACCTCAAGGTCAAGGTCACTGTGGCTATTCTTAGAAAAACTTTGTCATTGCTCTAGCGCCTACATTTCTTCACTGATTTCAATATAACTTCACACAAATGTTCCTTATGATAATATCTCGAGTGTGTTCGACTTTCAGGGTCATGACCTCAAGGTCAAGGTCACTGTAGCTATTTTTAGAAAAAATTTGTCATTGCTCTAGCGCCTACATTTCTTCACCGATTTCATTATAACTTCACACAAATGTTCCTTATGACAATATCTCTAGCGAGTTCCACTTTCAAGGTCAAGGTCACTGTGGCTATTTTTAGAAAAACTTTGTCAATGCTCTAGCGCTTACATGTCTTCACCGATTTCAATATAACTTCACACAAATGTTCCTTATGACAATATCTCAAGCTGTTTCAACTTTCAAGGTCAAGGTCACAATGGCTATTTTTAGAAAAACTTTGTCATCGCTTCAGCGCCTACATTTCTTCACCGATTTTAATATAACTTCACACAAATGATCCTTATGACAATACCTCGAAAGAGTTTGACTTTCAAGGTCAAGGTCACTGTGGCTATTTTTAGAAAAACTTTTTCATTGCTCTAGCGCTTACATTTTTTCACCAATTTCAAAATTGATTCACACAAATGTTCCTTATGACAATATCTGTAGCTAGTTCCACTTTCAAGGTCAAGGTCACTGTGGCTATTTTTAGAAAAACTTTGTCAGTGCTCTAGCGCTTACATTTCTTCACCAATTTCAATATAACTTCACACAAATGTTCCTTAAGACAATATCTCGAGCGATTTTGACTTTCAAGGTCAAGGTCACTGTGGCTATTTTTAGAAAAACTTTGTCATCGCCCTAGCGACTACATTTCTTCACTGATTTCAATATAACTTCACACAAATGTTCCTTGTGACAATACCTCGATTGAGTTTGACTTTCAAGGTCAAGGTCACTGTGGCTATTTTTAGAAAAACTTTGACATGGCTCTAGCGCTTACATTTCTTCACCGATTTCAGTATAACTTCAAACAAATGTTCCTTATGACAATATCTCGAACTATTTCAACTTTCAAGGTCAATGTCACTGTGGCTATTTTTAGAAAATCTTTGTCATCGCTCTAGTGCCTACATTTATTGATGGATGTTAATAGAACTTCACACAAATGTTTCTTATGGTAATATCTCGAGTTGCTTTGACTTTCAAGGTCATGACCTCAAGGTCAAGGTCACTATGGCTATTTTTAGAAAAACTTTGTCATTGCTCTACCGCCTACATTTATGATTTTAATCTAACTTCACACAAAAGATGCTTATGATAATATCTTGAGCAAGATCTACTTCGCGGCCATGGCCTCAAGTCAAGGTCCCTATGACTATTTTTAGAGAAATATTGTCATCACTCTAGAACCTACATTTATGGATGGATTTTTAAACAAACTTTACACAAATGTTGCATATGATAATATCTCAAGCAAGTTGGACTTTTGCCATTTCAGTGTTTTCCACACACGAAGTTGTCTTGTGCGAGGGGATTTGTATCGCATGCGATGCCTTGTTTTTTTTAATAAAATCTTGTCAGCAAGTCCATATCTTGAGAACTATTAGAGCTTCATTAATCATTCTTGGTACAAACTTGCATCCAGGCATTGCAACTTCAACGCAAGCATCCATATCTGACATTGACCTATATTTCATGGTTCACTGACTTCGTGAATTATTGCGACCACCCTGACTTTCACCATTTCTCGAAAACTATTAAAGCTTTTCAAATTATAATTGGTACAAACTTGCATCTAGGAATTGCAACTGCAACGCAAGCATCCATATTTGACTTTTACCCATATTTCATGGTTCACTGACTTAGTGAATTATTGCGACCACCCTGACTTTCTATCTAATGTAAGAGTCCATTTCTCAAGATCTATTTGAGCTTCATTAATTGTATTTGGTACAAGCTTGCATTTAGGAATTGAAACTTCAATGCAAGTATCCATTTCTGACCTTGACCTACATTTTATGGTTCACTGACTTTGTAAAATAGTGTGACAACCCTAACTTTCACCCTGATGTAAGAGTCTGTTTTTAAGAGTTTCATTGATGATACTTGGTACATGCTTGCAACTAGGAGTGAAATTTTTATGCAGGCATCCATGTTTGACCTTGACCTAGATTTCATGGTTTGGTGACTTTGCGCCCCCACAGGCGCAACATAGCCTTCGGGGGAATTCTTGTTGTATGTTTTTGAGTCTTTAACAATATTTGTTGAATATTTTGCCATCTAAGGACAAGCAAAGGTTGGGGGCATTGTGTTTTACAAACACCATTTCTAGTTCATATTTGTTATGATGATAGATACAGGTCCTATTTTTTATTCAGCAATACTCCCATCCATGCCCATGACCTCAAGGTCAAGGTCACAGACTTGGAAATTTCATATTGGAGTTTTTTTAAGAGCTTATATTTTCCAAACCAAATGATGGATTTGGTTCATATTTGGTGTAAAGATAGATATAGGACCAAAGTTTTATTCAGCAATACTCTTGCCCATGCCCATGACCTCAAGGTTAAGGTCACAGACTTTTATGGTAAAGTTTTTCAGAACTCATATTTCAATACCATAATTATGAAGGATTTGGTTCAAAATTGGTATGGTGATAGATGAAGGTCCAAAAGTTTATTTTTGCAATATATGACCTCAAGGACTCTTTCAGGCAAGCTATGCTGTCTGATGACAGCTCTTGTTCAGAAGGGATCACTGTGTAAGAAAGAAAGTAGGAATCTCCTAAAGTTGTCTTAGCCCTTAAGATGCCAATCACAACAATTGCTGTCTGCTTTGTCATCTGCTGGTAACTTTAAAAGTCATTTTTGCAAACATTGTGGACCCAGATCAGACTGCTCCTCTGATCAGGGTTCACATTGTTAACCTGTATGCAAACAAAATGTTTGAAATGTTTGCAAGAAACGGCAGCAAACAACATAAACAGATGATATTTGAGCCATGCAGCACATAACAAAATCTACAAGAAGTCTTGAGCGACCAGTGAAGACTCAGATCAGCCTGTGCACTTGTACATTCTGATCAGAGTCTTCGCTGATCGCTTTTACATACTATAGGCTAATATCTATGCAAAGAGACATAAGCATAAGGTCTTGTCATAGTGGATGAGTGTGCAGGTTGATTTGAGTCTCTGCTTGTCACATCAGTCTTATTGCAAGTTTTGTTATGTGCCGGCTCATTTTCATATGCAGTTTTTCATGGCATCTTAATCCATTTAGTACCAGAAACCCCAAAACGGGTAGCCTGGCAAACAGTGTAGGCCCAGATCAGACGCCACAGAACGTGGCGTCTGATCAGGGCCTCCACTGTATGCAAAAAGTTTAGCCATTTTCCAAATAAAATTTGAAGGAAAACACAACATGACACCCCTAAATTTAGAAATGGACTCCTGCTATATATAAAGAGGAAGATTCCATTTTGTACAAAAAAGGTTAAGGGTTAGTTGGAATAAAGGAGAGCATTATGCCAGGTTCTGTTATATCAATTTTCCATAAATGTTCATGATGCAGTTTGAACAAAAAAAGCTTATCTATCTTTGTTCTCCCATGGTGCATACCCTGGGGATTTGTCTTGTGATAAGGGCTCTACTGTTAAAGGAAAGAATTTGCTCCTCAGAATCAAATTATACTTTCCTTTATTGAGCATTTACTGATGACATCACACACCTAGAGTTATCTTTCTTGCTGCAGACACCCAGGCTCATTCCCAACAGAATTTGAATGTACTCGTACTTTCTGTATAAATAAATTTCTTGTCTCTTGGAAAATTTGATTAAACTTTGATTATATTATTTTTATGACCCTTTAGAATAATCACATTTACTTTCTAATTAACCCCTTGAGTGTTTTACCACTGAGGGATAATTATGCCCCCGCCTATTCGGAGAATAGTGGAAGGGCATTAAGTTTTACCCTCTGTCCCTACATCGTGTCCGGGCCATAACTCCTAAACCGTATGGAATATATTCATTAAACTTCACAGGTGCATTCATCACACTAAGACGATGTGTCATGAACAAGGAAGACAACTCTTGCATTTTTGGATTATCTGCCCTTGACTTAGTACCATATAGTAAACCGTGTCCGGGCCATAACTCCTAAACCGTATGGAATATATTCATGAAACTTCACAGGTGCATTCATCATACTGAGTCGATGTGTCTTGAACAAGGAAGACAACTCTTGCATTTTTGGTTTTTGGATTATCTGCCCTTGACTTAGTACCATATAGTAAACCGTGTCCGGGCCATAACTCCTAAACCATATGGAATATATTCATGAAACTTCACAGGTGCATTCATCACACTGAGACGATGTGTCACGAACAAGGAAGACAACTCTTGCATTTTTGGATTATCTGCCCTTGACTTAGTACTATATAGTAAACCGTGTCCGGGCCATAACTCCTAAACCGCATGGAATATATTCATGATACTTCACAGGCGCATTCATCACACTGAGACAATGTGTCATGAACAAGGAAGACGACTCTTGCATTTTTGGTTTTTTGATTATCTGCCCTTGACTTAGTACCATATAGTAAACCGTGTCCGGGCCATAGCTCCTAACCAATATGGAATATATTCATGAAACTTCACAGGTGCATTCATCACACTGAGACGATGTGTCATGAACAAGGAAGACAACTCTTGCATTTTTAGTTTTTGGATTATCTGCCCTTGACTTAGTACCATATAGTAAACCGTGTCCGGGCCATAACTCCTAAACCGTATGGAATATATTCATGAAACTTCACAGGTGCATTCATCACACTGAGACGATTTGTCATGAACAAGAAAGACAACTCTTGCATTTTTTGTTTTTGGATTATGTGCCCTTGACTTAGTACCATATAGTAAACCGTGTCCAGGCCATAACTCCTAAACCGTATGGAATATATTCATGAAACTTCACAGGTGCATTCATCACACTGTGCCGATGTGTCATGAACAAGGAAGACAACTCTTGCATTTTGTGTTTTTGGATTATCTGCCCTTGACTTAGAACCATATAGTAAACCGTGTCCGGGCCATAACTCCTAAACCGTACGGAATATATTCATGAAATGTCACAGGTGCATTTATCACACTGAGACGATGTGTCATGAATGAGGAAGACAACTCTTGCATTTTTGGTTTTTGGATTATCTGCCCTTGACTTATTACCATATAGTAAACCGTGTCCGGGCCATAACTCCTAAACCGTATGGAATATATTCATGAAACTTCACAGGTGCATTCATCACACTGAGACAATGTGTCATCAACAAGGAAGACAACTCTTGCGTTTTTGGTTTTTGGATTATCTGCCCTTGACTTAGTACCATCTTGTAAACGTGTCCAGGCTGAACCGTATGGAATATATTTATGAAACTTCACAGGTGCATTCATCACACTGAGACGATGTGTCATGAACAAGGAAGACAACTCTTGCATTTTTTGTTTTTGGATTATCTGCCCTTGATTTAGTACCATATAGTAAACCGTGTCAGGGCCATAACTCCTAAACCGCATGGAATATATTCATGAAACTTCACAGGTGCATTCATCTCACTGAGACGATGTGTCATGATCAAGGAAGACAACTCTTGCATTTTTGGTTTTTGGATTATCTGCCCTCGACTTAGTACCATCTAGTAAACCGTGTCCGGGCCATAACTCCTTAACCGTATGGAATATATTCATGAAACTTCACAGGTGTATTCATCACACTGAGACGATGTGTCTTGAACAAGGAAGACAACTCTTGCATTTTTGGTTTTTGGATTATCTGCCCTTGACTTAGAACCATATAGTAAACCGTGTCCGGGCCATAACTCCTAAACCGTATTGAATATATTCATGAAACTTCACAGGTGCATTCATCACACTGAGACGATGTGTCATGAACAAGGAAGACAACTCTTGCATCTTTTGGTTTTTGGATTATCTGCCCTTGACTTAGTACCATATAGTAAACCGTGTCCGGGCCATAACTCCTAAACCTTATGGAATATATTCATGAAACTTCACAGGTGCATTCATCACACTGAGACGATGTGTCATGAACAAGGAAGACAACTCTTGCATTTTTGGTTCTTGGATTATCTGCCCTTGATGCATATATTTTATGATTGATTTGAAGTACATTTGTAATATTTTTTATGAATGGCATTTGGCGGGGCATCCGTGTCCTATGGACACTTTTTCTAGTTGGACAAAAGTGTCTCCAACAAGGTGGATCAAGGGAGAACAATCTCACAAAATTGCTGTGTCTGCAACCTCTCAGTTAACCCTTGTCCTGCTGAATATTCATATATGCCACACCCACTACTGATTATCAGCCAATCAGATTACTTGATGCAAATTATTGCAACAAATTCACAATCTGAATGGCAAACAATGTAGATCCTGATCAGATGGCTTCGTCAGAAGCCATCTGATCTGGATCTTCATTGTTTGGAAAATAAGGCATATCCAGGCTCAGCAGGACAAGGGTTAAACTGTACCAATCTGTTGTTTGCTGAAAAAATTCCCATTATTCAGAGAGAGGTTCAGGTTGTCTCTGTTCCAAAAGATTTATAAAAAAAAAGCTATTGTACTACCTCGGGGTTGGCCTCAGCACGGCGTCGGTGTCCACATTCACCTTAAAGTTTTTTTAAGAGCTCATATTTTCCAAACCTCATGATTTATTTGGTTCGTATTTGGTATGATGATATTTTTAGGTCCAAAGTTTTATTTAGCAATGCCCCTGCCTATGCCCATGACTTCAAGGTCAAGGTCATGGACTTAGAAATTTTATGTAAAAGCTTAACAGCACATATTTACCAAACTATATGATGGATATGGTTCATACATGTATTTGGTATATGATAATAGATATAGGTCCAAGGTTTTATTCAGCAATACCCCTCCCCAAGCACATGCCCAGGTTCATGACCTCAAGGTCAAGGTCCAGGACTTCGAAATTTTTATGATAAAGTGTTTTAAAAACTAATATACAGTAGAATTTCGATGGCTCGAACACGGATGGCTCTTTTACCATGGATGTGTTGAACCCATTCTTGAGCCCCTAGCAAAATCATCTACATAAGAAATAGTAGGGGATAGTTAAGGAGATTTTTGTCTTTTATCTTGCAAATGTATACTGTGTGTACTCATAAGAATCGCCTCGATGAGGCGGTTCTAATGAGTACACACAGCATACATTTTCATTATAAAACACCGAAAAGATGTCTAAAAGTATCTAGTTATGCCTCCTGACAGTAGCCTCAGTGGCTCGAACTACCCCTGTCTCAAACAGATTTTCCAGGTCCCAAAGGTGTTCGAGCCATTGAAGTTCTACTGTATTCCAAACTATATGATGGATTTGGTTCATATTTGGTATGATGATAGATATAGGTCCAAAGGTTTATTAGGCAATACCCCCCACCCAAAGACACTTTTGAGGCAAGCTATGCTGTCTGATGACTGCTCTTGTTTATTTTCAGGGTCTGTCAAGAACAAGGGATGGGTTGCTAGTTGCTGAAATTGATCTGAACCTCTGTCGTCAAGTCAAGGACAGATGGTGTTTTAGGGTAATGTACACAGGAACATGTTTTGTATAATACAATATGACTGATACCACTTCCCAGTGATCACAGCGCACTCTTAAACACTGGCCCTCATTTTATACAATATGAGCCCACCACACTATTACCTTTTCGCAAGGCAACCTTAACTCTCAAGATGCCAGTCGCAACAGTTGTCGTCTTCCTTGCTGTCTGCTGCTTACTTAACTCTTATCCTGATGACAAGCCCTATCCTTGCAAACAGTGTAGATCCTTATCAGTTGGTGACTGAAGGAGACTTATCCTGCTGACACAACAACCCCTATCTTTGCAGTGTAGATCCTGATCAGATGGCTTCTGAAGAAGACTTATCTTGCTGTTCATGATAACCCCTATCTTTGCAAACAGGTAGATCTTGATCAGATGGCTTCTGAAGAAGCCAGAATCCATCCGATCAGGATCTACACTGTTTGACATTTAGTTTATGAATTTGTAGGAATAAATTATATCAATTAATCTGATTGGTTCAAAGTCAGAATGGGTGTGGCTAAACTGAATATTCAGCAGGATAAGGGTTAAAAAGTCATTATTGCAAACAGTGTGGACCCAGATCAGACTGCTCTAAAGAAGCCATATGATCTGAATCTACACTGTTTGCAAAGGTAGAGTATATCCAGGTTCAGCAGGATAATAGTTAAATAAAAAGACTACTGGTCTGAAGTGACTGGGCCCTGGTGCCAGTTGTTCAAACTAACGACGTCTTTAGTTAACGTATAGTTAAAACTTAGATCATTTATTATGGCAAAAATACCAAAAATTTATATATTAAAGGAAAACAACCACAAAAATTAACTTTCACTTCAGAACAAAGGTTTTGAGGAGACAAACATTTTGAAAATTGAATGAGAGGTTTAGAAGTTATGACCTTTTGAACATTTCACAAATTCTGGTTTTGTTAGTCCAGAACGAGGCTGTGAGTAAATGACGTCATAAACTCACAATTGGAAAACTTTGAGTTACAGCGATTCTTGTGCAATAAAACAGCAATAAATAGTTCAGTATGCATTCCATTTATTCAATGCGATGATAATTTACTGTTTTTAAGTACAAAGTCTGAAAAGTATGTTGTAAATTATTTTTTCTATTTTGGTCACGTGACTAGATTAACAAAATGGTGGCCCTCATAGACAGCAATTGTAAAATGTTCAAAAGGTCATAATTTCAAAACCGCTCAACCGATTTTCATAAAATTTGTACCAAAATGTTCGCCTCAACATAGGCAATATTTTAAAGTGACAGTTAATTTTTGTGGGTGTTTCCCTTTAAACTTGCTAGAACAGTTAACAATATGACCACTAACGGGCTCGTTAAGCTAACAATTCTTTGAACAACTGGGCCCAGGTGTCCAGCTCTTCAAGCATTGTTAGTTTAACAAGCTCTTTAGTAGTTAAAACCTTAACCCTTAAGAGGCTGAGAAAAACATCTGAAAATGTCGTCTGCTGAATCTTCTTGCAAACTTTTAAAAAATATTTTTGCATACAGGCAAACAGTGTGGACCCACATCAGACTGCTCCTAGAGGAGCAGTCTGATCTTGGTTCACACTGGTTGCAAAAACTGATTTAAAAGTACTTGGCAGACAAATCAGAGGACAATTGTCGGGATTGTTATTTTATAGGTTAAATCACTGTTGTTGCTAGTAAAATACCCAATACACTGGAGGGCCCCCTCCCATTGGGGCTTGAAGAAATAGATGGGCTGCATGATGCTTCCATGCAGAGCTGAAACTGACTACACACAAGTCCTGGTTAACCACTTAGAGGAGATAAGCCTGCCCAGGCAAAGCGGTGCGAGTCACACTGTCCATGCTTATGTCCATGCTCAGACTGTCCATGCTTATGCCCATGCTCAGACTGTCCATGCTTATGCCCATGCTCAGACTGTCCATGCTTATGCCCATGCTCAGACTGTCCATGCCCATGTTTCATTGGCTGACAAAGTCTGGAGTTGGACCATCCCTGCATATAAACCCTATGGTTTGTATGGGCGGTAGGGCCTAAGATGTCATTGCATCTCAGTGTCAGGTAATAGTCCTACAAATTGGAAGCAGCACCTACAAAATGACCTGAATAGTGTTGACAGGGATGTAAAACCTCAACACAAACAAGCAATCTAATGACATTAGCTGTCCTCAACAACCCTGTAGAATATTAACCCATTTTGTACCGCAAAATGGATAATTGGCAAACAGTGCATGCCCAGATCAGATGCGGCAGAACACGGCGTCTGATCCAGGCCAACACTGTTTGCAAAATGAATTAAGACACAAACTGGCACCCCTAAATTTTGAAATGGACTCCTGCTATATATAAGGAGGATGATTCCATTTGGTTCAAAAAGGGTTAAAGTCATCATAAATTGCTGTTTTTATAGGAATAAATACTCCAAAGATTCATGATTATGAAATATTTTCCTTCTCTGTTACTATGCAACAGGGTATATGATGTATATTTCCAGATGACCCAGCGATTAGAAATGTACGCTGAGGAGTTGTCGGCAGCAGTAAAGCCTGATTATATTCCACCTGTGATCAAAGAAAATTAAGGTGAGATTTCAAATTCCAGCTAGCAGAACTCAACTCTGATATACAGTGAATTTGTTGTTTGAGTTTGAATGGCCCAGTCAGCATTATTTAGGTCATAAGCGGATAACCATTACTGTATCTGCATATTCTTTTACTGACAACTGCTCTCCTTGAAACAGCGAAAGGGAGAGAATGACCATAGAAAATCTTTCATGATCAATCTCTACAAAAGAATGTTGCCAGCCTGGCAGGTCACTGTGCGAGTCGGACCGTCAGTGCTTACACAGCCTTTTGGTTTCATTGGGCGACAGGGCTTCAGATGGCATTTCATCTCAGTGTCAGGTAAAAGTCCCACAAAATTGGAAGCAACATCTCCAAAATGACCTACACAGCATTGATGTGGAGGTTAAACCTCAGTTCAAACAAACAAAATGTCATCCCATATAAATATACATCTATTCCATTCTATTGTGGTTATACAGCAAAAATCCTTTATTAAGACCACCTTTGGGAATGTTCAAAAGTGGTCGTTAGGGTGGTATATTTCTAGAAGGCACTGGATGTAGAAATTCTTTTTAACCCTTATCTTGCTGTTCACGACAACCCCTATCTTTGGAAACAGTGTAGATCCAGATCAGATGGCTTCTGAAGAACCCTTATAATGCTGTTCATGACAACCCCTATCTTTGGAAACAGTTTAGATCCAGATCAGATGGCTTCTGAAGAAGTCTTATCCTGCTGTTCACGACTACCCCTATCTTTGGAAACAGTGTAGATCCAGATCAGATGGCTTCTGAAGAACCCTTATCTTGCTGTTCACGACAACTCCTATCTTTGGAAACAGTGTAGATCCAGATCAGATGGCTTCTGAAGAAGCCTTATCTTGCTGTTCACGACAACCCATACCTTTGGAAACACTGTAGATCCAGATCAGATGGCTTCTGAAGAAGCCTTATCTTGCTGTTCACGACAACCCCTATCTTTGGAAACAGTGAAGATCCAGATCAGATGGCTTCTGAAGAAGCCTTATCCTGCTGTTCAGGACAACCCCTATCTTTGGAAACAGTGTAGATCCAGATCAGGTGGCTTCTGAAGAACCCTTATCTTGCTGTTCACGACAACTCCTATCTTTGGAAACAGTGTAGATCCAGATCCGATGGCTTCTGAAGAACCCTTATCTTGCTGTTCATGACAACCCATACCTTTGGAAACAGTGTAGATCCAGATCAGATGGCTTCTGAAGAACCCTTATCTTGCTGTTCACGACAACCCCTATCTTTGGAAACAGTGTAGATCCAGATCAGATGGCTTCTGAAGAACCCTTATCTTGCTGTTCACGACAACTCATACCTTTGGAAACAGTGTAGATCCAGATCAGATGGCTTCTGAAGAAGCCTTATCTTGCTGTTTACGACAACCCCTTTCTTTGGAAACAGTGTAGATCCAGATCAGATGGCTTCTGAAGAAGTCTTATCTTGCTGTTCACGACAACCCATATCTTTGGTAACAGTGTAGATCCAGATCAGATGGCTTCTGAAGAAGCCATCTGATCAGGATCCACACTGTTTGACATTCAATTTATGGATTTTTAAGAATAAATTATATCAAGTAATCTGATTGGTTCAGAGTCAGAAATGGGTGTGGCTAAATTGAATATTCAGCAAGAGAAGGGTTAAAGTGACTTTTAACCCATAAGCTGCCAAGAAAAACAACATCTGAAATGTCGTCTGCTTATGTCATCTGCTGAACCTGCTAGCAAACGTTTTGAAAAATATATTTTTTGCATACATGCAAACATTGTGACCCCAGATCAGACTGCTCCTACAGGAGTAGTCTGATCTGGGTCTATACTGTTTGCAAAAAAGGACTTTTAATGTACCTGCAGACGACAAAGCAGACGACATTTGTCGCGATTGGCATTTTATGGGTTAAAGAAGAATTGGTCTTATTTCTAGGCAGTCTTAACTTTTCAACTGCTACATAATTTCCTTGTGCAGACCATAAAAAATCTTTTAAAATATTTTTCGATGTAATGTAGGCTTTGTCTGGGTTCAGACTCCATGATGGCTTTGGCTTAAAGCTATTTATTAGTTGGTCGGAGCCGGAACTTTTAGATCTGTTGCTTGGTCCAACAGGGTTTAACTGTTGGTTTTCTTTTGCTCCAGTGTTCCAGTGGTGTTTATCCCAACGCATTTTATTGTCAAGTCTTCTGGGACGGCCCCCGCCCATCGGGGCTTGAAGAAGTATATGGGCTGCATGATGCTTCCACGCAGAGCTGAATCCGACCTACACACGAGTATTGGTAAACCACTTAGAGGATCTAAGCCTGCCCAGGCAAAGCGGTGTGAGTGTCGGACCTTCCATGCTTATAAATCCTATTGGTTTCATTGGGCGACAGGGCTTGAGATGACATTTCATCTCAATGTCGGGTAAAAGTCCCACAAAATTAGAGGCATCGTCTCCAAAATGACCTTTACAGTGTTGATGGGGACGTTAAACCTCAAATCAAACAAAACAAACAAAATCACCCTTGGGTAAACTTGGCTTTCTTTGTGATTTCTTTGTTACCCGAATTGATTCATTGATGAATAAGAAAACCTTCGCGGATTGAATGTGAGAGTGAGGGCTGGGATCCCGTATTGTGATAACGCCATGTAATAAATTCGATAATCGACCAGTGGATTAAATATGCAAATTAGTTAGATACGCCCTGTAATGCTATATGTATGACGTCCTTAACGACGTCAAGTTTACTAATGACGGAATATTGGCATTTTTGTTAAACAATCGGGAAATAGGTTTTAATTGTCATATGATAAATAGAATCTTGCATTCTTGCTCATGTATTGTAGAATTTATGAAACTCATTGAGGAAAAGAGATAAAATGCTCGGCAAAGCCTCACATTTAATCCCTTTTCCTCAACTCGTTTAATAAATTCAATAATACATGAACACTCATGTAAGATCATCTATTAGCCCTTGTCCTGCTGAGCCCGGATATGCCTTACCTTTCAAACAATGTAGATCCAGATCTGAAGAAGCCATCTGATCAGGATCTACATTGTTTGTCATTCAGATTGTGAATTTGTTGCAATAATTTGAATCAAGTAATCTGATTGGCTAATAATCAGTAGTGGGTGTGGCTTATATAAATATTCAGCAGAACAAGGGTTAGTATACTTAACCCAACTTGTAATTTTACTGACAGTTTCAAGAA
Source organism: Lucinisca nassula (assembly GCA_963580285.1). Taxonomy (NCBI): domain Eukaryota; kingdom Metazoa; phylum Mollusca; class Bivalvia; order Lucinida; family Lucinidae; genus Lucinisca; species Lucinisca nassula. Next base: position 2,256,608 of record OY757022.1, read on the forward strand.
GGTGCTTTTGCTGTCGTTCCTTCCTGTTTAACCCTTCTCTTGCTGAAAATTCATTTAAGCCACATCCATTTCTGTCTATCAACCAATCAAATTACTTGATGTAATTTATTGCTACAAATTCATAAACTGAATGCCAAACAGTGTAGATCCTGATCAGATGGCTTCTTCAGAAGCCATCTGATCTGGATCTACACTGTTTCCAAAGATAGGGGCTGTCGTGAACAGCAAGATAAGGGTTAATGTTTGTTGTGTTGGTGATTCGGATTCTTTTCACCATTATGTACTGGAGTATATTGTTCCTTTTTAGTTACGTTTAGATTAGCCGAGTCACCACCTGCTTGGGAGAGCCGCTGACTCAGTTTACCAGTTACCTTTTTTGTTTCCTGTGGTAACTCCAAGCTTCGACTTCTTTCCCTTGTGATATTGTGGATATTTACAGCCCTTTCAGGATTATTTCACTTAATTCAAGCCAATCTTTAATCAGAGGTGGGCAAAAACCAGAGTACCCAGAGAAAAACCACCTGACCTTCCATTGCAGAACTTGGCGTCTCACCTCGACCTGAGCGAGGCTAGAACCACAGCGTGAGAGACCTAATGATTAAGTCAGAGCTCTTACCGACTAGGCCAGGGAGGCATGTTGGTTGTTTTCTCTTCAAATATTATCCCATTGCAAGCGGGAAACCCCTAAAGGGGTACCTCGGCAAACAGTGCAGGCCCAGATCATACACCGCAGAATGCGGCGTCTGATCAGGGCCTGCACTATTTGCTAACGGAATTTCCCATGAAAAACAGAAAAAAAAACAAAATTTAGGCCTACCACCCCTTATATGACAAAAGGACTTGCCCAACATATAGCAATGGAAGAGTCCACTAGCATACAAGTTGTTATAAATGATCACTTGCTCTGATATGTTCTTGCCCATCATTTGTTAATTTTTATGTGGCATTTTTTTTTTTTCAGATTGCTTTAACAAAGAGCAGATGCTGTGATGTAGAGGTCCATAATAGCTTGCTAGTCTACAGGATATAATACGAAAACATGCCTATATAAATACATTGTAAACTTTATCGACGAAAAAATGAAAATTTTGAAGATGAAAATGTGTGATATTTTTCTTATTTCTGCTCTAAAATATAGATTGTGGGTACTCGTTAGAACCGCCTTCGAGGCGGTTCTAACGAGTACCCACAATCTATATTTTAGAGCAGAAATAAGAAAAGACGAGGCGGTTCTAACATGCCCACAATCTATATTTTAGAGCAGAAATAAGAAAAATAACGTTTACCCCTGTAAAGCCCAGTTTTACTATATAAAAGTGGGGTTCAAGGGGGTCAGAATGATATAGGCATGTTTTCGTGATGTAATAGCTTCCAGATAATTGTGGTGCTACCTTTGAAAAGAAAATTATGATTTTTGATACGCCTGCTTTAACCCATTATATGCTAGTGGACTCTGCCATTGCTCTATGTTGGACAAGTCCATTTGTCATATGTGGGATGTCCGGCATATATTTTCGTTTTTATTCTATCTTTGACGGAAAATTCTGTTAGCAAATAGTGCAGGCCCTGATCAGACGCCGTGTTCTGCGGCGTCTGATCTGGGCCCGCACTGTTTGCAAAGGTACTCCTTTAGGATTATCCCCGCATACTTTGGGTTAAGCATAGCACTATCGATGTACGAGTCTGGTTGTCCATCTGTCTGTTTGTCAAACTGTCAACATTTGCGACAATCCTAACTTTCACCCTAGTGTTAAAGTCCATTTCTCAAAAAGTGTAAGAGCTTCATCAATGATACTTGGTATAAACTTGCAACTGGGTATAACTTCAATGCAAGTATCCATATTTGACCCTGACCTACATTGTACAAAGGTTAAAGCAAACAATTCTTTGCTTAAGGGGAACATCTGGCTGATTTTTCCATCATTTTTCAAAGGGAGACAACTTTCAGGATTTTCTGTCCACCTTTCTATAAGCCCTGTCCCACGGAAAAAGGGATCTACTCTTAAAGGAAAGAATTTGCTCCTCAGGAGCAAATTCTTTCCTTTAAGAGTTGACCCCTATTGACATCAGAGACAAAAATACTTTTGCAGGAGTTGCTTCCCCTGAAGGTGTTCCCATTTCCCTTAAAGAGTAGATCCCTTTTTTCAGAGGGGCTTAGTTTGCAGGAAAGCAAACAGGAAGTTGCAGAAGTTATCTTACTTGGCAAAAAATTGTGGTGGTAAATAGGCACCATCTATTTTATTCAGATTATGTAATGATTACACATAAGCAGCATTTTCTTGTTATTCAGAGTGCCATACTAGTATTTTCAAAGGGAAAAAATATTAGCCATGAAACTTAAAACATAAAGATATGTTAACTAAAACTAACAACACCGTTAGTTTTGAAAAAGTTGCCCCAGGTAGTCCCTTGGATATCAGTAGTTAATTTTTTTTCCCATAACTTTGATTAGATGGACAAACAACTCACCCATAAATACATGTACACATTTTAAGCTGCTTTGTTGTCTGCCGAATATAGAGGATCTTACACAAGTGGTCATTTCATATGATGTTTATGAAACGAGCCTTGGGCGAATTTCATAAATATCATATGAAATGACCACGAGTGTAAGATTCTCTTTATCATATGACTACTTTAAATTGGATTTTATCGGCTTTTAATTTGACAATTTTTCTACGAAAAATGCATTGTTGACATGAATGTCGTCATGACGTTACTTAATCCCGCCAAAGTGTTATTACACGTGTGGTCGTACGATTTTTATTACACGACATTATCCACTGCTTATCAACGACGTCATATGATAAACTTGAATAAGTCATTGTTGCAGATAGTGTGAAGCCAAATCAGACTGGTTCTCTAAGTCTGTTCTGGGTCCACAACGTTTTCCTGTATCCAAAAATATGTTTGAACAATTTGCAAGAAGATTCAGCAGACAACATAGACAGCATTTTGAGATGCACTTTTCTTAGTGTCTTAAGGGGAATGGGAACAACCTCAGGGGAGGAAACTCCTGCAAAAGTAATTTTGTCTCCCATGTCAATAGGGGTCAACTTTTAAAGGAAAGAATTTGCTCCTGAGGAGCAAATTCTTTCCTTTAAGGGTAGACCCCTTTTTCAGTGGGCCAGGGATTATAGAAAAGCAAACAGGAAGTCCCAAACGTTTTCTCCCTTTGAAAAAAAATGGCGGAAAAAATCTGCCAGGTGTTCACATTCCCCTTAAGAGGTTGATTTGAACACTGATGTTTTCTTAGACCTGATCCCAAGGTTATAAAACCTTTTTGCTCTCAACTCACTTGAGCATGAAATTTGTCCTGTTCATAAATTTTAAAATGCCAACAACTGTTGTTATTTTAATTTTTTTAGCAGGACAAACATTCTTCGCTGATTTCAGCAGTAAAATTGTCTCGTTTGTATTTTATTACTTGTGAACATTTCAAATTACATGCTCAGTTGAGTTGAGCATGAAAAGCCTGGAAGGACATTTTCTAACATTGTGTTTTGTGCATGAATGAAGTTCAGGGTCTTGCCCAGCTGTTCGAAGCCCATTAAAGTTGTTAGTTAAGGTAGCATTAAAACTTTAATCATTTAGAATGGCAGAATACCAACTGTATTAGACATTACACTTAACAAAATAGTTAATATTTTTTCTTCATTCATTGATTTCTATGGCTGTCATAAAAATGTATTCCGGTATTCAGATATTTTTTGTCATCCACACAAAATTGTATTCATGTGAATCCACCAATTCATGTAGAAACGTCAGGTTTTTCCTAGTCAAATGAACTTCATAGGTTACATGTAGCTTCCCTTCAACATTTAGTGAATTGATCAGTTATCATGTATTGCTTAAAACAGTAAATACATTAAACATACATTTTGACCACTGTTGGATTTGTTAGCAAATCAGGCTTTCAAATCTGGCCCAGAAAAGATGTACACTCCATATTTTCCAGTTCTGTGGTGTATTCCTTGCTTCCAAAGGATAACCTTTTCTAGAACATATTTGAATAACTGTGCCATGGTTGGTGAAAGCTATTAAAAGACTTGGAATTTCTGTCATTTAATTTGGCAGCTACACTTTTTTTACTGGAAAAAAAAAAACTTTTTATATTTCATTTTTTCAGCAAAAGTATGTGTATAAGATAATGTACTTGATAGAATGCAGTAAAATTCTGCTATTAAGACCACCTTAAATAATGATTAATTCTCTTTTGAAATGTATATTTAAATGATTTCAGTCATTTTTTCTGTGTGTTTTCTGCACTCTGAGCGTCTACTAGAAGAGACCACATTTGGAACTGTTCAAAAGTGGTCTTAAAGACCACTTTTGAACAGTCCCAAAGGTGGTCTTTTACAAGAATCTTGCTGTATTTAATTTTTTCATCACTAACAAGTTAACCTTTCAGTGTGTGAATTCGGGTTTAACGTCGCTTTCAACAATTTTTCAGTCATATCACGACGGTGTCGGGTTGCGACAGGGAGCTCAATGCTCACGTTTATAGTGCTGCCTCACTGAAGTATCATGTCCCAGACACATTACATGATACCACACCCAGTCACATTATCCTGACACTGGATCGACCAGTCCTAGCTCTACCCCGTAAATCTGAGTGCCAAACGAGGAGCAGCTAGTACCATTTTTAACGACTTTGGTATGTCGCGGCCCGGGATCGAACCCCAGACCTCCCGTTCCCCGGAGCGGACACTCTACCAACTGAGCTATCGGGGCCGGTGATGTTAACCTTTCAGCACTGAGTTTCTGAAGTGGGCTCTTTTCTGTCTTTATTTGTTTTGTTTGTTTGATTTGAGGTTTTGCATCCCCATCAACACTGTAAAGGTCTTTTTAGAGACGTTGCTTCCAGTTTTGTGGGACTTTTACCCGACATTGAGATGAAATGACATCTCAAGCCCTGCCACCCAATGAAACCAGGGTTTATAAGCATGGACAGGCCGACTCACACCGCTTTGCCTGGACTTTACCAGTACTCTTGTGCGGGTCGTTTCAGCTTTGCATGGAAGCACCATGCAGCCCATTTATTTCTTCAAGACCCGATGGACGGGGGCTGATTTCTGTCTTAAACCCATTGTATACTAGTGGACTCTTCCATTGCTATATATTGGACAAGTCCATTTGTCATATAAGGGATTTCAGGCCTATTTTTTCATTCTTGTTCTACTTTTGATGGAAAATTCTGTTTGCAAATAGTGTACGCCCTGATAAGATGCAGCATAAGCATATTGTAGCATCAGATCTGGGCCTGCACTGTTTGCCAAGGTACCCCTTTAGGGGTTTCCTGCCTACAATGGGTTAAATTTGTACATATCCATTCTTGTGCAAGGGGGTTATAGTCAAAAATCATTGATATCATGGCAGTGCAGTGTCAATCCTGATGAGACGGCTCAATACAAGGACAAAGGCCCAGATCAGCCTGGTCAGCACCTTAGTTTTGGCTGTTTGTACAGTACAATACCTCTAGTTTCTATATTTTGAGAAGCCTCTGTGGTGTAGTGGTTATGCTATTCGCCTCATAAACCAGGGATTGCAGGATCGATCCCCGGCTTCTCCAGACTTTTGGACGAGTCTTTAAACCGAGGTCCTGTCTCCGTATAACCTTAGCTGTTGGTGGGATGTAAAACTCAAACACTCACTCTATATTTTGAATTTCATGACTTGTTAAATCTGTGTAGCCTAGTCTGTGTAGCTCTCAGACCAGGTCAGTTTGTGTTTGAATTTCATGACTTGTTAACCCTTATCTTGCTGTTCACGACAATCCCTGTCTTTGGAAACAATGTAGATCCAGATCAGATGGCTTCTGAAGAAGCCATCTGATCAGGATCTGCACTGTTTGACATTCAATTTATGAATTTGTAAGAATAAATTACATGTACATCAAGTAATCTGACAGGTTCAGAGTCAGAAATGGGTATGGCTAAACTAAATATTCAGCAAGAGAAGAGAAGCCTCTGTGGTGTAGTGGTTACGCTACTGGCCTTGTAAACCAGGGATCGCAGGATCAATCCCGGGCTTCTCCAGACTTTCGTATGAGTCTTTAAACCGAGGTCCCGTCGCCGTATGACCTTAGCTGTTGGTGGGACGTAAAACTCAAACACTCACTCACTCAGCAAGAGAAGGGTTAAGTTTATACTTTGCATGATGATATTGCTCCAGTATTTTTAGTAGATGTACTGTCCCAACCATTGCCTACAAGCTTAAGGTCAAGGTCAGAGACTTGAAATTTTATGTTTGAAAGATCTTTAGGTCAATTAAGGGGAATGTATACACCTTCAGGGGAGGCAAATCCTGCTTTTTGTCTCATGTTAATAAGGTAAGGAAAAATTGGCTCCTCTTGCTCCTGAGGAGCAAATTCTTTCCTTTAAGAGCTGACCCCTTTTTCCGTGGGACAGTTTATAGAAAAATGAAAAGGAAGTCCCTAAAGTTGTCTCCCTTCGAAAAATGGCAGAAATATCTGCTAGGTGTTTTAGTCACAAATTTTGTTTTCTTAAGACCTAAGGTTGAAGTCAAATGATAGGCATTTGCAGAGAAGCTCCCATCTCCAGTGATAGCTTTTATCAAAATGCTGCAGGATTTAAATCATATTGCTCATATTGTATGTTACATTATATATTTTTGATAACTATTGTTTACACATAATTGGAAATCAAAATAATTTTGTAACTATTTTATAATAAAAATATATGCTAGATTATTAAGATACCAAAATTATAATATTAAAATATATGTACAGTTAACTTGGTTTGGTTTTCATCCTGTCGCCTCAGTGAGGCGATTCTAACAAATGTTCACATTTGAGTTTGAGGTTTAAAGTCCCCCTCAACACTATATAGGTCATTTTGGAGATGTTGCTTCCAATTTTGTGGGACTTTCACCAGACACAGAGATGACATGACATCTCAAGCCCTGCCGCCCAACGAGGCCAATAGGGTTTATATGCTTCCAATTTTGTGGGACTTTTAACTGACATGGACATAACACATCTCAAGCCCTCCTGCTGCCAAATGAAGCCAATAGGGTTTCTAACAGGACTGTGTGAATGGTCCAACTCCCATCACTTTGCCTGGGCAGGCTTAGATCCTACAAGCCGTTTACCTGTAATCATGTGTGGTCAGTTACAGTGCTGCATGCAGTTGAATCTATTTCTCCAAGCCCCGAGGTACAGAGGCCCATGTTTGAGAATTTCATTTAAAATTCTTGAATCTCTCAACATGGATAATTGGTCTCATCTGGATCTAAGATCTGTTCCATTTAAATAGTCCTTATAACCGAGTTTTATCAGTAACCCCAAAACTAATTGCATTGTAACACACCAAAGGGAAAGAAACATTTCATGTTCATAACTAGACCCTAATGGAAACATCGATAGCAGAAAGACAAAAGGACAGAGGAAAACAATGTGTCCTCCCACCATAAATATATCTTAACCCTTTCCCACTCAGATACGTGTTTTTACGTGTCTGCACCCCCCCCCCCCCATTTTAAGCCCCATAAGCACCTAAAATCTGTATTTCCTACCCCTGGATAGTTAAGTTTGCTTGAAACAGACCACCCATTATGTATGAAACAATGGCTAGTTGAAGTTGCTGTCAGGCACAACACTGTGAAAATCAGCGAAATTCACAAAATCCCTGAGTGGTAAAGGGTTAAACACCCATTTGACTTTAATAACTAGGCTAAGATCACCAAAATGTAAGCTGGAGACCAGCTATTTTTGGCCAAAAACTGACAGTTTTCAGGAACCTAGCAATTAAAAAGCTCAGATCACCAGAATCTAATCAAATTTGTTAGACTGTAATTAAATATTGTACCGAGTTTGACAACCATTCATCAGTTCTTAAATGATATAGGGTACAGCTAATGGGCCCAAAAAAGGAGCCCTTGACCGAAGAGTGCAGACAAGCCATTTTTGGCCGAAAATTGACTGTTTTGGGGGGCCTGTGACGTAAAAAAAAGGTCAAGGTTACCAAATCTATTCAAATCTGCGGTATCCTGTGATGATATATTGTACCAAGATTGACTAAAATTAATTAATTTGTTAATGAGAGTGCAGACAAGCCATTTTTGGCCCAAAACTGGCTGCTTTGTGGGGCCTGTGACCTTGAAAAAAAAGGTCAAGGTCACCAAAATTTAATCAAATCTGCAGTATGTTGTAATGATACATTGTACCAAGTTTGACTAACATTAATTTTTTAATGAGATAAGAGTGCAGACAAGCCTTTTTTGGCTCCAAAATGACTGCTTATGGGGGCTGTGACCTTGAAATTGAGGTAAAGGTCATCATAACCTAATGACTGTTTTCCCCATCCTAATGACGTAACTATGCAGGTTTGGCCAAAATCCATCCGTAGGTTCAGGAGATATAGTGCTTCCAACAGGCTATGCCAACGCCTATGGGATCCACACCAAAATCAAAGTACTGAAAGTACTGAGGAAAGTTGATTTATGAGGAATAATTATTATATAACAATGTTAGTCGTAGATCAAGCAGTTATCTACATATTTTGTTGAAACAAATATAGAGACTAACTTTCCATATCACAGGTCCTGGTGTATGAATGACATTTGACGTGTCACCAGTAACAATTCTGATTCTGGTTCTGATTTGACAAGGTCCAAGTGGGTTAAAAAATTCGACAAAGAAAAAATTAATCATTGATTGTTTAGAGTTTAACGACAGGTCAACCCTAGTGGATCATTTTTGTCTTCTCCAAGAGATAGGGTAAAAGAGATAGAAGAGACAGTAGAGAAGTTAATTTTTTTTGTTAGGGGAAAAAAGATAGAAGAGACAGTAGAGATGATGATTTTTTTTGTTTGATTTGAGGTTTAACGTCCCCGTCGAAACTGTAAAGGTCATTTTGGAGACGTTGCTTCCAATTTGTGGAACTTTTACCCGACATTGAGATGAAATGACATCGCAAGCCCTGCCGCCAAATGAAACCAATAGGGTTCATAAGCATGGACGGGCCGACTCGCACCGCTTTTCCTGGGCAGGCTTAGATCCTCTAAGCAGTTTACCAGTACTCTTGTGCGGGTCGGTTTCAGCTCTGCGTTGAAGCATCATGCAGCCCATATATTTCTTCAAACCCCGATGGGCAGGGCCGTTGTAAAGAAGATGAAAGTGAGGGACAGCGGAGAAAGAGGAAAATGAATGGAAGTGTAGGAACAGAAGAAATATCAACACTCCTTCACTCTACCGTTCCTGCTGCAAGGACAGCAGGTGTTGCCCAACTGTAAGTCAATATCAGCTGGACTCCCCAGTGACACAAGATACACATCGCCATTGCCTCACTCAACTACCCCAACAAAGAAAATACGGAAGAAAGATAAACATGCCTGCCAATTTCTTCATGGTCCAACCATAAATTTCTAAATTAGCTCAGTACATATCTGCTAATAATCTTACACAGAAGTTCTAACGGGAGACCCCGCCCATAGGGGCTTGAAGAAATATATGGGCTGCATGATGCTTCCACGCAGAGCTAAATCGGACCCGCACACTAGTACTGATTAACCGCTTAGAGGATCTAAGCCTTCCAGGAACCGCGGTGCGAGGCGGCAGGGCCTGAGATGTCATTTCATCTCAATGTCGGGTAAAAGTTCCACAAAATTGGGAGCAAGTCTCCAAAATGACCTTTACAGTATAAACCTCAATCAATCATTCTCCTAGAGGGCACATGATGTTCTAGCAACGTTGCATTGATACAACGATGCACATAGGCTGTGTAGCCGCTTGGAGCTATGTTCCTTTGGGCGTCGAGACATAAAAAGGAGAATAACTTGACAAAAAATATCACTTTTTAAACCATTTGATTTAGACATTATAACTCTGGTCAGACACCGCGTTTACCCAAGGCGAATTAAAATACGTTTATTCCCACCTGTACGGGGTCCTAAAAACATTAACCCATAAATGTCAATTGTTTCAATTCTGTGACATTTGGAAACAGTTAAGATAGATTAGAGGCCACAGAATGTTGCGTCTGATCGGTTTCTTTACTATTTGCTAAAGTACGGAACTTGATTTAAACAACACGTGTTTTGTAATATTAGAGCTCTCGAAAACAGGCAAATTGTAGGTCAGTAAAGGGTTGTTTAGTTGGTCAATGATAAGCTTACCCTTTTAACCCTGTAGACCGGTGCAGAAGCCGAGGTAGAAATACACTGTATCTATGCAAACCTTGTTGATCCTGATAAGACGGCACGTAGCTAGAACGTCTCGCCAGAATCTACATGTACACTGTATTCCTGTCAGCGAACTCATCAGAAATCCTTTTCTGTAAGAATATATTTAAAGCGAGAAGAGTCCTGTTTAGAAACTCAGGGATGAAAGAGTAAAACAAATATCACCGAAAAGCGCGTAGGAAAATAGTTCCAGAGTACTGTTTTCTTTTCAGAATTCGTCTTTCTGTGCCAATTTATATTCAATCCGTATAAAGTCTCGAAAACTGAAATATTTTGAAAGACGTTCCATGCGGGGCCGGCCTGCAAAATTAATTTTCAAGAGCTCATTTGGACTATTTTATGCAGCGTACGAACAACGGAAGTGGAGCAACGCAGTCCAGTACCGGAAGTAGAAATGCAATGACAAAGAAACTTGATTTAAAAAATCAACTTTCAAAAATGCCCCCCTCCCCTCCTGTTGGGGGACATAATTCAAGCGATACACACACTCAAAGACAAACCAGAACAAAAATAAACCGCGACAGAAGAAATGCCTTGGAAAGGTCAGTGAAACAAATTTCACTGGGAATCCTCCTGCCCTTAACATTTTGAGCTGCATGATGAAAACTTGTCACATGGGCAAACAGCTAAGCCTCTGATCTTAGTACACCATCAAGTCATCCCCGGGACAACAGCAATGAACATCTCCATAAGTACACAGGCTAACCTGTACCACCTATCAACCTGCACAACCTTGTCTCACAGTTTTGCACTGTCAAGTTTCAGTTTACAAGAAATTTTCTGGAAATAAAAATAAAAGCCCACACCACCAGTTTTCTGGTCTCAAAGCGTATTACTAGATCTGACCCCACCCACACTCCTAAGACCCTAGCAGTTTCTTTGGGTGGCAGGGCTTGAGATATCCTTTCATCTCAAAGTTGGATAAGTCCCTCAAATTCAGAAACGTCTCCAGAATGACCCAAATAGTGTTGATAAAATCATAAAACTTCAAACAAACAAGCTCTGCACCAGTGGAGAAATAGACTGGACTGCTTAGTGCCTCCATGACCTACACCTGCTCGGGAGGAAAGGGTTGGGAGTCGGACCGCTCCTTAAAGCCTAGCGGTTTGGGCATCAGGGTTTGAGATGTCATTTCTTCTCTGTATTGCGTATAAGTTCCACTCCAAAATTACCTAAACAGCATTGATGGGTACGTAAAACCTTAATACAAGCAGCCTGTTTGCTACATGCTTAGCTGGTGGGAAGAAGTTCTAGCTTTGTATTGTGGTTTTACATCCCCATCAAGTGACATCAACACTATTTAGGTCATTTTGGAGACATTGACCCCACATCAAGATGAAATTCCATCTCAAGCCTTGCCACCCATAGAAACCGCTAGGGTCTTAGGGGCGGTCCGATTTGCACCACCTTTCCTGGGCAGATACAACCTTCTTAGCAGTTCAATAGTACTCCAAATTCACGTGGTTCATGTACTTTCTAGAACGTTTTAGGTCCCTGCCCATCCGGGCCTGGAGAAATAGAGTTGCATGGTGTTTCCACACAGAACTGAAACCGACCTTAAATGTGTACTGGTTAACCACCCAGGTCAAAGCCAGCAAGTGATGCGAGTCGAAGCACCATGCAGCCCAATGTTTAAAACATCAAACTCTGATGACCACACAGTGAAGTCACCAGGTTGTACAACATTTTTCATTTCGAGCCACTGCTGCTTGATTTCTCCAACTCAAATGAGAATATAAGGCCCCCACCAATCAGGGCTTGGAGAAATAGATTGGGCTGCATGGTGCTTCCACACAGAGTTGAAACTGACCAAACTAGATGTACCAGTAAAGCGCTTGGAATTACTGCCTGCGCCGGCAGTGGTGCAAGTCTGGTCGTCCCTGCATATAAACCCTACTGGTTTGTTTTGGCGGCAGGGCTTGAGATGTCATTTCATCATCTTCAATGTCAGGTAAAAAAAAAAACTTTAAAATTTTGGATGCAGCATCTCAACAAGAGGCCCAAGAGGGCATGTCGCTCCACCGGCTAACTTCAGACAATTGTCATATTTATTACATTAACCACTTGTATACTAGTGGACTCTTCTATTGCTATCTAATGGACCAGTCCATTTGTCATATAAGGGGTGTCAGGCCTATTTTTGATGGAAAATTCTGTTAGCAAATAGTGCAGCCCCTGATCAGACACGGTGTTCTGTGGGGTCTGATCTGGGCCAGCACTGTTTGCCAAGGTACCCGTTTAGGGTTTTCCCGCATGCAATGGGTAAAAAAACAAGAGGCCCATGGGCCACTATGCTCACCAGAGCTCAGGTGGGCACTGCCAAATTGCAGCCATGTATTTTAACATGATATCATTTTAATCTGCCAAATGAACCCCCATATCCAAATGAGCATCCATGTGGACTCAGTATATGAAACATTAGGCCTTTTATGAAGTAGAGGGGGTGGGGCATGGACCCAATGGAGCCCTGGTTGGTATCACTAAATGTGTCTTATCACAAAGAACAAGAATATATATGGTTTAGCAGTGGGGATCTGCATGGCTGGAGATATAAGTGGAGGGGTTGGAGCATGCCCTGTCGTTCCCAGGAAAGCCCAAGATTTTTATCCCTAAATGTGTCTCATCATAAGGACCAAGTATATATATGGTTTAGGGGTGGGAATCTGAACGGTTTCCAAGATATCCTTTCATGAAGTGGAAAGGAGAGGACTGGCCCCTGCGGACACACCTACAGTAGGTGTGCTAATAATAAGGAACAAGAACATATATGAATATGGGGTGGGGATTTAATGGTTTCTGAAATATATGGCCTTTTATGAAGTGGAAGGGCGGGGCACATTGCCTCAGCACAAAGAGACCCCCAAGTTGGTGTGACTGAATGAGTCTTATCATAAGGAACAAGAATATATATGGTTTAGGGGTGGGGATCTGAACTATTTCTGAGATATGTGGCTTTTAATGAAGTCAAGCGGTGGAGCAAGGCCCGGGCATGCCCCGGGGACTCACAAGCTGGTGTCAATGAATGTGCCTTATCATAAGGAAGATGAATATATATGGTTTAGGGGTGGGGCTCTGAACAGTTTCTGAGATATAAGGCCTTTTGTGAAGTGCAGGGGTGGGGCAAGGCCCAGGGAGACCCCCAGGTTGGTGTCAATGAAAGTGTCTTATCATAAGGTACAAGAATATATATGGTTTAGGGGTGGGGATCTGTAAGGTTTCCGAGATATTGTGATATTATGGAATGGAGGGGGTGGGGCATGGCCCCAGCACATCCCTGGGGACCCCCAGGTTGGTGTCACTGAATGTGTCTCATCATAATGAACAAGAACATATATGGTTTAGGGGTGGGGATCTGAACAGTTTCTGAGATATATGGCCTTTTGTGAAGTGAAGGGGTGGGGCATGGCTCCGGCGCACCCCGGAAGACCCCCAATTTCGGGTCAATGAATGCGTCTTATCATAAGGAGCAAGAATATATATGGTTTAGGGGTGGGGATCTGTAAGGTTTCCGAGATATTGGGCCTTTTATGAAATGGAGGGGCGGGACATGGCCCCGGCGCATCTTGAGGGACCCCCAGTTTGATGTCACTGAATGCGTCTTATCATAAGGAACAAGAGTATATAGGGTTCAGGGGTGGGGATCTGAATGGTTTCCGAGATATTGGGCCTTTTATGAAGTGGAGGGGGTGGGGCATGGCCTCGGCACATCCCGGAGGACCTCCAGGTTGGTGTCACTGAATGCGTCTTATTAATAGGAACAAGAACATATATGGTTTAGGGGTGGGGATCTGTAAGGTTTCTGAGATATAAGTCATTTTATGAAGTACTGGGGGCGGGGCATGGCCCCGGCACAACCTACTGGACCCCCAGGTTGACATAACAGCATATGGCTGAGAGAAGTTTACTAAAGGAACATTTCTATGAAAGTTTTGTCAAAATATCTGCAAAGGCTTTGTAGTTAATGCCATTTTTCAATTTTCCCCATTATAAGTCTATGGAAAATCTAAGTTGCCATAGCAACCAAACTAAAGAGCCGAATTTCATAAAAAACACAAAACCTGTAAAGGCAAATATGGTGAATATTTCCATAAACTTTCAGCCTCATAGAGCATACGGTTTCTGAGGAGATGATTTTTTAAGTATTTTTTTTTCTATTTTTTCATTTTGGTTTCCATGGCAACCAATACAAATGAGCAGTAGGCCTAAAATCATATGACAGATAGTAGATTGCCTAAGGAATATTTCTATGAAAGTTTTGTCAAAATATCTGCAGTGGCTTGGCAGTAAATGCCATTTTTCAATTTTCCCCATTATAAGTCTATGGGAGCTCTAAGTTGCTATAGCAACCAAACTAATGGGCCAATTTTCATAAAAAACACAAACTTTCAATCCCCCAGCCCAAGGATGCTACAGATAAAATTTGGGCTGAATCGGTCCAGTGGCTTCAGAGAAGATGTTTGAAAGTGTTGACGTCAGACGACAACAACGACGACGCCGGACAACTGCCTATCCTATAAGCTCCCCCGGAGCCTTCGGCTCTGGTGAGCTAAAAACAAGTGATCCACCCAAGGAATGTCCATTCTATATTTTTGGACCCAAGAGCCATGGTTGGCAGGATTTATGTGAGTGACCATTTGGCATTGCTCCGTTCTAAATATCTAAAGCTCTGGGCCTTATGGGAGAATACTAGATGAAAGAGGGGGACAAAGAAGGAAGAGGAAAAGGAATGAGTGAAGAAACGGAAAAAATAAAAGTATTCCCCCTCCAGTTACCGGCTTCAAGGATAGCAGGCCTTGCCCATCAGCTGGATGCCCCAGTGACCTCGTTTGTTTGTATCATTCATTATTACACAAGCATTGCAAATTCCAACCTTGATCTGCTTATATGAACTGTGCATGGGAAACTTGTAACCATGTGCCATGCTCTGTCAGAATGACAGTCTCTGCCCACAGGAAAGATATTTTTCAGTCAATGGCTGTTCTTAAAGTGCCAAGCAAAACACAAATGAGATGGACAACCTTTAGTCTGCAATGATTCCAAGTATTGGAACAGAATAGGCCTAAACAAACCAGGCAGACCCAGATCAGACTAGAAAAAGTGTCCATAGGACACGGATGCACCCGCCAAATGCCATTCATAAAAAATATTACAAATGTACTTCAAATCAATCATAAATTATATTAAAATCATAAATGTAGGCGGTAGAGTGATGACAAAGTTTTTCTAAAAATAGCCACAGTGACCTTCACCTTGAAAGTTGAAATAGTTCGAGATATTGTCATAAGGAACATTTGTGTGAAGTTATACCGAAATCAGTGAAGAAATGTAAGCGCAAGAGCCATGACAGTTTTTCTAAAAATAGTCACAGTGACCTTGACCTTGAAAGTCAAACTCGCTCAAGGTATTGTCAAATGGAACATTTGTGTGAAGTTATATTGAAATCAGTGAAGAAATGTAGTCGCTAGAGCTATGACAAAATTTTTTTCTAAAAATAGCCATTGTGACCTTGACCTTGAAAGTCGAAATGGCTTTAGATATTGTCATAAGGAACATTTGTGTGAAGTTATATTGAAATCGGTGAAGAAATGTAAGTGCCAGAGTGATGACAAAGTTTTTCTAAAAATAGCCACAGTGACCTTGAGGTCATGACCTTGAAAGTCGAACTCGCTCGAGATATTGTCATAAGAAACATTTGTGTGAAGTTATATTGAAATCAGTGAAGAAATGTAGGCGCTAGAGCGATGACAAAGTTTTTCTAAAAATAGCCAGTGACCTTGACCTTGAGGTCATGACCTTGAAAGTCGAACTCGCTAGAGATTTTTTTATTAGGAACATTTGTGTGAAGTTATAATGAAATTGGTGAAGAAATGTAGGCCCTAGAGCGATGAGTTTTTCTAAAAATAGCCAGTGACCTTGACCTTGAGGTCATGACCTTGAAAGTCGAACTCGCTCGAGATTTTTTTATAAGGAACATTTGTGTGAAGTTATGCAATATCCCCCCCCTCACAACTATGTTGTGCGAGGGTATAAAAATATTACAAATGTACTTCAAATCAATCATAAAATATATGCATCAAGGGCAGATAATCCAAAAATCAAAAATGCAAGTTGTCTTCCTTGTTCATGACACATCGTCTCAGTGTGATGAATGCACCTGTGAAGTTTAATGAATATATTCCATACGGTTTAGGAGTTCTGGCCCGGACACGGTTTCCATATATGGTACTAAGTCAAGGGCAGATAATTCAAAAACCAAAAATGCAAGATTTGTCTTCCTTGTTCATGACACATCGTCTCATGTGATGAATGCACCTGTGAAGTTTCATGAATATATTCCATACGGTTTTGGGTTATGGCCCGGACACGGTTTACTATATGGTACTAAGTCAAGGGCAGATAATTCAAAAACCAACAAGAGCACCGCAAGCGGCGCCATGCTCGTCTGTTTTTCCATGTCACATAGACAAATAAGTGAAATTGCATCATAGAGTTATTGAACTTATACAAAATATAGCCTTTTTGATAATGCTCTGTTACAAACAGTACTGAAATGAGAGCAAAATATGTGTTTGAGAAAGAAATTGGAAAAGGGGAGATAATGCAGCCAAAATCAATAATATATTTATGACCCTTGGTCAAAATGTAGCTCTTGTGATGATGGGTGAGTGTGAGTATGAAGTTTCATGAAGGCAGGCCAAATACTTCTGGAAATATGGTTTTCGAAAAATAGGTCAAAGTTCAAAGGTCAAGGTCACAGGTCAAAAAGCGTGGTATGACTGAAAAGGTCTTGTCCCAAGGAACATTCATGTGAAGTTGGAAGGCTCTGTTGTGAATAGTATTGAAATAAAGAGACAAAAACAATTTTTAAAAAACGGAGAGAAAAGGGGAGATAATTCAATCAAATTGCAAGATGGAGTTATAAAACTTGTAGGGAATGTAGCTCTTGTGATGGTGAGTATGTGTATGAAGTTTCATGAAGGTAAGCCAAATACTTTTGGAAATATGGTCAAGGTTAAGGTTTTCGGTTAAATTTTCGAAAAATAGGTCAAAGTTCAAAGGTCAAGGTCACAGATCAAAAAGTGTGGTATCACTGAAAAGGTCTTGTCCCAAGGAACATTCATGTGAAGTTTGAAGGCTCTGTTGTGAATAGTATTAAAATGAGAGCAAAAAATGTGTTTCAGAAAAAAATTGGAAAAGGGGAGATTATTCAGCCAAAATCAACAATGTTGTTATGGTCCTTGGTCAAAATGTAGTTCTTTTGATGATGAGTGTGTGTATGAAGTTTCATGAGGCTAGGTCTAATACTTTTTAAGTTATAGCCAAGGTTAAGTTTTTTTGGAACGACACCAGACGACAACGCAGACGCCGGAGTGATGACAATAGCTCGAAAGTTTTTTTTTAAAAAAACAGACGAGCTAAAAATGCAAGAGTTGTCTTCCTTGTTCATGACACATCGTCTCAGTGTGATAAATGCACCTGTGAAGTTTCATGAATATATTCCATACGGTTAAGGAGTTATGGCTCGGACACGATGTCACCGGACGAACGGACGGGGGCATAACAAAGGCAGATCAGTGTCTACAGTTTGCCGGCGCTATAATCCCACAAAATTGAAAATTTATAGAGCCTATAATCCCAGAACACTGAAAACTTTCAGCGCCTCAATTCAAAACACTAAGTCCGACCCTATAACCACCCAACACCCTACTAGCCAAGTTTAGATAAAGCGGTGTAGGTATAGCGACTTACCAAACAAAAGGCGCTGGACTCCTTGTGGCTCTTGATACAAATTTGTTTAAATTTTATGAGGATTATAGAAAGTCCTCAAGGTGTCCCAAGTTTTAGGATTTTGCGGTACATGCTTAAGTACCTGTTTAAGAACTAGGCCTATTTATTGTTTAAATAGAAAGACAAATGAGCCAGCGCATGACAAAACCTACAATTAGACATGTGCGCCCAACAAAGACTCAGATCAGCCTGCACATCTGCACAGTCTGATCAGAGTTCTCCTTGTGCGCTCTAAGGATAGCTAAGTAGCTAAGGGCCGAATGCTCCTTCATGCAGCAAAAGAAGTCTGGTTAGACTATATGGATGTGCAGGCTGATCAGAGTCTTCGCTGGGCGTACATGTCTTATTGTAGGTTTTGTCATGCGCTGGCTCAAATGTTACTAGGAACAAGAAAGAAAGATAACTGATATTCATGTACATCAAACATTTATTGACACATTTTAATCATTTACAATTCGTTTTAACGCCATAGCTGCTCGCATAAAAAGGTTCGAAAAATGATTATGAAACTACAGATTGGCGCAATGAGAACAGCAAGGCACATCATCACAGAACTGGTCCCCTGAGATTATAAAACTTATTTCAAGCTCAATTCAGCTGTGCTTGAAATATGTAATGCTCATAACAATTAACCCTTTTTGTACCACAAAACCCAAAATGGATATAAATTGGCAAACAGTGCAGGCCCAGATCAGGCATCTGATCTGGAACTACACTGTCTGCGGAAAGTTCATCCATTTTCCAAATAGATATTCATGCTCCATTGAGCTGTTGGCATTTTAAAATTTATGATCAGGACAAATAACATTTCCAATCTGAACCGGAAAATTGTACTAACAATGAGCAGTAAAAATTTCCTGCTCAGTCAAGTTGAACATAAAAATGTATATATAAGCCTCGAAGCATGATCACAAAAGCAGGTTTATATAAATATACGGTCTTATTGTGTGTGTGGGTGTGTGTTTTTTTTTGTTTTGTTTTGTTTGTTTTTTTATAGACAAGGAGAGTTTTGTTCATAATTATTCAAATATCAGCATTTATGAACAGAACTGCAAAAGCTGCTCACATTTAATTTCTGCAAAAATAGTACATTTCCCATATTTAATTATATTTTTTTAACGATCCGTTAACCAACGATGTTAGTTTTGAACAACTGGCCCCAGATGACTTACAAGCTTCAACCAACCTGTATTAATGTACAGGCCTGTGAGCGTAGCTGGAGATTAGTTCTGTGATGAGCCGGCCGAGTCATAAAAATGTACGAAGAAAACTTATCTTGATGTACTTATTTGTTAAAAATGAGATGAAAAATGTAGGATGAGCAATATTACAAAATGAAAATGATAAATAAAATATTAACCCTCAAAATGGCAATCATGACTTTTGCAGACAATATTTCATTTTTCAGATAAAATAAGGCTTGACATTACATGTGAATCGTCTGCTAAACGAATAATTCACATGAAGTATCGAGCCTTATTTTCTCTAGGAAAAAATAATTACTAAATAAATTTGTTGCCTGCTCTATTATTTTTGTGGCCTTTGAAGGATTAATGGTAATTATAAAATAAAAGGTTTTGCAGAGGAACTCCTATTAAGGCAAGTATCTGATGATAATCGAGAGATAATTTTTACAGAAAATAAAGACACCATTATGGAAAGCTTGATTTTCAAAAAAAGCTTTTCTATGGTACATTTGGGCTCTTCTGCACTCAGTTTTTCATATCACTCCATTGAAACATGTTGTGGGTACTTGTTAGAACCATCACATTGAGGTGATTCTAGCAAGTATCCAAAATATAATTGGGCCCCGTCAAGCGAATTTGGTACTTATCGCCTATGCGAGCAGCTAAGGTTCAGGCGAGCCTGCGCATCCGCGCAGTCTCGCCAGAACCTGCGCTGCTCGCTCATGCAACAAGTGAATCAAGAGGAACCTTCAGACAGAAAGCCATATCCCTGGCCCCTCTGAATGGTTGGGCATGCGCAGTTGAAATTTGTCAGGACGGAATGCTCGAAGACACAGATTCGCTTGGCGGGGCTCAATTTATTTCTGACAAGAAACGAGGTAAACTATCTTTGTTATTCTTTCAAATCTGTAGCTATGTTTCTAGTATAGAAAAAATTCCCCTCAATCCGGCAGACTTTTTCTGACATAAATCGCTCAGAAGCATATTTCCTTCAAACTTTAGGAGGGCAACAAGGTTAGACATAAAATATGGCAAAACAAATTATGGGAGGAGTATTCCGTCTCTATAAACAAGCTACAAAGCACACAAAATGCACCGTTGTTTGAGGAATGGAGAAAAAGAATCCCACAATTTTCATCAAATAGTCTTGCAGGTATTCCTCTGTCGTTTATTAACGCAAGTTTAACATGGAAAATTGAAGTTTCATATGCTCTCTAAAAATCTAATTGTAGCAGATCCTTTGTGTCAAAGTACCATTATAAGCTCTTGAAAAGAAGCACAAGGACAATCTCTGAGAGAATTTTTCTTATTAATTTATATTTCATATAACAAGTACTTGTCAAGGTCATCTCGAGTTCATTCTAGCAAGCACCCATTACATTTTCTTCCAAGAAGAAACACAAGGTAAATTAAACCATAAATGAGCCCCGCCAAGCGAAGTTGTGTCTTCGAGCATTCCGTCATGACAAATTTTAATTGCGCATGCCCAGCCATTCAGAGGGGCCGGGGATATGGCTTTCTGTCTGAAGGTTCCTCTTGATTAACAGCTTGTATGAGGGAGCAGCGAAGGTTCTGACGAGACTGCCTGGATGCGCAGGCTCACCTGAACCTCCGATGCTCGCATAGGCAATAAGTACCAAAATCGCTTGACGGGGCCCAAATATCCTTGTTACTTCTCATCAAGCAACTTCTGAACTGAAATCCTAACACGCAGTTCATGGAGATTTTGTTTTCTACATAGCAACAGACAAGTTTGGTATTTGATAATAACTGAAGGAGAATTTCCCTTATTTCTCCATAATAACCTATGTGATGGGTATTTATTTGTTTGATTTGTTTGATTTGATGTTCAACGTCCCCGTCAACACTGTAAAGGTCATTTTGGAGACGTTGCTTCCAACTATGTGGGACTTTTACCCGACAATGAGATGAAATGACATCTCGAGCCCTGCTGCCCAATGAAACCAATATGGTTTATTAGCATGGACGGTCTGCCTCGCACCGCGGTTCCTGGACAGGCTTAGATCCTCTAAGCGGTTTACCAGTACTAGTGTGTCGCTCGGATTCAGCTCTGCGTGGAAGCATCATGCAGCCCATATATTTCTTCAAGCCCCTATGGGCGGAGCTAGTTGTGGCATTGAGGCAGTTCAAATGAATACCCACAAAACAGGTTTTTTGCGGAGAATTGACAAAAATTTCATTCTTGATCATCCAAAACCATCTGTATCTGAATCTCTGCTATAGTGCCGGAAAAAGATTAATAAGGCTAAGTAAGGGACAATTTTTCTCCATATTTTTTTTTTTTCAATAAAGCTTAAGTTGTTGTTGTTTATCTACAAAGTATTTTAACGCTGCTTATAAGCACTAGGTGCTTAAGTAAAACTCTTGTACATTTCTCAATGTGCAAAACTCATGCTGCTATATGTGCGCATGCATAAACATTATGGGTATTTTTTTTTTTTTTTTGGTTTGGGTTTTACGGCCCTTTCAAGATTATTACACTCATATCGAGCCGATCGTTAATCATAGGTGGGCGAAAACCGGAATACCCGGAGAAAAACCACCTGACCTTCCGTTGCAGTACTTGGCGTCTCACACGTGACCCGAGCGAGGCTCGACCCCTACGGCGGTGAGAGACCTAATGACTAAGTGTCAGCACCTTATCCATTAGGCCACGGAGGCCCGTTAATATTATGGGTATAAGTTGTGGTTACTTGTTACAATTGCCTTGAGGTGATTCTAACAAGAACCCCAATGTTTTTATGATGAAATAAAGAAATTATCAACTACCCTCACTACGTATTGTCTGAAGCTATCTAGGACTCAAAATCTGCTGAATTTTCACGCACAACAGTACCACATCAAACTTTAACCGTGCCTGATTATTAGTGAATCAGAGGGTATTATCTTTAACCCTTGTCCTGCTGAATATTTTAATCTGCCACACCCACTACCGATTATTAACCAATCAGATTACTTGATTCAAATTATTGCAACAAATTCACAATCTGAATGGCAAACAATGTAGATCCTGATCAGATGGCTTTGTCAGAAGCCATCTGATCTGGATCTTCATTGTTTGGAAAATAAGGCATATCTGGGCTCAGCAGGACAAGGGTTAATCTTTATGAATCACCACCTAGTTACGTTTTACTTCACCTAAGCATACAGGTGGTTCATTCGGGCAATGCTAACAAAAGCCCAAAGAACAGGTTTCTTGTGCAGGATTGTTGCAGCAGGTACTTCATTCTTTCACCTTCAGATTATGGCAATTTTTTTAATTTTTGTCCTTCCAGCTTGAATGTTGTTGCTGCACACATATATTCACTTATTACTATACAAAATGTACAAAGTAAGTGTAGCAATAATCTCATCTTTAATATGGCCGCGGTCTTCTGTCTTCTCTACCACTGAAAAGGAAAAGCAACATCTATCAGTAACATGATAACAGGGTTGGTAATGGCATGTTTTTTCTTGGTTTTGGCACTGAAAGTTGGTTTAATTCACTTTGATTTTAATTGAAAGGGAGATAATCTGGAACAGGCAGAAATTACAACTGAGTTTGAAGTTGTTTGTTTTGATTTAATGGCAAAGTAATGATGGCGTTTTATCAATGAACATTTGTACATGACTTTTGCAGTGCGCATAGACTTGAATGTCATGTACAACACAAGATTTTGTTGAAAATATTGATTATCAATGAAGGACAATAACTCCATCATGGATGACAACACAACAGGAAAAGAATTGGACTTTTACAAACTTAGACATTTGGGAAAAACGGACATAGGCATATTTTATTACAGACAGCAATACAAGATCCAGTATTCTAAATCAAAAACTGTATAATTTTTATTGCCTCTATTTAAAAAGTTTGCAAATATATTCAGCAGACGGCATAAGGCTTGTCATAGGCTTGTCATAAGCAGCTGACATTTCAGATGAAGTTTTTCTTGGTGCCTAAAGGTTAAGATATTATTCACAACAATTGTTGTCTTCTTTATTGTCTTGTTACTTTTTGCAGTCTGATCAGGGTCCACACTGCCTGAATGAAGAAATATGTTAAAAAGTTGGAAGAAGATGCAGCAGACATTAAAAACTTTCAAAATCTGTTTTTCTTGGCTTCTGAAGGGTGACTGCTCACCGGACAGTTCTAGCCTAGATTCAGGAACTGTTTATCCTACTTGATAAATGAGATGTTTTATGTTCAGGTACTGGCTGCCATCCATCGATAAATTAAGTCTGACACAATCGCATAATCAATCGATAAATTCCACAAAAATTATCATTACTGATTTGCTTGTAATGGATTATTTTGATAAGTACAATTTACTACCCAAAGTTATGCCTAAAATTGCTTGATGAGTTGCAAACAGTGCAGACCCTGATGAAATGCTGCGTTCTGGAGCAGTCTGATCTTTGTTTGCTTAGGCCTGTCTGTCCCAATTGGTAAATGAGTCTTTTCTCAAATCGTATAAGAGATATTCATTTAAAACTTTCACATAATTTTTGTTTTCCTCGGCATTTTTATGCTTACTCCATAGTGATCCCTCGAAAATTACTCAAAGAAAAGTTAATCTCCAATACAAATCCCAAAGAAACAAAGCATTTAATCAAAGGAAGAACGTAAAAGGCAAAAATGACATTTTCTTTGACAAAAAATGTTGCATTTTACCTTGTGTGTGTGGGAATTCGGGTTTAATGTCGCTTTCAACAATTTTTCAAACATATCACGACGGTGTCTGGTTGCGACAGGGAGCTCAATGCTCACTATTATAGTGCTGACTCACTGTAGTATCATGTCCCAGACACATTACATGATACCACACCCAGTCACATTATCCTGACACTTGGTCGACCAGTCCTAGCTCTACCCTGTAAGTCTGAGTTCAAAGCGAGGAGCAGCTAGTACCATTCTTAACGACTTTGGTATGTCGCGGCCCGGGATCGAACCCGTGACCTCCCGTTCCCCGGAGCGGACTCTCTACCAACTGAGCTATCGGGGCCGGTATTTTACCTTGTGTCTAATTCAAATATGGGATATATTCTTGCCAATCAGTTCCCCTTCTATATACCCCCGCAAACGAAGTTTAAGGGGGGTATACTGTTTTCACTTTGTCCCTCCATCCGTCAGTCCGTAAAACTGGTTTTCCCTGCATATCTTGCTTAATAGTTTACAGAATCTTATCATTCTTTTGCATAAATGTTGATATTGATGAGATGCTGCAACATGAAAATAAAGGTCCTGCGATCAATGTTTAAGTTATTCCCCTTTGCAATTCTTGAAAACTTGTCCGTGACACTTTTGATTTTCCTGTATATCTTGCTTAATAATTTTTATAACTTTTCATACCTGCCAACTTTTCAAATTTTTCATGGGGGAGATTCTGCGTGTCACAGCATTTTTCGATAGAATAAAGCGCGGTGAATATTTTCCCCAAAATTTCCATGGGGGAGATTTTTTTTTCAAACTAGTAGACACACTCCAGTCCACTAGTAAAATCAGAAAAATTGCATGTTAACATTTTATGTATTATCCAATAAATCACTGGTATAATACTTAAGCTTCAATAATTAACAGTATTTGCAATAACTAAAGATTGTCTGAATACATGATCTGTCTGAAATTAGGTTCTTTTACTCAGAAACAGTTTTCATGCAATTGCAAGGAGTGCTTAATGTCTGACTATAACAGCCTTTATTTTGCAAAACAATTGTTTCTGAAGTGTTAGAACACTCATTACCAAATAATAATACAATTTTTAGTTTGAGAGAAAAAAACTATGATTTTCGTAGTCACGAAAATAGGTGACATTGCTCATTCATAGGTAAATATTTTACTTTCAGTACATCTGGGAGAGATTAGATAATTGTTCAAACATACTTACATGAAAAGATCAGCAAAGGGCATCCCTGTTCATGCTCATACAGATAGAAAACTGTTGGCAACTTGCATTTGTTTGTGGGTACAGGGTAATCTATCATTGGGTTAAAAATAGTCAATACAGCTAAAAATATACTCAGGGTTTTTCCATCTCCAATATAGATAGTGAAGAAATCCATGATATTCCAAATGACTATCCACAAACAATATGGCTGATAAAAATACCAAGCGTGAGGAGGTGGAAAAATCGTGATTTTTGCCTTATTTTGGCATCACGATCGTGAGGTCAAAATGCATGGAAAAATCGTGAAACTCACTCCTAATGGGTGAAAGTTGGCAGGTATGCTTTTGTATTTATTGTTCTACATTAATGGAACTTATATCACACTTGGTGCCTGAGTTAAGGAATCTGTTGAAGTAAAATATTTATCAAGGGCCCATAACTCTTGGGAGTTATATCCCTAGATAGGTTTTCATTTAACATAGCCAGTTTTTGAGGCCTAATAATGTTAAAGTGTATAGGGAGTGGGTACCTTGTTAGCGCAACTCCTCTCAGTTTTAGGGTGATCGTTTTGAAACTTTGCAGACCTGTGTTTTCATATAGGTCTGATGATGTGCCTGTGGTTTTTTCACTCCTAAAATTATTTCTTTCACTTTTTTCATCTTTTTTAACTTAGCCATTTTTTTAGTTTTAGGTCTTATAATGTTAAAGTGTACAGGGAGTGGGTACCTTGTTAAGAGCAACAGTTTGAGGGTGATTGTTTTGAAACTTTGCAGGTGTTTTTATATAGGTCTTAAGATGTGCATACTCCTAAAATCGTTTCTTATACTTCTTTCGTCTTTTTTAACTTAGCCATTTTTTTTTAGGTCTAATAATGTTAAAGTGTATAGGGAGTGGGTACCTTGTTAGCGCGAAGTTAAGCAGATGCTTAAAACTAAAATATGTTTTGTGTTTCAAGAATTTTGGGCCAAGTTGCCGGCTATGAGTTCAACTTCTTTTTAACATGTCCGCTCTTTTTTATTATTGACCATTGTCATGAGGGAAGGCGGGGGGGGGATCTAATAAGCAGTGCTTATTCACTTTTTTCATTGACTGCTGCACGAAAAATCATTTATTGAATCACACTTATTCGAAAGACATGTTTAAAGAGAAACTACTCAAGACAAAATATTGGATCAGACCCCGCTTCCATTTCAAGTGACCCAATTTCATTATCGAATATCCTTTAATCAATTTTAACAGACACTGCTGCAAATTTTGGGGAATGGTTGTTCTTATTTATAATGCCACATATGTATGTGGAGAGTGAGACATTGTGATGCAAATTGACGTTTAGTAACCTGTATACTTACTTTTGCCTCTCAGTATATTTTTACATACCGGCAAACAGTGTGGACCCAAATCAGACGGCTCCTCCTCTAGGAGCCGTCTGATTTGGGTCCACACTGTTTGCAAAAATGACTTTTAAAAGTAACTGGCAGATGACAAAGCAAACAACAATTGTTGTGATTGGCATTTTATGAGTAAATGGGTTTAAACAGGCATATAAAATTGAGCTTCTGACAGGGATAGAACTGTCAACCAAGTATAAATGGGTTCCATCCAGTGTTTTAAAAGCTGACCAAGTCCTTACCCTCCATCTCTGCCTCCGTATCCACCACCACCACCACCTCGTCCTCCTCCTCCACGGCCTCCACCATATCCTCTATCACCACCACCTCGGCCACCACCATCACGACCTCCATAGCCTCCACCTCTGCCTCCTCTATCTCCGCCTCGACCTCCACCATAGCCACCACCACCACCATAGCCGCCACCACCCCGGCCACCTCCACCACGACCACCTCCGCCTCGACCACCTCGGCCTCGGTAACCTAGCATAAATATACAACACTAAACTTTCACCCAGATTTGGTGAGTGAACTTATCTGTTTTCAAATTTGGACTCACCATTTGTTAAGTCAAAATGATTAAGAGGATGGCAAACAGTGCAAGTGTAGACCCTAATAAGATGGCTCAGCCATCTCATTTGGATCTACACAGTCTGAACAGGCATTTGTACTGTCCTATAGGGTTAATTGTTTGATTTGAGGTTTAACGTCCCCGTACATTTTGAAGGCGTTGCTTCCAATTTTGTGGGATTTTTACCCGACACCGAGATGAAATGACATCTCAAGCTCTGTCGCCCAATGAAACCAATAGGGTTTATTAGCATGGACGGTCCGCCTCGCACCGCGGTTTCTGGACAGGCTTAGATCCTCTAAGCGGTTTACCAGTACTAGTGTGCGGGCCGGATTCAGCTCTGCATGGAAACATCATGCAGCCCATATATTTCTTCAAGCCCCTATGGACGGGGGCCATCCTATAGGGTTGAAAAAATAAGAGTAACATGCACCTATGTACATGTATGTAAAAGATTCAACCTGGCATGTGTGACTAGCAATGATTTGAATCAGTGAACAGATACTTCCTCACTTTTTGTTCTATGGATATGTCGGAATCCAGAGACACATATCAATACAGCAGGTGAGGGGCGGACTGTGGGGAGATGCAGAAGCTAATCAGAGTCTTTGCCGGTCACAAAAGCCAAGATACATTCTTTAGTGTCCACAGGCTCATATATTCTCTATTATTTTTTTCATAATTACAATTGGGTTTTATGGTCGTTTCTAGTTAATTTCATTGCCATTAACCCCTATCTTGCTGAATATTCTTTTAAGCCACACCCATTTCTGCCTATCAACCAATCAAATTACTTAATGTAATTTATTGCTACATTTTCATAAATTGAATGCCAAACAGTGTAGATCCTGATCAGATGGCTTCTGAAGAAGCCATCTGATCTGGATCTACACTGTTTGCAAAGATAGGGGTTGTCGTGAACAGCAGGATAAGGTTTAAGATCATTCACTGTACAAGATCCAACAATGTATGTTTGAAACAAGAAACAAGGTCTTAGATCATTTTGGAGACATTGCTTCCGATTTTGTGGGACCTTTACGCGGCACGGAGATTAAATAAGATCTCTAGCCCCATCGCCCAAACAAACCATTAGGGTTTGAGAGACGTTCTAGCTCAAACCACTCTTGCTGGGCAGGCTTAAACCTTACTAGTACTCGAATGCGTAGTCAGTTTCAGCTCTGTGCTGAATCACTAAGCAGCCCTATCTATTTCACCAAGCCTCAACTAGGAAGGGGCAATCTGCACCATACATGGAGGCTCCAAAACCTGAATTTGAATGATAAATCACTGATTATGGATAATGTAAGAAGATTTCTTACCTCCATCATCACCATCATCTAGACCTTCTGGTTTAGGTGTATTACACAAGTTACATGAGTTTCTCCAGCCAAAGTTGTTATTATTACAAGATCTGCAAAAGATAAATACATTCCATCATACATCTTAGGGTTTATAATTTAATGTTATTAATCAAGTAATTTCGTATTGGCCCAGTTACAGGTCCGAGGTCTGCTGTATTGGCACGAGGCCGAGGCCAATACAGCTGACCGAGGACCTGTAACTTGGCCAATACAAAATTACTTGATTAATGACAATTTTATTGACGCAATTAAAAACATGATTGATGATTTTTGAATATTGGTTTACTTGGTGTAATACAGGATAATAAATTAATAATGCCTATTACAAAAGTCAAACATTTTGCTATGGCATTACATATGAACAACAGTTATTCTGTGTCTTCTGCTGATGCCAGAAGGACAGATGTCAGTGATTTTTTTACAAATTTTCAACTATGAGTCCTGGGACTCGTTCAACCAAAAAACTGTGTCCCAAATCTAAAAGTATGCATCCCAATATTTGGAGGGAAAAGGAGAAGGAGTCGTTTAAAGGTTTTTCTAATTTTAGCTCTGGTGGCCATCTTGTTCATCCGAGCGGAATGGTTTGAGCAATTTTGGTAGAGAGTCATCAAAGGAACATTCCTGTGAAATTATTTCAAAATCCATGCACTGGTTAAGGAGAAGTCGTTTAAAGGTTTTTCTATTTTTAGCTCTGGCGGCCATCTTGTTCACCCGAGCGGAACAATTTGAGCAATTTTGGTAGAGAGTCAACCAAGGAACATTCCTGTGAAAATATTTTGAAATCCATTCACTGGTTAAGGAGAAGAAGAGGTTTAAAGGTTTTTCTATTTTTAGCTCTGGTGGCCATCTTGTTCACCCGAGCGGAACGATTTGAGCAATTTTGGTAGAGGGTCACCCAAGGAACATTCCTGTGAAATTATTTCAAAATCTGTCCAGCAGTTTTGGATAAGAAGTCGTGTAAACCAAAAGTTGACGACGGACGGACGTACGCACGGACGACGGACAAAGACCGATTACAACAGCTCTTCTTGAGCACAAAGTGCTCAGGTGAGCTAAAAAGCATATTAGTTTCACGGTATGTCAACAGGTATGGAAAACTATCGATCACAACAAAGTGAATGGCTGATCTGTGACAACAAGATTAGGTTAACTAACGCTGTCTGTTGGTTGGACCCAGTGGTGCATGTTATAACGAGGTTGAGATGTAGTTTTTTGAAACAGTGCTAGCTAATCAGAGATAAAACTAGAGCTGTCAGTGAAACTGACTAGGGCCCCGGTAGCGCTATCAGAGGAGTAGGAAAATGTTCATGTTAAAAAAGACGGGTTTTTTTTCCTTTCACCTCTAAGTATGACCTTGACCTTTGAGGTACGGACCTGGGTCTTGCGCGTGACACACTGTCACATTATGGTTAATATTTCTGCTAAGTAATATTTAAATCCATCCAGGTATAAGAAAGTTATAGATTGAACACAATAAAAAAGACGCTTTTTTGACCTTTTATCTCTAAGTATGACCTTGACCTTTGAGGTACGGCTGTGGGTCTTGCGTGTGACACTTCGTCACATTATGGTTAACATTTCTGCCAAGTAATATTTAAATCCATCCAGGAATAATAACAAAGTTATTAATTGGACACAGGAAAGACCCTTTTTTGACCTTTAACCTCTAAGTATGACCTTGACCTTTGAGGTACGGACCTGAGTCTTGCGCGCAACACTCCATCACATTATGGTTAACATTTCTGCCAGGTAATATTTAAATCCATCCAGGAATAAGAAAGTTATGGAGGATAAAAAAATTTGTGGACGGACAGACGGACAGACAGACAGACGGACGGACAGAATGATGCCAAGTAATATTTAAATCCATCCAGGAATAATAAAAAGTTATGGAGGATAAAAAAAATTGTGGACGGACAGACAGACAGACAGACGGACGGACAGAGTGATTACTATAGGGCACCCACACTTTCAGTGCGGGGCCCTAAATATATAGAGGATCTTACATGAGTGTTCATGTATTATTGAATTTATTAAACTCGTTTTACTCGTTAAACGAGTTTAATAAATTCAATAATACATGAGCACGAATGCAAGATTCTATTTATCATACGACATTTAAAACTCATTTTATTCGCAATTGTTTACAAAAATGTCAACATTCCGCCATTAGTAAACGCGACGTCGTACATGTAAAGTTACGGAACGTATCTAGCTAATTTGCATATTTAATTCACTAGTGGATTATCGAAAATAATGCATGGCGTTATTACACTCTCAGACGCGACGTCATATGATAAAATCAATTATCAGTCCTGTCATTGTGATCAATAAGTGATTAGTAATCACTGAAGATTTGCTTACCTTTCTGGCTAAGTGTCTTGGCATGCTTTTTGGCATTCGTTACTTTATCATATGTATTCGGACATTAGATATGTAGACCCAGATATAGACCGTGTAGACCTGATGGGATGCCGCAGACTGCAGCATCTCATCAGGTCTACAGGGTTTGCTGCTCAACTTTTTTAGACACAACAATGGGGAGTTATTGTTTGTTTGTTTGATTTGAGGTTTAACATCAGGTATTGGTCAGTTTGGAGACGTTGCTTCCCATTTTGTCGGACTTTTACCCGACACTGAGATGAAATGGCATCTCGAGCATTGTCGCCCAATAAAAACAAGTGTTTATAAACACTGACGGTTCGACTCGCACTGCTTTGCCTTCGCAGGCTTAAATTCTCCAAGTGGTTTAGCAGTACTTGTGTGCAGTCGATTTCAGCTCTGCGTAGAAGCATCATGCAACCCATCTATTTCTTCAAGGGGGCAAACAATGGGGAGTTAATTATACTTATTAATTGAACTGTTTGTCATTCAGTTTGTGAATTTGAATGAAAACATCACATCATGTAATCTGATTGGCTGAGTCAGAAATAGGTGTGAAAGAAACAAAATAGGTGTGAAAGAAACATGTTAGTAAGTACAATATTATACCATATGCACTGCCATTTTTGCTGACTAAATGCGAGTAGCTATTCCAATGCAACAATTTACTCACTATTTTTCAGCAAAAATTTTATTACATATTTTTGTGAAGAGCCACAACAGATGCAATTTTTGTTGTCCGACAGCTGCAAGAGAAGTATCTGGCGGCCAACAAGAGACTCTACATGGCTTTTGTAGACCTGGAGAAGGCATTTGATCGAGTGCCTCGGAAAGTCATCTGGTGGGCACTAAGAAAACTTGGAGTGGACGAGTGGATTGTGAAACTGGTCCAAGGGATGTACGCAAATGCTCGGAGCCGTGTCCGCGTTGGTGATGGTTACAGTGAAGAATTCGAGGTGAAGGTGGGTGTTCATCAAGGCTCTGTTCTCAGCCCACTGCTTTTCATCATTGTGCTTGAAGCCTTGTCATGCGAGTTCCGCTCTGGAGTCCCCTGGGAGGACCTGTATGCTGATGACCTTGTCATCATAGCTGAATCCCTTGAGGAATGTGTCAAGAGGCTCTTAACTTGGAAAGACGCAATGGAGGCGAAAGGGCTGAGAGTGAATGCAGGAAAGACAAAGATCATGATCTGTGGTACAGGTCTGGACCTCTTGAAGAGTACAGGCCAGTTCCCATGCGCTGTATGTCGCACTGGAGTGGGCAGCAACAGTATCTTTTGTAATGGCTGCAAGTTCTGGGTGCACAAGAAATGCAGTGGGCTCAAACGCTTGATAGAGGACCCTGAGTACAGGTGTACACGGTGCCAAGGAACTGCACGCCCCTTAGATGGCAGACCACAGAGGGAAGTTCAAGTCGGACCAGACAAGCTGGAGGTTGTAGCTTCCTTCTGCTACCTAGGTGATATGCTCTCTGCAGGGGGTGGTTGCGACCTTTCAACTACATCACGTGTGAAAACAGCTTGGAAGAAATTCAAGGAGTTGCTACCAGTTCTCTCTTCCCGCCACCTCTCGTTCAAGACACGTGGCCGTGTGTATAGCTCTTGTGTGCGGAGCACAATGCTCCATGCCAGTGAGACATGGCCATTGACAAAGCCAAACCTCCAACGTCTACAGCGAAATGACAGGGCAATTATCAGACAGATCTGCAATGTCAAGCCACAGGACACTGTCACCATCAGGTCCAGTGAGTTACTTGAGCGTCTTGGCATTGAGGACCTGGACCTCATCCTGAAAGAGAGAAGACTTCGCGCTGGTATGGACATGTGGAACGCTCCAACGGTGCAATCAAGACTGCCTGTGACATACAGGTAAGTGGAAAGCGGGGGCCAGGAAGGTCCAAGATGACCTGGAAGCAACTAACGGAAAGAGATTGCAGAGAATGGAAGCTCTCTGCTATCGATCCTCATGATAGACAAGCCTGGAGATCTGGTGTAAGATCTGCCATGCGTGCAGCAAGCCAGCTACCTGGAAGGGGGCCCACTTATGTGGACGTTGCCCCTGTACCTGCATGTTAATCAAAAATCCGTTGATGATGATGATGAGCCATAAAAGATGTAGTGTTACATTAATAATTGTTTGTTTGTTTGATTTGTAAAGGTCATTTTGGAGACATTGCTCCCAATTTTGTGGGACTTTTACCTGACATTGAGATGAAATGACATCTCAAGCCCTGTCGCCCAATGAAACAAATAGGGTTTATTAGCATGGACGGTCCGCCTCGCACCGCAGTTCCAGGACAGGCTTAGATCCTCTAAGCGGTTTACCAGTACTAGTGTGCGGGCCGGATTCAGCTCTGCGTTGGAGCATCATGCAGCCCATATATTTCTTCAAGCCCCTATGGGCGGGGGCCAGTTACATTAATAATGCTTTGGTTCACATATGTCAACTGGGCCAAGGGGCTGTTGTTACAAAATAACATTGTAAAGTTAACATTCTCGTTAAAACTTAAAACATGGCTAAAATGCTTATATTTTTGGCGGAAAAAATGCGAGTAGTTTTGCAAATGCAAAAGCCTCTCATTTCTTCAGCAAAAATACTACATATCAAATTTGCTAAAACAATTGATCACTAACAAGCTTGTTACGCTAATGGTGCTTAAAAAAAAGGAGTCCCATGTTTATTTTTAATCCATAAACAGGTCCAATTTTCAGTAAAAGTAACTTACTCGTTAGGACAGTCCCAGTCTCCAGCTCTAGAGCCACCACCTTCACCTCGACCTGAAAAGTACAGATTTGTGTGATAGCAGCTCCCACATTTTAATTTACCCTAACTATTTGGACCCTGATGTTCAAAACTAACGATGTTGTTAGTTAATGAAACATTGATCTTTGATCATTCAATATGGCAATTCACTATTTTTGCTGAAAAAAATGTGGGCTGCTTACAATATGCGATAATAGCGACTTTTTCAGCAGAAACAACAAAAATTTTAAATACTGTATTTACTTGAACAGTTAGCAATTTAAGCTAACGAGACTTTGAACAACAGGACCCTGATGTTATGTTGCTGAAAAAGGAAAGCCTGTGGAACCCGACTTACCTCCACCACGACCACCTCTATCTCCACCTCGACCACCTCTATCTCCACCACCACGGCCACCTCTATCACCCCCACCACGACCACCTCCGCGGCCTCCTCGTCCACCACGGCCACCAAACTCGCTCACTTTCCGCTGTGCAATCTGTACTTTGATAATGTTCCCTTTGAATTCTTTATCTGGAAAATCCGACAGTCAAGTTATTTTATTCCTTTTACTGCCCTTGTAAAAATATTTCACTCAGTACAAAACAAAGTCATTAATTCTTGTTAAAACTATGATAATTTATTATCACAAATATGATATTATTATCTCTTGCTGGAAAGAAATAAATGAACATGCCACAGCCTATATTTAATATTTTGGCTACTAAAGAATTCAACAGAAGCTTACAACACTTCGAACCAGGTCTTACAACTATCAAGATGTTATGTAAACTTGTATAAGGCTGTACAAGTATGTTTGTATGTGAACCTGAACTAAGCCCTTCAAGATGTATCAAGTTTCTATTTGAACCATTGAAATTTTATCTCTGAAATAAAATATTCTTGCCATCTCTAGCTTTTAAGATATATCTGCCACATTTAACCCATTCAGAACCAGAGACCCCTAAAGGGGTACCCTGGCAAACAGTGCAGGCCCAGATCAGATGCCGCATAATGTGGCATCTGATCAGGGCCTCCACTGTTTGCTAAAAGTTCAGTCATTTTCCAAATAAATTTTGATGAAACCACAACCTGACACCCCTAATTTTTGAAATGGACTCGTGCTATAAATAAGGAAGAAGATTCCATTTGGTACAAAACGGGTTAAGCTGTTTCAATATGAAAGCTTACCACTGAACCATGAGATTGCAGCAGTAGCTGTTTCTGGGTCATCATATGTGACTGTAGCTTCTCCTTTGGGTCGACCAGTCATCTTGTCTTTGTATATCCATAATTTAGGTTTACCAGTTTTCTTGTCAATCTGAAACAATAGCAGGACTTTTTTCTCTTTCTTTTATCAATTGGTATCATCTTTTAAAGAGAACCATTTCTTTTTTTGGTTTAACCCTTGTCCTGCTGAATATTTAAATATGCCACACCCACTACTGATTATCAGCCAATCAGATTACTTGATGCAAATTATTGCAACAAATTCATAAACTGGATGGCAAACAATGAAGATCCAGATCAGATGGCTTCTTCAGAAGCCATCTGATCTGGATCTACATTGTTTCCAAGATAGGGGTTGTTGTGAACAGCAAGATAAGACTTCTTCAGAAGCCATCTGATCTGGATCTACATTCTTTCAAAGATAAGGCACATCCGGGCTCAGCAGGACAAGGGTTAAAAGCACACTGCTTTTCCAAATGGAAACTATACATTACTGAAGCTTGAACTGAAAATCATTAACCTTCATACTGCTGACAACCCCCACTTTTGCAATGGATCTATACTGTATGATTAATAAAGCTCTTATAGTTCTTGAGAATTTAACTTGACCATTAGGGTGAACGCTAGGGTGGTTGCAATATTTTACAAAGTCAGTGAACCATGAAATGTAGGTCAAGGTCAAATATGGATGCTTGCTTTAAAGTAACCATCCCCAGGTACAAGTTTGTACAAAGTATCATATAGTTCTTGAGAAATAAGCTTGACCATAGGGTGTACGCTATGGTTGTCACAATATTTTACAAAGACAGTGAACCATGACTTTGTTTGTTTGTTTGATTTGAGGTTTATCTTCCCCGTCAACACTGTATAGGTCATTTTGGAGACTTCGCTTCCAAATTTGTGGGACTCTTCCCAACATTGAGAGGAAATGACATCTC
Organism: Lucinisca nassula; assembly: GCA_963580285.1. Taxonomy (NCBI): domain Eukaryota; kingdom Metazoa; phylum Mollusca; class Bivalvia; order Lucinida; family Lucinidae; genus Lucinisca; species Lucinisca nassula. The sequence goes on from OY757022.1 coordinate 2,292,286, forward strand.
AAGACATGCCGCCCAATGAAACCAAAAGGGTTTATAAGCATGGACAGTCTGACTCGCACCGCTTTGCCTCGGCAGGCTTAGATCATCTAACCGGTACACCAGTACTTGTGTGCGGTCGGTTTCAGCTCTGCGTGGAAGCATCGTGCAGCCGATCTTTTTCTTCAAGCCCCAATTGGCGGGGGCTGGAATGTAGGTCAAGGTCAAATATGGATGCTTGCATTCAAGTTGTCATCCACAGATACAAGTTTGTACCAAGTATCATTTATGAAGCTCATAGTTCTTGAGAAATTAACTTATGCCAGGGCAGTCGCAATATTTTACAAAGTCAGTGAACCATGAAATGTAGGTCAAGGTCAAATATGGATACTTGCATTTAAGTAACCATCCCCAGATACAAATTTGTACAAAGTATCATTAATAAAGCTCTTATAGTTCTTGAGAAATTAACTTGACCATGAGGGGTGAATGCTAGGGTGGTTCCAATATTTTACAAAGTCAGTGAACCATGACTGTTTGATTTGAGATTTATCGTCCCCATCAACACTGTATAGATCATTTTGGAGAGGTTGCTTCCAAATTTGTGGGACTTTTACCAGACATTGAGAGGAAACGACATCTCAAGACATGCTGCCCAGTGAAACCAAAAGGGTTTATAAGCATGGACGGTCCGACTCGCACTGCTTTGCCTCGGCAGGCTTAGATCCTCTAACCAGTATTCCAGTACTTGTGTGCAGTCGCTTTCAGCTCTGCGTGGAAGCATCATGCAGCCCATCTATTTCTTCAAACCCCTATGGGCGGGGGTAGAAAGGAAGGTCAAGGTCAAATATGGATGCTTGCATTTAAGCTGTCATCCACAGATACAAGTTTGTACCAAGTAGCATAAACTTGACCATTTTTATGAACACTAGGGTGGTCGCAAATGTTGACACCTTGACAAACGGATGAACATACGGAAAACCGGGCGCCTATGTCGCGCCATGCTAGTAGCAGGCGCAGCAAAAAGGACCAAACTTTCATTGATTTGTTTGTTTGATTTGGCAAATTTGGGTTTATCATCCCCGTCAACACTATTTAGGTCAATTTGGTGACGTTGCTTCCAATTTTGTAGGACTTTTACCTGACACTGAGATGAAATGACATCTCAAGCCACTCAGTGCAGTTAAACCAAAAGGTTTAATATACATGAACAGTCTGACACTAGGGCTGGCTAATCAAAGCTGAAAAGATAATCGATTATCAGTCTTAGGATTGCGATCGATAATCAATTAGTAATTGCTAAGGTTTCTGTCATAATTTTACCTGTCTGGCTTTCTGTCTGAGCATGACTCTTACCATATGTTGCACTTTACCATATGTATATTTGAACAGACAGGCCTGAGCAAACAGTAGAGACCCAGATGAGACGCCGCATAATGCGTCTCAGGGCCTGCACTGTTTGCCACTCATTCAGCTATTTTAGGCATAACTTTGGGAAGTAAATTGTACCTATCAAGTAATCAATTGAAAGCAAATCAGAAATGATAATCATTCTTGTGGAATTTATCGATCGATTATACAATTAATCGTGTCAGCCTTATATGACACACACCACTTTGCCTGGGCAGGTTTAGACCCAAGTGGTTTACCAGGAAGCACCATGCAGCCCAATCTATTTCTCCAAGCAATGATGGGCGGGGGCATTCTATTGCAGAACTTGGCATTCCACATGTGTCAAAGCTGTGAGATCTTGAAGCTAACCGATAGAAAGGCAAGAAAAGAAGTCTTGATAAAAGAATGTAACCCGACTCTGTGTGGATTGAAAACCCGGGTGTTCAAAAACGTTAACCCTTATCTTGCTGTTCACGACAACCCCTATCTTTGGAAACAGTGTAGATCCAGATCAGATGGCTTCTGAAGAAGCCATCTGATCAGGATCTACACTGTTTGACATTCAGTTTATGGATTTGTAAGAATAAATTACATCAAGTAATCTGATTGGTTCAAAGTCAGAAATGGGCGTGGCTAAACTGAATATTCAGCAAGAGAAGGGTTAACACAGCTTACCTTAATAACACCTATACTGCCAAAATGGGCAATGAGATCTTCCTCTGTTATGTTTGGATCTAAGCCAGTGATGAATATGGTATCTGGGGTTTCTTGTAGTTGTCCATCTCCACCCCACTGGCTGCTACTCCTGTTATCTCCGGCACGGTCTGGAAAACATGGTCATCTCATGATCATCATGGAAAATGATAAAAATTCTTCATACATGGTACAAGCCAAGACCTGCATCTCAAATTCTGAATGAACTGAAGTAAATGACCTATTATGATAAAGGCAGTTCCTTGTAGTTGTAAGCCAAGATACACAACACCTTTTGCCTCGCCCAACAAGCCCCAGCAAGATCATTCTGGAGATGTTGGTTCCTATTTTGTGGGACTTTTACCCGACAATGAGATGGAACGACATCTCAAGCCCTGCCGCTCAAAGAAACTGTTAGGGTTTAAGGGACAATCCAACTTGGGCAGGCTTAGATCTTCTAAGCGGTTTACCAGTGTGCGGTCGGTCACAGCTCTGTGTGGAAGCACCATGCAGCCCAATCTATTTCTCCAAAGCCTGTTGGGTGGGGGCTATCAAGAGAGCCCGTCTTCAGGCTGTGCAACCAGGTGAGACACAGATAGACCTGCTCAGCTTCACAGACTAGCAAGAGTCTTGACTGGTTTACTGTGTTAGGCTTTTAAAGCCTAACACAGTAAACCAGTTAAGACTCTTGCCACACATCACCTACTCATCAACCCTTGTGGGTCATTTTGTGTAATCTCCAAGGGATACGGAGAAAGGAAAGAGACATGAAAGTAAAGGACTGGGAAGAAAAAGGAAAATAAATTAAATTATCATATGACGTCGCGTCTGAGAGTGTAATAACGCCATGTAATATTTTCAATAATCCACTAGTGGATTAAATATGCAAATTAGCTAGATACGTCCCGTAACGTTACATGTACGACGTCCTTAACGACATCGCGTTTACTAATGGCGGAATATTGATATTTTTGTAAACAATCGAGAATAAAATGCGTTATAAATGTCATATAATAAACAGAATCTTGCACTCGTGCTCATGTATTATTGAATTTATTAAACTCGTTGAGGAAAAAGGGATAAAATGCTCGGCAAAGCCTCGCATTTTATCCCTTTTTCTCAACTTGTTTAATAAATTCAATAATATATGAACACTCATGTAAGATCCTCTATGTGTAGAAAGTGAAGAAATAACACCACCCCTCATCTACCCTTATCTGCAGCAGGCCTTGCCCAACTGTAAGCCAGTTTCAGTTGGACACCAGTGACGCAAGATACACGACACTTTTACCTCTCCCAACCATCCGCAAGGAAAAGCCTCGAAATTAACCCTTATCTTGCTGTTCACGACAACTCCTATCTTTGCAAACAGTGAAGGTCCAGATCAGATGGCTTCTGAAGAAGCCATCTGATCAGGATCTACACTGTTTGCCATTCAGTTTATGAATTTGTAGCAATAAATTTGTTTGATTTGATGTTTAACGTCCCCGTCAACACTGTTAAGGTCATTTTGGAGACGTTGCTTCCAATTTTGTGGGACTTTTACCCGACACTGAGATGAAATGACATCTCAAGCCCTGTCGCCCAATGAAACCAATAGGGTTTATTAGCATGGACAGTCCGCCTCGCACCGCAGTTCCTGGACAGGCTTACATCCTCTAAGCGGTTTACCAGTACTAGTGTGCAGACCAGATTCAGCTCTGCGTGGAAGCATCATGCAGCCCATAATTTGATTGGTTGATTGACAGAAATAGGGGTGGCTTAAATGAATATTCAGCAAGATAAAGGTTAATAGAAGCTATCTAAGCAGTAAACAATAAAGGTGCTAATCAGACCGATTTGATGTACAGGACAATTTGGCAGATCGGTAGTCTTATTTTTCATAAAAGGCAAAAAACAGATTTTCTCACAATGCGAGTCATTTTGTTTCTGCCGTTTCTTAAAATGACTTGACTTCTATCAGTACATAACCCTTTGACTGCTGTTCTTGACCAGCAGATGGCATTTTCGAGTGTTTTTTTTTTTTTCTTCTTCTTATAGACTATTACATTTCAGTGAAATAATGCTTAACATTACCTGTGAATTGTGTTTATCATATGACGTCGCGTCTGGGAGTGTTATAACGCCATGTAATAAATTTGATAATCCACTAGTGGATTAAATATGCAAATTAGTTAGATACGGTCTGTAACGTTACATGTAAGACATCCTTAACGTCACGTTTACTAATGGCGGAATAGTGACATTTTTATAGATCAGTTGTGAATAAAAGGTGTTTAAAATGTCATATGATTAACAGAATCTTGCATTCGTGCTTATGTATTATTGAATTTATTAAACTCGTTGAGGAAAAGGAATAAAATTCCCTTTTCCTCAACTCATTTAATAAATTCAATAATACATGAGCACTCATGTAAGATCCTCTATATCAATAATTTATTAAACTCGAGGAAAAGGAATAAAATGCTCGGCACAGCCTCCCATTTTATCCCTTTTCCTCAACTCGTTTAATAAATTCAATATTACATGAACACTCATGTAAGATCCTCTATATCAACAATTTATCAAACGAGTTGAGGAAAAGGAATAAAATGCTCGGCAAAGCCTTTTTCCTCAACTCGTTTAATAAATTCAATAATACATGAACACTCATGTAAGATCCTCTATGTCAACAATTTATTAAACGAGTTGAGGAAAAGGAATAAAATGCTTGGCAAAGCCTTGCATTTTATCCCTTTTTCCTCAACTTGTTTAATAAATTCAATAATACATGAACACTCATGTAAGATCCTCTATGTCTAGCAGATGATTCACATATAGTATCAAGCCTTATTTACTATTGTTGAACCCCACATTTGATTTTAAGGATAGGCAATAAAGTCTTGACTTGTACAAAAGACATATATATATATATACAGAACACAATGTATAATCTAGAGAATTTGTTTTAGCCCATTTACTGTGTAGTATGAAAACGAAAAATAACAACCACCCTCGTAACACCAAAATTACTCCCAATATTTGTAGTCCTATTACATCCCACCACTTTAATTCATTTTTCATCGTTACTGATACATGTACACAATACAGGGTAATTTCTTAATACGGTAAACCCCTTTTGTTACCTTATATTTACAAGGCTGTTTACTTTTTAACCAGTACTACTACATATTGTCCTTGTCATTCAACTCTTTTCATGTCTTCCTAACTTTTCTCGTCCTGGTCTTATTTCAAATCAATCTATATAAAGACCTATTTTCCATGTTTCTTTTGTACACACATATACATGACCAGACAATTTCATGCAAAAACCAATCCTGTCATTTTTACCTATACCTCTGTCATACCAACAGTTACTGTAGATAATACATCTTGGTCATATCTAACACACAATATCTGACGACTGACTCACTTATTGTTTTGCCCATTTTTCAACCAGTGTCAACAATTAACCTATGTAGCCTAACATCCATCCTTTAATGTCTCATGACCATTTGATAACTTAATTTGTGACTTCATATATTTACACATCTGTTGGTCATATTGTGATGATTTTTTAAAACCTGTTTTTAACCAACCTCAGTACCTGCCATGGTACTTAACATATCACTTGTTTAAGACATCAACAATTTTACCTATATAGCCTAACAACTCTCCTATAACAGGTCTCATGACCATTTGCAAACTTAATTTGTGACTTCAAATCTGGCTTAATGAACTCAGAACACTGCACATCCGTTGGCATATTGTGACGATTATTTTTCAAAACCGGTCTTTTACCAACCTTGGTACCTGGTATGGTACACGTCATGACAGATTCTTTGTATATCTCAACCAAAGTTCTATTTTATCATACTATCTTCAACCCGATTTCTGTTTTACCATATTATCTTAAACTCCATTCATTGTTATAGTACCTGATGTTCACATGCATGAACATGTAGAATCTATATTATTTACACCATCCTAATTTTTTTCATACATATTTCTATACAATTTTGTCTCAACTTATCATTCATAGACCTGCAATCATAACTAACAGCTCTGATAGCTGCTTACGTGTCTTTCAAATGACCTTGGTTCAACCTATAAAACTCTGATACAATTCTCTACTCATGATACACTATAATGTAGGTATAAAACCAATTCAACCTTTGGCAAACCAATCAACTTTTGATGGCAAATGGGAGTGAAATAATCCATTTGAAAGTAAACTGGAGTGAAATAATCCATTTGAAAATAGAAATATCTTCTGAAGTAGCAGATCTATCTTCTGATGTTCTGACATACTTTTGATAAATACCAACTTCTCCAGTCATTATTTATTTCTAGTTCTCTAATTTATAAATACTAAAACCTGGTTTTCCAAAATCTTCCTTTGTTGATTAAATTCATGTAATAATGTTTTCAACCAAGTACATTACCATCAACAACATCAGTGTACGTTAAGCAGGTTCGGGTAAGTTGTTACTTCAATAATCCTTGTGCTGTTGTTTTCCAGTTTCCCCATGTCGCGGGTCGTCAGCTGCTGGGGTCCCAGGGAATCCTTGTGCTTTCATTCAAACTATCTTTTATAATCACCTACTGCAGCTCATAATTGGACCATATCCATGATGTTCAAATAAACTCACTTTACTTGATGTCAACCCTTATCCTGCTGAACATGACAACCCCTAACTTTGCAAACATTGTAAATTCAGATCAGAAGGCATCTGATCAGAATCAACACTGTCATTAAGTTGGTGAATGGTGAACTTAACAAATGTGTTATACACCATAACCTCTTTATTACACTATCATTGAACTGTATTCATAAACAGCCATGTTATATCCAAACAAAAATGGTTGCTAAGGTAACTGTTTTGGGGTTTCTGATACCAAATGGGATAATGGGTGTCGCTAAGTTATTTGTTTCTTTCATAGCAGAACAAGGGTTAAAACTTGAATCTCTCAGTTAGGCAAACATCAACATTTCAAATGCTAAGGAGTTTGTTAAGCTAATGGTGTTAAGAAGAACAAGGCCCAGGCAGATATTTTCTCTTAAGGCTGACCTTTAAATTAGATTTTTTCTTGTAGCATAAAATGCAACGTACTACCAATGATGGAGATAATTCTTTGCACATTGGACATCTTCAAACATCTGCAAGTATCCATAACTTTTATACATCTCATTCTGGGTGAACTTGTTTAAACAAGAATTTATCCATACGCTATATTATATTTATATATATATATTTTATCTTCATTCTGTTCTACACCAGATCTGTTCAGCTCGTTCCCAGTCATCCTTCTACAGTCTGTCTCAAGGCATACATTTCATCTTTTTGTGTCTTTATCTTGTTTCTTCAGACTTGCTTGATATGTCTTGTGTCTTACAAAATTCTGGCTGATCATATGATGAAGGGCATATATGTATGACAGCTGCTCTTGACACATTCTTTTTTTTGTCCCCCAAGCAGGTGCTACGGGACATTTTTAGAAAATTATATTATTTTTGTCCCCCCCCCCCCCTTTCATGAGCAGGTACTAGGGAACACTTCTAGCTATTGAAACTGCTGTCACACTGGTTTAAGTGATTTCTGCTCATAAGTAACAATACAAATTTCAACATTCATAGTGTTCAGAATATCTATTTCGGCAGAACGCCCAACCCACGTATGAAACAAAAATAGCCCAGTAATTACACATATAGTGGCATTGACCCTACTACCCCCTTTTTTATGTTCTTAGCATCCCCTGTTCCACCATTTCATATTAAATGTAATTTACAACAACAAAAAAAAATAGTAAGGCAATTTTAACCATCAAGAACTTTAGTACTATAAGCAAGAAATAATAGAGCTTCCATGTGGGATTATTACCAACCTACATACTTATGAACAAAGAAAATAGTAGCATTTTAGTAATAGTGCATTAAGTGTTTTACCTGGATATTGGACATAGCTATGCTGGCAATGAATATTTAGAAATGATTATGTCCACAAAAATAATTGAATACCAGACTGTTGAAGTAGAAAAGATGAAGTTATAACAATGACCTATATTGGTGCCTAGACCAGGATTACAACCATCAGAGTTATATTTTAGCACAGAACTTATGTGTTTACCAGTATATCATGGAAGCCCTATTAAAGAAGTATGTAATGTAAGTCATGTCCGTTTGACAATGACATGGACTCACCACCAAATTTGCTGAAACCGCCTCTACCACCGCTGTAATATATTTGAACACATTAGTTTCTTGGAAGCCATGAAAATGCCATGCCTGTTCAAACACTGGTACAGGTGTCTCAATAATAGAAGATATCTACCCAGCCAGGATAATCAATTACATTTCTTTTCTATTCTCAATGACAAGTACTTCCATGCAGGTTGTAAATGTTGCAAGACAATCCTTTGGCTGGCTAAGACATCCTGTATTATCCTATGACAGTATAATTTATCTAGGGTAGGAAACAAAGAATAAGGCCATGAAGTTTCACATGGTACGTAAGTCAACCAGTGATTGAACATAACATACAATCCATGGTCCAGTCGAGTCGACAGCCACACCAATTTCTCCTGATCTTCTTATATACTGGAACTCAGATTGTGGCTTATTCATATGCAGTGTGTAGAGGTTTCTGGGTCTAAGACAACCCGTTGCAAAACACATCCTTATCCTTTTTTTTTCTACCCAATAGTTATTTCTTTTGCAATTTTTTCCCCAGCAAAAGACCATGTAGTCTACTTTTATCAAATTTTACCAACATACTGAATGATAACATATCTTTTAACACGGGTTTGGGAGTGGATGCTTCTCCCATCTATTTTGTTTTAACATATTGTATACCCTTTGTGGCTCTGGTTCAATCAGGAGTTGCATTGTTGAAGATTATACAGTTAACCATGTTCACCAGTATTGTTTGTGTTGTCAGTGATTAAGGAAATCTGTACACAAGTAACCATTTAGAAAGGCTTTGTTGTCAGTGATTAAAGAAGTCTCTGTACACAAGTAACCATTTAGTAAGGCTTTGTTGTCAGTAGGAAGTCTGTACACAAGTAACCATTTAGTAAGGTTGCTGTTTCAATGGTTTGAGAGGGCGATATTCTTTGATTAGGTCTTTTCCTACGTATTTGTTTGTTTGATTTGAGGTTTAACTTCCCCCAGGGCTTCAGATAAGTTTTTTTCAAAAGAGTACAGTACTCGTCCTTTTTTAAAAAAAGGAGTAACGAGAAATTTTTAAAGAGTACTGAAAAATAAACCAAAAAACTTTATTTTGCAGTCTCGACACAATGTTTTTATGGACTGATTTGTGGCCAGGTGTACTGTTTGTTTTCTTATAGATACACATATTCTGTGTCTGTTAGAAAACAAGCAGTATGCCTGGCCACAAATCAGACAAAACAATGCCATATTGAAATCTCTTCTGAGCAGTTTGTTGACGGAGAAATCTAACTTTTGGGGTTCAGTTCTCTTGGCGGATAGCAGGACTTCAATGGCTGATTATTGTGGCCAAAGAGTTTCTAAAAAATTAGAATATCAGCTTCACTTTATTGTCCAAGATATGGAATGAAACTAATATTCTTTAAAACTTTTTAATTCCTTTTCAAAACCATATTCTCAATTTCATCATATATTGTCCATGGATATTTATTTTCTTCCACCCTTCGATCGTGGGACCCATCGTGTTTCCTAACAGGCAATGTTATAATCGGTCAAAAATCTGTCGGGACCTTTTTCACCAAAAGTGCGGCAGAGACGGACTCCTGAACGGCTGAAAAGAACTTAAGGATTGCAGTGCTCCAGCTAGGATTTTAGGGCATAGGGGCGCTGGGCTGGGTAGGGCACTGGGTAGGGCATGAGTTGAATGGGCACCATTTTTTGGTTTATGAAATGCCATCAAAATCATTATGATCAAATGGCTTCTCACAAGTTAGTGAAGCTAATGGTACTGAAGTCTCTACTGGAATTACATAATTTTATATTTACATGGATTTCACAAGTAAGTGGTGTACTGGGTCTAAGCAATAGCCACGTTTATTATTCAAAAAAACATTTGAACATTTAACTTATAGGTATCTTTTAATATAGAATTATAATATTTAAATAAAAATAATTTGTTTGATTCATCTGAAAGCGTGTTATAAAAGCAATACAAAAAATAACCGATGACTGAATAAGTAATCTGTTCAAGGGAGACTACTCAATAATTATCCATGTCATTAAATTTTGACGTTTCAGAACTCAGGCTGAATGTGCGTCTTCACTGGTTGCCAATGATCTGCAAAGACTCTGATCAGCTTGATCAGTCTGCGACAGTATTACAAGTAAACAGTGTGTATACCGAGCTGTGTCGCACAACACCTTGCAAAGACCCAGATCAACATGCGCAACCCGGGAAACCTTTTTTCTCACCTATCTCTGAGTAGCCCTGCAAAAGGCACTTGGGGTCAACGAAGACTGAGCAGTTTGCAATGATACGCAGGCTACTCTGAGTCTTCACTGGTCGCACGATACTCGAAGACTTAGACCAGCACGCGCAACCACTATGTAAGTCAGAACAACATGCGCAACAACTACGCAAGTCCGTTTGGATAACCCAGCTTGTAAAATCAGCGATGCGCAGACTGATGCGCGTCGATACTGTTGAGCAATGACCTGCTCAGCCAATCAATATGGCTAAAGAAGGCTTGCGCGCATGCACTGACTGATCCGAGACTTTACTGCCCGCTCGTCTTACTGTAGTTCAGATTACTTCGGTTTACGCCCACCTGATTAACGATCGGATCGGCTCTATATGTGATATAATCTTGAAAGGACCGTAACCCCAACCCCAATAAAACTTGATTCCCTTGAAATAATTTATGAATGCATAATTTTCCCGTGTGAGAATTTCCCGCCTTTTATTACACATGTCATTTATTTCACGTGCGTTCCAAATACGCTCTCAAAAAATATTAAATGTGTAATGCTAATTTGTTTTTCGTACCTGATACGCAGCAGACTTGAAAAGAAGGAGTATCCTCCTAATTATTTTCGTAATTTACGCGGTACGCAGCCTTATCTAAAGCCCTGTTCCCCGTCAACAATGTGTAGGTAATTCTGGAGACGTTGCTTCTAATTTTGTGGGACTTTTACCCGATATTGTGATGAAATGACATCTCAAGCCCTGTCGACCAATGAAACACAATAGGGTTTAAAAGCATGGACGGTCCCACCCGCACCCCTTCGCCTGGGCAGGCTTAGATCCGCTAAGCGGTTTACCAGTACTCGTGTACAGTGGGTTTCAGCATCATGCAGCCCATCTATTTCTTCAAGCCCCAACTTCCACCGGCCAGTGCCCATCGGAGTTTGAATAAATAGATTGGGCTGCATGCTGCTTCCACGCAAAGCTGAAACCGACCACACAGGAATACTGTTAAACCGCTTAGAGGTTCTAAGCCTGCCCAGGAAATGTGGTGCGAATCGGACCGTCAATGCATATAAACCCTATTTGTTTCATTGGGCGACAGGGCTCAAGATGTCATTTCATCTCAATGTCTGTATAAGCCCCACAAAATTGGAAGCAACGTCTCCAACAAAATGCCCTATACAGTGTTGACGGGACGGGCTGTTAAACCTCAAATCTTCCAACTAAGACTGTGTACCAACTGTGGGGTCAAAGAAGAAAAGGTTATTGAACAGCAGGGCCTACACGACTGCTGTTGGTCACAAAAAAGAACACTGAAAATTGGATCCCCAATGTCATGATCCCCCATGTCAGAAGAGAGCTTGTTACGAGACAAAAGTTAAACCGATCATAAACTGATCATGATAAAAGTTATTAAACAGTGCTTGCACTAACTTTCTGAATAAAGAAGTCTGGACTTCCTGACTCAAGAATTTGGAAGTCCTGGTCCTAAACTCTATCAGCTGCAGAGAAGAATGAGTAATGAAACCAATGTTGGAATTAGTTTCTAAGGAAAAATAATGTTGAAGGTAGTTGCTAGAATTGCCTTGTCATGATAACTAACTAGTACATGATGTACCTGCAAGTAAATTTAAGAAATCACTTATAAGTTGTTTCTTGTAGAATTGTTATACATACATTTTGGCAAGTCAAACAAGCACCCAAAACATTTTCTTTCCCTTATCAAATTATTCTCTTGTCTTCACTGATGGTCTTTCTCACCAGAAGGTGCTTATTTGTGATTACTCACTATTATAAATATGGCTCTATTAGACACATTTAATGCTCAACTCACTTGAGCATAGAAACTTTTACAACTTTGGTGCCTTGTAAATGAACCTGATTGTGTGCACAGATATTATTTTCTTGTATAATGTCACAAGTGTCATTATTATTCTTCAGTGAAAATGTTTAAACTAACTGAAGTGGTAAGCCCCTAGGATACACAGGGCCATCTATTAAAAGTAGATGCTTTTAAATGGTTATGTTTGCAGCAGCTTTTGTTTCTGGTAGAATACTTTGTAATCAAACTAAAACTGCATAAAGGCATTCATAATTTCATATTGATTATGTAGGGATTCATCGACACGTCAACCTTTGTGGGTAATTTTGTGTTGTCACATTTATACTGAAAATGTCTTCAATACATTCACAGTCTAGAATGTACAGTAAAACCTGTCTTAGTGGCCACCTCTATTAAGCAAGCAACCTGTCTTAAGCAAGCAGGCATTTAGTTCCCAAAAAAGGCAAATGCATAAAAATTCACCTGTATTAAGCAAGCACCTGTCTTAAGCAAGCACATTTTCATTATCCCTGAGGTGCTTGCTTAACACAGGTTGGACTGTAAACCCAGCATTCACATTTTAAAGCTGTATTTGGACACCAGTATTTCTGAACATGAACAGCAGTTTTTTTTAGGCGATCGCTATTGACAGCCGGCTGTCACCAGCGAAAGTTAGCTGGAGACAGCCGGCTGTGTCCAGGGAACTTTCGCTGGTGACAGCCAGCTAAAATATAATGATGATATATTGATAAATAATTAAGTTATTCACTGATTTTAATTCTTTTAATATGCTTGAGAATAATTTTTTTATGGTTTTGAATATCAATACATGAATTTTATCATTTTCAAATATTGTATTAGCTATTTTTGAAAGCTGGCTGTCACCAGCGAAAGTTCGCTGGAGACAGCTGTCTCCAGCGAACTTTCGCTGGTGACAGCCAGACAAAATATATGGATGGTATATTGACAAACAAGAGCTGTCGGAAAACAACATAGCTCCCCCTTGGGGGCCTAAGTTGGATGAGGGTAAATTATCAAAAATGAAATTATTCTTCTGTACAAAGCCCAACCGACTGCAGCAATTAAAAGAAAACCACTGAAGAAGAAATCTTGTTTTAAGCGTTTTTATTTGAAAAAAAAAAAAATCCAATTTTGAAGACTTTTGCCCGAAAAAAAAGCCATTTTCTTATGAAAAAGAGCTAAACAACCTGGGGTCTCTTTGTACTGAGGTAATGTGCTGGGGCCATGCCCTGCCCCTCCACTTCATAAAAGGCAATAATTTATATCTTCGAAATCATTCAAATCAAATCCCAACCATACAAGCATATACATTATGAATATTCTTGTTCCTTATGATATGATGCATTCAGTGATAGCAACCAGTCCATGCTCCAACTCCTCCACTTCATAAAATGCCTACCGGTAATATTTCAGGTACAGAGTCCATGTGGGTGCTCATTTGGGAATGGGGGTTCGTTGGGAGACTTTATAATCGGTAGATTAAAATTATATCATGTTAACCCATTTTGTTCCTGAAACCCCAAAATGGATACCCTGGCAAACAGTGTAGGCGAAGATCAGACCAGGGACACAGACTAACAGGCGCCCAGTCACCCAGTCGCCCAAGATGCCTAAGTTTTGGATTAATATTGCCTATTTACTTAATGCAAAATTTGGATTAATGGCAGTCTGGGCCCCTAAAGCAAAACGCTCAGTCCGTGTCCCTGCAGACACGGCGTCTGATCAGGGCCTACATTATTTGCAAAAAGTTGAGCTCTTTTCCGAATAAATTTTAAAGATAATACAACCTTTCACCTTTAAATTTCAAAATGGACTCCTGCCATAGAAAGATTCCATTTGGTAATACATGTACATGGCTGCCAGTGGGCAGTACCCAACTGAGCTCTGGTGAGCATAGTGGCACATACAGGTAGGCCTTTTGTTTGGTGGGGGATGGGTGGGGGAGGTGATGGGTAGGGGAGACTTCACCCAAGCTGGATCTTATTTTTTGGCTCACTTGAGTCGAAGGCTCTGGAGGGAGCTATTGTGATCAGCCACCATCATTGTCATTATCCGTAAACTTGGGAAAATACTTTAAAATGCAGGATACCAGAAAGCCCTGAAACCCACTGGTTTTACATAGAATCATAATGGTGACACCTTTAAAAATTTTCTTGTCGGAAACCAGAAGGCCCAGGTCCTTGATTTTTGGTAGGTAGCTTCATCTTTGTTCACAGTTGTTCAAATTATTGCCCTGGGATCAAAAGTGGCCCTACCCCAAGGGTCACTTGTTAAACATAGACTAATATATGTTTGATTTTCAATACACCACAACCTCTTTATAACATTGCTATTTGGGAACAAAGCACAACATATGCTAGATAAACAAACTTGTTATATACAACCAAAAATTTAACTGTATAGAATGAATTTACTGTATGTTGTAAAAATGATAAATTAATGGCAATTTAATAATTTTAGGACCACAATATACATCATGAATCGATTTAAAAATATTAACATAGGTTTCATTAAATGACTTTAATTTATTGCTGGACAATATACTTTCTATATATTTTTGCTGGCTGTCACCAGCGAAAGTTTGCTGGAGACAGCTGGCTGTCACCAGCGAAAGTTCGCTGGAGACAGCCGGCTGTCACTAGCGAACTTTCGCTGGAGACAGCCGGCTGTCAATAGCCACTTCTTTTTTTTTATCAGTTGTTTTATACAAAACCATTCTTCTATATTAAACCTGAACATGTGTTTTCCCTTTGATATCGTGTCAGCCCCAACCAATCAACACTTGTTGGTATGATTTTTTCTAGGCCAACAAACTTGAATGTAATATTCTGTAAAAGCGTCAACCATACATTAGAACAAACAACTGCTATTTTTTTGCGGAAAAAATAATGAGAAGCTTTTTGCATAAACTTTTTCAATAAGAACACCACCATATAAGATATGTGGTACCTTTTTTAATATTTTGATCACTGAGACCACTATCCTAATGATGCTTTAAACACCTGGATCCTAATTTTTCATTTATAAACTCAGAGCCTAGACCTTTGTTAAAATGTAATGTGTTTGTAGAGGGTTTAGTAATGCAGATAACATTCTTGTTTCTGCAATATCATTGAATTTTAAGTGGTTTATATTATATGTACACCAATATTTATCCTGTTGACCAGAGCCACATATAACACTTAAATATATTATTTCTGAAAGCTACACCTTTTCGGACTATGAACAGCGGACTCACTGGACAGTAATTTTTTTATTTGATTTTAGACACCAACATTTTTGTTTTTCAGTGTGTAGTTTGTAATAGTCCAACACTTTACACAGGTATTTTCCATAACAGGGGTAAACTTAAAGTTTCTTCATACCATAGCGATATGATTATAAAATTATAAAATACTAATTATACTATACTTTTAGTGTGTTTAACGCTTATCCTGCTGTTCACGACAACCTTTTTCTTTGCAAACAGTGTAGATCCAGATCAGATGGCTTCTCAAGAAGCCATCTGATCAGGATCTTCACTGTTTGACATTCAATTTATGAATTTGTAGGAATAAATTACATCAAGTAATCTGATTGGTTAAAAGTCTGAAATGGGTGTGGCTAAACTGAATATCCTACAGGATAAGGGTTAAGACATAGAAAAACCAGATTTTTTTTTTTACACATGATGCTTGCCTTGACTTCCATTTTAATACTGACCATTCAAGGTGGTTCTTCTGTCGAGGATTGTTGTTGTTCATTTTTTTTTTTCATGTTTTCATGCTTGTGTTATTGGTTCGTTTTTTCATTTGTGTATTGATAATATCTTATCCAATATCTTGCTGAATATTCATTTAAGCCACACCTATTTCTGTATATCAACCAATCAAATTACTTTATGTAATTAATTGTTACAAATTCATAAACTGAATGCCAAACAGTGTAGTTCCTGATCAGATGGCTTCTTCAGAGGGTTGTTGTGAACAGCAAGGTAAGGGTTATCTTACTGTAGTTGTTTTGGATGACCGTTTGGCCGTTTTGTGGGAAAAAAGCTGTCTTTATGGCTTTCCATTTCTCACATTTTTATTATAATGATGTTTCTTTATGTTCCAGCTTCTACCCTTTAATGTCTGGAGATGTGAGGCTATAAGAATCTTATATGGGTTTGAGGGGTGGATGGAAAAATCCGTCCCAAGGGTCATTGTCCGGCATCACGAGGCTTGCCGAGGGACGGATTTTTCTATCCACCCCTCACACCCATATTGGATTCTTTTTCTTGCATACCTTCCATTTCTATTAATGTTAAAATTAGAGTTGGCTAATCGGAGCTGAAAAGATAATCGATTATCAGTCCTGTCATTGCGATCGATAATCGATTAGTAATCACTAAGGTTTTTGTCATGATTTTACCTGTCTGACTTTCTGTCTGAGCATGACTCTTACCATATGTTGCACTTTACCATATGCATATTTGAATAGACAGGTCTGAGCAAACAAGTGTAGACCCAGATGAGACGCCGCATTATAACGCCCTATAATGCAGCGTCTCATCAGGGTCTGCACTGTTTGCCGCACATCCGGCTACTTTAGGCATGACTTGGGTAGTAAATTGTACCTTTCAAGTAACGGATTAAAAGCAAACCAGAAATGATAATCATTTTTGTGGAATTTATGGATTGATTAATCGATTATACGATTAATCGTGTCAGCCTTAGTTAAAATCATAGGAGAAGTACAGCAAGTAATCAAGGTGCCCAAATTTTTAGGATTCTTATGGTACCATTGAACATATACCAAATTCACAATGCTGTGTATTATCGTACCACAACCTAATAAAATGTCATTTTTGTTTACTGCAAGGGATTTTGGCTGTATTTTCACATTTTTTGTTGTTGTTTATAGTCGGCCCTTTAAAGATTATTCAATTTATTTCTACCTGATCATAAAAAGAGGTGGGCAAAAACTGGAGTACCTGAGAAACCATGCCCCCACCCATAGGGGCTTGAAGAAATATATGGGCTGCATGATGCTTCCACGCAGAGCCTGAATACGGCCCGCACAACAGTACTGGTAAACCGCTTAGAGGATCTAAGCCTGTCCAGGAACCGGGGTGCGAGGCGGACCGTCCAGGCTAAGAAACACTATTGGTTTCATTGGGCGACAGGGCTTGAGATGTCATTTCATCTCAACGTCGGGTTAAAGTTCCACAAAATTGGAAGCAACTTCTCCGAAATGACCTTTACAGTGTTGACGGGGACGTTAAACCTCAAATCAAACAAACCAACCTGAGTCAGCACCCTAAAAAATTCTGCCTTTTCTGAATCGTTACTAAAACTAAGACAACCTGACTGCACTAAACTTTGAAATGGAACATGAAAGGCAGATGATGCCATTCAGTACAAAATGGGTTAACCCACTGTATACTAGTGGACTCTTCCATTGCATTATGTTGGACAAGTCCATCTGTCATATAAGCGATGGTAGGCCTATTTTTCATTTTTATTCTATTTTTGATGGAAAGTTATGTTAGCAAATACAGTCGAATGTCAATGGCTCGAACACCTTTGGGACCTCGAAAATCTGTTCGAGACACCGGTAGTTCGAGTCACCAAGGGTTACTGTCAGGAGGCATAACGAGATACTTTTGGATAGCTTTTCTTTTTTATAATGAAAATGTATGATGTGTGTACTCATTAGAATCGCCTCATCGAGGCGATTCTAATGAGTACACACAGCATACATTTGCAAGATAAAAGACTAAAATCTCATTAATTATCCCCCACTATTTCTTATGTAGAGGATTTCGCTAGGGGATCAAGAATGGGTTCGACGCATCCATGGTAAACGAGCCATCGGTGTTCGAGCGATCGAAGTTCTACTGTAGTGCAGGCCATGATCAGACACGCGTTCTGTGCTGTCTGAATTGGGCCTGCACTGTAAAGGTACCCCTTTGAATGCAACAGGTTAATGGCTTTTGGATAGCTGTTTGGCTATTTTGTGGGACAGTTCCTCTGAGTCTGACTAACAGTCTTAGTTGCAAGGCAGAAGTAAGTTTGTATGTGCATTTGTTGTCTGTGATTTGACCATAACATTACTATTGATACACTTTGTTAACACAAGACATAAGCTCAACTTTACAATCTGGTACACAAGGGAGATATTTACGCTGCATCCTTTTATTCTTATATTAACCTAAAATTGTCCAGTGAGTCCAGTGCGATCTATATTCAAACCCGTTTTTTTTAAAACTACCAAAGCATTTTGCAACTAAACAAGTGACCTCATCATGTTCCATACCTGTCAGAAAAATAACCAGAAAAGACATGGACATAATTAAACTTCATGTGAACAAATTGCAAGGACACAATATATGAATGTTTCATGTAACGGTACTTGTTTTTAATGTTTTGAGAATGCATGCTCACCATTATGTAACATTTTCAAAGTGAAATTCCTTTAAACACATTTCAATAACTGAGAATATTATGTAGGACTAAACTATTGACAAGTCCTGAGCCATATCACTGTCCTACTTGTCCTTGATTAGAACATTCTATTTTTTTTTTATATATAAACTGCGACCTAAAATAACCTGGAGGTACTTGTACTCCATTAGGCAATCTCCTTTAATGGTAAAAGAGTGGTATATCATAAACCTTGACCTAAAATAACCTGGAGGTACTTGTACTCCAATAAGCAATCTCCTTTAATGGTAAAAGAGTGGTATGTCATAAACCTTGACCTAATATTAACCTCGACATACCTGTACTCCATTAGGCAATCTCCTTTAATGGTAAAAGAGTGGTATATTATAAACCTTGACCTAAATAACCTGGAGATACCTGTACTCTACTATGCAGCCCTCTTTAATGGTTAAAGAATGGTACATGTTAGGTTCTCTCAACAACCTTTTTTGTACTTGGCAAACAACTGGGTTAAATATGCTCTTAACCACTTTTTTTTTAAACTTTTACATAATTTATGATCTTTTTATCATATGACGTCGAGTCTGAGAGTGTAATAACGTCATGTATTATTTTCGATAATCCACTAGTGGATTAAATATGCAAATTAGCTAGATACGTCCTGTAACGTTACATGTACGACGTCCTTAACGACGTCGCATTTACTAATGGCGGAATATTGACATTTTTGCAAACAATCGTGATTAAAATGCGTATTAAATGTCATATGATAAATAGAATCTTGCATTCATGCCCATGTATTATTGAATTTATTAAACTCGTTGAGGAAAAGTGATAAAATGCTCGGCAAGCCTCGCATTTTATCTCTTTTCCTCAACTCGTTTAATAAATTCAATAATACATGAGCACTCATGTAAGATCCTCTATATCTTTATAATTGCACAGAACATAAAAGTGTTCTTACCCTCCGAATCCACCGCCTCCACCCCCTCTTCCTCCGCCGCCACCACTTCCACCTCGGTCATTGTCTCTACCACCTGTTGACAGAGTTCAAATTTCTATTCTTGCATAAAAACCTATGTGCATGGCTGTTTGAAGCTGTTGTCAAATGGACCGAAAGCCATGCCCAAACAGCAAAACCATGTTCAAATCATGAAATTCGCGTGCTGTTTGAACATGGGTTTTGAACTTTTGATATCACAAGACGGGCCTTGCTTTGTCCACGTTACGTATGGCGACGTAATGTCATCGCCCTGAACGTAGTGTTTTAGGGTTCTATGATGACGTCACTGCATGACAACGTCATTGTAAACATCATTCTGAACTGGGCGCCATTTTGGTTTGCCTGTCGCATTTGAAGAGTTAATATGGAATTTATATGGAGCTTTTGGGCGTTTTCGTCAAAATTTGCTGTCGGATTCGTAAGTTATGCAAGAACAACGATCATCCATGGTTATTTCATTGCATTAACATTTGCCGGATCCCTCGGAAGATATTTGAACATGAGGCCTAGCGGCCTCATGTTCAAACAGCTTCCTCGGGATCCGGCAAATGTTAATGCATGAAAAACCATGGTTGATCCCTATATTTTAGCCATCCACCTTGTGAAAACCAGTTTCAGTGTCAACTTTAGTAGTCGCAGATAAGATTGACTAGGCGGAGCTATTCAGGTATTGTCAATATATGTCAAATTCAGTCTACCAGAAGATTCTGTAGAATGCTGTACCCACCCTTTCTGCAAGCGGACCAAATGGACATATTCTCCACAGCTTTGTTGTTGTTGCAGTTGAATTCACATAATTGGATGTAAATGTAGTATTCATTAGAACTGCATCCCAAAGGTTTACTCTGTCACTTGACTTTTGTTTAGCTTGGGTTGCAGTTTTCTGGCCCAGTCAATACCATAGACGTCATGTAGAAGCAGTCAGTTCACTTAGCCACTTTTTCTGGGCAGGCGTTTAACAACAAATGCAAAAAATCTTCTGAAGGTAATACCAAAACTACTGGGGCCAAATCTGCCTGAGACATACACTCAACCAATACTCAACCAACCTCACACAAATATCAACAGCTGGCTAAAAAGACAAATTGTATTTTGTTATACCCGCTTTTTCGAAGAAAAATCGGGTATATTTTTTTCGTACCAGAGTTGAATGGTCGTAAGTCCATCTGTCTGTCCGACCGTCACGTTTCTTGTAAATGGATCTCCTCTGCAACCACTGAAGTTACGCTTTTGAAACTTTACATGTGGATAGTACATGGTATGTAGATGGCAGTGGGCTACTTTTTGTGACCTTGACCCCAACATGGCCCCAAGGTCAAAAAGTATGACTTGGTCATATCTTTAGTGTCATTCATAGAAAAAGTGGGTATTTGTGATGGTATACAATCGACTGCGCGATCTACTTTTTGAATGGAATAATTCCTTTTCTTAATCTGTAAGGTCACCCCCCCCCCACTTTTTTTTGTTTTGGATGTATTATTTCACTAGCATTGAGCCGCTTGTTAATCAGTATCACATGGGCGAAAATTGGACTACCCGGAGAAAAAACCACTTGACCTTCCCTTGCAGAACATGGCATGTCACATGTGACCAGAGCCTGGTTCAAACCACAGCGGTGAGGGACCTCATGATTACAAGTCAGTACTCTTATCCACAAGGGCACGGAGACCAGGGGCCAGTTGTTCAAAGCATCGTTAGCTTAACAAGCTCGTTAGTGGTCATATTGTTAACTCTTCTAGCAAGTACAATATCGAAAATTTTGGTATTTTTGCTGAAAAAAATGTGAGCAGCTTTTGCATCCGCAAAAGCTGCTCACATTTTTTCAGCCAAAATTTCAGCATATTTGCCAGATTTAATGATCAAAGTTTTAACGATACGTTAACGATGTCGTTAGTTTTGAACAACTGGCCCCAGTATGATGTCAAGCCTTTAATATTTTCACTGAAAACTAAGGAACTAGAAATGTTTTCAGAGGAAAACAATGTAACCCAGCCATAAAAATATCTTAAAACACCCATTTGACTTTAATAACTAGGTTAAAGTCACCAAAATGTAAGCTGCAAACATGATGACAAAATGATGTCTGCTGAAGTTTGCATTGATGTTTTAACTCTTATCCTGCTGTTCACAACAACCCCTATCTATACAGTAGAAGCCTCCGTGGTCGAGTGGTTACGCTACTCGCCTTGTAAACTAGGGGTCGCAGGTTCGATCCCGGGCTTCTCCAGACTTTCGGATGAGTCTTTAAACCGAGGTCCCGTCTCCGTATGACCTTAGCTGTTGGTGGGACGTAAAACTGAAACACTCACTCACTCACTCTATCTATACAGTGTAGATTCAGATCAGATGGCTTGTAGAAGCCATCTGATCAGGATCTAAACTGTATGTTTTGTTTGATTTGAGGTTTAACGTCCCCGTCAACACTGTAAAGGTCATTTTGGAGACGTTGGTACCAATTTTGTGGGACTTTTTTCCCCGACATTGAGATGAAATGACATTTGAAGCCCTGTGGCCCAATGAAACCAATAGGGTTTATAAGCATGGACGGTCTGACACGCACACCCCTTTGCCTTGGCAGGCTTAGATCCTCTAAGCGGTTTACCAGTACTCGTGTGTGGGTCGGATTCAGCTCTGCGTGGAAGCATCATGCAGCCCAAATATTTCTTCAAGCCCCGATGGGTATGGCATTCAATTTATGATTTTGTAAGAATAAATTACATCAAGTAATCTGATTGGTTCAAAATCAGAAATGGGTGTTGCTTAACCCTTATCTTGCTGTTCACGACAACCCCTATCTTTGCAAACAGTGTAGATCCAGATCAGATGGCTTCTGAAGAAGCCATCTGATCAGGATCTACACTGTTTGGCATTCAGTTTATGAATTTGTAGCAATAAATTACATGAAGTAATTTGATTGGTTGATAGACAGAAATGGGTGTGGCTTAAATGAATATACCTCTTCCTCCATATCCACCACTATCTCCACCACGTCCTCCACTACTGCCATATCCTCCACTATCACTACCACGACTTCCACCATAGCCTCCTGACTGACCACCACTGCCATATCCGCCTCTACTGTCTCCCCCGCGACTTCCACTGTCTCCCCCACGACCTCCACCGTAGCCTCCCGACTGCCCACTGTAGCCTCCCGACTGTCCACCACTGTAACCACCACTACTGCTCTCACTTCCGTAACCAGCTGACTGACCACTTGACTGTGGTTGACTGTATCCGCCGCTGGATTGTTGACCATATCCACCTACACCACCAGCAGTAGACTGTTGCTGATCGTATCCACTAGCCTGACCGGCATAGCCTTGTTGCTGACCGGCCTGCTGAGCGCCATATCCCCCAGCTACAACGAAATATCACTTCAATGTCAAGCAAATTCTAAGCTTTAAAACGCTGATTAAAGTGTTTTCAACTCAGGTGAATGCATCTGTTTGCCTTGAAATGACAAGTCAAAGTAATTAATGCTGTAATTTGATTTTTCTGTAAAATCACTTTGATCTGAATTCAACATAAAACAGTTTTAATTTCAGTGAAATTCCTCTATAAGCATGATAAGGGCCAGTCAAAATTAAGACTAATCTGTCTAAGATACAGAACTACAAGTTTTTGGTTTTTTCTTTCTATGTGTTTTCTGAACTAGTCCTTTAGTAAAGGACCACCTTCAGAACTGTTCAATAAGGTCAAGACCACTTTTGAACAGTCCCAAAGGTGGTCTTAATATAGGAATTTAACTGTACTACAGGTATATAAACATTCAATAACATTTTTTACTTTCACTACCAGAGACCCAGATCTTTGTGAGCAGTGTAGACACAAATTAGAGTGCTCAAAAACAATCTAATCAGTGACTACAATGTTTTCCATTCAAACAAGTATTTTCTACATGTAGCTCGTTAAACCATTGTATGCTAATGGACTCTTCCATTGCTACATGTTAGACAAGTCCATTTGTCATATAAGGGATGTCTGGCATATATTTCGTTTTTATTCATAAATTTTGTTCGCAAATAGTGCATGCAAATAGTGCAGGCCCTGATCAGATGCCACATTCTGCGGCGTCTGATCTGGGCCTGCACTGTTTGCCTAGGTACTCCTTTAAGGGTTTCCCCGCATGCCTACAATGGGTTAATGAAGCAACTAGACAACAAAAATTTGCCAAAACACTTCATCCGGGCCTCCACAATATGCACACAAAAACCAAACAAGAGAGAGGCTACCTTGTTGACCGTAGCCCTGCTGCTGTTGTCCGTAGCTGCCACCTTGGTCGTATGAACCATAGGACTGACCAGTCTGACCTGCAAAGCGTGAAACAGAAGCAGCTTATTTAGAGCATAATAGAAGCTGACCAGTGACAATTTCCGAATTTTTGTTCTTTTTCTTTTTACCTTTTCTTTGCAACAAAGCCGAGGTGAAAGTTATTTTTACTTAATTTTCTCCTATACTCGATTAATCAGACAGAAGAGGCGAATGAAGTAAATTTAAGAAGAATGTTTGCATGCAGTACATTTTCTGTCAACACATCATGTTTTCTGCCAATTTTACAAGGGAGACAACTGTCAGCACTACCCGTTTACTGTCTTTGCAACACAGCCCCTGCAAAAGGAATTACTGTTAAAGGAAGAGCTTGCTCCCGTAAAGAAAATTGGTAACTTTTAAGAATAGCCCCCTACTGATATGGGGATAAAAGTATTTTTGGAAAGTTGCCTCCCCTGAAGTTTTATTAACCATAAAATTAAATGCTTCTGGAGCCATTTGATCAAAGCATTGTAGCTTGTCGTAGTCTGTATAAATGAACTTGTTAACCGGATTATTAACACTTAACGCCATGCTGAGCCAGTCAATTAACCTAGCAACAGTTTTCAAGCAGTCAACCAGTGCAGTTCATTCTTTCACCAGTTACAGAATTTGGCGTCTCGCACATGGTCCGAGCGAGGCGAGAAACACAGCCATAAGAGTCCTAATGATTAAGAGTCAGCATTCTTACCTTTTAGGTAACACAAACACCAGAGAGGCATGTTACCAGTTGTGGTCCTTCAGGAACCAGCGGAAGGGAGAATGACAGTCAAGAATGTTTCATGATCTATCGATTTCAGCATGGCACTCCTTATTGGTATTCAGAAATCTTTGTTGTGGGTACTTGTTAAAACCATCTCTGAGAGGATTCTAACAAATACCCAAAATACAGGTGAAGAAATAGGAAAAACTCTCATTGAATTAACCAAATTACTCCATCTCATTTGGATCTATGAATTTCTAGAAATTTCCAGACCCAGGGAGGCAGTGTTGTTGCTTGGGGGACACCAATGGCCCTTATGACATTTTCCAAAGGGTCATTTTATATTTTAAAGGGGCTTCAGTAAATAAAATATAAGCAACGTTGTTGATTTCTGAGGGTCATCCGGGCCCCATGTTTAATGTTGAAAGGGCCATCAATGACTTTAGGTAGGCAAATGGCCCCATGGCCCCCTCTCGGCGCAACACTGGGGAGGGGCAGGGGCTGACAAATCCATTGCCCGGCCGCCCGGGACAAGTCCGAAATCGCGCCGGGCAGGTGCACTTTGACCTTTCGACGCCCGGTCGGGCAAGTGCAAAAAATCGTCTACAATCGTCAGTCTTTTGAGTCCTTAAATACAGTAAAACTAGACCAGTAAGTAAATCACAATAATTCCCGCTTTGTCGGCAATTCAGAGACGAAACCATCCATGTTTTTATAACGGTTCATTTATGACACTATTGTTAATCCCTGTCATATAATTACCAATTAAACATGATTGCCCGGCGGTACGTGTATTTCATTTCTGGTGTAATGTGTACCGCCAGCGCTATCGATAAGCTTGACAAGGTGTGAAAATAAGATTGTCTCTAATTTGCGTTTATCCCTGCCATAAAATTTGACACACAATCAATGTGAAAATGATTTAATAGCTCCTAAGACGATTTGCTACATCTTACGGTAGTAAAAAGGACTATTCTACTATCTCGTGAATGGTTATGTTTTGGCGCCAAATAGCAGACGCTGGCGGAAAAAAAGTCGAATGTTTTAATGTTGGTAACCGCGGATTAGTCGCGCCTCTATCCACAACCGTTTAGCTATCGAGAAAATTTTTTTTACCGGTTCCAAACATTTTTTCCTGAAAGAGATAGGCCCCATTAAAATAAAACAATGACGTTAAACACGTGCGGTGTTGCTGGGGTCGGATGACGTCATTTACCGATCGCGTGCAGAAAAATGGGAGTGGTGGTTTGTGGACGACGATTTGGATGGCGGAAATGATGATCGCATTGAACTTGATTGTAGGTCGGGTGTGAACGTTTGGGTTCATTTGTGATAGAGTGGGTTCTCGTCTTCTGGTTGGATCATTAAATCTTTTAATCTTCTATCTCGCTGCCCTGACACTTCTTTTCTTTTGAGTAGATCTATATCGGCTGCAGCTCTTGTTTATCGTGCATGTCAAGCTAAATGAGTTTATATAACTGTATCTTAAATTGCTTATCGGTTAAGGTATTATGTCAGCAATTAACTTGAAAGGTACCGTTATTGGCTGTGACAACAACAGTATTTTCTACCGTATTACCGCACAGAGGGAAATAAATAGAAGTGAATGCAATGATCAGGAATCGATACAATTAACCCTGAGCTCCCATTAGAGACACCAAAGGGAAATAAACACTAACATGAAATAACTAGACCCCAATGGAAAGGGGTTGTGCTTGAAACTTGACATAAACCTTGGATTATATTTAGAAATGTTGGTCGTCATCATCGTCACCATTATCCCCCCCCCCCCCACATCCAACCCCACTTTGAGTTCCGAAACCCTGGGCAAGTAGGATTTTGAACTGGGCAAGTGCAAAAATATTTTACTTGCCCGGTGGGCAAGTGGAAAATTTTTTGGATTTGTCAGGCCCTGGAGGGGTGAGTGAGTTTTAGTTTTACGTCCCACCAACAGCAGTGTTGCGCCGAGAGGGGGCCATGGGGCCATTTGCCTACCTAAAGTCATTGATGGCCCTTTCAACATTAAACATGGGGCCTGGATGACCCTCAGAAATCAACAACGTTGCTTATATTTTATTTACTGAAGCCCCTTTAAAATATAAAATGACCCTTTGGAAAATGTCATAAGGGCCATTGGTGTCCCCCAAGCAATCGAGCCTAGGCACAACACTGCAACAGCTAAGGTCATACGGAGACGGGAGACCCAGGGAGGACTTGGTGGTTAAGATTTACCTTGGGCAGCTTGGCCATACTGGGCCTGAGCTGGCTGTTGTTGCTGCGGTTGTTGTTGAGCTGGCTGTCCGTAAGCACTCTGGTCATAACTGTAACTCTGTTGTTGACCGCCATAGCCGCCGGCTGCTGCCTGCTGGGTATAACAAAACATGTAACCATTAAAATCCTAAAAAGATCATAAATCTTGAGAACTTGTTTTAATTCTTAACCCTTCTCTTGCTGAATATTCATTTTAGCCACACCCATCTCTTACTTTGAACTAATCAGATTACTTGATGTTATTTATTCCTACAAATTCATAAACTGAATGTCAAACAGTGTAGATCAAGATCAGATGGCTTTAGAAGCCATCTGATCTGGATCTGCACTGTTTGAAAAGATGGGGGTTGTCGTGAACAGCAAGATAAGGGTTAATTTTTAACATGTTTCTTTCACACTGAAACTGCAAAGTGCAGACAGACCTGAAAAGACTGATCCTTCAGGAGCAGTTAAACCTGGGTCTGCAGTCTGCACTATTAGCTAAGGCCTGTCAATGCCAATACTTTGGATCATTACGGTACTGAAACAGTTTCTCATTAAACAAGAGCTGACACGAGACAGCATAGCTAACCTGAAAAGGGTGCTTAGCCTCTGACAAAGAAGTCAAGGGCAGGGCTTGGAGACGGTACTGAAACCGTGCTCATTAAACAAGAGCTGACACAAGGCAGCATAGCTAACCTGAAAAGGGTGCTCAGCCTTTGACAAAGAAGTCAAGCTTGGAGTATTGCTGAGTAAACTTTTCAACGTTAAGACCTTAATGTGTGGACAGAAATGGGATGGGAGTCATGATATTACTAGGTCTAATATTACTAAAAGTAACATCAAGTTAGTAAAACAGCTGTTAACAACTTCAACGCAGTGCTTAAAATGTGTTAAAAGTTACTAGTTTGTAACCTTGACCTAAAAGATAAGGGCAGGGATGAG
The DNA here is from genome assembly GCA_963580285.1 of Lucinisca nassula. Lineage (NCBI taxonomy): Eukaryota > Metazoa > Mollusca > Bivalvia > Lucinida > Lucinidae > Lucinisca > Lucinisca nassula. Next base: position 2,320,199 of record OY757022.1, read on the forward strand.
GCTCAGCGATTTAACTATACATGAAGTATCATTTTCTCCTGAACTGACCCATCTTGTGACCATTCTCTATTAGACCTGGGGTTAATTGTCATCAGTACTACTGCCCAAACTACCGTAAAAATTCTAAAAATTTGGACACCTTGAGAACTTCCTGTAATTCTAAAATTTCAACATCTGTTTTGTGATCCAACAAGGAGTCCAAAAGGTGCAAACGGAATGGCAAACTGTAGACCTTGATCAGACTACTCCTTCAGGAGAAGTCTGATCTGGGTCTGCACTGTTTGCTTAGGCCTATCTGTCCCAGAACTAAGGATTATTATGGTAATCAAACACCTCAACTCCTTACCATACTTGTTCTAAAATTTGAGAAACCAGGTTCTGTTTCCAAAAAATAGCTGGATGAGTGGCAAACAAGGTAAACCCTGATGAAATGTCCCATCTGGGCCTACACTGTTTTGCACGAGCCTTCCTGTGTGAAAACATCAGTGCTCTAGATAAGCTTTTGGTACAATGAGTATTTTACTCCCTGCTTTTATGTTCAATGCTTAAATGCCCATTTGTAATGCTTAACTGTTAAAGAACCAAACATAAGCGAAGCATACAAAATTTCATTTTTTTAGGTGGGTTGGGACAGAGAAAAAGATGGTGGGGTGGGACAGAGAAAAGATTGGCATGCTAAGCAGACAATTCACATGAAATGCCAAGCTTTCTTTTCTCTAAAAAACACCAACAAAACCAAGAATGCCATCTGTGCAGTGTTAACTTCATTCTGATCTAATATACTGCTACTGCTTACAAAAGAATGAATGTGAAGGTAATGGCTTTATGTTTAAAGATATCAAGTTTGCTGAATTTTTTACCCCCTAAATTTGATTTCAATGCTGAAATCCAAAATTTCATTGAGTATTTTACCCCTCAAATTAAACTGCAATGCTGATTTTCAAAAATTCAATGCTGAAATACCCTTTACTCCCTCTCATCTAGAGCTCTGAAACATACAGTAAATATGGTACAATGGAAGATGAGGGCACCAGTGTTTAACCCATTTTATACCAGTGGACTCATCCATTGCTATATGCTGGACAAGTCCATTTGTCATATGAGGGGTGTCAGGCCCAAGATGACCTGGAAGCAGCTAACAGAAAGAGATTGCAGAGAATGGAAGCTCTCTGCCATCAATCCTCATGATAGACAAGCCTGGAGATCTGGTGTAAGATCTGCCATGCTTGCAACAAGCCAGCTACCTGGAAAGGGGCCCACTTATGTGGACATTGCCCCTGTACCTGCACGTTAATCAAAAATCTGTTGATGATGATCAGGCCTTTTTTCCCCCATCTTTTATGATATTTTTGATGGAAAATTCTGTTAGCAAATAGTGCAGGCCCTTATCAGACGCAGCATTCTGTGGCATCTGATCTGGGCCTGCACTGTTGGCTAAGATACCCCTTTAAGTGTTTCCCACATACAATGGGTTAATTTCTCTTTAGAATTACTGCAATTTAACCCTTATCATGCTGAATATTCAGTTTGGTTCAAAGTCAGAAATGGGTGTGGCTACTTGATGTAATTTATTCTTACAAAGCCATAAACTTAATGTCAAACAGTGTAGATCCTGATCAGATGGCTTCTTCAGAAGCCATCTGATCTGGATCTACACTGTTTGCAAAGATAGCTGTCGTGAACAGCAAGATAAGGGTTAACATTCAACCGATCAATACAGAGACAAGATGAAAATATTATATAATAGCAAAGATACCTGTTGCTGTCCGTAACCAGCTGCTGCCTGCTGACCATATGCAGCTGCGTCTGTGCCTGCTCCGTAACTCCCATAACCATACCTGAGAATAAATGTAAGTCAAATTAACCTTTATCCCGCTGATTAAGTGTGTGTGTGTGTGAATTCGGGTTTAACGTCGCTTTCAACAATTTTTCAGTCATATCACGACGGTGTCTGGTTGCGACAGGGAGCTCAATGCTCACATTTATAGTGCTGCCTCACTGAAGTATCATGTCCCAGACACATTACATGATACCACACCCAGTCACATTATCCTGACACTGGATCGACCAGTCCTAGCTCTTCCCCGTAAATCTGAGTGCCAAACGAAGAGCAGCTAGTACCATTTTTAACGACTTTGGTATGTCGCGGCCCGGGGTCGAACCCCAGACCTCCCGTTCCCCGGAGCGGACACTCTACCAACTGAGCTATCGGGGCCGGTCCCGCTGATTAAGTTTATTAACAAATTCACAAACTGAATACCACCCAAGAAAAAGATAGGCTGCATGGTGCTTGCACGCAGAGCTGAAACCAACCACATATGAGTACTGGTAAACCACCTAGAGGATCTAGGCCTGTCCAGGCAAAGTGGTGCTAATTGGACCGTCCATGCTTATAGACCATTTTGGTTTCATTGGGAGACCGGGCTTAAGACGTCATTTCATCTCAATGTGGGTTAAAGTCGCACAAAATTGGAAGCAACGCTTCCAAACTTATCTATACAGTGTTGACGGGGACGTTAAACCTCAAATCAAACAAAATATTACTGAATGATTAACAGTGTATATTCAGATCAGATGGCTTCTTCACAATTTATGTGATGCCAGAATATGGGTTAACCCATACCAGAAACATACTAAAAAATACTCAACCTGCCACCCATAAATTTTGAAATGGTCTTGGTGCTACAAGGTGAAAGACACCGTGGTTGCAAAAAAGGGACAAGAGCTGTGAAATAGTTTTGACAGAAAAATTGTCCCAATTGTCTTTTGTTTTCTTCAAAAATTATTCGAAAAATGGCTGAACAGCATAGGCCTTGATCAGATGCTGCTTTCTGCAGCATCTGATCTGGGCTTGCACTGTTTGCCAAATGCTTTGCACTTCCTGGTAAAAAATGGGTTAAATACAATCAATGTTGTATCGTTTAATGACTTTACAACTTTAATTTCATCTATTGGTTATAAATCTGCAATACTTCAGAAAGTAATTATTTCAACGAAGATAGGTACTGGGTAGCCAGAAAGAGATTGTGTGCAGGACCTGACAAATAAAGTTTTAGCCATTGGCAAGGTCATAAACCAGCTCATGTATACTCTGTACATTTTTCTTGGAAATTTCAAAATCTGGACTTGTCTCGGGCAATGGATGTGTCAACGAGCTGTAATATCCAGATAACAATGCAGTGTGAGGTGGTTTTGAGTGGGGCTTGCAGTTTCCCTTTGAGAGCTTCTTACAATCACTTTTAACCCTTATCTTGCTGAATATTCATTTAAGCCACACCCATTTCTGTCTATCAACCAATCAAATTACTTGATGTAATTTATTACTACAAATTCATAAACTGAATGCCAAACAGTGTAGATCCTGATCAGATGGCTTCTTCAGAAGCCATCTGATCTGGATCTACACTGTTCGCAAAGATAGGGGTTGTCGTGAACAGCAAGATAAGTGTTAGTCAAATAGTTCAGATAAACTAGTCAATAGGCTATTCACAGAGACACACTCTGCTTTGACTGGAACCATTTCTAGTTACAGACAGATATGGATAAGGCTGGCACATGGAGCCAGGGATTTTCCTAGTGCAACTTTGGGGCCAGTAATCGGCCCCTATTTTTCCCAATTTAGAGACAGATATTCCCAAATTTTATGACAACTTTCCCAATTTCTGATGTTGTGCTACATTTTGATAAAAAATTCATGAAAATTGAACCAAAATTGACAAAGTTACAGCTGAATTAAATTCCCAACTATAAATATTAGCGAGCTGTTTTTCCCAAACCCAGTGGCCCCTGGACCCTGATTCTGAAGGGTAGGAAAATCCCTGGGAGCTGAAATGATAATCAATAATCTGTCATGCCATTTTGATCGATAATCGGTTAGTAATCACTGAAGATTTGGCTTTGAGCATGACTATAACCATATGTTGTACTTTACCATATGTATTTGAACAGACAGGCCTGAGCAAACAGTGTAGACCTAGATGAGACACCGCAGAATGCGCCGTCTCATCAGGGTCTGCACTGTTTGCCACTCATCCAGCTATCTTAGACACAACTCTAGCTCTTATCCTGCTGTTCACTACAACCTGTTCCTTTGCAAAGTGTACATGTAGATCCAGATCAGATGGCTTCTGAAGCCATCTGATCAGGATCTACGCTGACATTCAATTTATGAAATTAAAGGAATAAATTAAAGGTTCCTAAATTAAATCAAGTAATCTGCTGATTGGTTTAAAGCCAGAAATAGGTGTGGCTAAAGTGAATGTTAATCAAGAGAAGGGTTAGGTAGTAATTCGCACTTATCAATCGATTATCCAATTAATCATGCCAACCTTAGATATGGAGTAATATGATAATCAAGGGAAGATTTTCCTTACTTCTTGCTGGAAACATGTTGTGGGTTCTTGCTAGAATTACCCAATCGAGGTGATTCTAGTAAACACCCACATGTCTTATGGAGAAATAAGAAAAATTATTTTGAAATTAGCGGAGTTACGCATTGATCTTTATCTGGATTCCTGTATGAAGTTATGACTTACCCTGCCTGCCCTCCTTGTTGGTACTGTTGTGCGTACTCTGCAAAAGAAAAACAAAACCTAAAGCTGTAACAAGGGAAACCAGACACAGGAATCTTGACCTCCATAATTTGGGGTCGAAATTCTGCCCCATTCTTAAAGGATAAAGTATCCTTTTTTACCCAATTGGCTGGAAAAAATTCCAATCAGAAGCTGAAAAAAAAAAGCCAGAGAAATGTCCATTTTCGAAATCCATGAAAAATGATGACATTGCAGTGTTTTCTACTGTAGAAGTTAACAACTGGAGCAGAGTAGTTTTGACTTGTATTTTTATCAACTTCTTTTGGATTTTAAGGAGAAAAACACCCATTTGTAGGTTTTGACTACTCATACATGTACTTGCAGTCAAAATGTCGCTAACGGGGGTCGAAATTTTCCTTTAGACAAACTTGTCCTGCAGGGCAAGTGCTCCTAAAAATTCACTTGTTGTCCTTATGAAAAATTAACTCGCCCTGCTTCTCTGGATTGAAAATGAAAGAATAAATCATTGTTTCATTGATACAGAAAAATAGCAATGACAATAATAAAATAAAGATATTACAACTTACAAGACCAGACAGACAATGTGCCATCTCCATGAATTAACGCTTTATGCAGTCAGATTTTTACTTTCACTTTCACTGAATTCAGATACGACGGTTTCATCCCATTTCAAATTCGTACCAAGCGTTTTTGTCATATGACTTGTTTCTTGAGATTTCTGCGCCAAAGTAGTTTTTCCTGCTTAATTCAAGATAGGATGTGAGAATAATGTCCCACACATTATTTTCAATTGAATATGCTTTTGTAATCATGCAGTTATTGAGCGGAAAAAAATAGCACAAAGCTGCATTGGAACGAGTCTGCCTTGGGTCCACTACCTTTCTGCGCAGGTGCAATTATTTACAATTTCTATTTCCGGATTTGGAAACATGATGCGGAAAACATTCACAATTCATGCATTTTGCTTCCCATTCAACATTTGTTTGCTGTTATTTAACAGTTTTGGAAAATGCTTTCACTGAATGGCAGGATAAGACATTTTCATGGCGGAAAACACACTCGCCCTGCAGGGAAAGCCAGTAACAATTTTCACTCGTCCTTACCGACAAACTATATGTAAATACGAGCGGATGATTGTAAATCGACCCCTGGCTAATTTTCCCAATTCTAAAGACCCAGACTCCAATTTCCAAAAAGTGGTGTGTGTGTGAATCCTGGATTAACGTCGCTTTCAACAATTTTTCAGTCATATCATGACGGTGTCTGGTTGTGACAGGGAGCTCAATGCTCACTTTTATAGTGCTGCTTAACTGAAGTATCATGTCCCAGACACATTACATGATACCACACCCAGTCACATTATCCTCACACTGGGTCGACCAGTCCTAGCTCTAACCCGTAAATCTGAGTGCCAAGCAAGCAGCTAGTACCATTTTTAATGACTTTGGCATGTCCCTGCCCGGGATCGAACCCATGACCTCCCATTCCCCTGAGCGGACACTACCAACTGAGCTATCGGGGCTGGTGCCAAAAAGTGGTGTGAGAGCCCCAAGACAAAAAAAAGTTTTTTTTTATTTTTGTTTCAGAATTCTATTTGAGGGAGTATTATCAGGCCTAAGAAGGTTGTTTTATTTACGGCCCTTTATTTAAAGATAACAAAGAAAGGAAGTGGCTATTAACAGCCGGCTGTCTCCAGGGAACTTCCGCTGGTGATAGCCAGAGAAAATATATAGATCTTATATTGACCAACAATAGATATTTATTGACTTTTCTTTTATTAATGGAACCTTTGCTAATATCAAAGGCCTGGGTCTTCTGGTTTCAGTCTAGAAGATCTTTAAAAAGTTTTTCCCCATATGGGTCTATGTAGGGTGTGCAGAAAAAAGCCACAAATAACAAAAAAAAAAAAGAAATATTGCACTGTGACTTTTCTCTGTGACTATTTTCCCATCCAAAACTGCCTTTTTTCCTACAACCGGCAGCCTGACTCTGGACAGCTTCTAATTTGGCGGCGTTTGGTCTTGGTGTATTGATCCCATGCCGTAGTCCAATGTCAATGGAAATTTGTAGCAATACCGGTCAAAAGCTCACATTCCTGCTGCAAACAATTCTCTGCACTATCAGTTCAGAAAATTACTGAATCTGGGTTGACAATCATCCAATAATGGTCTTTTAAATCTTAGCTAAATTCTTAATTCAGCTATGCACTAGGGGTGCAACGATACGCCAAAAAGCGTATTGCGATACAGAAAACCCGTATTGCGATACACCCTGTATCTATATTTCACTTTATCACTGTCCTTAGTTCATTTAATCATGCAATATAATGCCATATTTAAGTGACATGAAATTGCTATGCATAGCGTTTTTCACTAGATAATTGATAAAGGAAACAACAGACAGTCACTATTTCTGCTTTAAGGTCTTTCTCGTTAGAATGACAAGACCTCAAAGCTCACAGACTGATAGACTTTTGGATTACTGTATTCCGGTGTGTAAAACATATTATAATTGGCATTTACATATTATAACCCATACCTAGATTTGGGGCTAAAACGGCAGAAAGAAAAAAAGAAAGTCTCGTGTAATACCGTTGAATCCAAGAGTGAAAAAAAAACGAACAAAAACAAATTACGTTTTTGCAAAGAAAAAACAAGATTGTACGAAAATGGCTGGAAAAGCCACGTGCAAGCTTAACTCATAATACACTATGCGCTGAACATTTGCTGAATCATTTGTTGTATCTGAGAGTGAAAAACCCATGAAATCAAACGTTTTTGTCAAGAAGAAATGTCTAAAATGAAACTTAATCACCCCTTGCCCAACCCCAATCACAAGAGATACTTCGACAAAGAAAACGTCACTTGAGGCAATTGTCGTCTTTAGCAGTGTTTGTGTTAGCACAGACGCGATTTCACTTGCGCTGGAAGCGAAAAAATTACCGTCCAAATCCGTAGGAACGCAAAGTACCTTTTATGATGCACCACCAGTTGTGCTGATGTTAATTCAAGTTCAAAGAATGCCGACGCTCAGATGGTGCATTCTTATCGGCTTCTTGAGGTGAATAGCGGTAAATAAGCATGCACCCACAAAATGAGTAATAAGAAACCTAAGTGTAACATTTTTATTTAATTCCTGCTGATTGGGACTCAAAAGAACAGAAGAAAACCAATTTAATCTTGCCTAAAGTCTTGGTTAAATATATATATATATGCATTGCTAGTTGGAACATGACAACAGTCAGAATATAACAAAGATTCCATCGAAATGGCATGTTGTGCGTTAATCAGTCTCAGTAGGGTGACATCTAAGGCCGTTGCTATGATTCTATTCGCAATCTGCTTCCGCGGGTTGGGACTATATTTTGTCAAAAAATATAAGGAAGAAAATCACAAGACCTTCCGGTAACTTATAGGCAATTACATTTTGTTACGAGATGTAGATATGAGAAAAATGAAGGACAATTAATGAGAATCATCTTTTCTGAGTTCTATAGAAAAGGGTAGCGAGTGTGAAGGCTTAAACGGACTTAGCAGACGCCGCGAAATAATGACCCCTCGATTTATTGACGTCCAAGTACTTTGATACACTTGTTGGGAAAAAAATGGCACAAAAAATGCTCCCCTCCAGATTAAGATTATTTTTCGCACATTTGTCAAGGACATATCAGTCCGTCTTAAGGACTGGGTGGGAGTTGTCGCGAGCGTGGTACATTAAGAAAATCCTTGTTCAACTGAGGGCCAATTCTGCTTGGAGTTATGAAGATTACGCATGCGCGTTTCGATATCTTATGAAGTCATTCTTTTCTCGCATGATTCGGGAGGGCATTGTTTAATATGCTGTGCAGTCTGAGGAGTTGAATTATTTTGGTAATTTAACCATACTAGAGAGAGAGACCCAGCCAGCAGAGCATGTCGGACCAACGTCGGGCCGACAGCGATACGAAGCGTCTGTTCGGGTCCAACCTTGGCCCACTATTTTGTGCTAGCAAGAGAGAGTCAAAATTAAAGTTTACCTATACACGCAAGGAATGCACCATGAACCGAATGAAATGACGACGGAGAGAGACCAATCCGTCAGTTAAAAAAAATCAGTAGTATGCAGACTTTGATTTAGTCAATCAAATTTACTGACGTCATTTAATAGACGTAATTTAATATGATTTCGTCACATCAAACTGTCTACACTGCTGTGTCATGCTTGTGTAAATATACTGTACATGTAAATTATAAACAAACATGGTTGAAAGGTGGATTGTTCAGTTAAGAAGATGAGTATGATACCACAAGACATGTATTCAACTCGCTTTTCATTTCTTTTCATCGAATACAGGGGAATTCTGTGCGTTTCACTTAATTCTTGTAGCCAAACCTGCCATTTTGGAAAGAAAAAAAAATGGTTTTGTACACACGTTTCGACCGGAAGTGGGTAGAAAAAAATGGCACAAAAAATGCTCCCTCGCCAATTTTGGCATAGATTTCAAGATGAACAGATTAATATATACCGGAATTGATGATATAGGCGAGAATAATCGCGAGGAATATTATAATAATTTATTTTTGGTTTTCCCGATGGTACTGACATGGTTGAAAATTCGCCATTTTCAAACTCTTAGTCTGCCCCCCACAACGGCCCCCGCCCATAGGGGCTTGAAGAAATTATGGGCTGCATGATGCTTCCACGCAGAGCTGAATCTGGCCCGCATTCTAGTACTGGTAAACAGCTTAGAGGATCTAAGCCTGTCCAGGAACTGTGGTGCGAGGCGGACCGTCCATGCTAATAAACCCTATTGGTTTTATTGGGCAACAGGGCTAGAGATGTCATTTCATCTCAATGTCGGGTAAAAGTCCCACAAAATTTGAAGCAACGTCTCCAAAATGACCTTTACAGTGTTGACGGGGACGTTAAAACCTCATATCAAACAAACAAAACTGCCCCACACAAAAATGCTAATTCAGGTTTTAGTTTTTATATTGAATACAGCATTATTTATATATCGCTTTTATCTTTGTCAAAGCTAAAAAATAAACGACAATCGTGCAATTTCATGTGAAACTAGTTAGTCGAATGGGAGCATAAAAATCGGAAGTAGTAACATCGAATCAACGCACGAGAATTTTGTTTTTAAATCTACCTACGCTGGCCACTCTGATGCCCTACTGTCTGCACAGGGAACGGTTCCGTTTGTAATAAATATAATAGCACATGCGGTTTTATCGACTACGGTGTCAGGAGATGAGTTGATAAAAGTGTGGAGCGCTTTGGTGCAGCGGATTAGTGATCAAGAGGTTGCGGGTTCGAGCCTCACGCTGACCAAAGTGTTGTGCCCTTGAGCAAGGCACTTCATCCACATTGCTTAAAAAAAAACAAAAAAAAACAGAAAGTACTGATTACCACCCAGGAAATCCTGCTCGTAATGCTCAGATGTGAGCGAGTAGCAGTAATAGGAGAAAAAAAGAAAAAAAAAAGAAATAAAAGTATGAATTCTTCACCTACTTATGATGCAACAGTCAAAGTTGTAAATTATCACAGGTGTGATTTTCGGGCGCCAATACACACGGGTTGAAAAAAAGATAATGTAGACCTTTTTTTTCCGCATCCAATTTTCGCGAAATAATGAGTCAAGTACGCCAATTTTCTTGCCTGTGTCTTGCGGCTACATAGTAGAATAGCTAGCGCTAACACTGGTTTGGAGAAATACGGGAAGAGCCATGTGCTTGCTAACTGCGTTGAAAATTTGCTGAATCATCTGTTGCATTTGAGAGTGAACAAAAAATCATAAAATGATAAGCGTTTTACTTTCAAACCCAGTTTAATGATTACTTTGGGAATTCATTTTTGCATTCATCTATTCATTTTTTTTCATTTACCGGCAATGACAATTATCGCTCAGAGTTGATTGTCTTTCACGGACTTTGCACAACTAATTAGTTCTGATCGCTAGGTGACCAGGTGATTTGCAGTAGTTGCCCAGATGTAACAGATTAATTAATCTGAGTTTGTTTGTTTGATTTGAGGTTTAACATCCCTGTTAACACTGTAAAGGTCATTTTGGAGACGTTGCTTCCAATTTTGTTGAACTTTTACCCGACATTGAGATGAAATGACATCTCAAGCCCTGTCGCCCAATGAAACCAATTGGGTTTAATAGCACGGAGGGTCCGCTTCGCACCTCGGTTCCTGGACAGGCTTAGATCCTCTAAGCGGTTTACAAGTACTAGTGTGCGGGCCGGATTCAGCTCTGCGTGGAAGCATCATGCAGCCCATATATTTCTGGAGGGTCCGCTTCGCACCTTGGTTCCTGGACAGGCTTAGATCCTCTAAGCGGTTTACCAGTACTAGTTGATCACCTCGAGCTGGTGCTGTGGTCTACCTAGAGGGTTACTCCAGCACACCAGATTTGATGAACAAGGGAGTTTCTCCTATAGGTAACAATTATACTGGAGAATTGGTAGGTATACAGATCGGGCTAGAATTCTTGGCTGATCTAGAATTCAAAAGCTGAGTAGTTCATATTCTAACCGATTGTCAACCAGCTATTAAGACTGCTTTCAGTACTGAAATGCCAACTAACAAGATTGAAACAGTTCTCAGCATCAAGGAGAGTTTAGCAAAGGTAAGGTGTAGGGAGAATATTGTCAAAGTTCATTGGGTGCCGGGACACAAAGATATTGAGGGGAATGAGTTGGCAGATCAACAAGCAAAGGCGGCAGCATCAGAGATGATTAAAAATAATGAGGTAAAACCGACCCTGGACAAGAAAGAAGCAGTACGGGAGTGTAAATCACAGGGAAGGGAAAAATGGGAAAGAAGGTACAAGTGCTCAAACAAAGTGAACGTATTGCAGGAAATAATTGGGGAAGTGGGAAAAAGGATCTGTCATGGAGATAGGGACAGAAGGACATTCTCTGCAGTAAATCAGTTGCTGTTTGGACATTCAATCTTAAATGATCACCAGGCAAAAATTAACAAAGATCAGTCAAGTTTGTGCGAGACATGCAATATGAAAGAGAATGTGGATCATTTTCTTTTTCACTGTCAGAGATTTAAATCAGAAAGGGATACTTTAGAGTATAATGTAGAAGAGATTCTAGCCAGGGAAGAGGTGAAATTGGTAACAGACATTAACTTGAAAGTGCTGACAGGCATGATTGCAAGCAAGGAAGGAACTGACAGATGCACTGATTGAATACATCAGGAGCACTAAAAGATTTTGAAGGTCATTGTAATATGAGCATCATGTGTTTTTCACATAGGGAAATGCACAAGTGACTTACTTAAGTACCATGAGTTTATAGGCAGCGAAAAAATGCCTTATAGATATACAACAACAACAAAAATACTAGTGTGCGGGCCGGATTCAGCTCTGCGTGGAAGCATCATGCAGCCCATATATTTCTTCAAGCCCCTATGGGCGGGGGCCATAATTAATCTGAGCTAAGACACCTTCAGTAGTTCTAATCCTTTGTTTGGTCTGAGTGTCAAATGCCTTGGGGCAAACACAAACAGGTACAGGCAAAAGCGTACCGCGATAAGATATTTATCTTGGCGATATGCGGTATACCGATATATCGTTGCACCCCTACTATGAACCCCGCACCCAACTGAGGTAATGGCCAAATATGACCGACTCGGTATAAGATAGAAAATCTAAAGAAAGTGTTCCTTTGTGGGTCAAGTTTTGCCACTGTATACTCCCGTTTTTCGACTGGAACAAAATCTGGACATGTTCTAATATAATGAAAACATAAATGAGAGGAATGGAAAACAAAAGTAGAGAAGGTCAGCTTGGGCCATATAAACTCCAGTAACTCGGGCAGAAAATGGAGATGGCGGATAGAAAAAAATGTGGAGCGTGATAGCTCAGTGGTTAGTGCACTTGCCTCTGATGCTAGAGGTCCCGGGTTCGATCCCCGGCAGCGGCGATAAAATTTCGGTGTCCGAACACGCTCCATTGGCATCATTTGCAGGGATGAATGTCATTAAGGACATTCAACATGGCCGCCTGGACAAATGAGCAAAAATGACAGTGGCCCTGAATATGCAAGAAATTGAATGCAACCCTTTTGTTTTAGCCAACTAATATAATTGGAACATAAAATTGATTTCTTAAGGTTAATTAAATACCTGTTAGAAAAGTAAAATATTGTTCAGAGTTTTTTCTTCACTCACCTGAAAAATGCCAAACTTTGTGTATCAAAACTGGAAAATTCCCACAAGTACCAATGACAAAAAGAAATCACTGAGTAGTTACATGTTTCCTTAAGGTGCACCAGGAATCTAAATTTTGATTAGCTGCACTAAATTCAAATAAAGTGTTTTCAACCAAGGCATGTTTTGTGTTCAGGAAAAAAATCTTGTCTTTTTATTTTACACATTTCTTGACACAATAAAAGAAGTCCTTTCTGTGTATGGAGAGATAAACTTGCATTCATTGGGATAAACATGCAGGTAAGTTTATTTTTTGTGGCTGACTGAACACACCTGTGTAATGTTTACAGGTAGAAAAAAAGAAAGGGAACAAATTAAGACCAATCTTTAACACTAGCTACTGTGATTTTAAAGTTGTTATTAAATTTTCTTTCGCCTAAAATCTCCATTAACTTTATATAATTTTGTCAAACATATCATTTATATCTAAAAAATGCAATACAATCATGTTTAATGCTGTGTTACTATTTTGTAAAACTAGGTGGTGGAGTATACTTCTCACACGTGTCTAATGTTTACATTTGTAACCAACGACTTGCACGAGGATTCTCATAAAATACTGACGGATCGATATGCAGTATATTGATCAGGGGGTGTAGAATAACTTACTTAATATGTAAAGGCGAAAGATACGAAAAATGGTTGTGGTTTAAAGAGAAATATTTATAAAAACAGTTGAAACTTGTCGCTGCGACCATTATTTTCCTCCATGAAAAATTGACAGTTTGTGACATCAATCTGGTTACCGGCTTCATATCTGGTTCAAGATTCTTTGACTACGTCTTTGGGCGTTTACAGCATCACTCTTCCCTAACGACCGGTCTGTGCCGTTTATAAGTGTGCGTGAGCAGGACTGAGCTGGTCTGGACATAAATTTAGCCTGAAAATGCTGCCAAAGTAAATGTAGGCTACACTGAACCACTTTTTCTCGATACATTTGTGTCGTTTTGAGCGATGACAAAATTCTTGTAAAAGCCAAACTTGTTTAAAAATTAAAGTACTCCGCTACATCCGGAAACCAGCATTTCTATAACAGTGGTCTCCCTTCAGACCAATCGCGGATGAAAAGTAGTTTCAAAAGCATTTATTGAATAAATGTGTATAATCTTTCTTTGCCGGTGACATCCCCTGGAATCCCAAAAGAAGATTTCATAACGTACATAAATTCATTACAATAATGTAAATATGACGAAAAATAACTCGATCTTTCGCTGATAAAAAAGTGCCGTGGCGTATTAATCTTATGTTTTAGCCAGGGTGTTGTTCGGCTCCTTGCCGAAAAACTTTACACAGAGTAACACAACAAATGTATTGTTGAAATGTTAGTATTTGATAGTTTTTATGTGAAAATCGAATGGTGCGGTTTTAAAGGTGTATGTTCGGGGTTTCAGATTACATTAAGTACCTTGGCGATCCCGTCATGGTTACGTCAATACGAACGTGTGAACTTGCGTGTAAACACATCCCCAGATGTTCGGCCATGATGAATTTTGTTTCGAAATTTTCTACACACCACGTGAACGAAAATTAATTATTCGCTTTTGGAGCTGTTTTATGAAAAAATATGTCCCGGTGCACCTTCCCTGTGCAATTACTCAGACACAAGTGGCAATATATTTTTTATTTATTCATAAACAATTTGGTTCTCAGTCTAAAACAAACGAGCATTTATTGCAATATTAATTTTACATTTCTCTCGTTATAGTAATTCAGATATTTAAGTGGTTTTGTCTTGAGTAAACTTTGCCCTGTTATTTTTTACACTAATAAGAAAAAAATTTCTGAGACCTTTGCTTAATGCTCGAATTTATAATTTCTTTTTTCAAGTGCATATTGTGCTATTTCAGCCATGTTGGTCGCAGAATATCCTTAAGTGCACCGTCCTTCGGATCGGGACGTTAACTGGAGGCCCCCTGTGCAGGGAGAACCATCCCCTGTGCAGGTTAAAGATCCCTACCGTAATTACATGATTACTGTGTAGGCTTTCATCCTGCAAAACTGGAGTGTATGTAATATACACCTGCGGTAATGGTCAAATGTGACCGACGCAGTATCAGAAGATAGATAGATAGATAGATAGTGGGTGGGGACCCTGATCAATTAATCGCCATTTATTCATTTGTATTCTTGACTCCACAATTTAAAGCATTCAGGGTTGCAGTAAGTTTCTGAAACCTTTATCTTGCTTTCCTAAAAAGCCATCAGCTAACGCTGTTAAAAATGGGAACAAATTTCATTCTTACGCGCTTGGTCTGCCATGCTGCTGCTTGAAATGATGACGTCTGTACCACGTGATAGCGTACCAATTTCTACACTGCTGCCACCTGGCATGGAATAGCTGTTTGTCCATATACCGTGCAAAGTGTTCACCAACAAGACAGTTCACCGACAAGAATTTCATCAAACGACATTCATACACCAGGAGAGAGTTTGAAGACATTTCAAGGGTTTTGGGTTCAATCCATTAGGCGGGGTCTAGTGGACATTCTCTTTCTCCTCGTGATCAGGAATCAGAATCAGAATTGTTACTGGTGACACGGCAAATGACATTCATACACCAGGACCTGTGATGTGGGAAGTTAGTCCCTAGCTCTAACCAAAGAGGTAAATTTAGCTACACAATCATCAGCACCTTCAGCTGTCGAAATAATCGAATCAGGAAGGGCATTCCAATCTCTAATGGTTCTGGGGAAGAACGACTCTTTATAAATGTCAGTTCTTGCGCTGAGGGTCTGAAACGCCAACGAATGGTGATTTCTACAGTGTCTAACTGGGGGAACAATGTCATCTGTTGGTTTGCTGGAAGCACCCTTTAGACCTTTGTATAAAAGGATTAGCCTACTGTCTTTTCTCCTTTTTTTGAGAGACTCCCATTTTAATTTTCCGAGTATTCCAGTCATGCTCCCAGTTTCAAAGCAGTAATTGCCTGTTACAAATCTAGCAGCTCTATTCTGGACTTTCTCAATTTCATCGTTAAGGACCACTACACTGGGGTCCCAGATACAACTACCATATTCCAAGATTGGGCGAACAAGACCTTTATATGCTGCCTCTTTTACATCCTGAGGGCACTGATGAAGATTTCGCCTCAGGAAACCAAGCGTTCTATTTGCCTTAGTACACATGTTGCTAATATGAGTATTCCATCTCAAGTTGTGTGAGATTGTCACTCCAAGGTATTTAATGGAGTCCACATTCTCGAGGACCGTTCCCTCTAAGGTGTAAGAAGCCTCAACTTTATTAGATCTCTTCCTAGTTATCTGCATAATATTGCATTTAACTGACTGAAATCTCATGCCCCATTTACGTGCCCAACATCCTAATCTATCTATGTCAGCCTGAAGTTTCAATGAGTCATCTGTATCTCTAATTTCCCGGTAACAAACGCAGTCATCTGCGAACAGCTTTATTTCTGAGTCAATGTCAGTGAAAATATCATTAATGTACAGGGAGAACAAAAGTGGACCAATAACGGTCCCTTGCGGGACTCCAAACAAAACTGGAGCCCACTCCGAAGATTCACCATTAACAACAACCCGCTGTTTTCTGTAGCAAAGAAAGGAAACTATCCATTTGAGGGTCTTTCCCCCAATTCCATAACCAAATAACTTAGATTTAAGTAGTTCATGAGGAGGGGTGTCAAAAGCCTTCTCGAAGTCCAGAATAAATGTGTCCACCTGTCCCCCTTTGTCCAAGATTTTTGCCCAGTCATTAAGTCTCAGAATAAGGGTAAAAAACTTCCTGCCGTACATGTCCAGGAGAACTTTGATTTGATAAAGTCTTTCATTCAAGCTTCGTCCGAAAATCATATCCCCTCCAAAACTAGCAGGTCTGTATCTTCAATTCCTTGGATCACACCAGAAATAAGAAGAAAAATTCGGAGGAGAAATAAGATTCATGCTAAGGCAAAAAAGTCGGGAAGTGGTAAACTCAGAGCAAAATTTGAAAACTTGAGACGAGAAATTAAAAATGACATCAAAAATCAGCATGATCAGTATGTAAATAACTTGGTAGGTGATGTAAAGGCGAATCCCAGAGACTTCTACAGATATATCAATAGCCAGAAGAAAGATAGGCAAGGTATCCCACCCCTTAATAAAAGAGGAGGGAACGGGGTCGCTGAATCGGACTCTGAAAGGGCAGAGGAATTGGTTGGTCAATTCAATGATGCATTTAATAAAACTGAGTTCAACGAGGTTCCATTGACTGGAAGATCGGCCCCTTTCATGGAAAATATTGTTGTATCCTCTGCGGGAGTGATCAAATTACTTAAAGGCTTGAACCCTTCTAAAGCTTTAGGGCCTGATGAGCTTCATCCTAGAGTCCTGAAGGAACTAGCAAACGAGTTAGGTCCAGTTTTTGCTCATCTTTTCCAACAATCTCTCGATACGGGTGAAATTCCCAAAGAATGGCTCCTAGCGAACATCTGTCCACTTTTCAAAAAAGGGGACAGGGCTCTTGCTCGTAATTATCGCCCGGTGTCACTGACCTGTGTTCTATGTAAATTGCTTGAACACATAGTCTGCTCAAACATCATGGCCCACTTGGATGAACATAAACTTTTGTCAGACAGACAACATGCATTTAGGAAAAGGCATAGTTGCGAAACTCAGTTGAGCACGGTTATTAATGATTGGGCAAAAATCCTGGACAAAGGGGGGCAGGTGGACACATTTATTCTGGACTTTGAGAAGGCTTTTGACACCCCTCCTCATGAACTACTTAAATCCAAATTATTTGGTTATGGAATTGGTGGGAAGACTCTTAAATGGATAGATTCCTTCCTTTGCTACAGAAAACAGCGTGTTGTTGTTAATGGTGAATCTTCAGTATGGGCGCCAGTTTTGTCTGGAGTCCCACAAGGGACCGTTCTTGGTCCTCTATTGTTCTCCCTGTACATCAATGATATTTCCACTGATATTGACTCAGAAATAAGACTGTTCGCAGATGACTGTGTTTGTTACCGGGAAATTAGAGATACAGATGACTCACTGAAACTTCAGGCTGACATAGATAGATTAGGATGTTGGGCCAGAAAATGGGGCATGAGATTTCAACCAGTTAAATGCAATATTATGCAGATAACAAGGAAGAGATCTAATAAAGTGGAGGCTTCTTACACCTTAGAGGGAACGGTCCTCGAAAATGTGAATTCCATTAAATACCTTGGTGTGACAATCACTCACGATTTGAGATGGAATACACACATTAGCAATATGTGTACAAAGGCGAATAGAACACTTGGTTTCCTGAGGCGAAATCTTCATCAGTGTCCTCAGGATGTGAAAGAAACAGCATACAGGGGACTTGTTCGCCCAATCTTGGAATATGGTAGTTGCATCTGGGACCCAAGCGGAGTGGTCCTAAATGAAGAAATTGAAAAAGTTCAGAATAGAGCTGCTAGATTTGTAACTGGAAATTATTGCTTTGAAACTGGGAGCATGACTTGAATTCTAGGAAAATTAAGATGGGAGTCTCTAAAGAAAAGGAGAAGAGACAGTAGGCTCATACTCTTATACAAAGGTCTAAAGGGTGCTGCCAGCATTCCAACAGATGACCTTGTTCCCCCAGCTAGGCATTGTAGAAAACACCATTCAATGACGTTTCAGACCCTTACTGCAAGAACGGATATTTATAAAGAATCGTTTTTCCCCCGAACCATTAGAGATTGGAATGCCCTTCCCGATTCTATTATTTTGACGGCTGAAGGTGCTGAGGATTGTGTAGCTAAGTTTACATCTTTGGTTAGAGCTAGGGACTAACTTCCCATATCACAGGTCCTGGTGTATGAATGTCATTTGACGTGTCACCAGTAACAATTCTGATTCTGATTCTGAAATACTGTGCTTAGCTGAGTTTCACTACTGTGCCTTTTCCTAAATGCATGTTGTCTGTCTGACACAAGTTTATGTTCGTCCAAGTGGGCCATGATGTTCGAGCAGACTATATGTTCCAGCAATTTACACAGAACACAAGTCAGAGACACAGGGCGATAATTACGGGCAAGAGCCCTATCTCCTTTTTTGAAGAGTGGACAGATGTTTGCTAAGAGCCATTCTTTGGGGATTTCACCCGTATCAAGAGACTGTTGAAACAAGTGTGCAAAAACTGGACCCCACTCATTTGCTAGTTCCTTCAGGACTCTAGGATGAAGCTCATCAGGTCCTAAGGCCTTACTGGGGTTTAAGCCTTGAAGTAATTTGATCACTCCTGCAGCTGTCACAACAATATTATTCATGAATGGGGCCGATCTTCCAGTCAATCGAACCTCCGTGAACTCAGTTTTATTAAACGCATCATTGAATTGACCAACTAGTTCCTCTGCCCTTTCAGAGTCTGATTCAGCAACCCCGTCCCCTCCTCTTTTATTAAGGGGCGGGATACCTTGCCTGTCTTTCTTCTGGCTATTAATATATCTGTAGAAGTCTCTGGGATTTGCCTTTACATCACCTACCAAGTTATTCACATACAAATCATGCTGATTTTTTTTATATCAGTCTTGATTTCACGTCTTAAGTTTTCAAATTTTGTCCGGAGTTTACCACTTCCCGTCTTTTTTGCCTTTGCATGAATCTTATTCCTTCTGCGAATTTTCCTTCTTATCTCTGGAGTGATCCAGGGAATAGAAGATACAGACCTACTAGTTTTTGAGGGGATATGATTTTCGGCCGAAGTATGAATGAAAGAAGTTATCAAATAAAAATTCTCCTGTACAGACCGAGCATCTGAATGACCATTAAAGTAATTCTCCTTTGCAAATCTGAGTGCAGCCTTCATCATAGTTTCATAGTCACCTTTCTGATATGAGTACACCTTCCTCCGAGGTTTCTTTATTGGTGGGATGTGAATTTTTAGATATCCGGAGACAACATCGTGGTCACTTAGTTTATCTGGGGAATGAATGTCTTCGAATTGTTCTGGCAAAGTCGTAAGGATCAGATTCAATGTGTTCTTATCACGAGTGGGGAAGTTAACAATTTGTTCAAGACCATGATCGTTCATAATGTCAATTAATATTTGTCCTTCCGACTGACTCAGCATTGTGCCTTGTTTGGTGAGCCAAGCAATGTCTCTGAAGTTGAGGTCACCTAGAACATGTACAGCCGGGAGTTTTTTACCCTTATGCTGCAATTTAATGCAATCCAGTTGGTCTTTAAACAACTGGAAGTTTTCGATTGTACCATTTGGTGGTCGATACCAACTTGCTACGAAGTGGGAAGTTTTATTTGCAAAAACCTTAACCCAGCCCGATTCGGTGTCATTTTCAAGTTCCATGAACGGCATGTGAGGGATGTCTCTATGAATGAGCAACATCACCCCCCCCCCCCCCCCCCGCCATGAGAGTTCCTATCTTTTCTGTACACACAGTACTGACAATTTTCAGGGAAAAGCTAAGATGTAGTAATTGAACTGTCGATCTTTGTTTCCTGAATAACAACAATATGAGGTTGAGATGTATCGAGGAAAGCTAAAAGTTCAAGAATTTTACCTCTAATTCCATTTATGTTTATACTGCAAAGTTTCAAACCTTTCACAAAATTTGACTTAGTTTCATCAGCAGTCGAAGATTTGCCTCTCTTATCCTCTGACAGAGGTTCAAACCTGTTTGGCTTACTCAGTTCTACATATTCATCAAAGAAGGAGTCTGAAAAGTTACAGACCTCACATTTTGGACATATCCAGTGGCAGCTTGAATTTACCAATGTGCCATATTCTGCATCTGACATGAAGGAACAGTCAGTGTGTATCCACATTTCACTTTGATCACACTGAACGGCTTTGTGGCCATTAAGGACAGCACCACTGCAAAGACCACAGTCGGCTTTGCAGTCTTTGCAATACCAAGCTCCAGCTCTAGATTCAATTTCTAACAATTGACTGTTATCCAAATCAGAACATGAGGAGTGAAAGCGGTTGTTACAGTCCTCACATTCTATCCATTTCTCGGAACCTTTGCAATATTTTTTGCAGAGTCCGCAGCGAAACCTTGGGCCGGGGTTAGTTTCAATGTCTCCGGCCAAGATTACAAGTAAAGCCAAGTTTGTACCGCGCGAGGAAGATTGCAGGGGCCGTTGGAACGTATGTAGATTTCCCTTGGTTTCTGCGTGACACATTTCGGATGGATGTCAAGGTCTGTGACTACCATCGCGTGGTCGCTTATACCTGGAACACTGTATGAACTGTTATCCAATGAAGGGGTATTTGTAAATACTAAGTCCAACATATTTACCAGGCGTGTAGGTTCATTGTGTACTTGAGTAAGTCCATGTTCAATCGAAAGATCCACTAAGGCTTTTTGTACCTCCCTGTCGGCGGCTCCCGGTTTAACAGTAAATTGTCCCAGTCAACATCCGGGCAGTTAAAATCACCTGCAAGGATTATATGTTTATTTTTCTTGGAATTTGACAGTTTCTTTTAATGAGTCATTTAGGTGATCATTCATATTTTGGTGAGGCATATAGAATGATGAGAGGTACACGCCTTTATTATTCCTGAGCCCGACCTTGGTCCATTCTATATCGCAATCAGTGGCAAGCTCTGTTTGTTCTGTTGCTACATAACCCGTTCGAATCCCAGTAAAGTAGAAGTGAAACAAAGATCAGGAATTGATACAATTAACTTACTCCATCCATAAAAGACACCAAAGGGAAAGAAATACAAACATTAAGCGACCAGACCATAATGGAAACCTAAACAAAGGAAGGCCATATGGACAGTTACTTTCCCACAAAATGGCCATATGGCCATCCAAAATTAAAAGACACAAGTGATACACACAGTAAGTAACAAACAACAACATAAATAAATCGCCACAGAAGAGCCGCCTTGGAACGGTCAGTGGAAGATTTCCACTGGGGGGGGGGGGGGGGGGGGGGGCTTAAATCGATTTTACGTGGCCACAATCCTCGCCCTTACTTCCGCCGCGATTTAGACAAATAATTTGTTCAGTCCGCATGAAGGCCTCCTAACTCATCAGTGCAACATCTCCGTGAACACAGAAATCAAAGAACCACAGAGGTGAGACAACGATGAGGACTCGACAGCAAGAAACCACTGAAATGCTGGAGCAAAAGAAAACCAACAGTTAGACTCCGATGAGCTCGACCAGAGACAGAGCATCAGGCACCAACCAACATTATCTCTTTAATTTTCAATAAGCCTTTACGTTGGAGCCGTCATAGAATCTGAGGCCTGACCCACCGGCGTGCAATTAAAGAGGGAAGCAAAGTTGCCAACCGTGATTGGGTTAACTACCATGCATGCAGTCTGTCGTATAATATCCATGTTGTACCCAATCTTTATATATCGAAGAATGATTTTACGAAATTGGGTGCTGAAGTCATTGCGGTTATATATTTTTCTGAATTTATATACTAAGTCACCATAAAATTCGGGTTCCGATAGACCTTGTTGCAGAAGAGATTTAAGTCCAATATTGAATTTTGAAATTAAATCAGAATGGCGTCTATAAAATTTTGAAAAGGCTTTGCGTAGTTTATAGTACCGATAACCCTGATTAAGAAGTTTAGCCGTTAATAATTTATTACGAGTGTTGAAGTCAGTTACATGACTACACACTCTAGCAAATCGAATTAATTGCGAAATATAAACGCCATATGATGGCGCACGAGAACTTCCTCTGTCATTTCTATGGATGTTGAAATTTGTGGGGAAAATTTCACCAGACTTGATAGCGTCTCTTTATGGGTCTTTCCCGGTTTAATACCCTTGAGACAAGGCTCGGTCCCACAAATAATGTCCGGCTTGATATAGTCAAGAGCTGCTGTAAATTCAGATTTGTTTTCTCTTATACTGCAACAATTCACAGTTAAAAGGCTTAGTTTTGAAGTATAGGTATTTCATTTTGGTTTGACCTGTTCCATATGACTCACTGATCGAAGACTTTCCTGTTCTGTATGACGCTGAGGCCCTCCGAGGGCTGCTAGTATGTAAAGGACTAGATGTCAGGTTTGAGTGTACAGAGTCAATACTTGAATAAAGTTCATTAAGTGGCTGATACATGTTTGTAGTATATAGTTCATAGCTATTGTAGGTGAAGTTGTCAATGTTTATACTGTTACATTTGCAACAGTGCAACACTACATAACTTCTTCCAAGGTAAGACATGTCCTTTGTACTAATATCTTCACATGACTTATGAAACCAAATACTACAGTTTGTGCAACAAACTCCCAACTGCGACCAAGTAACTGGCAACTCACAGTATCCACAGGGAAAGACCAAACCATTTCCTGGACCTTTTGTAGCACATTTCAGTACTGGTCATGAACAGACTCAATAAAACCGAGTCTGCTATTTTCGTTTGTTTGGTGTATTCTTTGCTTCCAAAGAATCCAGCTATTCAGAACTTATTTATCTTCACTGCAGCTGGTGATGTGCCGTGTGGCGACCGTAAAAAGTCTCCCCGTACATCCATCATAGTGCAGATTATATTTTCTGGTCCTTTGGGATCATTGAGTTCATTTAGAATCATTTTGAAAATATAGTTCTGCTGAAGCCGGTGCTAGGGGGGGGGGGGGGCGTGGCCGGTGTAGCACATTTCAGTACTGGTCATGAACAGACTCATTAAAACCGAGTCTGCTATTTTCGTTTATTTGGTGTATTCTTTGCTTCCAAAGGATCTAGCTATTCAGAACTTATTTAGTTGAATGTCACCAGATACAAGCAATAACAGTATTAAAATTGTTCTGTTCCTTTTAGCGTTAGTCTGTTTCAAAACTAAGTTCAGTGAGTTCATTTTTGTTTTCTCCCTTGTTGGAAACGTTTTGTAAGTCCCGGTACAGATTCTCTCCAACTAACAGCAGACATACAAAGTGAAGAGTTCAGTGGGTTGTTTTCTATCCGAGCGTAGACTGTCAGATACAGAACAATCTGAAGCACTTAAATGCAAGCCAGGTGCTTAACTATCTATCTGTTGTTACTGTCATCGGTCACATTTGACCATTACTCGCATCTCGGACCCATCAATACCCGGACTTGAATCTGCCCTTTTCCGTTAATTTTCATGTCGCGGGCGCTGAACTTGCTTTGCCAGAGTGTGTAGGCATGTAAATGACTTTAACACTCATAATACATTCTTAACGGCTAAACTTCTTAATCAGGGTTATCGGTACCATAAACTACGCAAAGCCTTTTCAAAAGTTTATAGACGTCATTCTGATTTAATTTCACAATTCAATACTGGACTTAAATCTCTTCTGCAACAAGGTCTATCAGAACCCTAATTTTATGGTGACTTAGTATATAAATTTATGAAAATTTATAACCGCAATGACTTCAGCACCCAATTTCGTAAAATCATTCTTCGATATAAAAAGATTGGGTACAACATAAATGTTATACGACAGACTGCATGCATGATAGTTAACCCAATCACGGTTGACAACTTTGCTTCCCTCTTTAATTGCACGTCGGTGGGGCAGGCCTCTGATTCTATGACGGTACCAACGTAAAGGCTTATGGTTGGTTGGTACCTGATGCTCTGTCTCTGGTCGGGCCCACTGGAGTCTAACTGTTGGTTTTCTTTCGTTCCAGCATTCCTGTTGTTACTTGCTGTCGAGTCCTCACCGTTGTTTCATCTCTGTGGTTGTTTGATTTTTGCGTTCACGGAGATGTTGCACCGATGACTTAGGAGACTGTCCTCTTGGCTTTCCGCTGTCGGTGTTTCCGTTGGGGTCTGTTGCTTCATGTTTGTGTTTCTTTCCCTTTGGTGTCTCTGATGGGAGCTGTGGGCTAATTATATCGATTCCTGATCATTGCCTCTACTTCTATTTTGACGGCCCAGTCAAGACTATTAAGGTCATTTTAGCCGCTCAATTTACCTCCCACAATTTTCCTGGGCAGGCTTATCCATAAGCGGTTAACCAGTACAGTGCACATTCTGTCGCCAGAAACTGACAAACGCCCTTCTTGAATCAGTGGAAGTGAGAGAAGGACAGTAGAAAAGATTTCATGATTAATCTTCATGAAAGTAAGTTGCCGACCCCGGCAGGTATCGAACCCGCGACCTCCAGATCACCATTCAGACGCGCTTCCGACTGAGCTACAAGTACATATCCAAATCGTTCTGGTCAAATCGTTCAAACATCAGGCGTGAGTATGTGAAGATAGTAAGTGTGGACTACTTCATAGTGTCCTACATCATGGAAGTTAAAAAAATGGAGGATAGCATGTTAAAATATCAGCTAATTAAGTCTTTGTCAAACATATCGGTCCAAATTTCAGATACTGCGGGGGTATTCTGTCGCACTTTTGGTTTAAAAGCAAATGCGGAATAGAAATAACTCGTCTTATGGATACAGTGCTCTTTTGACCAAACTCGACGATTGCGTACAGTGACGTACCGATTACTGGGTAGGTGCACGCAACTTTTATTACAGTGTGTACAGTAAGAAAACCTCAAATAACTTGCAAAATATACAACCTAATAGTTTCGAACTTGTCCACATTGTAAGTACGGATTTGTTCAATTCTTCTTAATTGAAAATGTGTTCCAGATTATTTCCAAAAAGGAACACGTGCGATTTTTAACCTTTTTTTTTTCTCATAAAATAAACTCACATGCTGCCATAAATCGAACGCTGAATGAGCTATCACTTTGGGTTACACGTCTGTCATTAGGTAAATATAAAATTGGTCATGTACGTGACAGTAATATGCGAAAGCCCCTTTCCAAAAAAAAATTATTTAGAATTACACACCTTTTTCTATCCAGATCAACCGCAAAATGTTAAAGATATGCACTCTTTGACTGGGCCAACACGCAACTACTGCAAATTTCGTATACAGTGGTTCTCTAGCGTGTACTTTGGGCGCCAGATGTGATAGATGATTTAGGCCGGCCTCGGTAGCTCAGTCGGATGCGCGTCTGACTGGTGATCAGGCGGACGTGGGTTCCATACCTGTCGGGATCGGCAACATTCTTTCATGGAGATTGATCATGAAAACCTTTCCTGCGGTTCCTTCTCTCCCTTCCGCTGATTCAAGAAGGGCAGTTGTCAGTTTCTGGCGAAATAATGTGCACTGCACTGGTTAACCGATCATGTATAGGCCTGCCCAGGAAAGGTATGGATAGGTAAACTGACCGGCTCTAGAATGACCTAAAATAGTGTTGACTGGGTCGTTAAACTCCAATTCAAACAAACAACGGCCCCGCCCATCGGGGCTTGAAGAAATAGATGGGCTGCATGATGCTTCCACGCAGAGCTGAAACCGACCCGCACACGAGTACTAGTAAACCGCTTAGAGAATCTAAGCCTGCACAGGCAAAGCGGTGCGAGTCGGACCGTCCATGCATATAAACTATTTGGTTTCATTGGGCGGCAGGGCTTGAGATGTCATTTCATCTCACTGTCGGGTAAAAGTCCCACAAAATTGGAAGCAACGTCTCCTAATTGACCTTCACAGTGTTGACGCGGACGTTAAACCTTAAACGAATAAAACAAACACACAAACAAAGATGTGATAGATGAAATATATGTTACTCATCCTCCACTCCGACATGGGATCAAATCCGGTCGCTATAGTAACACCAGCGGTTGAAAGTCAAGTATGGCCACACCCATTTCTGACTTTGAACCAATCAGATTACTTGATGTAATTTATTCCTACAATTCATAAACTGAATGTCAAACAGTGTAGATCCTGATCAGATGTTCAGAAGCCATCTGATCTGGATCTTCACTGTTTGCAAAGAAAAGGGTTGTCGTGAACAGCAGGATAAGAGTTAAGCTATATTGGAGCATCCACGTGGTACGGTTGGCAAAGATGCCACACGTACCAGACTGCAGGTTTTTTTCACCCGAAAAGTCCGGTTATTTTTCTTATTTCTGCAGGAAAACATATGTTGGGGGTACTCATGAGAAGCGCCTCGCCGAGGCGCTTCTTAAGAGTACCCACAACATGTTTTTGTGTATAAATAAGAAATGAATGGGGAGCTTCGTATGAGTACCCACAACATATGTTTTCGTATAGAAATAAGAAAAATAATATGTGAATACCCACTCTTATCTGTGGCTGTGACGGAGCTGCAAGTTCTTGGTGTGTCCCGAGATCGAATCCACAACAAGACAAAACTCAGTCAAAGTGCGAACTGTCCTCAGACGACTGTTAGCAGAATAAGGCGATAAAGATGTACAAAAACATCAACAACCGCAGGACCGCAGGACAACTACAGGAGTATAGTGGGTGGGGCGCTGTAGCTCAGTGGTTGCTGGACTTGCCTCTGATTCAAGAGTTCTTGGGTTCGATTCTAGGCATTGGTGGTTAAATTTCGGTGTCCAAACAGGCTCCATTGGAATAATTTGCGGGAATACACCGTCCTTGGGATCGGTACGTAAGATAAGAACGCCACTGTGTAGGGTAACTCATCCCTTGTGCAGGTTAAGGACCCCTACTCATTACGAAAACAAGCCTATACAAATATATGTAAACTTAACCGCCGCAAAAACGAAAAATTTAAGATGAAAAATTGTGGTATTTTTCTTTTTTATGCCCAAAATATAGATTGTGGGTACTCGTTAGAACCGCCTCATCGAGGCGGTGCTAACGAGTACCCATAATCTATATTTTAGAGCAGAAATAAGAAAAATAAGGTATACCCCTGCAAACCCCAGTTTTACTATATACAGAGGGTATTTCTCTTCAATAGCGAACCTTACCTGGAATTCCTTGCCGACAAGCAGCGCACACAAATTAAGGGACTGATTAGACTGCGCGGATTCGGATTTTGATCTCCACCTTTGCTGTTTTCAAATGCAAAACATGCTCACTTCTAGTTGTTTGGCCCTTATCAACAAACCAAACTTTGGCACTTCTGATGACCACATTTATAGAAATTGTTCGCTAAAAGGATAAAGATAGAAAGCCGAAAAATGAATGAATGAAAGAAAGAACGAAACAACAGATTCGGTCTGCAGCATACCTATACTTGACAGAAAAAGTGGTCCCGCCATGATCAGGCCGTCAGGATGATCAACGACGGCCTTGTGAATGTATTGGACACTTCAATGACGATTAGACTTCAAAGGAATAGGTTAGTCAATAGCTACTCGGGTTAGACGAAAATATCAAGTTATACAACATATAAAGAAGATGCACAGATAATAATAATGATAATAATAATGTCTTTATTTAAAGAGGACAGTATATTAAGATACCCGTCTACCATATGGTCCTCTATGCTAACAAGTAACATACATATATAAAACTATGTCAATATTTTCAATCTTTATAAAGCTTTTATATAGACTTGGAATAAAACTTGTGTTTGAAATAGTGATTAAAGGCTGGATTTGTGTTCATTACATAAAACTCTGAAACACACACACACACACACACACACACACACACACACACACACACACACACACACACACACACACACACACACACACACACACACACACACACACACGCGCGCGCATGCACGCACGCACGCACTCACGCACGCACACGCGCGCGCATTTGAACTCTACGTTGAAAAGCACACAATACAACATGTCCGAAATAACTATTTAAAAATTCCATGAACATGTAAAACCTAAAAACTATGGTAGTGATAGTATACTATAAGTTACAAACAAAGAACAAAGCCATCTTAAGCCATCGAAATAGGAGGAAGACTTAGTGACATGCAGGCACATGACATTTAAACAACGTCACATCAACGTCAGCTACGTTGCATTCACGTCGTGTGCCCAGTGGGATGCGACAGCCCAAAACAATAGGTGAACGAACAACAGTCAGATCAGTGACACGGCTGGCTGAAAATGCTCCTGAATGAGGGAGAGTGTTTCGCTTAACGCTTAAATTTCTGTATTTTAAAGCAAACAGTATAGATCATGATCAGACGCCAGGTTCTTATGTGTCTGATCTGGGTCAATACTGTTGCACGTAAGTCCAGTCAAAGTTCTATTAATATTTCGTGCATAGTCAGTTATAGTCCTTAATCATTCAGAAACTTTGGATTGATTGATAATGTCCGGATATTATCCAATACAGTCAACCCTCTTTATACCGACATTCGTTGTAACGGCAAAACTCGTTATAACGGCAATTTGCAAGATAAAGGCTTGGCCTCGGTTCCGAGCGGCTTGGGCTTCCCTCGGGTGGGGTCGATTGTCTCTGAGCACTGAGAGTACTGGTTGGGTCGATTTCTCTGAGCACTGAGAGTACTGGTGGGGTCGATTGTCTCTGAGCACTAAGAGTACTGGTGTGGTCGATTGTCTCTGAGCACTGGGAGTACTGGTGGGGTCGATTGTCTCTGAGTACTGAGAGTACTGGTGGGGTCGGTTGTCTCTGAGTACTGAGAGTACTGGTGGGGTCGGTTGTCTCTGAGCACTGAGAGTAATGGTGGGGTCGATTTCGCTGAGCACTGAGAGTACTGGTGGGGTCGATTTCGCTGAGCACTGAGAGTAATAGTGGGGTCGGTTGTCTCTGAGCACTGTGAGTACTGGTGGGGTCGATTGTCTCTGAGCACTGATAGTACTGGTTGGGTCGATTTCGCTGAGCACTGAGAGTACTGGTTGGGTCGATTGTCTCTGAGCACTGAGAGTACTGGTTGGGTCGACTTCGCTGAGCACTGAGAGTACTGGTTGGGTCGATTGTCTCTGAGCACTGAGAGTACTGGTTGGGTCGATTGTCTCTGAGTACTGAGAGTACTGGTTGGGTCGACTTCGCTGAGCACTGAGAGTACTGGTGGGGTCAATTGTTCTGAGCACTGAGAGTACTGGTGGGGTCGATTGTCTCTGAGCACTGAAAATACTGGTAGGGTCGGTTGTCCCTGAACACTGCGAGTACGGGTAGGGTCGATTGTCTCTGGGCACTGAGAGTACTGGTAGGGTCGATTGTGTCTGGGCACTCAGAGTACTGGTGGGGTCGATTGTCTCTGGGCACTGAGAGTAGTGGTAGGGTCGATTGTCTCTGAGCATTGAGAGTACTGGTAGGGTCGTTTGTCTCTGAGCACTGAGAGTACTGGTAGGGTCGATTGTCTCTGAGCACTGAGAGTACGGGTAGGGTCGATTGTCTCTGGGCTCTCAGAGTACTGGTGGGGTCGATTGTCTCTGGGCACTGAGAGTACTGGTAGGGTCGATTGTCTCTGGGCACTGATGGTACTGGTGGGGTTGAGTGTCTCTGGGCACTCAGAGCACTGGTGAGGTCGATTGTCTCTGGGCACTGAGAATACTGATGGGTCGATTGTCTCTGAGCACTGAGAGTACTGGTAGGGTCGGTTGTCTCTGAGCACTGAGAGAATTGGTGGGGTCGATTGTCTCTGAGCACTGAGAGTACTGGTACGGTCGATAGTCTATAAGCACTGAGAGTACTGGTAGGGTCGGTTGTCTCTGAGCACTGAGAGTACTGGTGTGGTCGATTGTCTCTGAGCACTGAGAGTACTGGTGGGGTCGATTGTCTCTGAGCACTGAGAGTACTGGTTGGGTCGCTTTCGCTGAGCACTGAGAATACTGGTAGGGTCGACTGTCTCTGAGCACTGAGAGTATTGGTGGAGTCGATTGTCTCTGAGCACTGAGAGAACTGGTGGGGTCGATTGTCTCTGAGAACTGGGAGTACTGTTGGGGTCGATTCTCCATGAGCACTGAGAGTATTGGTCCGGTCGATTGTATCTGAGTATTGGGAGTACTGGTGGGGTCGATTGTCTCTGAGCACTGAGAGTACTGGTAGGGTCGGTTGTCCCTGAGCACTGCGAGTACGGGTAGGGTCGATTGTCTCTGGGCACTGAGAGTACTGGTAGGGTCGATTGTCTCTGGGCACTGAGAGTAGTGGTAGGGTCGATTGTCTCTGAGCACTGAGAGTACTGGTAGGGTCGGTTGTCTCTGAGCACTGAGAGTACTGGAAGGGTCGATTGTCTCTGAGCACTGAGAGTACGGATAGGGTCGATTGTCTCTGGGCTCTCAGAGTACTGGTGGGGTCGATTGTCTCTGGGCACTGAAAGTACTGGTAGGGTCGATTGTCTCTGGGCACTGATGGTACTGGTGGGGTCGAGTGTCTCTGGGCACTCAGAGCACTGGTGAGGTCGATTGTCTCTGGGCACTGAGAGTACTGATGGGTCGATTGTCTCTGAGCACTGAGAGTACTGGTAGGGTCGGTTGTCTCTGAGCACTGAGAGAATTGGTGGGGTCGATTGTCTCTGAGCACTGAGAGAACTGGTGGGGTCGATTGTCTCTGAGAACTGGGAGTACTGTTGGGGTCGATTCTCCATGAGCACTGAGAGTATTGTTCCGGTCGATGGTATCTGAGTATTGGGAGTACTGGTGGGGTCGATTGTCTCTGAGCACTGAGAGTACTGGTAGGGTCGACTGTCTCTGAGCACTGAGAGTACTGGTGGGGTCGATTGTCTCTGAGCACTGAGAGTATTGGTCGGGTCGATTGTCTCTGAGAACTGGGAGTACTGGTGGGGTCGATTGTCTCTGAGCACTGAGAGTATTGGTCGGGTCGATTGTCTCTGAGAACTGGGAGTACTGGTGGGGTCGATTGTCTGAGCACTGAGAGAACTGGTTTGGTCGATTTCGCTGAGCACTGAGAGTACTGGTGGGGTCGATTGTCTCTGAGCACTGAGAGTTCGGGTATGGTCGATTGTCTCTGGGCACTCAGAGAACTGGTTGGGTCGATTGTCTCTGGGCACTGAGAGTACTGGTAGGGTCGACTGTCTCTGAGCACTGAGAGTACTGGTGTGGTCGATTGTCTCTGAGCACTGAGAGTATTGGTCTGGTCGATTGTATCTTAGTACTGGGAGTACTGGTGGGGTCGATTGTCTCTGGCACTGAGAGTACTGATGGGGTCGATTGTCTCTGGCACTGAGAGTACTGATGGGGTCGATTGTCTCTGGCACTGAGAGTACTGGTGGGGTTGATTGTCTTTGAGCACTGAGAGTACTGGTTTGGTCGATTGTTCTGAAAGTATTGGTGGTGTCGATTGTCTCTGAGCACTGAGATGACTGGTTGGGTCGATTGTCTCTGAGGTCTTCCCATTCCCCTTAAGTCCCTTGAAAATTCCCCCCATGACTCCAAATATCCATATTTTTAAGATAAAAAGATGGGATGTTTTTTTTTCAGCTTTTATCTAGTAAAAAGCATGTACACATTCGAAAATCACCTCAACTCTTTAGAATCGCCTAAAACAAGAAATGTTGCGTGTACTCATTAGAATCGCCTTTCTTTTAATGATGTGTGTACTCATTAGAATCGCCTTTCTTTTAATGTTGTGTGTACTCATTAGAATCGCCTTTCTTTTAATGTTGTGTGTACTCATTAGAATCGCCTTTCTTTTAATGTTGAGTGTACTTATCAGAATCGCAACCAGGGGCCATTTGTTCAATACTAACGACGTCGTCAGCTAACGTATCGTTAAAACTTTGATCATTCAATATGGTGAAAATTCTAAGATTTTTGCTGAAAAAATGTGAGCAGCAAAAGCTGCTCACATTTTTTTTCAGCAAAAATAACACATTTTTAGATATTGAACTTACTAGGATGCTTAACAATTTGACCACTAACAAGCTCGTTAAGCTTACGATGCTTTGAACAACTGGGCCCAGGCGATTCTAATGAGTACATACAACATTATACATGTATTGCTTTATTAAAAATTGAAAAGATATCCACCCCTTAAATCATGCCCACACTGCCTCTTGAGTGACGCTATGATTAACCAACCCTCATCAGCTCGTAGTACTCTTTTCTTGAACACATTTCATGGTTTCAAAGATATTCGAGCAATTGAAGTTTGACTTACATGGGTAAAATATAATCAATAACACGTACAAAGAAATCCTGAATCAATTATACAAATAATACATACAAAAGAATCGTGACAGGAGTATTTCGTAATTCATTTTTTTTTTAATTTTCTGTTTCTAAAACTAGTACACACTTAAGATAGTTTGAATAGTTTCTTAACATTTTCGCAATTCAGTGTTTTTTTACGCTTATTCTTTTTGTTTTCCTGTTTCTGAATCTCGTACAAGAAGTTAATTATTTTAATAGTTTCTTAACATTTCGTAATTTCGTGTTTTTAACCCTTATTCTTTTTCGTTGGTTTTTAATCTCGTACAAGAAGTTAATTACTTTAATAGTTTCTTTACCATGAGCGACAATGGTTATTAACAGATTAACAAGTTGAACTATTTATAATAGCATAACAAAGCCTACACACATACATGTTCCTATATGATCAGTGACGACTCAGAGCAGTTTGTGCATCTAAAAGTCTTCTTTGACTAGCCCAGATGCTATAGAAGGTTCATGCGAACAGCTTCTGATGAGACTGCGCAAATGCGCAAAGTGATCAGAGTCTTCTATGGTCACAATGGCTTTTTGTAGGTTTTCACAAAGGTTTTTTTTAATAGTTTGATTTTTAATCTCATTTCTTAAAGGTGTAAGATTTTGATTTGCAGCAATTCACTTATATATTGATTAATATTGGCCATTGTCAGTTATGACAGACAAACTATATCGGCTGAATCGGAATTACATTTAAACGTATAAGGTGAGTAGGTTTTTTTTTTCTTACAAGAAAATTAACTTTTTTCTGACCCCTTTTCTGCTTTCCTGTAACTGGCCGCGTCCAAAAAGGGTTCTTTTCTTTACGTGTAAAATAAAAGTGAAGACAATGATCAGGAATCGATACAATTAACCCACAGCTCCCATCAGTGACACATAAACAAAATAACTAGACCCTAATGGAAACTTCAATAGCGGAAAGCCAAAAGGAAAGTCACTTTCCTACAAAACTGCCAATTGGCTATCCAAAAACAAAATAATATAAGCGATTCAAACACTCAAAGACAAACCATAACAAAAATAAACCGCGACAGAAGAACCGCATTGGAACGGTCAGTGAAACGAATTCCAATGGTGGTGGGGTGGGGGTGGGAGGGGTCTTAAGCTGCGATCCTCCACCTTACTTCCATCGCGATTAAGACACAAATAATACATTCAGTTCGCATGAAGAACCTCCTACCTCATCAGTGCAACATCTCCCCCGCCCATCGGGGCTTGAAGAAATATATGGGCTGCAAGATGCTTCCACGCAGAGCTAAAACCGACCCGCTCACGAGTACTGGTAAACCGCTTAGAGGATCTAAGCCTGCCCAGGCAAAACGGTGCGAGTCGGCCCGTCCATGCATATAAACCCTATTGGTTTCATTGGGCGGCAGGGCTTGAGATGTCATTTCATCTCAATGTCGGGTAAAAGTCCCACAAAATTGGAAGCAACGTCTCCAAAATGAACTTTACAGTGTTGACGGGGACGTTAAACTTCAAATCAAACAGACAAACATCTCCGAGAACACAAAAATCAAACAACCAAAGGGATGAAACAACGGTGAGGACTCGACAGCAAGAAACCACTGAAATGCTAGAGCAAACGAAAACCAACAGTTAGACTCCGATGGGCCCGACCAGAGACAGAGCACCAGGCACCAACCGACAATTAAATTCGCTCCAATTCTCAGTAAGCCTTTACGCTGGAACCGTCATAGAATCTGAGGCCTGACCCACCAGTTTGCAATTAAAGAGGGAAGCAAAGTTGTCAACCGTGATTGGGTTAACTACCATGCATTCAGTCTGTCATATAACATTTATGTTGCACCCAATCTTTTTATATCGAAGAATGATTTTACGAAATTGGGCGCTGAAGTCATTAGAATTATAAATTTTTCTGAATTTATATACTAAATCGCTATAAAATTCGGGTTCCGATAGACCTTGTTGCAGAAGAGATTCAACATTGCTTTTTGAAATTAAATCGGAATGACGTCTATAAAATTTCGTCATTCCGATTTAATTTCAAAATACAATGTTGAATCTCTTCTGAAAAGGCTTTGCGTAGTTTGTGATACCGTTTATGGTACCGATAACCTTGTTAAGAAGTTTAGCAGTTAACAATTAATTACGAGTGTTGAAGTCAGTTACATGTCTAGACACTCTGGCAACTAAAATGTAAACGCCACAGATAGGATGCCGCACGAGGAACATCACCATCCAAGAAAGGAAAATTTACAATCTCAAAATCAAAATCATCGCTTTATCATACATTTTGTAGGAAGCAAACCCATCTACAATAGATAGATGTAAATCCAAAAAGGGGGCCTCGGTATTAGAAGAATTTGCTTTATTTAACTGAATTTCTTGGTGGGGGGATTTGACTGATCAAACCATCGAAATACGAGGACTGTTCAAATATGAATGCAAGTAGAACGTTTTCTCATGCACTAATGCAAAAATCACCTGGAAATAATATCACAGCGTAGAAAAACATTTTACCTATACATTAGTACCAAACCTATTAAAATCCGTACACTTTAGCCATGTATATCGTTCGATAAACACTGTCTACTCTTGTATACTGATACAAAACATGGTCGGAAGAAGGTCAGAGTACGCCGTTGGAATACGGTCCTATATTAAGAATCGTTGTATTCTTGGTATACGGTGCAAAGACATTTTTGATGAAATATGTTCGGTTTATGGGCATAATGAAATGTCTTTTCCGACAGTTTTTCGTTGGTGTAAGAAATTCAGCTGTGGGCTAGGCTCAACAGAAGATGCATCACATGATCGTCGGCCGAAAAGAGCAACATCTGCCAAGATGGTTGCTAGAGTGAAAGAAATAGTTGCTGCCGATGCACGATACATCTCTAGGCAAATAGCTAGTATGGTTGGCATCTCATTAGGAGCAGCTCATACAATTCTGAAACGGGATTTGAAAATGAGAAAGATCTGTGCTAGATGGATGCCCCATCTGTTGACAGATGAGCAGAAAAAGACACGCGTTCAGTGCGCCAAGAAGTTGCTTAAAAAGTTTCCAAATTACAATGCACGGTCTTTCGCTATTGTCGTCACAGGTGACGAGACATGGGTTCACTTTTTTGAGCCAAAACGAAAGATTCAGAACATAATATGGGTAACAAAGTATTGCAAAAGACCATGCATTGCAAAGCGGACCATGAGCGTCAAGAAGGTAATGTATATCATATTCTTTTCAAATCAGGGCCCTGCTATTCAGGTTGCTGTGCCTAAAGGCAAATCTGTAAATGCGAAGTTTTACAAGAATAAAGTTCTTCGAAAATTGAAGAAATATTTCAAAGAACGAAGAACGAAGACCTGCAACTCAGATTGCTACATGACAATGCGTCATCGCACAAGGCGTTCATTGTGCAAGACTATCTGAAGCAGGAAAAGGTCGTTGAACTCCCTCACCCCCCCGTATTCCCCTGACCTTGCCCCGTGTGACTTTTTTTGTTCCCGCGGCTGAAAAAATACCTTTCTGGTCGAAAATTTGTACAGCGCAAACACCTCGGTTCTGCAATATTCCAGTGCCTTCATAGTATACATCGAAAAGACTACCAAAATGCTTCAATGATTGGATCAGAAGACTGAGAGTTTGTATATCTGTTAAAGGGGAATACTTTGAGGGGACAAAATAAATTTTTCATCGAAATCTATCACGGAATCATGTGCTTAGTTGCATTCATATTTGAACAGCCCTCGTAAGTATTGTCAATATTTAATACATCATCCAAGTATCTAAAAGTCGAGCTAAAGGCTTCAATGATTTCAGATTGGTTTTCAACGGAAATGGATATCATGAAATCATAAAACCCTGTTGTTGATAAAGCCCCAGTCTCACTGTCACGTATCGAGGGCTATTCCCATCTCTATGTTTGGCAAAAATTTTGCCCCATTTGTAAGGATTTAGTTTCTTCTCTATTTCTAATACGTTTAATACGTTTAACTACGATTGACATTTTGATAGCGAACAACTTAGGGTTTTTTGCAACAAATTAGTTTTTGTCATTTGCGAACAACGAAGGTGCAGATCAGCCTGCGCATCTGTGCAGTCTGATCAGCTCCTGACTTTGCTAGCTCAGTATATGAACCGGCGCATGACAAAACCTACTTTAAGACCGGTGTGACCTGCAGAGGCTCAAATCAACCTGGGCCTCCATCCACTATGACAAGACCTTTTGCTTATGTATGTCTCTTTGCATAGATATTAGCCTATATATAGTAGGTACATGCGATCAGCGAAGACTCTGATCAGACTGCGCGAATGCGCAGGCTGATCTGAGTCTTCGCTGGTCGTCAAGCCTTCTTGTAGATTTTGTCATGCGCTGGATTAATTATATTATCTATTTCAGTGTCAAAATGGGTAATTGTTCTTCTAGTCGG
The DNA here is from genome assembly GCA_963580285.1 of Lucinisca nassula. NCBI lineage: Eukaryota > Metazoa > Mollusca > Bivalvia > Lucinida > Lucinidae > Lucinisca > Lucinisca nassula. Next base: position 2,357,172 of record OY757022.1, read on the forward strand.
ACATCGATAACTCCTAGCGCATCGAAGTCACCGACGGCACTTGTGCGCTTTCAACCCGATTCCTATGCAAAGAATCCTATTACGTTGGATAGCTCAAAACGAGACAAAGAGGTAGGCCTTCGAAGTTATTTTCTTCTATTGGTTTAAACAGTATTCTAATGCACTTGCGTATGTAACGCGACGTCTGATTGGATAACGTCAAAAATTTGCGACAGTATATTCTACGATATACTGTCGGAAACCCGACGTCATCATGTAACGTCGCTTTTCATTGGCTGGCATTTGGTTTTACGCAGCTCACTGTACTTGCCGGTTTGGGCAAAAACAACAATTTTAAAACAAAATACGTGAATAAGTGCATTAGAATTGGGATAACTGTATTGAAAATTGTCATTTGGGGAGGTAAATCGTCGGTTTTACGGTCGCAAATTACGTTTTACGGCTCCGCTGACGCGTCGCCGTAAAACGAAATTTCCGACCGTAAAACCTCCGATTTACCTCCCCAAATGACAATTTTAAATACAGTTATTCCCTAATTTATTTATCAAGAATAATGTACATATACAGTTAATTACAACAGCAACTAACAGGACCTGACAGAAAGCTTTCGCTTATATCAAATATGTTCTATAAAAGGGTTATCCTTTGGAAGCAAGGAATACACCACAAAACTAGAAAATATGAAGTGTACATTTTTTTCTGGGCCAGATTAGCTAGTTTCGGCCAATTAGGCCTCATCGGTGACCCTCAAATATTTTCAAAATTCCAGAATGGAATCAATGATCCCAAAGGACAAGAAAATATAAACTACACTATGATGTAGGGCAGGGAGACTTTTTACGGCCGCCACACATTCCCAGACACCAGCTGTAGTGACGTTAAATATGTTCTATAAAAGGGTTATCCTTTGGAAGCAAGGAATACACCCCAGAACTATAAAATATGAAGTGTACATTTTTTCTGGACCAGACTAGCTAGTTTCGGCCAATTAGGCCTCATCGGTGACCCTCAAATATTTTCAAAATTCCAGAATGGAATCAATGATCCCAAAGGACAATAAAATATAAACTACACTATGATGTAGGGCAGGGAGACTTTTTACGGCCGCCACACATTCCCAGACACCAGCTGTAGTGACGTTAAATATGTTCTATAAAAGGGTTATCCTTTGGAAGCAAGGAATGCACCACAGAACTAGAAAATATGAAGTGTACATGTTTTCAAGGCTAGATTAGCTAGTTTCGGCCAATTAAGCCTCATTAGTGACCCTCAAATATCAAAGCCATTTTCTTCTATTCTGAGATGAGCAAAAGTGTTCTTGTTATGACAAAGCTGCATTATTCTAATTCAAATTGCTGCGAATGTGTTTACAAATTCCGAATGACGCCACTATCTTTTAATGTTACCTGTGTGGCATAAAATATTCGAGATATGAAGTTCGTGCCACTGAGTGTTAATTGAACAACAAGAGGAATAATGGCCATAACATACGAGGATCTTACATGAGTGTTCATGTATTATTGAATTTATTTAACGAGTTGAGGAAAAGGTATAAAATGCGAGGCTCGGCCGAGCATTTTTATCCCTTTTCCTCAACGAGCTTAATAAATTCAGTAATACATGAGCACGAATGCAAGATTCTATTTATCATGTGACATTAAAAAAAAAAAAAAAAAAAGTTTTATGCGCTTTTTAACGATACTGTCAATATTCCGTCATTATTAAACGCGACGCCATTAATGACGCCGTACGTGTAACGTTACGGGGCGTATCTTTTTAATTTGCATATTTAATCCACTCGTGGATTATGGAATTTATTACGTGGCGTTATGACACTCTCAGACGCGACTCATGTGATATATTTCTAAAATCTATTAAATAAATATATGCTGTGTGCATTCATTCGAATCAACCCATTGAGTACACACAGTATACCCTTTCAAGAAAAGACTAGAATATCCCCATAAAGGCGTCGTTTAAATACACCTCCAATCTTTCAAGAAGGTTGCATGATATTTTGCTCCCACAAATTTGTATCCTTGCTTCAGAAAATAACTCGCACTTAAGATAGGAAAAAAAAAAGCGGAAGAATGATAGAATCGTGTAGCTTTGAATATTATCAATTTTCTGTAGCAGGTTTAAAGCAATGGGTTTTGTCTGATTAGCGAATTGACTAGATGACTGAGAGGCTAGTTTTAAATTTTGATTTATTAGAACAGATACCACCTATCTGTCTTATACTATGGCAACATTTTTACCATTGCTCTTATTATTTCAGACGACTTCGCGAGATGTTTCATCGGGAAAGCTTTTTACAGATTTAAAAATCGAAAGTAGCATTGAATCTGACATATATTTGAAAGACGTAAACACGCCACTTGACTCTCCGTGCATATCTGGGTGTGACGTCATGCCAGATGGACAGGTGATATTGTGTGATAATTGGCATAACAGACTTCTTCTTCTCGATACATCATTTACAATCAAGGATATCTTAGACTTACAGGCTTGGGATGGGGATGATGCTTGGCCATATGACGTGTCAGTGATTGATAACAGCACAGCATTGATTACGCTACCAGAGTTAATGAAAGTTATGTGTATACAGGTAGCCCCGTCGTTGAAGATAGGGCGTGAACTGGTTAACTTTCAGAAGGAGTGCTATGGGATTCATGTGGCCGGAAAGGAAATCTTTGTCACACTGCACAATAATCCTGGAGACGGAGAAATAAGAGTTGTGGATATGGAGGGGAAAATAATCCGCAACATAGGAATCAACCAAAATGAATCATTAAGGCTTCAAAGACCGTATCATATCACTGTAAGTTCGAGATCGCAGAAGATCTACGTTACTGACAGTACAACAGGTAGAGTTACATGCCTGTCATCAGATGGTAGTGTTGTGTATGTTTATGAAGACCGAGGTTTGGAGAGACCAAAGGGTGTATGCGTAGACGCCGATGATAACATAATGGTCTGTGGAAATAGTTCGCACAATATACAGATCGTAACAAACTCAGGCAAACTTGTTCACAGTTTATTGACTTCTAGAGATGGTTTGGAGGGACCGTATTCAGTCGTGTATAGAGAGAAAGACAACGCGTTGATCGTTGGTTGTAGGAGCAAAAAGCTACCCATTTATTATGTCTAATGTTTTTAACCCTTGACCTACTGAATATTTAAATATGCCACACCCACTGCTGATTATCAACCAATCAGATAACTTGATGCAAATTATTGCAACAAATTAATCAACTGAATGGCAAACAATGCAGATCCTGATCTGATGGCTGAAGCCATCTGATTAGGATCTTCATTGTTTGAAAGGTAAGGCATATCCGGGCTCAGCAGGACGAGGGTTAATGTATCTAATATGATTCAAACAGTAAAGCAATTGAAAGATTTAGCATTCAGATAGCACTCTACCCAACATTGCTCTGGGTATGACGTTGTTGCATACAACTTGTGGTATATATTCTTATTTATGCTCAAAACCTATTACCTCGCAGTGTTCTAAGCAGAAACATGGAAAATAACGCATATTTGCGCTCTTTCCCAAGTAAATCATAAGTGGAAGCAATGATCAGGAATAGATATAGTTAACTTAATCCATGTATGACAACGAATATCCCACATAACATGTTTTGAGTGTTCCATTTCCAATTATAGGGGTGTAAGCTTTGTTTTGGTAGCGGTAAGTTTTGCAAAAATGTATGGACTTTCAGCAAACAGTGTAGTCTCAGATCAGACGCAACGTTTTGCAGCGTCTGATCTAAGTCTGCACTGTTTGCCAATGTCCCCCAAAAAGGGCCGCTAGGCACATAGGGGTTTAACCTTCCACCCAAGACACCAACAGGTGAGAAAGACACATATAAAGCAACGACATTATATTTAAAACATTACATATGAGCCGGCGCATGACAAAACCTATAATAAGACATGTGCGCCCAACGAAATATCAGATCAGCCTGTGCATCCATATAGTCTAACGAGAGACTTCTCTTGCTGCATGAAGGAGAATTTGGCCCTTAGCTATCCTTAGAGCGCACAACGAAGACTCTGATCAGACTGTGCGGATGCGCAGGCTGATCTGAGTCTGCGTTGGGCGCACGTGTCTCATTGTAGGTTTTGTCATGCCCTGGCTCATATAGAAAGTCAAACGGACAGTTTCTTCCCTACAAAATCGGCAATTAACAAGTATACATAAAAAGACAGACAATGATAATTATGACTCGTAACAGAAGTTATGCCTAGTATTTGTTTGAGTTGAGATGTAACGTCCCCGTCAACACTGTAAAGGTCATTTTGGAGACGTTTCTTCCAATTTTGTGGGACTTTTACCCGACATTGAGATGAAATGACATCTCAAGCCCTGGTGCCCAAGCAAACCAATAGTGTTTATATGCATAGACGGTCCTACTCGCACCACTTATCCTGGCTAGGCTTAGAACCTCTAAGCTATTTACCAGTACTCATGTGCGGTCGGTTTCAGCTCTGCGTGGAAGCATCATGCAGCCCAATATATTTCTTCAAGCAGTGGAGGCAATGATCAGGAATCGATACAATTAACACACAGCTCCCATCAGAGACACCAAAGGGAAAGAAACACAAACATGAAACAACAGACCCTAATGGAAACATCACTAGCGGAAAGCCAATAGGACAGTTACTTTCCCACAAAATTGTATATAGTAAACCTTGGGTTTACAGGGGTATACTCTATTTTTTTTTTATTCTGCTCTGAAAAATAAATTGTGGGTACTCGTTTGAACCGCCTCGGCGAGGCAGTTCTAACGTGTACCTTCAATCTATATTTTGAACAGAAATAAGATAAAATATCATTTTTGTCATCAGAAGATTTTCATTTTTGTTTGTGGCAAAATCGTGAATATATATTTAAATGGGCATTTTTTCGTTATGTTTGAAGGTTGCATTCGGACTCAGTGGGTTACCAAACTGGTTTGAGTCCTCGCTGAGCGTACATGCTCTGAGACACATTTTCGCTTGGCGCGTCTCTATTTACTTTCTTTTGGCTGCGCCGCTACACTAGGATACCACACCCCTGTGACACATGGAGGACCTTACACTAGTGGTCATTCCATATGAAATCTATGAAACGAGTTTCATAAATTTCATATGAAATGATCACGTGTGTTAGATTCTGTTATTCTTATAACGGGTTTAATAGGATTTTATTGCAGAAAACACATGGTTGTCACGGACTGCGTCATGACGTTACGTACCAGTAACTAGGTGTTATTACGCGTATGATCATATTATTTTTTATGACATGGCGCAATCTAATAAATAACAGCAATGTTGTACCTAATAAAACATTTTCTTTTACCAAACTGATGTTTTATATTTTTCTCATTTCTACTCCAAAAAGAAGAATGTAGGTGCTCGTTAAAACCGCTTCGTACTCGGGGTACCCCTAGAAAAACCACCGAGCATAACAGAACTTTACTTGTTTTATGCCAGTCCTATAAACCCAAAGTCCATATCAACCGATTATTGCGCGCCGGATAGTTGGGACGCACTGAGGACAATCCATAAATGATCGTAAATTGCCAAGATAGAATTCCGGATTAGTATCATTTGGTATCAAGTTTATCAGGCTCGGCTTCGAGAACGCGTGTAGAATCTACAACCGTTCTCGAAGCCTTGATATCAAAAGACTTGAACCTGGTCTCTACATGCCAGGCCAGTCCTATAAACCAAAAGTCCGTATCTGCCGTCGCAGCTTTGCAAACATGGAATCAAAATACGAAGCACCAAATGTTTTAGCAATCTCCGGATCAGGGGATTTTGTGTTTTGAGGGGGCAACCAGTGGTTGTTACTGGGAGTGCTGACAGTAAAGATTTCCCCTCGGCCTACTGATGATACAGAGGCCAGTGTCGTAGAAGTTGTATCAACTGGTTCCCGCTCTATATGTTGGTTGAACTCACTGGGTTCACCAATTATAGTAATTGTTCCATTAGGGCCAATCAGAACGTCTTGAAATAAATCCACCGAAAACGTACCGGGCTCATGCATTTCAGAAAATGTTTCATTTTTCCTGGTTTTAAGCTGATTACTGGTATCAGAACCAGGTGCTGGATCTGATACTTTTGTAGAATGAAATCTTGAAACAAAATTATTTCCAGGAGACGCTTTTTCATTATTTACCATGTGATTATTTTCAGTTACAGTTTCTGATGGCTTGTTCGCAGGGACGTGAAATGCGTTTGAGCTTTCATGGTTTATTGACTCAATGTGATTAGATAAAGGCAGCGCAGGATCAGCTGGGTCTTGCAGTGGCATTGATTCGATGTGAGAAGGATCAACATGACTTTTGCTGAATAAATCCCCTCCATTAGGTGGCGCTTGCTTTGTAGGTGAAAGATCGGGAAAATCTGCTGAGTCTGGATTAACCTGAGAAAACCAATCAGGGCTGTCTGTAAACGTTTCATGCAGCGCATTTGATGTCCCTGGGCCCATTCTACCGGGTGTCTCTACTTCATTTAAAAACCCTGTTTTATTCAAAGTCAGTTTCTGTCTTTTGTTATTCTTTCTTCTTTGTTGTCGCCTCAATTTCCTGGCAGCCTGTCTTGCTGCTTTCTTGGCTTCCCTAGCAGCTTTCGCTTTCTCTCGTTTACGTTGTAATAACAAAGCCCTCTGTTTCCGTTTTTCTTCTTGTTTTATTTTCCTAGCTTCTTTCCTTGCTTTAATTAGCGCTCTTGCTTCTCCTCGTTTTCTCTTGGGCATCCGGGCCTTAGCTACTCGTTTTTGAACTAGGCTTTGTAATGTTGAGCGCTTTCGTCTCTTTAGAAACTGTTGCGAGTCTAAAGCTATGTTTTCTATAATACGTGATTCTGAAATTAATAAAACAGAAGATCTTACACGAGGGGTAAATGTTATATAAAATGACAACCAGTCTGTTTTTCATATGACCACTTTAAATGTGATTTTATCGCTTTTAAATGTGACAAATTTTCCACAAAAGACGTCAAATTATATGGTGGCATGTAGCTGCCATCGAGATGCGAGATATTAAGTATACTTATTATACAGATAAAACAATGTACCATTAAGTCTACATAATTTTCTTGTTCATTGCGATATTTTAAGTCTACATGAAATATGTTCTCTTATATTTAGTCAACATAAAATATGTCGTCTTATATTTCTGTCATTTTTTATCTAATTTTTTGCTAAATATGAGCGAGATAGTGCTTTATTATGACATACACAAACTTGAAAAAAAATAGCTTACAAGGCGCCTTGCGGAACAGGCAAGTCGACTTATTTTGAAAACGACACTTTATTAATATATCTTTTTAGTTCACTACAAAGTCGTCTCAGTGCTTTAAACTGACATGACAATAAACCATGTAGCATTTAAGGAGTATAAAAGCCGGTATTAGGTCGCCGTTAAATTAGAGAATGTAACAGAATAGAATAGGTTATATATACCCAAAGTATGGGTTATAGGCAAATCTTCAGAATAACAGAATACGTTCAGAAATGGAGACCTTATGAGTTTATTATACTACGTCCTCGTTGCACTCAACGAAAGTATAAAGATTCTTAAGCCACAGCTCCACTTTCACGTCTTGAGCGTTAGCTTTTATTTAGGAAGATTCGTGCTGGTAGTCACTAGTTGCTTAATATATCACTGGCAGGAAGTCACTCGTAAAAGTGAAAAGAACACGACGCACGCGAGCGATCTATGCACTTACGACTGACCGACAGACAGCACGTTTTTTTACATGCCACCATAAAATTATGATAAAGTAGCAGTAATAGACGTACAACCTTTGATGAAATGAGAAAATTATGGTGGCATGTAGCTGCCATCGAGATGCGAGATCCTACTTACTTAGTCGATGTATTTTATGTTGACATACTAGTGTAAGGCGACATATTTGGTTTGTTTATCGTTATGATAAAACATATCTCGATTTTCATTAACTAGCCCAGAAACTGCTTTACAATGACACCCAGTTCATTGATATTTTTACAACGAAGTGTTACTTACTATGTTGACATAAACTCGTTGTAATTTTTGTGATTATTGCTTTGTAATGACATCATGATAGGGTAAGTCGACTTAGGTTTTTATGTTTACTTATTTTTAAATCCCGAATATTTATGACCGCTACACGTCTATTTTTCTTATGGAAAACGAGCGTGTTTTAATATGCCAGATACAAACCCTGAGTTGAAGTCTCGTGTGGGGGTGGGGGAACTAAGGGCCATTTGGTATGGGTGAGCGGACAGGATTTTGAAAACATACCCCATTCATATACTTGTACTCTGAAAAAAGGGACCCATTTATATACTTAACTTTCGAAACTGTCACATCCATAATATGAAATTGTATTACATACAATAAAAACTTTTAGAAAAAATCGTGCTGGCTGTCGGTCAGTCGTAAGTGCATAGATCGCTCGCGTGCGTCGTGTTCTTTTCACTTTTCCGAGTGACTGCCTGCCAGTGATATATTAAGCAACTTGTCACTACCAGCACGAATCTGTTTCCTAAATAAAAGCTAACGCGCAAGACGTGAAAGTGGAGCTGTGGCTTAAGAGTCTTTATACTTTCGTTGGGTGCAACGAGGACGTAGTATAATACACACATAAGGTCTCCATTTCTGAACGTATTATGTTATTCTGAAGATTTGCCTATAATCCATACTTTGGGTATATTTAATCTATTATATTCTGTTACATTCTCAAATTTAACGGCGACCTAATACCGGCTTTTATACTCCTTAAATGCTACATGGTTTATTGTCATGTCAGTTTAAAGCACTGAGACGACTTTGTAGTGAACTAAAAAGATAAATAAATAAAGTGTCGTTTTTAAAATAAGTCGACTTGCCTGTTCCGCAAGGCGTTGCCTGTTCCGCAAGGCGCCTTATAAGCTACTTTTTTTCAAGTTTGTGTATGTCATATTAAAGCACTATCTCGCTCATTTTAGCAAAAAATTTAGATAAAATGACAGCAATATAAGACGACATATTTTATGTCGACTAAATATAAGAGAACATATTTCATGTAGACTTAAAATATCTCAATGAACAAGAAAATTATGTAGACTTAATGGTACTTTTGTTGTTTTATCTGTATAATAAGTATACTTAATATCTCGCATCTCGATGGCAGCTACATGCCACCATAGAAAATCATCGTTAAATTATCTTTAACATATTGATATCTGGTACTATGAGATAATTTCTGTAGAGAGCACAGAACGGGAACGAATTAGCCATGATAAACATACAAAACAAGTCATTCGTGTTCGAGATATCGACGTTTTACTGTATGATAGTTTTTTTTAAATAACCGTTGTAGCATGTAGCTGCTATCGAGATGCGAGATCCTACTTACTAAGTCGATGTATTTTATGTTGACATTCTAGTGTAAGGCGACATATTTGGTTTGTTTATCGTTATGATAAAAATATCTCGATTTTCATTATCTAGCCCAGAAACTGCTTTACAATGACACCAGTTTATTGATATTTTTACAACGAAGTGTTACTTACTATGTTGACATAAACTCGTTGTAATGTTTGTGATTATTGCTTTGTAATGACATCATGATAGGGTAAGTCGACTTAGGTTTTTTATGTTTACTTACTTTCACAGGACAAAGGGAGGGCTTCTGCTATGCGCAGACACCTAAACATCCCACTAAAATAATAAATTGAGTCGGAAAATATTTTTTTGGCTGCTGCACATCGTCTTCTCAGGAAAACGAGCTTTATAAAATTACTGGATACCAAATCCCGTGTTTAGCAAAGTTACCACGAGGTAAATCCCGAATATCTATGACCGCTACACGTCTAGTTTTCTTATGGAAAACGAGCGTGTTTTAATATGCCTGATACAAACCCTGAGTTGAAGCATCGTGTTGGGGTGGGGGAACTAAGGGCCATTTGGTATGGGTGAGCAGACAGGATTTTGAAAACATACCCCATTCATATACTTGTACTCTGAAAAAAAGGACCCATTCATATACTTAACTTTCGAAAATGTCACACCCATAATATGAACTTGTATTACATACAATAAAAACTTTTAGAAAAACCGTGCTGTCTGTCGGTCAGTCGTAAGTGCATAGATCGCTCGCGTGCGTCATGTTCTTTTTTTCATTTTTACGAGTGACTTCCTGCCAATGATGTATTAAGCAACTAGTCGCTACCAGCACGAACCTATTTCCTAAATAAAAGCTAACGCTCAAGACGTGAAAGTGGAGCTATGGCTTAAGGGTATTTATACTTTCGTTGGGTGCAACGAGGACGTAGTATAATAAACTCATAAGGTCTCCATTTCTGAACGTATTCTATTATTCTGAAGACTTGCCTATAACCCATACTTTGGGTATATATAATCTATTCTATTCTGTTACATTCTCAAATTTAACGGCGACCTAATACCGGCTTTTATACTCCTTAAATGCTACATGGTTTATTGCAATGTCAGTTAAAAGCACTAGCTGAGACGACTTTGTAGCGAACTAAAAAGATATATAGATAAAGTGTCGTTTTTTAAAATAAGACGACTTGCCTGTTCCGCAAAGCGCCTTATAAGCTATTTTTTTCAAGTTTGAAGCACTATCTCGCTGATTTTTTAGCAAAAATTTAGATAAAAATGACAGAAATATAAGACGACATATTTTATGTCGACTAAATATAAGAGAACATATTTCCTGTAGACTTAAAATATCTCAATGAACAAGAAAATTATGTAGACCTAATGGTATTTTTGTTGTTTTATCTGTATAATAAGTGTACTTAATATCTCGCATTTCGATGGCAGCTACATGCCGCCATAGTATGGACCTTTCTTTTCAGTTTCCAACTTTCATCTGGAAACAGGAAATTACACAGTCTATGATGCGAGGTTTTAACGTTTTCACCATAAACACAATGATGCCATTTATTCTGCTCATAAATATTAATATGCCAAATATTATACACGAACATTTTGATACCTATCTCCTATTAGAATTTATTTCATAAAATTTATGATTTGTTGCCAAATAGAATGTGTGCCATGACTGCCTGTTTACGCAAAACAAACAAAAACAAACAAAACACAACTTTGGCCCCCGCCCATGGGGGCTTGAAGAAATATATGGGCTGCATGATGCTTCCACGTAGAGCTGATTCCGGCCCGCACACTAGTACTGGTAAACCGTTTAGAGGATCTAAGCCTGTCCAGGAACCGCGGTGCGAGGCGGACCGTCCATGCTAATAAACCCTATCGGTTTCATTGGGCGACAGGGCTTGAGATGTCATTTCATCTCAATGTCGGGTAAAAGTCCCACAAAATTAGAAGCAACGTCTCCAAAATGACCTTTACAGTGTTGACGGGGACGTTAAACCTCAAATCAAACAGACAAAACAAAAATTTAAGGGGAATGGGAACATCTGGTAGATTTTCCGTCATTTTTCAAAGGGAGACAACTTTTGGGACTTCCTGTTCGCTTTTCTATAGGCCCTGACCCGCTGAAAAAGGGGTTTACTCTTAAAGGAAAGAATTTACTCCTTAGGAGCAAATTCTTTTCTTAAAGAGTTGACCCCTATTGACAAAAAATACTTTTGCAGGAGTTGCCTTCCCTGAAGGTGTTCCCATTCCCCTTAAATTGCCTATATAAGAGATCAGTGCTACTTACTTGCTACTAACGGTAGCCTACTGTTGGTGGGGAATGGCCTCGTTCGAGCTGCTACATATTTGTCTTTATTCATTTTTCTTGCAGTCTGTTTTATTCTGTAAAGGGTGTCACTGTATCCAGCTTTTTCACCTGTAGAAAAATATTAACATATTTTATTGTCTAAAATAGCAAAGATTTGGACTACAAGTTCTGACAACTTCACTTACAGCCCACTACAGCATCTATGGATGGATATTAGATGCGAATATGTAAACAAAAAAATACAATACCGCATATGTCAAAATACACAAATATGTTAATATCAAAATTAACCTACCCACCCATGCTATCAAATTAGCTTCTTCGGAAATGCACAGACTGATCAGGGCTATTAGTCTAAACTGCTGTCGGTCACTGACAATTGCAGAATTCCTTTATTGGTCGGGGAAGCTTCTGATGAATTTAGTGACTTTGGATCAATCGATAAATAACGAACCCCCAACCCCTGTCCCCTGTCCCCCACCACCTAAAAATTAGATTAAGGAATATATGTGTCCCCAACAGTGATGAGACATACGACTGCTGATGACAAAGAACGTCGTTTGTGTCCATAATACAAGCTATGGGATCATTGCTGTTGGCCTGTACGTAAGGGACGACTTCGTCGTACTGAAGGTTCTTTCGAACTGAAAGCCTTCGTTTGCCGACGCTTGCGGGGCATAATTTTACAAGGTCCGCTGTGGATCTCAGATAATCCATCGTTAGAGCTAGGCCTCTGTTACTTGATATACATTCTGTGGCTGGCCGCCTTTCAATGTAAAAGTGGGGTTAAAGGGTGTAAAAATTAAATAGGCGTGTTTCCGAGGCCAATGAAGTAAAGAGCTTACCTCTAGCCAGCGTATCTCCACTCATAAAGGCGATTATGATTGCGGTCAGGAACACTATATGTATCTGAACCATTCCGCCAAGTTTAAGACATTCTGAATATTCACGGAAGATATTTTTTCTGTCTCTTATTGACGGTCCCGAAATCGATTTGAAAATATATGACACTGCGTGAACTGAAATAGCTGTACTGTTGCTTCCTTGTGATAATTGGGTCAAAACACAAGAAAACCCAACTGGTGTAAATATGCAAACATTCAACACCCAGACCAGACCCTTGGGCTTGCAAGATTTTTTTTATTTTGAACTCGTAAGGATCTGCTTTTTTCTGCACACAAATATTCAAATACCAAAATAGTTATCATTTCAATATCTTTGAGAAGGACAAATAATATACCTACTGATTTTAAAGAAGAAAAACAAAAAGCTTTTTACTGTATATTAGCGTAAAATCAATCATGCTCAATCAACCTGCTTTGTGTGGTAACCCCCAAAACGAGTCATTGGCAAACAGTGCAGGTCCGGATCAGATGCCGCAGAACGGGGCATCTGATCAGGCCCTTCTGGCCTCCGCCCATCGGGGCCTGAAGAAATATATGGGCTGCATGATGCTTCCACGCAGAGCTGAAACCGATCCACACACGAGTACTGTTAAACCGTTTAGAGGATCTAAGGCTGCCCAGGCAAAGCGGTGCGAGTCGGCCCCGTCCATGCTTATAACCCCTATTGGTTTCATTGGGCGGCAGGGCTTGAGATGTCATTTCCTCTCAATGTCGGGTAAAAGTCCCACAAAATTGATAGGAACGTCTCCAAAATGACCTTTACAGTGTTGACGGGGACGTTAATCCTCAAATCAAACAAATAAAACAAACTGATCAGGCCCTTCACTTTTTGCAGAAAGTTCAAACATTTTCAAAACAAATTCCTAAATACAACTGAACCTGGCAGCCCCGAATTCAAAATGGACTCCTGGTGCACCCCAGGGCGAGATTCCATTCAAAACAAAATGGGTTAAGATGAACGTGAAAACCTGCAGGCCAGATTGTATAGTTTATCTCCAACCCCACCGTAATCCCTGGTGTTCCATAGGTCATTTAACATTTTTTGTACAAAATGGAATCTTCCTCCTTATATATAGCAGGAGTCCATTTCAAAATAAAGGAATGTCAGGTTGTGTTTTCTTCAAAAACAATTTGGAAATTGGTTGGAAAAATTTCAAACAGTGTAGGCCCTGATCAGACGCCATGCACTGTTTGCCGTGGTACCCGTTGTAGGGTTTCTGGTTCGAAATGTGTTAAGGATGACGATGGCTGGGGTCGGGGTCATCGTTATTTGAACATGCAATTTTGTGGTTTCACTGAATCTCGGCTTGACCCTTTCATAGAACATAGTCAATTCGATAAACGCTATACTTAACGTGGTTTTAACGCAGCACGTTTTATCATACACGTTCCATACGTCCTTGGAAAATAACCATCTTTTACGTGAAAATGACGTCCATCGTGATTGATTAGGATGACGTAAATGAAAATGAATTGTTAGTGTTAAAATGCATGTAGTGCACAGTAGACTAAAGGTCTTGTTTTACGAGGGGTTGTTTGAATAGTAAATGTTTAAGTTTTGTTTAATGATATAACAAAACATACGCACAACTTCAATGAAGAAGTTACCACTTTTATGCAATCGGAGCTTTGCTTGCAATGTATGTAAGATCTAGATAAAATGTTGTTTTTTTTTGTTTGATTTGAGGTTTAACGTCCCCGTCAACACTGTAAAGGTCATTTTGGAGAAGTTGCTTCCAATTTTGTGGGACTTTTACCCGACATTGAGATGAAATGACATCTCAAGCCCTGTCGTCCAATGAAACCAATAGGGTTTATTAGCATGGACGGTCCGCCTCGCACCGCGGTTCCCGGACAGGCTTAGATCCTCTAAGCGGTTTACCAGTACGAGTGTGCGGGCTGGATTCAGCTCTGCGTGGAAGCATCATGCAGCCCATATATTTCTTCAAGCCCCTATGGGCGGGGGCGCTGTTTATAAAGTGTTCAAAAGGTCTTGTATTTAGACAATGCACAGAGAAACTTCCCGTTGTATTCCATACAGGTATAATTTGAGGTGGTGTTTTACTATAAATCCTCTATTTTGTGATATCTCTAAACTGATTTTGAGATATTACAAAACCGATTATGTTATATCACTAAAATAGATAAGTTATGTTATATAACAAAATCAATTTTGCGATATCACCTATGTTTGTGTGATGTCACTAAATCGATAAATTCTGTTAAAGTCCCCCAGTGGAAATCTTTCCACTGACCTCTTTCCACTGACCGTTCCCAGGCGTTTCTTCTGTGGCGGTTTATTTATGTTGTTATTTGTTACTTACTGTGTGTATCACTTGTGTCTTTTTATTTTGGATGGCCATATGGCCATTTTGTGGGAAAGTAACTGTCCTTATGGCCTTCCTTTGTTTAGGTTTCCATTATGGTCTGGTCGCTTAATGTTTGTGTTTCTTTCCCTTTGGTGTCTTTGATGCGTGGAGTAAGTTAATTGACCCCTCCGTATACGCCGCTTAGCCACGCACCGTCAAGGAACATAACTCTATTGTTGCTACCTTAGACAAGCTATTCAAAAAATGGCGACGTAAGCAATATCTTCATGAGCAATATTGAAAGATTTACTGACCGATTTTTAATGACAGATTCATTCTGTCATTTCTAGCTGTCCTGCGTGTTGTAAAGTAGATCCGGCTTTCTTACGACTTTCTTCCGGCTTTGACCGCCAAAGAAATATGAGTCCGCACAAAAATGTAGTCCGGTTTGGCCCAGTTATCAAAATTGTACATCCTATAATCGCAATACAAACTTTTGAAGCAGACGACTTGGCGATTTTATCTTACCTTTCAGAGAATAGATTCAGCATTTCATATGAATCAGCTGCATCATGCGAGACTGTATACCCAGATCAATGCGGCGTCTGCTCAGACGTCTGCTCAGGTTTTACACTGTTTTCTAACAGTGCTGTCAATATTTAATCCTTAAAGACCAGCCCGTAGGCTGCAGACCAGAATATTAATGGGTTTTCCGACATTCGAGGTCAAGTCAAGGTCAGTTACAACAAGGTGTATATCAGACTTTGCGAGAAAGGCTGCCCCTTTCAACCCTGGAATAAGGTACAGATACCTATGCAAACAGTGTAGGTCCTGTGATATAATTCTAGGTGCCATATTTAGCAGAATGGACGAGCCCAACTTCAGTGATGGAAGAGTACACTCCAGAAACTCATGGCAGTGAATAAATCAAAGCACTGACGATACTCATGCCGATTGTCTCTAAATGCAGGCTGGTCATGAACGAGAACTTGGACTGATCCGTTTAAACTTAACGGATGTTAGTAACTGATGCAAAAAATGTAGAACAAGATCATCACCGTGTTCTGTGGCGTTTGATCATAGTCTACATTTTTGGCAGATCGAACATTTTATTCAAGTGCAGATTTTACAGATAACACTTACATGTTACCAAGACTGACAAACGACCCGGCTATGTTTGGGTTGATTGTTTGGCATCCGACCCGAAGTTACTAATAAAAAAACGATTCAGAGCTAAGGTCTACGTGACTATCACTGACTTCTCAGAATAACCTTTTTTCTTGCAGAAAATAGCCCCAGTCAGATCAGGGTATTCCATAAGACTGAAGAGGATCATCCTGGAATCATAGGGCGAGCTTGGCAAACAGCGTAGACCAAGTTCGGACGCTGCAGAACGCGCTTCTTATCAAAATCTTCACTATTTGTTTGGAATTTCAGAGTTAAATTAAACAGTTTAATCTCAGCCCAGGACTTTTACCCCAACCTACATCCCACCAACACTTTCGGTGCTTTGATTTTGAAACCAAACGATTGCATGATTACAACACGCTTAGGCACCATGCCCTTAAGCTAAAAAGGTTAAATCAATGAACCGTGACGTATAGTTACCACTCCGACCACGATCCTGTGTTTTGTTTTGTTTGATTTGAGGTTTAACGTCCCCGTCAACACTGTATAGGTCATTTTGGAGACGTTGCTTCCAATTTTGTGTGACTTTTACCCGACACTGAGATGAAATGACATCTCAAGCCCTGCCGCCCAATGAAACCAATAGGGTTTATATGCATGGACGGTCCGACTCGCACCTCTTTGCATGGGCAGGCTTAGATCCTCTAAGCAGATTACCAGTACTTGTGTGCGGGTCAGTTTCAGCTCTGCGTGGAAGCATCATGCAGCTTATCTATTTCTTTAAGCCCCGATGGGCGGGAGCCAACGATCCTATGTACCACCTTTACACTAGCACTGATAGAAACCACATGTTCAGGATCAAACTTTTGATCTGTGATGTAAGGTCGTGCCTAGAAAAGAAGAAATTGTTTGTGTTTTTTTGTTCCCCAAAAGCATCAAGTGAGAACGTATTGCAACATTTTTCATTAAACCCTGGACAGTTAGAGTGAGTGAGTGAGTGTTTGCGTTTTACGTCCCACCAACAGCTAAGGTCATACGAAGACAATACCTCGGTTTAAAGACACGTCCGAAAGTCTGGAGAAGTCCGGGATCGATCCTGCGATCCCTGGTTTACAAGGCGAGTAGCATAACCACTACACCACGGAGGCTTCTAATGGACAGTTAGAAGCTGGTCGGAAAGCGGATGGCGTTGACTCTGATTTTGGGTGCCACATGTGTGAGATCTATTTGTCTGTTGGAGCGACACCTTACTATCAACAGAAAACGCTAGTGGACGTCGACGTAGCGGAAGACCGACGTCAGTACGTCAAGATCGATTCATCCGACAAACGCAAATGCGAAGCAGATTTCCGCCGGCATTTGCTGCACTGTACCTGTAGATAAACAAAGGGTTTCAACTATTGACTAATAAGCACTGACACTGTTCGTCGCCCTTATGCGATGCGCTTTTGAGAGCTAGACGTCCCTGGCGTGACCAAAATTAAGACGTCGACACAGTACAGAACACTTACGCTGGTGCATGAAATACGTACATGTATATTGGCGTCTAAGCGACTCGCGTGATATGCGTTTCAGTGACACATCGCACTTCAGCGTGAATCACGCCGATTGTCGTTTCGGGATGTTTCGACGTATAGGTGTAAGGTATGCCGAGGCGACGCGTGCGTAATAGAGCATGACATATCGGATGGAATAAGCGAAATGGTATGTCGAGCTATTGCATGTAGCTAGCGACATTAAGAACATTCAAGATCATGGCTGAGACGTTAACTGAACAGCGAGACGTTACATCAATCAAGTGCGTCGGCCTCACATGTTTCCATTTATTTGTTTACGCTCAGAATCCGGGATATCTAATCCAGCAGGTTTATAGTGCTGTTCTTAATCAAAAATGTCTTCAAGCCAATGGAATTCATGTACTGGACTGACCAGCCTTTCACCTCCGATCTCTTGGTGAAAAATAGAGTATCTTTTGGGGGGAGGTATCCACAACCGACCAGACAAAAATGTTACTATTTGACAGTAGCATTGTTAAAACTTGAATTTTAATGTTTGGTTTTGCAAACGTAAATAGCTTCTTTCCAAAATTTGAAACATCGAATGGCATTTCATGATACCACCGGTGTATAGACATCTGCAAACATATCGTACAATGAAATTTGCAGAACTGCTTTTCTAAAGATCTTTTTAGAAAGGTTGTCTGTAAGTTTTGACAGTGTTTTGATTTTCTCATAAAATCTGTCATTTCAGTGCCTTTGGCGCTTTGATTTTTTAAAGGACCACCAATTACAACAGGCTGCAGAAGAAGACTGTCACAATGTGAAAATGTTCATTTTTTTTCTTTTTGACATGTCGACTTTTAATTAGAAAAGATAAAAAAAAGCACTTAAAGAACATTTCCTGTAGGGTTCTGAAATCTTCATACAGTTTCGGGTATTGATGCACATCACAATAGAAACTCCCTCGTTTCGATCTAAAACTTCATTAGTCTCTAGAAAATCACCACGTTGTACCCCTGTGTACTATATTTTTAGCAGAGATAAGAAAAATAATGTATACCCCTAAAACCCCCAGTTTTACTAAATAAAAGTGGGGTGTAAGGGGGTCAGAATTATATAGACATCTTTTCATGATGGCTGGCTGAGCTTAGACAATTAATAATAATAAAAATAATTTACAGTGAACCCTCTTTATACGGACATGCGTTGTAACGACAAAAGGTTATAGCGACAATTTCCTCCGAATGAATCCTTAGCCCAAGGCTTAGCCTTGATTTTGATCAGCATGAGCATCCCTTTGGTTCGAAATGCCCATTTTGAAACCATAGTAATGAGATTCTTGTAATCTGGTACTCGTAGAACAAATGTTCTAGACATTTGTCAGAATCGCCTCGACGAGGCGATGCTAAAAATATCAATCCCAATTCTTTGTTGGAGTAATTAAGGGGTGAAGGGCATTTATTATCTATCATAATCATTGGCGTTCTTTGTAACGACAAATTCCTTATTAAAGCAAATATGTTAGGAAACAAAAAACAGTCGTTATAACGAGGGTACCTTGTACTTGTGCAACATAATGTTATAGGATTGCCGAAGGAAAAGCAATTATCAGATGAACTGCTTTTGAGTTCTCACAGGGGCGATTTAATGAGTACTTGTAATCTTTGTTTTTAATAGCAGAAAAAATGTCGTCTGAACAAATATTTCATTGTTAAAACCTTTACTGATACCCTTATATGAGGTTACAATCTGAATATATTAAAGTGAGGTTTTCCAGGATGTCCATTTTTGGACATGTTAGCGGTTTTTGTACTGAATGGAATCCCCCTTATATAATGCAGGAGTCGTTTTCAACATTTAGGGGTGTACGAAAGGGTGCGTAATTTGAGAGAGTTGTTCAGAAAATGGTTAAAATTCCTGCCATAATTAAAGACCCTGATCAGACGCAGCGTTCTATGGCGTGATCTGGGCCTGCACTGTTTGCCACTTTCCCGTTTTGAGGTTTCCAGTACAAAATTGGTTTACACATCATGACGTTACTACCATTGTGTGTGTGTGTGTGTGTGTGTGTGTGTTTTCTCTCTCTAGAAAAATTAAAGTTCACGCATCTGAAAGGGTTTGAAAACTGTCCAATCACGTTGTCGAATCACTTTGGCTTCTGAACAAAATTTTAATCACTGTTTTCAATCCCTTGATATTCTATTGTTAGACACGTTGTTAGAGGTTAGCTTGTCTAAGGTTATGGAGGTTAGCAACGGCCAGCGCGCGCATCGCAGAATATCGATCGAACGATTGGCTTGAATACCTGTCAATCAATTCTTGCGGAGGGGTCAATTGTATCGATTCCTGATCTTTGTTTTACTTCTACTTTACTCTGTCATATCACAAAACTGTGATATCACATAATAAATAGTGATATCACAAAATCGGTTTTCTGATATTACAAAATCGATTTATTGCAATCACAAAATAGATTATAGCCCAGCAGGCACACGTCGCTAGGACAACGTCAAATCAACGTCGGTGCAACGTCATGACGTTGCACCGACGTTGATGTGACGTTGTATTAACGTCATGACGTTGTACCGACGTCGATGTGACGTCACTATTACGTCATGTGCCTGCTGGGAGTAAACCAGCACCTGAAAGTGTAGCGGCCCTAGTTCGTCTTGTATTGTTTATTTACCTTGTGTACAATTGATAAAAAGCGCATGCTTTATCACACTTTGAACCAAAGTTCATAATTTTGTTCTGTCTGTCTGCCCGTTTGTCTGTTCTCAGAAACCTTAACATTAGACATAACTTTCGAATGGTAACTGATAGTGCTTTCATATTTCACATGTGCATTCCTTGTCATAAAACCTTTTCAGTGAGTCCATAATGTTGACCTCGTGACCTTGACTTTGACGTTTGACCTATTTCTAATAAACTTTAACATTGGCTATAACTTTTGATGTTAGGGCTTTCATATTTCGCATGTGCATTTCCTCTTACAAGACTGTCCCAGTGGTACCGTACTTTTTGACTGCGTGATCTTGACCGCGACGTTTGACCTACTTCAGAAAGACTACAACAATGGCCATAACTTTCGATTACTAAGAGATATGGCTTTCATATTTCACATGTGCATTCTATGTCACAAGATCTTTCCAGTGGCACCATAATTTTCTGACCTTTCACCTTGACCTTGGCATTTGACATTTTTTTTAAAAACTTTACCATTGGCCATAATCTTTGCTTGGTTAGTGACAGGACTTTCATATTTCACATGTGCATTCTTTGTCACAAGTCCTTTCCAGCGGTATCATACTTTTGACCTAGTGACCTTGACCTTGACGTTTGAACTTTTTTTCGCAACCTTAACATTGGCCATAATTTTTATTAGTTAGTGATAACAGTCAATTGTTAGAAATTGAATCTAGAGCTGGAACTTGGTATTGCAAAGACTGCAAAGTTTTGTCTGGAGTCCCGCACTGAACCGTTCTTGGTCCACTTTTGTTCTCCCTGTACACCAATGCTATTTCCACTGACATTGACTCAGAAATAAGACTGTTCGCAGATGACTGTGTTTGTTACCGGGAAATTAGAGATACAGATGACTCATTGAAACTTCAGGCTGATTAGGATGTTGGGCCCGAAAATGGGGCATGAGATTTCAGCCAGTTAAATGCAATATTATGCAAATAACTAGGAAGAGATCTAATATAGATGAGGCTTGTTACGCCTTAGAGATAACGGTCCTCTAGAATGTTGACTCCATTAAATACCTTGGAGTGACAATCTCACACAACTTGAGATGGAATACTCATATTAGCAACATGTGTACTAAGGCAAATAGAACGCTTGGTTTCCTGAGGCGAAATCTTCATCAGTGCCCTCAGGATGTAAAAGAGGCAGCATATAAAGGTCTTGTTCGCCCAATCTTGGAATATGGTAGTTGCATCTGGGACCCCAGTGGAGTGGTCCTTAACGATGAAATTGAGAAAGTTCAGAATAGAGCTGCTAGATTTGTAACAGGCAATTACTGCTTTGAAACTGGGAGCATGACTGGAATACTTGGAAAATTAAAACGGGAGTCTCTAAAGAAAAGGAGAAAAGACAGTAGGCAAATCCTTTTATTCAAAGGTCTAAAGGGTGCTGCCAGCATTCCAACAGATGACCTTGTTCCCCCAGCTAGACACTGTAGAAATCACCATACGTTGGCGTTTCAGGCCCTAACTGCAAGAACTGACATTTATAAAAAGTCGCTCTTCCCGATTCGATTATTTCGACAGCTGAAGGTGCTGATGATTGCGTAGCTAAATTTACCTTTTTGGTTAGAGCTAAGGACTAACTTCCCACATCATAGGTCCTGGTGTACGAATGTCATTTGACGTGTCACCAGTAACAATTCTGATTCTGATTGGGCTTTCATATTGCACATGCGTATTCCATATCACAAGACCTTTCCAGTGGCAACATAATTCCAAGCGAAAAGTGAAGACTTTGATAACATTACGATAACTCACCCGTACGATATAGTGCATTTTTCACGTCTCCAAAATGGCTACTTTTCTGATGAAAATCCTTGATATTTTTCTTATAAATGCTCAAAACATAGGTTGTGGGTGCTCGTTAGAACCGCCTCATTGAGGCGGTTCTAACGAGTACCCACAACCTATGTCTTGGAGTAGAAATAAAAAAAATAATGTATACCCCCGTAAACCCCAGTTTTCGCTATATAAAGTGGGGTTTAGGGGGGGGGGGGTCTTTATTTCACGGCCTTGTTCACGTGATGTGAAGCCGCGTTCTGCAGCATCCGTTCTTGGTCTACAATGTTTACCAAGCTCACCCTATGCTTCCAGAAGGATTACCCTCTTTAGTCTTATGAAATAACCAGATCTCACTGCGGCTTTTTCTTCTAGAAAACAAGATTATTCTGACAAGTCAGTGATAGTCGTGTAGACGAAAGCACTGAAGCGCATTTCTTATTAGTAACTTCGGGTCGAATGACATACAGTCAACCGAAATATAGACACGTCGTTTGTATGTTTGATGTCACACGTCCCCGTCAATACTATATAGGTAATTTTTGAGACGTTGCTTTCAATTTTGTGGGACTTTTATCCGACATTGAGATGAAATGACATCTCAAGCCCTGTCGCCCACTGAAACAAATAGGGTTGATAAGCATGGACGGTTCGACTCGCACCGCATTTCCTGGGAAGGCTTAGATCCTCTAAGCAGTTTACCATTACTCATGTGCGGTCGGATTCAGTTCTGCGTGGAAGCATCATGCAGCCCATTTATTTCTTCAAGTCCCATTGGGCTGGGGCCGCGCGTCGTTTGTCAGTGTTGGGTACATGTATGTGTTATCTGTATAATCTGCACTTGAATCAAATGTTGAATCTGGCAAACACTGTAGATTCAGGACAAACGCCGCGGAACAGGGTGCTGATCTTGTTCTACACTTTTTGCATTAATTAGTAACATTTTAAATTTAAACGAAACAGTCCAAGTCCCCGTTCATGACCAGCCTGAACTCAGAGATAATCGGCATGAGTGTTGTCAGTGCTTTGATTTATTCACTTCCTTGAGTTTCTGGAGTGCACTCTTCCATCACTGAGCTCGTCCATTCTGCTAAATATGGCACCTAAAATTGAAGGGTTTAGTGCAAAAAGGGGCCCAAGTCCATTTTTGGAAAAATCTGGGATATTATCATTTTCAGATACATCATATCAAGACCTACAATCTGATATATAGTTTGTTATATCTTATTTCTTTATTGGCATTAAAATGACGGTTAATAAATTTTTTGGTAGGGTCCTAAGTCCAATGTCGTATCGTTGGTGCAAGAAGGGGTCTAAGTCCGTTCTACCACATAAAGCTTTGAGTTTCCATTGTATGTATTATTCATTTGATTCAGATTATTGTTATCATAAACTAATAAAGAGTCGTGATACGATAAAATATATAAGTTCAACTAAATGACATAGGTTTCTGCTTTTAAAAGAGAAAACTTTGTTGTATTTGATTAGTGCAAGAAGGTGCCTAAGTCCAATAAATCCTGGACTTAGGCCCCTTCTTGCACTAAACCATTATTGTAACAAATGAGTATCTGCGATATACTCAGAACTATTTATGCGATGTTTGCACCATTGCAGATGACACGATAACACATCAGAAGAATTTATTTAAATTCAAGTATGAAAAGTATGAAAATTTTGCAAAATATTTTGTTTTTCGCGTTTTTCTCGAAGATATAAAAATGTGGCTTAGGCCCCTTCTTGCACTAACCCCTTCAATTGTAACACTGGATCTACAATGTTTGCATAGGTATCTGTACCATATTCCAGGGTTGTAAGGGACAGCCTTTCTTTCAAATTTGTGAACGCAAAGTCCAATATACATATATGTTGTAGACCTCGAAAGTCAGAAAACCCATTAATATTCTTGTCTGCAGCTGACCTAGTCCTACAGCAGGCTGGTCTTTAAGGGTTAAGTATTGACAGTACTGTTAGAAAACAGTGTAGAACCTGAGAAGACGGCTTAGCAGACACCGCATTGATCTGGGTATACAGTGTTTGCCAAACCCGTCGCATGGTGCGGGTGATTAATATATTCTCTGCCAAGTCGTCTGCTTAAAAAATGTATTGTGCTTAAAGGATAACTAATACGCTTGTACAATTACTGCGCCAAACCGGACTACATTTTGTGCGGACTCGTATGGTAGTCAAAGCCGAAATAAAGCCAAAACTACCTTAAGACGTGCAGCACAGCAAGAATAGACAGATGGAATCTGTCATTAATAAGTCAGAGCAAAAACGGTGTAACTGAAAAAAAAAATCAAAGTTGCAAGATGCTGAAATAAGTCTTGCCTCAGGCCTCAAATCCAGGTTCCAGCGTAAAGGCTTGCTGAGAGTTAGAGGGAATTTAATTTTATGTAATGTTGGTTGGTGCTTGATGCTCTGTCTCTGGTTGGGCCTACCGAAGTCTAACAGTCGGTTTTCTTTTGCTCCAGCATTTCAGTGGTTTCTTGTTGTCGAGTCCTCATCGTTGTTTTATGTCTGCGGTTGTTTGATTTTTGTGTTCTCGGAGATGTTGCACTGATTAGTTAGGAGGCCTTCATGCGGACTGCACAAATTATTTGTCTAAATCGCGACCGAAGTAAGGGCGAGGATTGCCTCCGCGTAAAATCGATTTAAGCCCCCCCCCCCCCCCCGCCCCCCCCCCCCCCCCCCCCCCATTCTCCTTCCTACCCCCAGTGGAATTCGCTTCATGGCGGTTCTTCTGACGCGGTTTATTTTTGTTATGGTTTGTCTTTTGAGTATGTGTATCGCTTATATTATTTTGTTTTGGATAGCCACTTGGTCATTTTGTGGGAAAGTAACTCTCCTTTTGGCTTTCCGCTATTGATGTCCTCTGATGGGAGCTGTGTGTTAATTGTATCGATTTCTGATCATTGCCTTCACTCCTATTTTAGATCCTCTAAGCGGTTTATCAGTACTCGTATGTGGTCGGTTTCAGCTCTGCGTGGAAGCATCATGCAGCCCAATCTGTTTCTTCAAGCCCCGATGGGCGTGGGCGGGGATATTACATGTAGTAGTTATTGTAGTAGTCTGAGTATAACTATTACGTACTATTATCGTTTTGATCATAAAGTTCATTCCTACACCTGATATTGTCCAGTATTTATCCAGTTTATTTCCATCACGTTAATACTTAAATTTTTATCATATATTTAATTATTATTATTATTGTTGTTATTATTATAATTATTATTATTATTATTATAGTATTTAAATTATTAGTAGTAGCATTATTATTATTATTATTATTATTAGTAGTAGTAGTAGTAGTAGTAGTGGTAGTGGTAGAAGTAGTAGTAGTACTAGTACTAGTAGTAGTAGTAGTGGTAGTAGTGGTGGTAGTAGTAGTAGTAGGAGCGGTAGTAGTAATAGTAGTAGCAGCAATATAGTAGTAGTAGTTGCATTAGTAGCAGTGAGTGAGTGAGTGTTTAAGTTTTACGTCCCACCAACAGCTAAGGTCATATGGAGACGGGACCTCGGTTTAAAGACTCATCCGAAAGTCTGTTTAGTAGCAGTGAAAGTCATGATATTATTATAATGTAATTCTTACAAACAATATTGGCTAGTGTTAATCCAATTTAATTTCATCAGGTTACTACTAATAATAATAGTAGCAGTTGCAGTAGAAGTAGCAGTAGCAACAGCAGTAGATAAAGCAGTAGTAGCAGTAGAAGCAGAAACAGCAGCAATTGTAGTAGTAGTAGCAACAACAATAGCAGTAGAAGTAGCAATTGCAGTGGTAGTAACAGCAGTAGAAATAGCAGTAGCAGTAACATCAGTTGTAGTAGTAGTAGCAGCAGCAGCAGGAGTAATAGTAGTTTGTAGTAGTAGTAGTAGTAGTAGTAGTAGTAGTAGTAGTAGTAGTAGTAGTAGTAGTAGTAGTAGTGGTAGTAGTAGTAGTAGTAGTAGTAGTAGTAGTAGTAGTAGTAGTAGTAGTAGTAGTAGTAGCAGTAGTAGTAATAGTAGTAGTAGTAGTTGTTGTTGTTGTTGCAACAACAGTAGAGTTAGTGTTTGAGTTTTATGTCCCACCAACAGCTAAGGTCATACGGTGACGGGACCTCGGTTTTAAGACTTCCGAAAGTCTGGAGAAGCCCGGGATCGATCCTGCGACCTCTGGTTTACAAGGCGAGTAGCGTAACCACTGCACCACGGAGGCTTCTTTAACAGTAGAAGAAGTAGCGGTAGCAGCAATAGCAGTTATAGTAGTAGCAGCAATAGCATGTGTAGTAGCAGCAGCAGCAGTTGTAGTAGTTGCAATAGCAGTACAAGTAGCAGTAGCAGCAGCAGTATAAGAAGCAGCTGTAGTAGAAGTAGCAGATACAAAAGTAGTATTAGTAGTAGAAGCAGTTGTAGTAGTAGCAGCAGCAGAAGTAGCCGCTGTAGTAGACGTAGCTGTAGTAGTAGTAGCTGTAGTAGAAGTAGCAGCGGTAGAAGTAGCAGCATCAGCAGCTGTTGTATTAGTAATAGCAGTAGGGGTAGCAGCAGCAGTTGTTGTAGCAGCAGTAGTAGCAGCAGTAGCAGCACCAGCATCAGTTGTATTAGTAGCAGCAGTAGAAGCAGCATCAGCAGTTGTATTCGTAGCAGCAGTAGAAGTAACAGCAGAAGAAGTTGTAGTTGTAGCAGCCGTAAAAGTAGCAGCAACAGCAGTTGTACATAGTAGCAGCCGTAGAAGTAGCAGCAGTTGTAGAAGTAGCAGCAGTATAAGTAGTAGCAGCAGCTGTTGTTGTAGTAGCAGCGGTAGAAGTAGCAGTGGCAGCTGTTGTAGTAGTAGCAGCAGTAGAAGAAGAAGCATTGGTAGCAGAATCGATTAGAAGTAGAAGTAGTAGCAGCTGCAGTTTTAGTAGTAGCAGCAGTATAAGTAGCAAGTAGCAGTAGCAACAGTTTTAGTAGTAGTAGTAGTAGTAGTAGTAGTAGTAGTAGTAGTAGTAGTAGTAGTAGTAGTAGTAGTAGTAGTAGTATGAGCAGCAGTTGAAGTAGTAGCAGCAGCAGTAGAAGTAGTAGCAGCAGCAGTAGAAGTAGTAGTCGAAACGATGTCGTTACGTAACATGGTGCTCCAATAAATTGGTATCGCGTCAACAACACAGGGAAAGTTATAGTGTATATAGATTTCAGAGTTGTTTAAATGGTTTAAAATCTGGAGTTTGAAATGGTTTGATCTGGAGAAAACATATCAGTTTAATTTTCTATGACAGTGTTCCCGTTGGAAAATATCACTGATTTTAACAACAGGTAGATGCGTGAATCACGTATTTACTGCTACATTGCATTCACTACCGTACCGACTGTAGGGAGGTTAAGGTAGTGGTTTTCATTTCTAAAGAAGCCGCAGCAGTTGTAGTAGTGCAGCAGTAGAAGAAGCAGCAGTAGACGTATCGATTAGAAACAGAAGTAGTAGCAATAGTAGCATTATTATAAAATTATTGATGGAGCTATTTACTAAGGTCACCGTGCGCCGCAGTTGCTGCGGTCCACCCCATTAGTCCCGCACTGCATGACCCATTTCATTTCATTTCAAAGCCTTCTACTGGCCGAGATAACTCACAAGTATAATCTTTCACAAGTAATGTCTGCGTAATACCTCATAGTATAGTGGATTAATATGTTGGTCACTTTTTAATTATATCTATTTTTCCCCTCCCTCTTTCACCCAACATAATGAAGGTCAGACATAAACAACAATCAACAGGGTTTAGATATAGATAAGATCATTAATCATGCACTCTATACACATATTTATTGTTGCACTCCATTCTACAAAGAGACAATTATTATTATTATTATTATTATTATTATTATTATTATTATTATTATTATTATTATTATTATTATTATTATTATTATTATTATTTTTAAATGTTTAGGGGGTACTCATGTAATCATATCACATTTCCAGCTTCTTTTGTCTCCACTGCATCTGCACCTCTCCTGGGCTTCATCAGTAACCATCCCGGCACCAGGCACCACTGAAATCTGAGGAGAAAAATGTGTTAAGAAAATTCCCGAGTGCCCGACTGAGGACTGAGCACACGAACCTGGGGTCAAAAAGCGAGCGAGTCAAACTCCAGGACGGTCAGAAATACTTTAATGGTCATTCACGGAAGACGGGAAGAAATACTTTAATGGTCATTCAGATGCTCGGTCTGTACAGGAGAACTTTGATTTGATAACTTCTTTCATTCATACTTCGGCCGAAAATCATATCCCCTCAAAAACTAGTAGGTGTGTATCTTCTATTCCGCGGATCACTCCAGAGATAAGAAGAAAAATTCGCAGATGAAATAAGATTCATGCAAAGGCAAAAAAGACGGAAGAGGTAAACTCCGGACAAAATTTGAAAACTTGTGACGTGAAATCAAGACTGATATAAATAAAATCAGCATGATTTGTATGTGAATAACTTGGTAGGTGATGTAAAGGCCAAACCCAGATACTTCTACAGATATATCAATAGCCAGAAGAAAGACAGACAAGGTATCCCGCCCCTTAATAAAAGAGGAGGGAACGGGGTTGCTGAATCTTTTGTGGCGATTTATTTTTGTTATGGTTTGTCTTTAGGTGTTTGTGTCGCTTGTGTTATTTTATTTTGGATAGCCTATTGGCCATTTTGTGGGAAAGTAACTGTTCTTTTGGCTTTCCGCTGTTGGTGTTTCCATTAGGTCTGTTGTTGCATGTTTGTGTTTCTTTCCCTTTGGCGTCTCTGATTGGAGCTATGGGTTGATTGTATCGATTCCTGATCATTGCCTCTACTTCTATTCTCAAAGGGCAGAGGAACTAGTAGGTCAATTCAATGATGCGTTTAATAAAACTGAGTTCATGGAGGTTCCATTGACTGGAAGATCGGCCCCATTCATGAATAATATTGATGTGACAGCTGCAGGAGTGATCAAGTTACTTCAAGGCTTAAACCCCATTAAGGCCTTAGGACCTGATGAGCTTCATCCTAGAGTCCTGAAGGAACTGGCAAATGAGTTAGGTTCAGTTTTTGCACATTTGTTTCAACAGTCTCTTGATACGGGTGAAATCACCAAAGAATGGCTCTTAGCAAACATCTGACCACTCTTCAAACAAGAGGACCATGATGGTCCTATATCGCTCACCTCAGCAAAGAGCTATCTATGTGGGTCGCAGGGTGGGGCAATGTTTTGGTCTATAATTTGAACAATCTCAGTAGACCCTGCCGTGGGGGAATTTTTGTCCCCAGGGCTATAATTTGAACATTCTTGGTAAAGGCCCACTAGATGAAGCTTCATTGCTCTTAAAGGAACTCATTTTTGATTTTTATTTGCCTTCGCTGCAGCTGGTGTTGTGCCGTGTGGCGGCCGTAAAACGTCTCCCCGTACATCAACCATAGTGCAGTTTATATTTTACTTTTGATCCTTTGAGATCAGCGTGATTATTCTGAGAAATCAGAAAAAAAATATTGGTTTAGACTCATATTCTAGACAGGTTTTTATTTATTTGGAAACCATTTTGATTTATATCAGTTTTTGAATCGACTGCCTATTCGAAATTTGCAAAATTGCAGTATGTTTCCTCTGGCTTTCTTTGCCGGATCATTACAGGGTCACTGATGAGGCTTTACTAGCCGAAACTACATAGTATAACCCATCTTCTTTCTTATGAATGTTTTCATTGCTCTTAAAGGAACTCATTTTTGATTTTTATTTGCCTTCACTGCAGCTGGTGTTGTACCGTGTGGCGGCCGTAAAATGTCTCCCCGTACATCAACCATAGTGCAGTTTATATTTTACTTTTGATCCTTTGAGATCAGCGTGAATATTCTGAGAAATCAGAAAAAAATATTGGTTTAGACTCATATTCTAGACAGGTTTTTATTTATTTGGAAACCTTTTTGATTTATATCAGTCTTTGAATCGACTGCCTATTCGAAATTCGCAAAATTGCAGTATGTTTCCTCTGGCTTTCTTTGCCGGATCATTACAGGGTCACTGATGAGGCTTTATTAGCCGAAACTACGTAGTATAACCCATCTTCTTTCTTATGAATGTTTTCATTGCTCTTAAAGGAACTCATTTTTTATTTTTATTTGCCTTCACTGCAGCTGGTCTTGTGCCGTGTGGCGGCCGTAAAACGTCTCCCCGTACATCAACCATAGTGCAGTTTATATTTTCCTTTTGATCCTTTGAGATCAGCGTGAATATTCTGAGAAATCAGAAAAAAAATATTGGTTTAGACTCATATTCTAGACAGGTTTGTATTTATTTGGAAACCATTTTGATTTATATCAGTCTTTGAATCGACTGCCTATTCGAAATTCGCAAAATTGCAGTATGTTTCCTCTGGCTTTCTTTGCTGGATCATTACAGGATCACTGATGAGGCTTTATTAGCCGAAACTACGTAGTATAACCCATCTTCTTTCTTATGAATGTTTTCATTGCTCTTAAAGGAACTCATTTTTGATTTTCATACCAAATATCAAAGACCTATGCCTTCTGGTTTCAGACAAGAAGATTTTAAAAGGTTTTACCTACATAAGCCTATGTAAAAACCGTGGGCGCTGGCGCTGGGGCATTTTTGTCCACAGGGAAATAATTTGAACAATCTTGGTAAAGGTCCACTAGATGAAGCTTCATACCAAATATCAAAGTCCTGGGCCTTCTGGTTTCAGACAACAATATTTTTAAAGGATTTCCCTACATAAGCCTATGTCAAATCAGTGGGCCCCGGCGTGGGGGCATTTTTGGCCCCAGGGCTATAATTTGAACAATCTTGGTAGAGGTCCACTAGATGAAGCTTCAAACCAAATAACAAAGACCTAGGTCTTCTGGTTTCAGACAAGAAGATTTGTAAAGGTTTTTCCTATATAAGCCTATGTAAAACCTGTGGTACCCAACATGGGGCCACTTTTGAACAATCTTCGAAGAGGTCCACTAGATGAAGCTTCAAACCAAATATCAAAGACCTGGGCCTTCTGCTTTCAGACAAGAAGATTTTTAAAGGTTTTCCCTATATAACACTATGTAAAACCAGTGGGCCCTGCCCCGGGGCCATTTCTGGCTGCAGGGCTATAATTTGAACAATCTTGGTAGAGGTCCACTTGATGAAGCTTCAAACCAAATATCAAAGACCTGGGCCTTCTGGTTTCAGACAAGAAGATTTTAAAAGGTTTTTCCCAAAATAAGCCTATGTAAAGGCCATGGGTCCTGCCGCCGGGGCATTTTTGGCCCCAGGGCTATAATATGAACATTCTTGGTAGAGGTCCACTAGATGAAGGGTCATACCAAATATCAAAGACCTTGGCCTTCTGGTTTCAGACAAGAAGATCTTTAAAGGTTTTCCCTATATAAGCCTATGTAAAACCAGTGGGGCCCGCCCCGGGGCCATTTTTGGCCCCAGGGCTATAATTTGAACAATCTTTGTAGAGGTCCACTAGATGAAGCGTCATATTAAATATCAAAGACCTGGGCCTTCTGGTTTCAGACAAGAAGATTTTTAAAGGTTTTCAAGATATAAGCCTATGTAAAACCAGTTTTGTTTGTTTGTTTTGGAGTTTTACGGCCCAGTCAACACTATTTAGGTCATTTTTGAGCCGGTCAGTTTACCTATCAACACTTTCCTGGGCAGGCTGATACGTAAGCGGTTAACCAGTACAGTGCACATTCTTTCGCCAGAAACTGACAACTGCCCTTCTTGAATCAGCGGAAGGGAGAGAATGACCGTAGAAAAGATTTCATGATCAATCTCCACGAAAGAATGTTGCCGACCCCGGCGGGAGTCGAACCCGCGTCCTCCTGATCACCAGTCAGACGCGCATCCGACTGAGCCACTGAGGCCGGCATGTAAAACCAGTGGGCCCCGCCCCGGTGCCATTTTTGGCCCCAGAGCTATAATTTGAACAATCTTGGTAGATATCACTAGATGAAGCTTCATACCAAATATCAAAGACCTGGGCCGTCTAGTTTCAAACAAGAAGATTTTAAAGGTTTTCCCTATATAAGCCTATGTAAAACCAGTGAGCCCCGCCCCGGGGCCATTTTTTGGCCAAGGATCATTTCTGCCAAGTTTGGTTGAATTTTGCTCAGTGGTTAAGGAGGAGATGTCGTTTAAAGAAAATGTGGACGTACAGGTGGGCGGACGACGACGACGCCGACGACGACGACGAAAACGGACGGTGACCAATCACAATAGCTCACCCAGAGCCTTCGGCTCAGGTGAGCTAAAAAGGAGATAGGGCTCTTGCCCGTAATTATCGCCCTGTGTCTCTGACTTGTGTTCTGTGTAAATTGCTCGAACATTTACTAGTCTGCTCAAACATCATGGCCCACTTGGACGAACATAAACTTTTGCCAGACAGACAACATGCAATTAGGAAAAGGCATAGTTGTGAAACTCAGCTGAGCACAGTTATTAATGACTGGGCAAAAATCTTGGACAAAGTGGGGCAGGTGGACACATTTATTCTGGACTTCGAGAAGGCTCTTGATACCCCTCCTCGTGAACTACTTAAATCTAAGTTATTTGGTTATGGAATTCGGGTCAATGAGGTGTATGAAAAGATTTTTTTTTTATATTCTTTTAGAACTGAACTTAAAATTTTAATATATATCAATCGTTATCAATTAGTGATCACCACAAACAGGGGTAAGTATAAAACGCAGCACTTTAGTGCAGCTATATTAAAAATATAGGAAAATGCAGCCAATAAGGAAATCATAGGTAATGCAGCTATTATAGAAAACAGTATAAAATGCAGCCGCATATGCAGCCAATATATAATATATAGTGTAGAATTCACTTTGCGCTTTTCAGTTAAAAATTATCTTATATTTTCATACATCTGCTCAAAACATAGATTGTGAGAACCGCCTCGGTGAGGCTGTTCTAACCAGTACCCACAATCTATGTTTTACCCACAATCTATGTTTTTGAGCAGAAATATGAAGACTAATGTACACACCTGAAAACCATTTTTAGCTATATAAATGTTGGGTTTAAAGGTATCAAAATTAAATAGGTGTGTTCTTGTTATGTCTTGATGAACCTGGGACTCTCCATCTTTGCGTTGTTTGAATAAAGATCGCGGATTGAACTGATGCCTAAGCCCCTGTTTATATAGAGAAAACGGGGGTTTAGTGGAGGGATACATTATTTTTCTTATATCTGCTCTTAGACATCGGTTGTGAGTCTTCAATAGAACCACCTCAGTGAGACGGTTCTAACGAGCACCATAACCTATGTTTGCAGTATAAAGAAGAAGAATAGCACTATGTCGCAAAGGTGTGTTATCGTAATGGTATGTTTATTTGTTTATGTTTGTTTAATTTGAGGTTTAACATCCCCATCAACACTGTATAGGTCATTCTGGAGATGTTGCTTCTAATTTTGTGGGACTTTTTTCCGACATTGAGATGAAATATGACATCCCAAGCCCTGCCGCCCAATGAAACCAATAGGGTTTATAAGCACTGCTTTGCCTGGACAGCCTTAGATCCTCTAAGTGGTTTACCAGTACTCCGGTTTCATCTCTGCGTGGAAACATCATGCAGCCAATCTTTTTCTTCAAGCCCTGTTGGGCGGGTGTCGAACGTAACGGTATATAACATCAAACAAGAATGCTCTCAAACTGGACGTATCTTGGCAATAAGAATAAGACATAGAAAAGAACAAAATAAAGAGAACATATTAACTTCATGTTTAGCTTGTAAATACAAAAATGCATAACATGAGAAAACATATGGAAAACAACCTAACAGTTACATTTGAGCAATCACACAAGATTATATCCTCTAAGCGGGTTGCCAGTACTCGTTTGCGGCCAGTTTCAGCTCTGCGTACATGCATCATGCAGCCCCATCTATTTCTTCAAGCCCCAATTATATAAATCCATGTACCAGAAACCCCAAAACGGGTATTTGGCAAACAGTGTAGGCCCAGATCAGATGCCGCAGAACATGGCCTCTGATCAGGGCCTACACTGTTTGCAAAAAGGAAAGGCCCATCACCTGAACAAGTCTGTGAAATATAGACCCCCCTAAACCCCACTTTATATAGAGAAAACTGGGGTTTATGGAGTATACATTATTTGCCTTATTTCTGCTCCGAGACATAGGTTGTGGGTACGTGTTAGAACCGCCTCAATGAGGCAGTTCTAATGAGCACCCAAAACCTATGTTTGGAGTATAAATAAGAAAAATATCACAAATTTTCATCAGAAAAATTACCTTTTTTGAGGTTTGAAAAATGCACTATATCACACGGATGTTTTCTTGTAATGCATTTTTCTAATAAATTTTGAAGAAAACACAACCTGACACCCCTGAATTTTGAAAATTAATGTACTCTTGCTATATATAAGAAGTACGATTCCATTTGGTACCAGAAGGGTTAAAGTTGTAAATACAATATATACAAATATACATGTATAATTTGAGTTAATTTGTATCTCTCAATGCATTGGTCAGTTATAAATTTATACTGGATTCTTCACCATTCCAAAACCTCTTGGTTATGAGCTGTATACTGTTCACACACATCCCTAAAGGTGTGAAAAACAGAAGATTACCTGTACTAATCTGTGTGATGTTTTAACAAGATCACTACTGTTCACACACATCCCTAAAGGTGTGAAAAGCAGAAGTTTACCTGTATTAATCTGTGTGATGTTTAAACAAGATCACCGAATAGAGAGTTTTAATAATTTGGTAATGTGCAGCTCTATTTTCTTTAGATATTTAAGAAGATAATTTTGGAAAAATTGAATATGATATAAAGCAGCATTACGTCCATACTGTAATCATTAATGTGATTTTTATCGCCTATAATTAATAATGAAAATAGAAATGCAAGATAACATGAGAATCAGGAAAGTTAAAGTCAAGAGAGAATTACTAAATACCTACTAGCAAGAATAAAAAAGGCACAATTCACATAGACTACGAATTTAAATCAATCTCGCCAACAATATTTTATTCACCGATTCCATTATTAGGACCACCCCGCTAATAAGACCACTTTTAAGAAGTCTGGAAAGTGGTCTTAATAGCGGAATTATTAGGACCACCCCGCTAATAAGCTTACCCCCCTTAATAGCGGAATTTCACTCTATTTCGGATGAAAATTTCTGATATTTTTTCATATATCTGCTCAAAACATAGATTGTGGGAACTCGTTAGAACCGCCTTGGCAAGTTTGTTCTAATGAGTACCCACAATCTTTGTTCTTATCTGAAATAAGAAAAATAATGAATACCTCTGTAAACCCTGAAAGTCAGTGCGCGGAATTCTGAAATTTCGTTATTTTCAAAGTTTGTAAAAGATGGGCCCTTAGTTTATTTGAATCAAATATCAGCTCAAAGCATAATTTCTGTCTAAAACAAAATGAAGTTACAATTGCTATGGCATACAGCCCACAGTCAACGCTATTATTTTGCTTCATTACTTCAGGAATTTTTACTGAAATTTCATTTTTCCCCCGACCATAAATTTGAGAAAGCTGCATTTTTAAACCATCTGGTATTATATGTTCATCCTTTCGTTCCGACCCTAAACTATCTAGTAAATAAAAATTGCCCCTTTGCTAAATTGTGGCTACCCAATGATCATTATGTGTATGGTGAACTTGACAGGCTGGTGAAACCACTGGGTCCATTGGACATTTCATAACCCTATTTTCATGTTGTTTTCATAGGTTTTGGGTGCTTGTTAGAACTGCCTCATTGAGGCATCCACACAGAGCTGAAACCGGCCGCAAACAAGTACTGGCAACCTGCTTAGAGGATATAATCTTGTGTGATTGCTCAAATGTAACTTAGGTTGTTTTCCATATGTTTTCTCATATAATGCATTTTTGTATTTACAAGCTAAAATGAAGTTAATATGTTCTCTTTATTTTGTTCTTTTCTATGTCATATTCTT
Organism: Lucinisca nassula; assembly: GCA_963580285.1. Taxonomy (NCBI): domain Eukaryota; kingdom Metazoa; phylum Mollusca; class Bivalvia; order Lucinida; family Lucinidae; genus Lucinisca; species Lucinisca nassula. Next base: position 2,393,145 of record OY757022.1, read on the forward strand.
ATTTCCAATTTCTTATGACATATTTCTATGTCATATTCTTACGTCCAGTTTGAGAGCATTCTTGTTTGACGTTATAAACCGTTACGCTTGACCCCCGCCCAACAGGGCTTGAAGAAATAGATCGGCTGGAAGATGTTTCCACGCAGAGATGAAACCGGAGTACTGGTAAACCACTTAGAGGATCTAAGGCTGTCCAGGCAAAGCATTGCTTGTAAACCCTATTGGTTTCATTGCGCGGCAGGGCTTGGGATGTCATATTTCATCTCAGTGTCGGATAAAAGTCCCACGAAATTGGAAACGTCTCCAAAAAGACCTATACAGTGTTGAGTGGGACGTTAAACCTCAAATTAAACAAACATAAACAAACAAACATACCATTACGATAACACACCCTTGCCACATAGTGCTTTTCTTCTTCTTTATATGCAAACATAGGTTGTGGTACTCGTTAGAACCGCCTCATTGAGGTGGTTCTATTGAAGACTCACAACCTATGTCTAAGAGCAGATATAAGAAAAATAATGTATCCCTCCACTAAACCCCCATTTTCTCTATATAAACTGGGACTTAGACATCAGTTTAATCCGCGATTTTTATTCAAACAACACAAAAATGGAGAGTCCCAGGTTCATCAAGACATAACAAGAACATGCCTATTTAATTTTGATCCCATTAAACCCAACATTTATATAGCTAAAAATGGTTTTCAGGTGTGTACATTAGTCTTCATATTTCTGCTCAAAAACATAGATTGTGGGTAAAACATAGATTGTGGGTACTGGTTAGAACAGCCTCGCTGAGGCGGTTCCCACAATCTATGTTTTGAGCAGATGTATGAAAATATAAGATAATTTCTAACTGAAAAGCGAAAAGTGAATTCTACACTATATATTATATATTGGCTGCATATGCGGCTGCATTTTATACTGTTTTCTATAATAGCTGCATTACCTATGATTTCCTTATTGGCTGCATTTTCCTATACTTTTAATATAGCTGCACTAAAGTGCTGCGTTTTATACTGACCCCACAAACAGAGATACTATGAAAACGCACAACTACCGCAACATCCAGGACACAACCGGGAATTTCCCGGACAAATTAACTTCAGAAATGGACCCCTAAAATATTCAAAATGAAAATATTTTTAACTAGCTTTTAAAATTGAGCTAATATTTTTTATTTGATACTAATTTTATTAATTTCTGACCACCTAAAGTCGAGATATTAGGGTTAACGCACCTCTAGTCCAAAATCCAGGACAAAATCCGAGAATTTCCCAGACAAATTAACTAAATAAATGGACCCCTAAAACGTTTAAAAAGTAAATTATTTTTAATAATCTCTTAGAATGGAGCTTAAAATTTTATTTGATACTAATTTTATTAATTTCTGACAACCCGAAGTGGAGATATTAGCGACAACACACCAGTACCTCCAATTTCCCGGCGAATTCCCGGACATTTCCCGGACATTAGTGTGCACCGCTAAATTTACCTCTTTGGTTAGAGCTATGGACTAACTTCCCAAATCACAGGTCCTGGTGTATGAATGTCATTTGGCGTGTCACCAGTAACGATTCTGATTCTGATTTTGTCAGTTATGCACTCCAAATCACAGGAGCTTGACGTATTACAATATTAAAGGGTTCATCTCTACGTTTCTATGTAATATTATATAGATACGTAAGGACAAACCCTTTAAATTTTATTACGTCAAGCTCCTGTGCTCCAAATAAGGCTGAGCGGTATCGGGACAACTCGGCACATAGCAAACTCGGCACATAACCAACTCGGCCCCTACAAACTCGGCACATAGCCAACTCGGCACCAATAGTTATAATGCTTATTAAGCTGTACATTAATACTTTATTTGCCTGTTTTATTATTATTATTTTATAATAATTTTATATATGCTTATTAAATAAAAACATTTTCTAGTTTATTTTTTGCATTTTTTTAATCATCTAAATCAATAAGCTCTGGATATGACTTAATTGCTACACTAATTATCTGATTAATCAGGCGATGACTAAAGCTGTGAATATGATATTTGGGACTCATTGCCACCCATGATTGCCCAGCCGAGTTGATGGGCGTATTGTCAAACAAGAGATTGCCCAGCCGAGTTGATGGGCGTCTTGTCAAACGATATTTTTCCCTTGTTGTCAGTAAAAATAGGTTGTGGGTGCTTGTTAGAACCACTTCATTGAGGCGGTTCTAACGAGTACCCACAACCTATGTCTTGTTTTTTTTTTTAAGATTTATTCGCTGGGAAATTTAAGAAACAACTTAAATATTTGAAACTTTGACAGTTGAAATTTTATTTAAAAAAATCCTCATATTTTTTTTAATAAAGATCTACTCCATTAAATATTGATGTTTGGTCCCTATTAAGTTGGTCCCTATTTCACAGGTAACTTAAATTTGATTATTTGTTTGGTTATGCAATTATCATTACCAAGTGAACAATAGATAATTGACCCAAACAGCTAATTATGTGCCGAGTTTGTTATGTGCCGAGTTTGTCATATGCCGAGTTTGTTATGTGCCGAGTTGTCCCACAACCGGCTGAGCGAGCCAGGGGAGGTAACTACCGCACTATCCTCCTGGCACGGTCATTGGACAAATAGTAAATCAAGTGAAGCTACTGTAGCAACCCACTTTCACAAACTTTCATCAGAAGAAAAATCAAATAAATGTCCTTATTACGAAAGATCTGTGCAACTCTGCGAACAACAACTATCAGTCACAGCTTTTGTATTACACAAAGACAACAACCACATAAAATTTATAATCCACATTCGCGTGGTTTGAAATATTCAAAGAGGAAATGGAAAATGGACCAAGCATTCAGAAGTGAAGGTTTCATTGAAATAGGCGATTACAGTGTTTTCGCCCGTTCTGTTTCAGGACTAGAAACAACTGTCGTTTTAAGAAAGACATCTGATAAGTTTACTATATGTTTTGATATGGGTATTGCATGCAGAGAAAATCAGAACTGTGACAGAGTTTTTATTAGGTTGGTATTGGCCTTCACACCAGGTCGCGGGTCGTTTCAGTCCCTGGGTCGTTTTGGCCCTGAGTCATTTCAGCAGGGTCGTTTCGGCCCAATTTTGGGGATGGGTCGTTTCGGTCAAATTGGTAGGTCGTTTCAGCCTGATTTTTTAAGCGCAAAATTACTTTTCCTTTTGATAACGATCTACGGTGGTTGGCAAAAAGCCGCTGGTTCCATATAAACACATTGTAAATAGGTTTAATATTACAGGCATATTTAAAATGAATGTAACAGAAAATGGATCGAATTTCACTTTAAATGAGTAGGTAGATAAATATATTCTAGACGTCATTCCTGCATCTTCCGCATTTTTAGTCATTCTTTTTTTTCATTTTTATTACAAATAATTAAGACCATCCCGCCTCGTTACCTGCCTAAGTTTAATAGGCAACCCTTCAAAGTGCCAAGTGGTACAGGTGGCGGGATCAAGGGAACCAATTAATGCCACCTACAAACTTCATGGCGAAGTCCTGGAGACCGTCAGCTGTGCTAGGTATTTGGGGGTTGATGTATCCAGCAACCTCTCCTGGGGCTCCCACATAGACAGGATTGCCAATACTGCAAATCAGACCCTCAACTTCGTGAAGAGGAACATCAAAACCAAAATGCCAAGAGTGAGAGAGGCTGCCTATAATACCCTGGTCCTACCGCAAGTAGAATATGCTTCGGCCATATGGGACCCCCACCACCTTGACATGATATACCAGATTGAGAAAGTCCAACGGCGGGCAGCCCGTTTGACTACCTGTAACTTTGACAGATCAGCGAGTGTTTCGGCCATGCTTGAAACTTTAGGTTGGCGCACCCTCGAGCAGAGGCGGGCTGATGCACGCCTCTGTCTCTTTTATAAGATTGTGCATAACATGGTCGCTGTGCCGCTCCCAAATTATGTCATACCCAACCCCCGTACGTCCCGTCGCGGCCATTCTTCAACCTTTTGGCAACTCCATACAGGGAAGGATTTTTATAAATACTCGTTCTTCCCACTGGCTATTGTCCAGTGGAATGCCCTTCCAGAGTCCGCTGTCAGCTCGCCAAGCCTTGACATATTCAAGGCCGAAATTGGCAAGCTGCATCATGCCAAACCATAGATCCCAAGTATATAGTATGTTTTTTAACCTGATTTTAACTATTCTTAACTATTTTAACCTATCATTTTTCATCCCCTCAACTGTCATACTTTATCACTCACTATCATTATTTTATCTTTTTAGCTTCTCTATTAATATACTTGGATTGTCTGACAGCGCAACATGCCTAGAATGTCCTCGCGGGCGTATGGCATTATGTAAAGAAGAAGAATAGGTAATTATCATCAAAACATCCTCAAATATTCTAGAAATCAATAATTACTAGCTAAGACATGTCTATTTTAAAAGTTTAAAGGTCAACTTTGTCGTTTCGATTCCAAACGCAATACAAGTTTAAAGAAAATAGCATTGCATTTACAATGGCGACAAACGGCCAAAGACGTTCTTGCCCACCACCGGTAAGTCCCGGCAAATAGTATTAATGAGTGATGACGTAGTGTTTGGATGTGTCTATAGGTGAGAAAACAGAGGGCTTTTTCAAACTGCATAGAATCTGATCACAATGAACTGATTTATAGGTTATTAAGTATTTTAAGGTATCACGACGGATGGAGGGTGATCATATTAAATAATTAGGCTACATTTCACAAATATTTCGCATGCTGTTCTCAAAATGTGCGTGCCATTGATACTAGTAAATATTGATCATCCTGCAAGTCTGTGCCGTGCGACCAGTATCTGCTAACCACAGAAGCGTTTTGCCACCCCAGGGCTATTAAGAAAAAACCTTGGAATATGGATGCGCACCATGCATGTCTGTATGTGGCACGTGAAGTAGACCAATGTGCGCTTGCATGCAGTCTGATCATACCTTTGATTAGAGGAACTTCACAAACCTTCAAATTTTTGTGAACATTCTGCAGACACAGCGACATGCAACATGACGAAAACACGCCTATATAATTTTGACGTTTTCCGAAAATGAAAGGTCTGACAATCCTGCCCAAGAGAAGTATGCAGTCTAATCATGGTCTTCAAAACTATGAACCTTCTGCGGCCACCATATGACACCCCAATTGTTATACAGTCGAACTTCGATGACTCGAACACCTTTGGGACCACGAAATTCTGTTCGAGACATGGGTAGTTCGAGCCACTGGGGGTTACTGCCAGGAGGCGTAAAGGGGATAGTTTGGGCCTTCTTTTCGGTGTTCTATAACATAAATGTATGTTGCATGTACTCATTAGAATCGCCTCGTTGAGGCGATTCTAATGAGTACATACAGCATACAGTTGCAAGATAAGGAACGGAAATAGTCTAAATTTTCCCCTTACTTTTCTTACCGTAGCGAAATTCCCTAGGGACTCAACAAAGTGTTTGAGTCAGCCATGGTAAACGAGCCAGCGGTGTTCGAGCCATCGAAGTTCTACTGTATATATATATATGTCTCCCCTGACAATTTTTTTTTTCAGAGAGACACATATTGTTTTTCCCCCTGGCGTCTGTCTGTCCGTCCATCTGTCTGTCTTAGCGTTTCCCCCAGGATGTAAAAAGGGCATGGTAAAGATTCTGAAAAAGGGCACTTTTGACGCGTGTATACCAATAAAAAGGGCACTTTTACGTGCAAACTCCAATAAAAAAGGGCACTTTTTAAGATGCACTCCAATTAATGCTTAAATGCTTTTGAAAAAGGCCGTTTTAAACCAGTAAAATATTATCCTTTGTTTGGGTTAGATAGTTATTGGTATAAAGCAGTAGTCTTTTGAAATGCTAATTAGAACAGGGACAAAATAGACTGATCCAATGATGCCCACATGTAGTTGTGCATGATCAGTTGAAGACATTTTTTTTATTTTCTGAATTTTCCTTAGTTCCTTCCTCTTGACTTGATAGATTTTGTCCTTCCTCTATCACTGAAATTGATTCATTGTTTTTGCATCCATTGTTTTCTTTTTCACCTATCTGGACACACAGAAAGTATTTTTCCTCTACCATTGTGTTTGCATCCATTGTTTTTCATCTACCTGGACACACAGCAAGTATTTTTCACACCTCCATGAATCATTAGTTATATGTGGTTATTGTCAAGATTGAGCAGTAAGTGTCAATAAACAAAATGATTAGACAGTGTTTGATTTAACAGATACATTTTGTAAACTCTAGGCATGGAAATAAAATTGTGTAACTTTGTTATTTCTGGTCCAATTTTCATGAAATTTTCACCAAAATAAAGGGCTTTTAATGTACTGTTTAAAAAAGGGCATGGCGCCCTGGAAAAAGGGCATGGCGCTATGAAAAAGGGGCATGGCGCGGCGCCATGCTAAAATGGGCTGGGGGAAACACTATGTCTGCCACACATTCGTGTCCGTTCTATAACTTGAAAACCGTTTGAGCTATCTTCACGAAACTTCATACAAATATTAATCAGTATTAGATGACGCATTGCGCAAGAACTATAACTCTCGCATTTATACTTTTTGAATTATCTCCCTTGGAAGTTTGTCGGTATGTATGTTTTAGCAAATCGTGTCCGGTCAATAACTTTCTTATTTTCAAATGGATTTTAAAATTACTTGGCAGAAATATTAACAACCATGAGAGGATGTGTGGTGTACATGAGGCAGGTCAGTACCTCAAAGGTCAAGGTCATACTTAGAGGTCAAAGGTAAAAAAAGGGGGCCTTTTTTCGTGTTTGGTCAATAACTTTCTTATTTTGAGATGGATTTTGAAATCACTAGGCAGAAATGTTAACCACAATAAGACAATGTGTTGCGTGCATGACCCAGGTTGGTAACTCAAAGGTCAGGGTCATCTGTAGAGGTCAAAGGTAAAAAAGGGGCCTTTTTTCGTGTTTTGTCAATAACTTTCTTATTTTTAGATAGAATTTGAAGTTACTTGGCAAAAATGTTAACCATCATGAGATGATGTGTTGCATGCATGATTCAGTTTGGTACCTAAAATGTCATGGTCATACATAGAGGTCAAAGGTAAAAAAGGGGCCTTTTTTTCCTGTCGGGTCAATAACTTTCTTATTTTAAATTGGATTTTGAAATTGCTTGGCAGAAATGTTAACCACCGTGAGACGATGTGTTGCATGCATGACCCAGTTTTGTACCTTAAAGGTCAAGGTCATAAATAGAGCTTAAATGTAAAAAAAGAGGCATTTTTTGTGTTCGGTCATTAACTTTTTTATTTTTAGATGGATTTTGAAATGTTAACTACATGTACATGTACCATGAGACGATGTGTTGGGTGCCTGACCCAAGTTGGTACCTCAAATGTCAAGGTCGTACTAAGAGGTCAAAGAACAAAAAAAAGGGCCTTTTTTAGTGTTCAGTCAATAACTTTCTTATTCCTGGATAGATTGTGAAATTACTTGGCAGAAAAGTTAACCATCATGAGACGATGTGTTGTACCTCAAAGGTTAAGGCCATACTTAGAGGTCAAAGGTAAAAAAGGGCTTTTCCTGTGTACGGCCAAGAACTTTTTTATTTCTCTATGAACTTTTTAAAGTAACTTTGCAGAAATTGTCATCTTCATTGGATGATGTGTTGCACACAAGACCCAGCTCAATACCTCCAATGTCAAGGTCATACTTAGAGGTCAAAAAACGGGGGAGACATCTGTGTTTTTGTAGAAAAACAAATTCTAGTTATTTATTTATTTATTTACAGATTTTGAAGTTCTTGGCCTTTTTTAAGAAATAAATTATTTCATCACATTATATCATCACATGATAATGGCCCATTAATCAATCAGCCGTTAATCACTTTTGATGGAGTTAGCTAATCCCCTTATTTTTGTATATGTGGCGGTGTAATTACATTAACGTAAGAGTATGCAAACACACGTAAAATGCGAGCATCTTTAATTAGCGGCCCTTTGAGTTCGTCGGGGAACGGCGGTTCTGCTAATTTACAAAAAAAAAATAAAATAAATATGTTATGATTGATATGCTTTAAAATTTGTTTCACTGAAGTCTTTTAAATGTCTGCAACCAATGTATATAAGGTGCATCGAGACACCACCACATCGCTTCTCTTTGAAATTGCTTATAACGATTGTCGAAGTAAATTCCAAAATGTCTGAATTGTGCATCTAATGTGACTAGGAAGAAAATGGTCGATGTCTTGCCGTTACTTGTGACGTGTGTGACCGGTGGCAATATGGCCTTTGTGGAACAGGTATTTTATTTATTATTTAATATATTTTTTATATATTTAATTTTTTAATTCTTTATTTATGTGTACTCATGTGTGATTGGTTTCAACCCTGCGTGGAAGCATCATGCAGCCCAATCTATTCTGCAAGCCCTGATGGACGAAGGCTATTTGCTTGTTAGATTTGAGGTTTAACGTCCCCGTCAACACTATATAGGTCATTTTGGAGACGTTGCTTCCAATTTTTGGGGACTTTTACCTGACATTGAGATGAAATGACATCTCAAGCCCTGTCGCCCAATGAAACCAATAGGGTTTATAAACATGGCACCGCTCTGCCTGGGCAGGCTTAGATCCTCTAAGTCGTTTACCAGTATTTGTGTGCGGTCTGTGTCCGCACTGCATGGAAGCATCATGCAGCCCATCTATTTGTTCAAGCCCAGATGGGCGGGGGGCAGCGGGTCGGGGCAATAGATGTACATACGTGCATACGTACTTACTACTTACATACATGTATGTATGTATGTGATTTTGCCTGCTGATTTTGTTTCAAATTTCAATCACTGTAGAAAGAAAAGTATATAGTTTTAGTTCTTTAACTGTTATCCTGCTGAATGAATTAAATTAATTAAAACACTTTATTTGGGCTATCATAAACGTTATCCTGCTGAATGAATTAAATTAATTAAAACACTTTATTTTTGCTATCATAAACGTTATCCTGCTGAATGAGTTAAATTAATTAAAACACTTTATTTGGGCTACCATAAACGTTATCCTGCTGAATGAGTTAAATTAATTAAAACACTTTATTTTGGCTATCATAAACATTATCCTGTTGAATGAATTAAATTAATAAAAACACTTTATTTGGGCTATCATAAACGTTATCCTGCTGAATGAATTAAATTAATTAAAACACTTTATTTGGGTTATCATAAACGTTATCCTGCTGAATGAATTAAATTAATTAAAACACTGTATTTGGGCTATCATAAACATTATCCTGCTGAATGAGTTAAATTAATTAAAACACTTTATTTGGGCTATCATAAACGTTATCCTGCTGAATGAATTAAATTAATTAAAACACTTTATTTGGGCTATCATAAACGTTATCCTGCTGAATGAATTAAATTAATTAAAACACTTTATTTTGGCTACCATAAACGTTATCCTATTGAATGAGTTAAACTCATTAAAACACTTTATTTGGGCTATCATAAACGTTATCCTATTGAATGAGTTAAACTCATTAAAACACTTTATTTGGGCTATCATAAACGTTATCCTGCTGAATGAATTAAATTAATTAAAACACTTTATTTTGGCTACCATAAAGGTTATCCTATTGAATGAATTAAATTAATTAAAACACTTTATTTGGGCTATCATAAACGTTATCCTGCTGAATGAATTAAATTAATTAAAACACTTTATTTTGGCTATCATAAACGTTATCCTGCTGAATGAATTAAATTAATTAAAACACTTTATTTGGGCTATCATAAACGTTATCCTATTGAATGAATTAAATTAATTAAAACACTTTAGCTGGGCTACCATAAACGTTATCCTGCTGAATGAATTAAATTAATTAAAACACTTTAGCTGGGCTACCATAAACGTTATCCTGCTGAATGAATTAAATTAATTAAAACACTTTATTTGGGCTATCATAAACGTTATCCTGCTGAATGAATTAAATTAATTAAAACACTTTAGCTGGGCTACCATAAACGTTATCCTGCTGAATGAGTTAAATTAATTAAAACACTTTATTTGGGCTATCATAAACGTTATCCTGCTGAATGAATTAAATTAATTAAAACACTTTAGCTGGGCTATCATAAACGTTATCCTGCTGAATGAATTAAATTAATTAAAACACTTTATTTGGGCTATCGTAAACGTTATTCTGCTGAATGAATTAAATTAATTAAAACACTTTATTTTGGCTATCATAAACGTTATCCTGTTGAATGAATTAAATTAATTAAAACACTTTATTTTGGCTATCGTAAACGTTATTCTGCTGAATGAATTAAATTAATTAAAACACTTTATTTGGGTTATCATAAACGTTATCCTGCTGAATGAATTAAATTAATTAAAGCACTGTATTTGGGCTACCATAAAGGTTATCCTGTTGAATGAGTTAAATTAATTAAAACACTTTATTTGGGCTATCATAAACGTTATCCTGCTGAATGAATTAAATTAATTAAAACACTTTATTTTGGCTATCATAAACGTTATCCTGTTGAATGAATTAAATTAATTAAAACACTTTATTTGGGCTATCATAAACGTTATCCTGCTGAATGAATTAAATTAATTAAAGCACTGTATTTGGGCTACCATAAAGGTTATCCTGTTGAATGAATTAAATTAATTAAAACACTTTATTTGGGCTATCATAAACGTTATCCTGCTGAATGAATTAAATTAATTAAAACACTTTATTTGGGCTACCATAAACGTTATCCTGTTGAATGAATTAAATTAATTAAAACACTTTATTTGGACTACCATAAACGTTATCCTGCTGAATGAATTAAATTAATTAAAACACTTTATTTTGGCTACCATAAACGTTATCCTGCTGAATGAGTTAAATTAATTAAAACACTTTATTTGGGCTACCATAAACGTTATCCTGCTGGATGAATTAAATTAATTAAAACACTTTATTTTGGCTATCATAAACGTTATCCTGCTGAATGAATTAAATTAATTAAAACACTTTATTTGGGCTATCATAAACGTTATCCTGCTGAATGAATTAAATTAATTAAAACACTTTATTTGGGCTATCATAAACGTTATCCTGCTGAATGAATTAAATTAATTAAAACACTTTATTTTGGCTATCATAAACGTTATCCTGCTGAATGAATTAAATTAATTAAAACACTTTATTTGGGCTACCATAAACGTTATCCTGTTGAATGAATTAAATTAATTAAAACACTTTAGCTGGGCTATCATAAACGTTATCCTGCTGAATGAATTAAATTAATTAAAACACTTTATTTGGGCTACCATAAACGTTATCCTGTTGAATGAATTAAATTAATTAAAACACTTTAGCTGGGCTATCATAAACGTTATCCTGCTGAATGAATTAAATTAATTAAAACACTTTATTTGGGCTATCGTAAACATTATCCTGCTGAATGAATTAAATTAATTAAAACACTTTATTTGGGCTACCATAAACGTTATCATGCTGAATGAATTAAATTAATTAAAACACTTTATGTGAGCTATCATAACCATGGCTAACGTGACAGGACGTTTAAATAACATTCCAAATTTAAATAATAATGTTTTATACAGAAAAAAAATGCTATCTAATTAAATCGGGCCGAAACGACCCACCGAAATAGGCCGAAACGACCCAGGTCCAAATTTAGGCTGAAACGACTCAGGGCCTAAACGTCCCAAATTCTTCACGACATTTTGCATATTTTGCTCATCTCCAAAATGGCTCCTTTTTTATGAAAATAGGTGAAATTTTTTTTCTTACTTATGCTGTAAACATCGGTTGTGGGTGCTCATTGAGCTGGTTCTAACAAGTACCCACATCCTATGAGAATTGTTACTGGTGACATCAAATGACATTCATACATCCTATGTTTTAGAGCATAAATAAGAAAAATAATGGATAGCCCCATAAACCCAAATTTTGTCTATATAAATATGTTCTATAATTGGGCTATCCTTTGGAAGCAAGGAATACACCACAGAAGTGAAAAATATGGAGCATACACTTCCTCCGGGCAAGATCGGCCAGCTCCGGCCAATTAGGCCCCATCAGTGGCCCTCAGATATTTTCAAACTTCCACAATGGAATCAATGATCCCAAAGGACAAGAAAATATAATCTACACCACGATGTAGGGCAGGGAGACGTTTTACCACCGCCACACATTCCCCCACACCAGCTGCTGTGAAGTCACATATGCCCCACAAAAGGGCCATCCCCTGGAAGCAAGGAATACACCACAGAAGAGAAAAATACGGAGCGTACATGCCCTCCGGGCCAGACCAGCCAGCCTCGCCAATTAGGCCTCATCAGTGACCCTCAGACACCCCCAAAACTCCACAATGGAATCAATGAAAGTTGGACTTAGTGGGTGTTCATATCACGGACTTGTTCATGTGATGACTCCTACCTCTATCCCAAATTAGACATGTCTAAACTCAGTAAAGTCTGTGTCGCAGACTTAAAGGTCGTTTGCCTCATTTTCTGTGGTTGGCAAAAAAAACGCTTCCCGTTCTATACTGGACTATAAATGTCACAGGAATATTTTTTATAATTACTTTTGGTTAAAGATTTGTTCTATCAAAAGTTTTTACTATGATAAAAGATTAAGCTGCTTCTTACTCAAATACATGTACATCTTCTCACATTAATGTGAACAAGTCCGTGAAATGAAGACCCCCTCCCAAACCCCACTTTATATAGAGAAAACTGGGGTTTATGGGGTATTCATTTTTTTTTTTTATTTCTGCTCCAAGGCATAGGTTGTCTGTACTCGTTAGAACCGCCTCAATGAGGCGGTTCTAACGAGCACAAACAACCTATGTTACGAGCATTTATAAGAAAAATATCACAGATTCTCATAAGAAAAGTAGCAATTTCGGAGATGTGAAAAATGCAGTTTGTCATACAGGTGATTTAGCGTAATGAAATGTAGTGCTGCTCTACTGTTCATCATTGCCTTGTTTGAACCTTTACTCATAGGTACTAGACATTGATGATGAGGTTCAATCTTCTTTTCATTCATCAAAATTTTAATGGGGTGCATCAATTACGTTTTGTAAGGGTAGGTAGTTTTGGCAAGGAAATGCATGATAAAATGTCAGAAAAGACTGTTCTGTATCATGTTGTACTTCAAAAACATAAAGTAAATGTCATAATTAAATTTTGCGAAGAAAAAATGAGTTTAATTATGCACTAAATGTTTGAAAGTCTTATTGACACTATGCTGAAAAAACAAACAAAACACACATATATTTTTCCAATCAGATAAACGATGGCTCTTACCCACTACGCCATGGAGGCCCATTATGTCACGGTTAATAATGAAATACAAATAAAGTCCCTTCTGTAGGGCATTGAGTGTCCATCGTAAGTTACCAGAATTTTAACAAGTCTGTATAATTAACCCATATGTGGGAAACCCCTAATGGGGTACTTTGGCAAACAGTACAGGTCCAGATCAGATGCCGCAGAATGCAGCATCTGATCAGGGCCTACACTACTTGCTAACAGAATTTTCCATAAAAAATGGAATAAGAAAGAAAAAATAGGCCTACCACCCCTTATTAGACTTGACCAACATATAGCAATGGAAGAGTTCAATATAATATACAATGGGTTAAATACCATACCAGCCCTAACAGCTCAGTAATAGAGAGTCTGCTTTGGGATCTGGAGGTTGTTTGTTCGATCCCTGGCCATGCGAGACCAAAGGCGTAAAAACGATACTTAAGGGCACTCACATTAATCATCAGAGGTAGCCATAGGAAGATAAATGAAGGGAGGCAAGTTGAAGGTTACTTGGTCGAAGTTAAATATCTATATGGTACATGTAGTTTTTTTTCCAATATGCAATGTTAATTAAAGCTTCACATGGCTCCAGAAAAAGTCCTTTTTATGCCCCAAAAAATTCCGCTGTTAAGACCACCTAAAATTAATTCTCCTTTAGAAAGCGTATTTTAAAGGATTCAGTCTTTCTTCCTGTGTGTTTCCTGCATTCAGTGTCTTCTTGAATAAGACCACCTTTGGGACTGTTCAAAAGTGGTCTTAAAGACCACTTTTGGACAGTCCCAAAGGTGGTCTTATTGTAGCAATTATACTATAGATAAATGGGTTGTACAAGAGAAAACATTAGTTTCCTTATTTTCACTCAGAAGTTTGGCCTCTGGGTTCCCTTCAGAACTGTTTCAGTACTTATAGCTTTTTTTATTTATTTTTTTTTTAACAGCATCAACCCTTTTTTTACCAAATGGAATCATCCTCCTTATATAACATATAGAACGATCCCGGGCTTCTCCAGACTTTCGGATGAGTCTGTAAACTGAGGTCCTGTCTCTGTATGACTTTAGCTGTTGGTGAGACTTAATACTCAAACACTCACTCACTCCTCCTTATATATAGCAGGAGTCCATTTCAAAATTTAGGGGTGTCAGGTTGTGTTATCTTTAAAGACACATTTTTTCTCTATATAAAAGGGGTGGCCTGTCTAATCATATCCTAATGATGTCTAAAAATAAAAATAGAATTAAAATGTGGATATTTCTTCCATTAATATCAAAATCAAACAAGAAAATGAAGAGATCTTAAACCCCTAGGTAATTAATTACCCTCCCTTGGTGCCCTACCTGTATGACAGTATCTTATCTCAAAACTGCTTTCTTTAATAACCGGTCATTAGGCTGTTATGCACTCAAAAATGTGTCTTTAAGAATTATTTGTAAAATAGCTGAACTTTTTGCAAATAGTGTAGGCCCTGATCAGATGCCACATTCTGCGGTGTCTGACCTGGACCTGCACTGTTTGCCAGGGTACCCGTTTTGGGGTCCCTATACTGAATAGGTTAATACACTAATCTGTGTTTGAGGCAAAAATCAGAAAGCTCACAAATTTCCATCTAAAATTTAAAAAGGATAATTTTGTAACGTAAATCTTCACCAACACAAAATAATCTTTACCATGTACATTGTATTAACCGGCCCCCACCCATCGGGGCTTGAAGAAATAGATGGGCTGCATGATGCTTCCACACAGAGCTGAAACCCACCCGCACACGAGTACTGGTAAACTGCTTAGAGGACTTTAGCCTGCACAGGCAAAGTGGTGCGAGTCGGACCGTCCATGTTTATAAATCCTATTTGTTTCATTGGACGGCGGGGGTTGAGATGTCATTTCATCTCATTGTCTGGTAAAAGTCCCACAAAATTGGAAGCAGCGTTTCCATAATGACCTTTTCAGTGTTGATGGGGAAGTTAAACCTCAAATCAAACAAACAAACAAAACATTGTATTAACACCAACAATATGTCATCACATCTTCAGGATGTAATAAACAATAGACATTGATGTTATCGCTAATGAAAATGTTACATGATGCAGTCTAAATCTGAAACAGGTAATTTTTTTCAGGGTAATTTTTTGCAAACGTTATCAAACCTAGACATGTTATCCAGTCGCACATAAAAATATAAAAGACAAAGCAATACAGTTGTTCTGTACCAATTTTCAGACTTCATCAGGCCTGTATACATGTGTAATAGTGTACCATCTTTTTATGCCCCAGTAGGAGGGCATATAGTTTTTGCACTGTCCGTTTGTTGGTTTGTGCATTTGTAAGTCTGCACTTTTTTTGTGATGGCTCCCACAGGGGCATTGCTCACTTATAGTGACAGCTCTTGGTTTTCCTTGCATCATTTTCTGAACATCTGTAAAATTTGCATGGCGTAAACATACCTATATTATATTTACCCCCCTGAATATGTTTTATAAAAGGATTATCCTTTGGAAGCAAAGAATACACCACAGAACCAAAAAATATGGAGTGTACATGTTTTTTTGGCCAGACTAGCTAGTTTCTGCCAATTAGGCCTCATCAGTGACCCTCAGATATTTTCAAAATTCCACAATGGAATCAATGGTCCCAAAGGACAAGAAAATATAATCTCCACTATGATGTAGGGCAGGGAGACATTTTACTGCCGCCACACATTACCTTACACCAGCTATAGTGAAGTTAAATATGTTCTATAAAAGGGTTATCCTTTGGAAGCAAGGAATACACCACAGAACCAAAAAATATGGAGTGTACATGTTTTCTGGGCCAGACTAGCTAGTTTCGGCCAATTAGGCTACTTTAATGTAGTAAAACTGGGATTTACAGGGGTAAACATTATTTTTCTTTTTTCTGCACTAAAACATACATTGTGGGTATTACTTGGAACCGTCTTGATGAGGTGGTTCTAATGAATACCACAATCTATGTTTTGAGCAGAACTGAGAAAAATATCTCAATTTGTCATCTTAAAATTTTCATTGTTTCCGCGGTTAAATTTACACTGTATTTGTATAGGCGTGTTTTCGTTATGTCTATTCTTTTTTTCTTCCAGTCATGGACACATGGATCACATCTCTGCTGTTCCCCAGCATGTGGCAAAGAGGAACCTGTTTGGACAGAAGATGGCTAGATACTACACTCCTCCCCACCTCACGAGCAAGCTGAAGCAAGTCTGTGGATTATTTCATGAGATTAATGAGACAAGTGATGCTTTGAACAACGTGGATGTGATAGGAGTTAAACCAGGCGATAATGTTGAGGTAGGACATTGTCTTCTCTTCATAGCTCAAAGGGGATAAGGATGAAAAGTGAGGATAGTTTTGGTATATTTTTTCTTACACATCACATTGACAAGAAATGACCCCTGAACCCCCCCCCCCCCCCCCCAACCCCACTTTATATAGAGAAAACTTGGGTTTGCAGGAGGGGGGTTTACATTATTTTTAGCTCACCTATATGAAAGTACAGAAGAGCTATTGCAGTCACACTGGCATCGGCATATAAGTATCCGTGTACGACACTGGTTAAAGTTTTCTATTGCTCTATATCTCAAAAACCACTTGATGGATTTGATTTCTTCTTGGACTGATGTTACATATTGGTCTAAAGTTTTGCACAGACATAGTTGGTAAGAACTTGATATAAATGCCAGTTTTAATTGTGCATTTTACTAGGGGTATTGGCGCCCGGCTACCTTAAAAACAAAACCATCATCACATTTTACTAATAAGCTTCCAGATAGGCAAGCTATGCTGTCATGTGACAGCTCTTGTTCTTATTTCTGCTCCAAGACATAGGTTGTGGGTACTTGTTAGACTGTCTCAATGACAATAAGGCATTTCTAACAAGACATAGGTTGTGGGTACCCATTAGAATGAGGCAGTTCTAGCAAGCACCCACAACCTATGTTTGCAGTATAAATAAGAAAAATATCACAGATTTTCATTAGAAAAGTAGCCATTTAACCCTTGTCCTGCTGAATATTCCAATATTCCACACCCACTACCGATTTTCAACCAATCAGATTATTTGATGCAAATTATTGCAACAAATTCACAATCTGAATGGCAAACAATGTAGATCCTGATCAGATGGCTTCGTCAGAAGCCATCTGATCTGGATCTTCATTGTTTGGAAAATAATGCATATCCGGGCTCAGCAGAACAAGGGTTAAGAGATATGAAAAAAAATGCACTATGTCGCATGGGTGTGTTATCGTAATGTGTATTCTCAATTAAACATGTTGTTGGTACTTTTTGAATCACCTCATTTGCCTCATTGAGGATATTCTAACAAGTACCCACAAATGTGTTTATTACAAGAATTCTAATACAACACACCATTATAGGGGATGGAAAGGATCTATGGCTTATTCTGCAGTAAAACACAGGGAGCTTGATGCAAGAAATCACTGTTTTTGTGTTGTTACTGTCTGATCTGGGCCTGCACTGTTTGCTTACCCCTATCTGTCCTATTGCTTATGACCATTAAGCCCCCACCCATAGGGGCTTGAAGAAATATATGGGCTGCATGATGCTTCCACGCAGAGCTGATTCTGGCCCGCACACTAGTACATGTACTGGTAAACCGTTTAGAGGATCTAAGCCTGTCCAGGAACCGCGGTGCGAGGCAGACCGTCCATGCTAATAAACCCTATTGGTTTCATTGGGCGACAGGGCTTGAGATGTCATTTCATCTCAATGTTGGGTAAAAGTCCCACAAAATTGGAAGCAACGTCTCCAAAATAGCCTTTACAGTGTTGACGGGGATGTTAAACCTCAAATCAAACAAACAAAAACTTATGACCATTACTGTCTTTTCATATCTACAGCTTGGTAAAGGATACTTTGTGATTCCATTCAAAACAGTTCACCGAATTGTCAGCCAGGGCTATATTCTTTACAAAAGACACAAACGGTTGAAAGAAGAGTATAAAGAATTACAGGGACAAGAAATCGGTGACCTAATTAAAAGTGGCGTAGATGTTCATGATATAGAAATTACTCCAGAGGTAGCATATACAGGTATGTATGAAAGCCTCACTCTACTTCACGATGCTTGTTTGGGGTTTAACAGCCCAGCCAACACTGTTTATGACATATTGAGTAGATCAGTTTACCTAACCGTACCTTTTCTGCACATTCTGCGCATTCCGTCTTGACAAATTTTAACTGCGCATGCCCAGCCATTCAGAGGGGCCAGGGATATGGCTTTCTGTCTGAAGGTTCCTCTTGACTCACTGCTTGTATCAGCGAGCAGCGAAGGTTCTGGCGAGACTGCGCGGATGCGCAGGCTCGCCTGAACCTTCGCTGCTCACATAGGCGATAAGTACCAAAATTGCTTGACGGGGCCCATATTATAGAGAACCATGGTTTATTTTTAAGTCAATGATCATATGGCATCCCATGAGCCAGTGTATTCTTTGATATATGTACAACATTTCTCCCACTGTAGCAACTAAAAGATTCAGAAATGTTTTAGCCTCTCTTATCAATAGGGTCCACTCTTGTTTCCGATGAGCAAACTGTCCCCTGTGTGTAAGAAGGTTCTTTCTTTCACACCAGGTAAGGTAATCCTGGACTTAACCCTGGGATAGAAATTTTTATCCCACCCAGGTTATCGTACCAGCGTCATCATCATCATCATCAGAGTTTTGATTAACATGCAGGTATAAGGGCAGCATCCACATAAATGGGCCCCCTTCTAGGTAGCTGGCTTGCTGCACGCATTGCAAATCTCACACCTTTGGGATCACTGTCAGGCATTGTGCGGCTTGAAGAGTGATGCCAGACACTGACCCTCGTGAGGGATTTTTCTATCCATCCCTTACATGCATATAAGATTCTTAAAATCTCCCTTATATTTCTTTGCAAAGTTACCAGTTTACACCCATGGGACGGATTTTTTTCCATAACCCATTTTGAACCTGAAATCCCAAAAAGGATACCCTGGCAAACAGTGCAGGCCCAGATCAGACGCCGCAGAATGGGGCGTCTGATCAGGGCATACACTATTTGCAAAAAGTTCGGCCACTTTCCAAATCAATTTTGAAGAACACACAGTCTGACACCCCTAAATTTTGAAATTGACCCCTGCTATATATAAGGAGGAAGATTCCATTTGGTACAAAAAGGGTTACCCGGTAAAAGTATACCCCTATACCTGCAAGGCATAAACAGGAAGTCACGAAAGTTATCTCCCTTGTTGAAAATATGGCAGGTGTGTCCATTACCGTTGATACAGAAGATCCTCGTTATGACGACAGAATTTGTTCCGTTACATTTTACCATTATAAAGAATTGGCCGCTAAAATAGTAGTGTATTGGAATGAATTTCATTTTTGTGGATTTTATCTGACAATAAAATCCACAAAAATGATAATTCATTCCTTATAATTCGAACTTTGTCATCAAAATGTTTTAAAATGCCAACAAAATGGAAAATACATGTATAAGGAATTCATTTGAAAGCGTAAGAATGCACTTAACAGCGGCTAAGGCAGAACGATTATTCAATTAGAAGCAGCTGTCTTTAAAAGAAATCCAAGCCAAAAAAAAAATAAATAAATAAAGTCTTTAAATTTGTTTTATTTGTCTTCTTCCATTTACGTTTTCAATAGTCCTCTCTCTTTTAATTGAATGCTGTTGATGTCGCTTCATAAAGAATGACGTAAAATGGAAGTTCTAAACATGCTCTTTGACGTAACGGTTGCTATGTGATACAGATCTGAGATTCTTGTTCATGGTATTTATCGAAGTATACAACTTTTATTTCAACCAATCAAATCACTCAAAATGCACATAATGATGGAGAATTGGAATTAATAGGGAATAAAGGGCCTTTTTTATTCCAAGAAACAGATGCTGTTGAGATTTGTTAGAATCGCCTCACCGAGGCGATTCTAACAAATGTCCACAGCATTTTTATGCCTCCGGAATAGAGATTCGGGGGGCATATAGGTTTTGGTCTGTCTGTCTGTTTGTCCATTTGTCTGTTTGTCCATTTGCCTGTCTACAAAAACCTTAACATTGGGCATAAATTTTGAATGGCAATAGATAGAGCTTTCGTATGTCACATGTGTATACCTTGACTTGCCCAAGTCCCTACATTTACATTTTTATTGTTTTCACATTTTTTATATCAAATGCAAGTCCCTTTAAACAAAACAATATGTAAAAGTCTCTTTAGTCTTCATCTCTGAATATAGGGTGTTAATCTCACAATTCTCATATACAAGATTGTATTGCTATTTTTTTTTGTAAACAATTAATGCTACAATGGACACTTAATTAACAGACTTGGGCAAGTCTAGTGTATACCTTATCACAAGACCTTTCCAGTGGTACCATAATTTTTGATCTCGTGACTTTGACCTTGACCTTTGACCTACTTTTTTCAAATTTTTTAAAATCGTTAACATTGGCAATAACTTTTGATTGGTAAGTGATAGGGTTTTCATATTTCACATGTGCATTCCTTGTCACAAGACGTTTCTAGTGGTACCATAATTTTGACCTTGTGACCTTGACCTTAATGTTTGACCTTCTTTTTAAAAACTTTGACATTTGCCATAACTTTCAATTGGTAAGTGGTAGGGCTTTCATATTTCATGTGTGCACTCCTTGTACCAAAACCTTTCTAGTGGTACCATATTTTTTGACCTCGTGACCTTGACCTTGACGTTTGACCTACTTTTTAAAAACTTTAACATTGGCCATAACTTTCGATTGGAAAGTGGAAGGATTTTCATATTTCATATGTGCATTTCTTGTCACAAGACCTTTCTAGTGGTACCATAATTATTGACCTCTTGACGTTTGACCTACGTTTTAAAAACTTTAACATAGTCCATAATTTTAGTTTGGTAAGTGATTGGGCTTTCATATTTCACATGTGCATTCATTTTCATAGGACCTTTCCAGTGGTACCATAATTTTTGGCCTCATGATCTTGATGTTTGACCTACTTTTTAAAAACTTTAACATTGGCCATAACTTTCAATTGGTAAGTGATAGGGCTTTCATATTTCACATGTGCATTCTGTGTCACAAGACCTTTTCAACAATCCATAATTTTTGACCTTGTGACCTTGACCTACTTTTTTAAGACTTGAACATTGGCCATACCTTTCAATTGCTGAGTGATACTGCTTTCATATTTAACATGCGCTGTCCGGGGGTATCAGTGTTTCACAAACACATCTTGTTTACTTGGAGTATTACCAGTTGGAAATGCCTACAGAGAAGCCATCTTGTAATCTAAATGCCTACATCCAATCCATCCTGTAATCTAATAATTAGATTACAAGATGAATTCGATGTAGGCATTTCCAACTGGAGGGATGCCCATGCTGATTGGAACCAAGGCTAAGCCTTGAGCTAAGGATTAAAATTCGATTTGTTCCATTGGATTTGTGATTATAACGAGTTTTGTCGTTCTTATGAATGTGAGTATAAAGAGGGTTGATTGTAACTCTACACTGAACAGGCTGTTCGTGATCAGACCATGCTTATGTACAGACTTACTTGAGGCAATATTTGCGGCCCATGTCATACGAAAACACACCTTTACAAATGCATTGTAAACTTTACCGCTGAAAAAAAAAAGACTGAAAATTGTGATATTTTTCTTATTTCTGCTAAAAATATAGATTGTGGGTACTCGTTAGAACGCTTGATTGAGGCGGTTCTAACAAGTACCAACAATCTATATTTTCAGCAGAAATAAGAAAAATAAGGTTTACCCCTGTAAACCCGTTTTACTATATAAAAGTGGGGTTCAATGGGGTCAAAATTATATAGGTATGTTTTCGTGATGCAAGGACTTTACCTCATCCAGACTTTTATTAATTCTATTCCAGGTGATACTACATTCGAACTGTTCCTAAACAAGCAAGAGAAATCCCCACCATCAGATTTGTTCAGAGTGAAACTCCTGATTGTTGAAGCCACCTATATTGACTTGGAAGACACAAGAGACATGATACAACAAGCCAGGGACAGGGGACATATTCATTTATTTGAAATTTATCAAAATGCTGAACTCTTCAGGAATATAGACAAGATACATTTAATACATTTCTCTGACAAATACTCAGTGGAATATATTCAACACCAGGTGTATTCTAATATTCCCGAATTGCTACGGGATAAAATTGTACTTTCGGCTGCCTTGACTAAGGGAAGAAGTTGATCGTTAATCCAGTTTAAACAGGAAATTCCAAAATGAGACTTTGGCAAACAGTGCAGGCCAAGATCAGACGCTGCAGAATGCAGCGTCTGATCTGGGCCTTGCCTGTTTGCAAATATGTTTTAGTCATTTTCTAAGTATGTTTCTCAAAATAAATAAACTTTCAAAACAGGCTCATGTTATATATAATGTGGATGATTTTATTTAGTATAAAATGGGCACAGTCATATGGTTGCTAGGTTATAAAACTTTTTATGCACGCGCATCAGATGAGGCCGGGGGCATATAGTTTTATGGTTTTCGGTACATGGGTCCGTGCATACTTGCGTCCAAATGTACTTCCGTCTGTATGAATGTGTGTATGTACGTATGTAATCCTGTTAGACTCGGATTAACGTTTTTGTACCAGTTAGAGCCTGAACTTTAAGAGATATATTTTCCAAACCATGGGATGGATTTGGTTCATATTTGGGATGATGATACTAGATATAGGTCCAAAGTTTCATTCAGCAGTACCCCTACCCATGCCCATGACCTCAAGGTCAAGGTTATGGACTTAGAAATTTTTAATTTTGAAGACTCGGGTTAAGTTATTTGTTCCAGGTAGAACCTTATTATTTATGAGCTCATATCTTTCAAAGTATAAGACTGGTTTGGTTCATGTTTTGTTTGAGGATATATATAGGTGCAAAGTTTTATTCAGCAATAGCCCCACTCATGCCTCTGTCCTCAAGGTCAAGGTCATAGACTTAGAGTCATATAATTCCTGAAAATTGGTCATGTAGGACGAGAGAAATTTTTAAAAATTTGTAATTAACAAAAAACTGCATACCCTTGGTCATGTAGGACGAGTGAAATTTTGAACAATTTTCCAGCCCTGAAGACGGCTTGTTCTTGTTAGAATTGCCTCTTTAACCTTTAACCTGCTGAATATTCAATTAAGCCACACCCATTTCTGACTTTGAACCAATCAGATTACTTCATACAATTTATTTATACATATTCATAAACTGAATGTCAAACTGTGTAGATCCTGATCAGATGGCTTCTTCAGAAGCCATCTGATCTGGATCTACACTGTTTGCAAAGATAAGGCTTGTCGCCTACAGCAGGGTAAAGGTTAACAAGCACCAACAATTTATGTTTTCAAAAAAAAAATAAATAAATTAAATATAGAAGAGCTTACAGAGTGTTTATGTATTATTGAATTTATTACACAAGTTTAGGAAAAGGAATAAAATGCGAGGCTATGCCGAGCATTTTATCCCTTTTCCTCAACGAGTTTAATAAATTCAATAATACATGAGCACGAATGCAAGATTCTATTTATCATATGACATTTTATTCACGATTGTTTACAAAAATATCAATATTCCGCCAATAGTAAACGCGACGTCGTTAAGGACGTCATACATGTAACGTTACGGGACGTATCTATCTAATTTGCATATTTAACCCACTAGTGGGTTATCCAAAATATTACATGGCGATATTACACTCTCAGACGCGACATCATATGATAAAAATAAATTAAAAAAAAAAATGTTTTTTTATCAGGAAAGATCCCAGTTTTTGAGATGTCATACAGCTTTAAGCATGGTTAAGTATAGGAGTCAGGTTTTCCATCTGTCCATTTTTTCTTTGATCAAGCTGTCAACATGTGCAACAACCCTAGCATTCACTCAAATGTTCAAGTCATACAGGTGGCACATAGCCTTTCAGCAAAATTCTTATCTTATCTTAGTTTTGTTCTGCCCCGATTTTAGTAAGATTATAAGAATCTGATATGGGGTTCTGTTGTAGATGAGCGTTTCCAACCCGAGGGATGACCGTGCTGAGCCGAACCGAGGCTACGCCGAGGATCCGCTCAGCACGGTCATCCCGAGGGTTGGAAACGCCTATCTACAACAGAACCCCATATTGGATTCTTTTTCTTGCACAACACCTCCGGTTAGTTTTGACAGCTCGCACATGTAAATTGTTTACAAAATAAAAGTAGTGCGGAAGTAGTTCCGTCAGTTGAATAGAATTGAAGCACATAATGTTAGTTGCCTGGGTCGGAACACCAGGGTCAGAACATAAATTTCTATCCCAGGGTAAAATCATGGATTTCCTTGTCTGGTGTGCAAGAATGTATGTTTCAGGGTTCATAAAATTTATTTTTTATGTACACCACATCCTCTTTACAAGCATTGGTATCCAAAGCAGAAACCGTGTTAGTTAAACAACCATGTTATATCCAAACAAAAATGTATAGATTATACAGAAAAATGACCATTTATGGTCATTTTTCTGTATATTCTGTACATTTTTGGGATCCATCTTGAAACCATGTTGTATCAAAAACTGTGCTTTAACGAACAGTGTTTCAATAACGCTGTGGTGTATTTATAGGTTATTGACTTTATATTGTGAAATATTCGGCCCAAGTTCATATGGCGAAGGACGCATGAGCTTGCGAGTGCGTCTCCGCCATATGAACGAGGGCCGAATATTTCACAATATAAAGTCAATAACCTTTTTATTATATATCCAAAACTTTAACTCTTTTAAAACTCAGGACTGCCTGGCATAGAAATCTGAATGTAAAATGATAATATATACTTTTAAGTAGCTTAAAATAGAAAATAATGCAGCTCGTTTGATGTCTTCCTACACATTGCAAAACCACGCCCAATGGCGCCAAAGTCAATAGGACATTAACGTCGTTTGATGTGACGTCATTAAAAACATCGACGTTTGCCAACGCAGAACGCCAATTTTTTCCGGAGTTTCCGTTTAGTTTCTTTCAAAGTACTCCTGATTTACTGAAAGAAAGTTTTGTAAATCTTTACAGATTGCAGGTAGGTCATATTTGTTACCATAAAATGCGCTTTGTGCTCTGTGTCACAGCCTGCATTCGTTTTATTTCTTCGTTCTCTCAGTTGATTCGCACGACAAGATGGCTGCCGAGTGCCATGATTCAAAACTAAGAAATTGGAAAGTAGTCCTATTATGCACGGCGGGCAATATCAACTTGACTACGGGCAATATGGAAAAATATTGACCGGTATCTTCTGTACAAAGTAAACGGGACAATTTCTGGGTATATAATAACTGTTTTTATGATCTCGTAATTTAAAATTAAAAATCTAATGTTTATTTTTCAACTTTCATGGTGTGGTAAAGATGGTGGGAATACCTAAAATTAAGCATATTGTCACTATCTTAATCCCATCAAAGATGTTGAAAAGTAAAAAATTTAACCCTTATCCTGTTAATAATAATAATAATAATCCACCTTATTTATAGAGGTTAACACATTTAGTACTAATCTTCCATGTGGCCCTCTTTTTCCTGGAAAGGAGGGAAGGAACCAGTACCAAGCAATGTGGATAAAGTTTCTTGCTCAAGGAAACAGCACATGGCACTTGCGAGGATCGAACTGGCTACCTCTCGATCTCAAATCCTATGCTTTACCACTGCACCACAGCGCTCCACCAAGAAAACCCCCTACCTTTGCAACCATTGTAGATCCTGATCAGATGGCTTCTAAGCCATCTGATCAAGATCTACACTGTTATTCATTCAGATTGTGAATTTGAATGAATACATTATTTCAAACTATTTGATTGGTCGAAAGTCTGTAGAAGCCATCTGATCAGGATCTACACTGTCATTCAGTCTGTGAATTTGAATGAATACATTATTTCAAACTATTTGATTGGTTGAATGTCTGTAGAAGCCATCTGATCAGGATCAACACTGTCATGCAGTTTGCAAATTTGAATGAATACTTTATTTCAAACTATTTCATTGGTCGAAAGTCTGTAGAAGCCATCTGATCAGGATCTACACTGTCATGCAGTTTGCAGATTTGAATGAATATTTTGTTTTAAACTATTTGATTGGTCGAAAGACATAAATGGGTTTGGCAATTTAATTTATTCAGCAGGTAAAGGGTTAATTTACATTTACACATTATTTTTAAATCATTCTGTGAAGTATACATTTGTTGATATTTTGCTTTGTTTGATTTGAAGAGTATACTTTATGGTTAAAGGTGCATTATTGAGCTATCCGGAAAAAATGCTTCCAAAAATAAAATACATATAGCCGGTATTTTTCTTTAAAACAATACAAATGAATGCATTTTATGCAAAAATGCGAACAATTATGATGACAGGTAAACGAATTTGAGCGGGACTCCCTAACTAGGTTTTGAACACTAGTTAGATCTATTTTTAGTTTGTGACAAAAATAGAATCTCCATATATGACGTTATGCGACGTTCATTTTTTGTCTTGTTTGCTTAGGCCATGTCTGAATCGGAAAAAATATGACACTGAATACCATGCCATAAGTATCGACACTCAGAGACGATACTGTCGCCATGAATGTGTAAAGTGACAGATTTATTTTTAGAACAGAAATTCCGAACACATGTTTAGATCGAAGGGTAAACACGAATGAAAACGACCATTTTCACAAGTTCTGAAGCTGAATTTGGCTCCAAAATGTGTACACATGACAAAGGAGTATGCATTGAAGTTAAAAACCAGAAAAAAATTTTTGAGACCCGGTAGCTCAATAATGCACCTTTAAGTGTTGATTGCCTGAAATATTTATGCAGCACAAAAAGGATCCTGACATTACATGTATTATTATTTTCTTTTACTTTTTGTTTAATGCTCAAGATTATTTCATTTATTTCAAGCTCTAATCAGAGGTGGGCAAAAACCAGCATACCTTGAGAAAGCACCTGACCTTCTGTTGCAGAACTTGGCAACTCACATATGACCCAAGGCTTGAACCCACAGTGAGGAGAGATCAAATGATTAAGAGTCAGTGCTCTTACCCATTAGGCCAAAGAGACACAGCCATGATGTTAAACAGACATTACCATGGCTTGACACTATAAGAATCTTTCATGGGGGTGAGAGGTAGATAGAAAAAAATCCAACCTGAGTGTCACTCTCCAGCATCACGAGGCTTGCCGATTGGTGCCAGACAGTGTGCCTGAGGGACAGATTTTAGATGGATGTGTTTATATTATAAATACCCATATTATATCCAAACAAAAATGTACAAATTATACAGAGAAATGTCCAGTCATGGCCAGTTTTCTATATAATCTATACATTTTTTGAATCCATATTTAAACTCCTATGTCTTTGTTATAATGATCAGTGGTGTAAAGAGGTTTATAACACTCCCTCCTATTTAATATTCATCCTCGAGTCTCTCACCATTTCCAGCTAAATTTGACAGTACAAGGATGTACTCCGAGTCTCTGGGTCATTTACTTTGGGCACCAAATGTAACAGATGAAAGAAATGCTTATCACTTTAACATAACCAGGGATCGAACCTGGTCCACTGGAGTGACTGGCCAACCTCTACCATGTCTCTATTGCAGTTGGCAACTTTGCTTCCCTCTTTAATTGCACGCCGGTGGGTCAGGCCTCAGATTCTATGACGGCTCCAACGTAAAGGCTTATTGAAAATTAAAGAGATAATGTTGGTTGGTGCCTGATGCTCTGTCTCTGGTCGGGCTCATCGGAGTCTAACTGTTGGTTTTCTTTTGCTCCAGCATTTCAGTGGTTTCTTGCTGTCGAGTCCTCACCGTTTTCTCACTTCTGTGGTTCTTTGATTTCTGTGTTCACGGAGATGTTGCACTGATGAGTTAGGAGGCCTTCATGCGGACTGAACAAATTTTTTGTCTAAATCGCGACGGAAGTAAGGGCGAGGATTGTGGCCACGTAAAATCGATTTAAGCCCCCCAGTGGAAATCTTCCACTGACCGTTCCAAGGCGGCTCTTCTGTGGCGATTTATTTATGTTGTTGTTTGTTACTTACTGTGTGTATCACTTGTGTCTTTTAATTTTGGATGGCCATATGGCCATTTTGTGGGAAAGTAACTGTCCATATGGCCTTCCTTTGTTTAGGTTTCCATTATGGTTTGGTCGCTTAATGTTTGTATTTCTTTCCCTTTGGTGTCTTTTATGGATGGAGTAAGTTAATTGTATCAATTCCTGATCTTTGTTTTACTTCTACTTTGTACCGCAAAGCAGTACAAATGTATTTTATAGCTATTTCTACTACAGGTGTATGTTGGAAATACCGTCTCCAAAATGACCTATACTTTGTTGAGGGGGATATTAAACCTCAAATCAAACAAACAAATGTTGGAAAAGAAAAGAAATAAACACAGTTGAAGGAAAAAAAGAGTCATATTTATTTCGCTTTCGTTCTTGCAGTCAGTCAAACATACATAGCACTTAACAACTAAGTAAGATAAAAATAAGATTAAAAATGATGAAAATAAACTGCATACACGTAATACATGACATATGAGTATATGGTTAGACATAATAATGTTAAAAATTGAACTTAAATGAAACAAATGCATGAATGTCTTAGCTACATATGTGTGAGTTAAATCTCATTAAATATAGTTGAATACATAAGTCATAATTTAATTTTTTTAAAGGAAGACTGCTTTTAGGTCAGTAAATATTTTCTGTTTCATCAGG
The DNA here is from genome assembly GCA_963580285.1 of Lucinisca nassula. Taxonomy (NCBI): domain Eukaryota; kingdom Metazoa; phylum Mollusca; class Bivalvia; order Lucinida; family Lucinidae; genus Lucinisca; species Lucinisca nassula. The sequence continues at coordinate 2,422,197 of OY757022.1, forward strand.
TTTTCAAGTGTGTATATTGGACAGGGGTCACTTTATATAGAGAAAAGTGGGGTTTACCAAAATATCAGTTTCCCACTTTATACAGAGAAAAGTGGGGTTTACCAATTATCAGTTTCCTTACTTCTGCTCAATAACAAAGATTGTGGGTACTCTTTAGAACAGCCATATTGAGGTGGTTCTAACAAGCACCCACAATCTAAATTTGAACTAGAAACAAGAAATATTTCAAACATTTTCATTTGAAAAATGCTAGAAGTCGGCCTTGGTAGCTCCGTCGGATGCGCGTCTGGTGATCAGGAGGATGCAGGTTCGATACCTGTCGAGGTTGGCAGCATTCTTTCGTGGAGATTGATCATGAAATCTTTTCTACGGTCATTCTCTCCCTTCCGCTGATTCAAGAAAGGCAGTTGTCAGTTTCTGGCGAAAGAATTTGCACTATACTGGTTAACCGCTTACTATAAGCCTGCCCAGGTAAAGTGTGGATAGGTAAACTGATAGGCTCAAAAACTACCTAAATAGTGTTGACTGGGCCGTTAAACTCCAATACAAATAAACACCCATGGAGAAGGAGCTGCCTCCATTGTACAAGTATTGTTGTCTGATAAGAAGGAAACTGTGAAAAATGCAGCAAAATATGGCAATTTAGCCTCAGATAAGAAGGGTATCCACATGTTTTTTTTTCTTATTTCTGCAAGAAAACATGTTGTGGGTGCTCATTAGAAGTGCCTCACCAAGGCGCTTCTTATGCGTACCCACAACATGTTTTCATGCAAAAATAAGAAAATACCAGTTCTTTTTGGATGAAAAAAGCACCTTATATGGAGCTATGGCAAACACAACTAATGTACTATTTGTAAATTTGACACATGATGGATCAAATAAATGTGCTCAAAGCTGAGACCAGCTTCAAAAATAATCTCGAGCACACATGCATAGTTCAATATGGATTTTAAAAGTTTTCTATTTTATGAACTTTTCAGCCATGTCCTATTTCAAATTGGATTTCAAATTATACATGCACACAAATAACACTTGATTGACGAAGGCATAGTGAAATATACACATGTAGGCAAGGTCAGCATGTTGTGTTTTTGTGCATAAGAATATTCACAACCTAATAAGTTATGGCACAATATATATAACATGTCTCCCATTTCAAATTTTATATATACTAATTTACAGGCAGTATATCATCGGTCCAATGAAAAATCTTGTCATTATACTTTTCACAAAAATGGCTTTTCAATTTTATTCTATTCTACTCATCAAAATACACCTTGTGACAAAAGGATGTACCTCATGACCAATCAGGCCCCGAGGTTATAAAACTTTTTTCATGCTCAAGTCACTTGAGGATGAAATTTGTCCTGCTCACAAATTTTAAAATGCCAACAATTGTTGGTATTTTAAAATTTGTGAGCAGGACAAATAACAGTCTCTGTTATCAGAGAAAGAAAAATCGCTCAACTTCTTAGTCTTTTAATTTTTATGAGCACCACAAGTTCCATGCTCAAGTGAGTTGAGCATGAAAAAAGTTTTATAACCTCGGGTCCAGAAAGAATAGTTTTTGTAAAAACATAAAAAAGCATGCATATAAAATTTTGACTCCCTTAAACCCCACTTTTATATAATAAAACTGGGGTTTACAGGGGAAGACTTATTTTTCTTATTTCTGCTCAGAAACATAGATTGTGGGTACTCGTTAGAGCCACCTCAAAGAGGTGATTCAAATGGGTGCCCACAATCTAAGTTTGAAAAATATCAGAATTTTTATCAGAAAATTTTCTTTTTTCCATATATTTAAATAGGTGTTTTTCTTTGTAATGAAGTGTGGAAAAAAGTGGCTTTAAAACAGTCTTAGGAGCAATTTAAAAATTCTCATATGGTGGAGCCAATCAGATTGCTCATTTTTTTTCCATACAACATTTTGTCATAACTCTAACCATTTTATTGAGACAAATAGTCATAACTGCTCTTATTTTGCCCTTTCTTTATTTAAAAAGAACACTTGTAAATGGGTCTGATATATTTATGAAATAGACAATTTTCTAATTTACTCCATTATACCAGTAAGATACATTTTATTATTTACATAACTGTACAGTTACGTAATTATAGAGATTTTTGCTTCTTCCACAAAATCTGTAAAGTGTAATTATGATTGAGATTTTGTAACTGGACTGACGATATACAGATGTCATTTACACTTGCACATTCATTCTATTTCTTAATCTTTTCCAAGGATATTATAAGAGCATAAGTATTCAAATTCATCCAATGTAATGATTCCAAACATATGCAATATTATGCTGATTTTCATAGCCTGGAAATAGTAACTTAAGATGAAAATATGGTAATTTCTGGTTTCTAATCCAAACATAGATTGTGGTTCTCATTGTGGTTCTAACCACCTCATTGAAGTGGTTCTTATGAGTGCTCGCAGTCTATGTTTTAGAGCAGCCATTTTACTCTATATAAAGTGGGCTTTGCCCTTTTAAAACCATTTTACTCTATACAAAGTGGTGGTTACACCTATACAAAGTGGGGCTTACACTTGTAAACCTGTTTTAATCTCTATAAAGTAGGATTTACTCTTGTAAACCCATTTTACTCCAAGTAAACTGGGGTTTACCAGGGTGTTCATTACAGACTAACTAATGTTATGTATCATTAAATATATGAATAACAATTTGTTGAGAAATAAATATTTGATTACATATATTTTACTAAATGCTTACAATAACGAATAAAAGGTTATTTAGCATACAGTAGAACTTCGATGCCTCGAACACCGATGGCTCGTTTACCATGGCTGAGTCGAACTCGCTCTTGAGCCCCAAGGGAAATCCTCTTCACAAGCAATAGTGGGGAATAATTAAGAAGATTTTAGTCTTTTATCCTGCAAATGTATGCTGTGTGTACTCATTAGAATCGCCTCGGTGAGGCGATTCTAATGAGTACACACAGCATACATTTTCATTTCAGAACATCGAAAAGATGTTCAAAAGTATCTTGTTATGTTCTTGGCAGTAACCCTCAGTGGCTCGAACTACCGCTGCGTCGAATAAATTTTCATGGTCCCAGAGGGGTTCGAGCCATCGAAGTTCGACTGTATTCATAGTCAAGCTATTATGATTTTTTATGCCATATGAGTATTTTGGCGAGGTTTAAAGACATGCCACAGGTGGTCAAGTCAGGTGAAGGTGCCAATCATTTGGCATCTGAGTGCCCGTCCGAAACTGGCTTTCAGATGGGCAAGGCCTGCTGTCTTGTTAGCAGGTAAAGATAGATGGGGAAGGTATTTATTTCTTATGTTTCTTCACTCGTTTGTTTGTTTAACGGCCCAGTCAACACTAGGTCATTTTTGAGCCGGTCAGTTTACCTATCCACACTTTTCCTGGGCAGGCTTACAGTAAGCAGTTAACCAGTACAGAAACTGACAACTGCCCTTCTTGAATCATCGGAAGGGAGAGAATGACCGTAGAAAAGATTTCATGATCAATCTCCGCGAAAGACTGTTGCCGACCCGGGCAGGTATCGAACCTGCGTCCTCCCAATCACCAGTCAGACGCGCATCCGATTGAGCTACCGAGGCTGTCATATTTCTTCACTTATAATCTAGATTATATTTCCTCATTCTTAAATGTATCTGTTTTTAATCTCCACTACTATCTCCTTTCTCCTTTTCTCTCGGAGGCGATGGAAAATAACCCCAAAAATTTGATGTGTTGTTAAATCCCAGCAAATGCCTGGTAGCTACATGAGTACATGTACTCCTTTATGGTAACATTAAAAAAACACACATATACAAATACATTGCCAATTTTTGGGGGCAAAAATTAGAAATTTTCAGATGAAAATTTGTGATATTTTTCTTATTTCTGCTCAAAACATAGATTGCGGGGACTCGATAGAACCGCCTCGACGAGGCGGTTCTATCGAGTACCCACAATCTATGTTTTTGAGCAGAAATAAGAAAAGTAATGTATACCCCCTTAAACCCCAGTTTTACTATATAAAAGTGGGGTTCAAGGGGGTCAAAAATATATAGGCGTGTTTTCCTGATGAAATTCCACCATTAAGACCACCTGAATTTAAGACTAATTCTGTAATTCTGCTTTAAAAAGCTTATTTAGAAATTTAGAAGGGTGCAGATATTCTTTCTTTGTGTTTTCTGCATTAAATTTCGTCTTGACAGGCACCCCCTTTGAGACTGTTCAAAAGTGGTTCAACTTTTCAACAGTCCCAAAAGTAATCTTAATATCAGAATTTTACATCTCGTTTAACCCTTACATTCCTATTCTGTAAACAAACAGTGTTGACCCTGATCAGATACCACATTTTTTGGAATCTGACCCTTAAGTTGCTGTACTATAAGCAAACACTGTAGACCCTGATCAGATGCCACATTTTGTGGCATCTGATCCTGGTCTACACTGTTTGCCAAACCCATCACATGATTCCAGTTGATTCTATCGATAAACCTCTCATTCAACACTCTCACCTCACAGTGATAAGTATAATGTGGCTATTTTCTATAAATACAGTATTCGCCCTAATTACCGCACATGCTCCTATAAGCACACACCAAAGCTATTTTTGAAAAAAAAATGCATAAGCGCACACCTTACAGTAACCTCCCATTGAAGCTTTCACAGGAAATCTATACAAAAATCTTACCGTTATTTTTTCAACAGTGAAGGCAAAGCAACTGCATTTCTATCAAATTCATTCGACAGCTCTAATACACACTTTAATTCCTCGTTTACGAAACTTGGGAAGCGGGGAAACAAGACAGTTCAACTGTCAAGACAGTTACCCAAAATGATTTGTGTGCGCTTAATAGGTCGATTTTTCACCACAATTTTTTTACACAATTTTGAAAAAACTAAGCGCACGATGCGGTAATTAGGGCGAATACGGTAACCATTTTCTGTATTTCCTACAAATCACATTATCAGTGATAGTCACATGGACATCAGCACAGAAGATCTTCTGTGCTTAGTAACTTTGGGTCGATTGCCAAACAATCTATCCAAAAATTGAGTTCCTTGGACTTTTGTGATAACCAGAGTCATCTGTATTGGATTTGTCTAATAATTACAGAATCTACGAATCATTACAAGAATAAGCCTACACAAAGGCATGTTAAACTTTACCACTGCAAAAACGGAAATTTTAAGATGAAAAATTGTAATATTTTTCTTATTTCTGCTCAAAATATAGATTGTTGGTGCTGGTTAGAACCGCCTCATCGAGGTGGTTCTAACGAGTACCCACAATCTATATTTAACAGCAGAAATAAGAAAAATAAGACTTACTCCTGTAAACCCCACTTTTACAAGATAAATGTGGGGTTCAAGGGGGTCAAAATTATATAGGCGTGATTTCGTGATGTGTACATGATAAATGTAGAATGTGGTGACTACATTGTGTATAATATGAAAGAAAGGTACATTTTAAACAAAATATGGTACTTTGTGTTTTTTCTAACAAAAAACTGACTAGATTTGAAGACAATGATTGTCTAGTTAATGGTACATGATAGTGTATATAAACATATATCTAATATTCACCTTATTTGCATTATCTGCTGGTTCCTAGTCTGAAGGTTATCAGTGTTGGAAAAACAGGTAACCAGACCCCCCTGACCTTGAAAGGTCAGGAGGGTCTGGTTACCTATTTTTCCAATATTGGCAATGTGCAAGCTGGGAGCCAGCAAGTAATGCAAATATGGTGAATAATGAATGTAATTAGTGCAAACCCAGATACTTTCAGGCTGTATGGAAAAATGAATACACTTGCAAGGGCTGTAACTCTAATTATTACACTTTCAAGAGATGCAACTCTCGATAGCTTAAGAATAATTGCTTCAAACACAATTTCAGACTGCATTGCAAAGGAATAGATATTGAAGGATGTGAGTGAGCGAGTGTTTGAGTTTTACATCCCACCAACAGCTAAGGTCATAGGGAGACGGGACCTTGGTTTAAAGACTCATCCAAAAGTCTAGAGAAGCCCGGGACCAATCCTGCGCCCCCTGTTTTACAAGGCGAGTAGCGTAACCACTACACCATGGAGGCTTCTTATTGGAGGATGTAACTCTAATGAATACACTTTCATTTAGGGATATAACTTTCAGGGGATGTAACTCAAATGAATACACTCTCAAGGGATGTAACTTTTTCAGGGGATGTAACTCTAATTAATACACATACAAGAGATGCAACTCTTGAAAGAATACTGAACACATAATTTCAGACCAAACAGGAAAGGAATACACTTTCAGGGGATGTAATCCTAATGACTACACTTTCAAGGGATGCAACTCTTTTGAAAGAATAAGAATAATTGCTGTAAAGTACATTATTTTAGATTGAAGGGGAGTTGAAGCTATAGAAACTAGAAATAATCTACTTTCCAAGCAGTGAACACTATGAAGGTGCTGATAAGTTGGAGTGGATGCTCCCGTCAATCTAACCTGGAGCCAGTTGTACAAAGCATCGTTAGCTAAACAAGCTTGTTAAGTAGTCAAAATGTTAAATGTTCTGGCAAGTGCAATATTCAATAGTTGCATTTTTGCAGAGAAAAAAAGTGAAAAGCTACTCACATTTTTTCAGCAGTTGTACAAAGCATTTTTTACTAAACAAGCTCATTAAGTAGTCAAAATGTTAACTGTTCTGGCAAGTGCAATATTCAATAGTTGCATTTTTGCTGAGAAAAAGTGAGTAGCTTTTGCAAATGCAAAAGCTACTCACATTTTTCAGCAAAAATAATATATTTGCAATATTTGATGATCGAAGTTTTATGGTACATTAACTAACGACATCGTTGTCTTGAACAGCTGGATCCATTTCATTTAAAAATACTCAACATAGGCCATCAGGGCTTGAAGAAATAGATGGGCTGCATGATGCTTCCACGCAGAGCTGACAACTGACCCACCCAAGAGTACTGGTAAACAGCTTAGAGGATCTAAGCCTGCCCAGGCAAAGCAGAGCGCGTCAGTCCGTCCATGCCTATAAACCCTATTGGTTTCATTCGGCGGCAGGGCTTGAGATGTCATTTCATCTCAATGTCGGGTAAAAGTCCCACAAAATTAGAAGCAACGTCTCCAAAATGACCTTTACAGTGTTGACGGGGACGTTAAACCTCAAAACAAACAAATACACAAAATAGGTACCCCAGTGGACGCACACCATCGGAGCAACATTGTATCAAAGTCGATGCAAGCCATGATGTTACATGAACGTTGATGCGACATTGCCTTAACGTCATGTGCCCGCTGGGGTTTTGTCATAGTGTACATGGTGTTTTTATCATTAACAAGTTTGATAAACTAAGGATGCCTTAAACAGTTGGGCTCTGGGTTTACAAAATGATTATAATGGGTATGTAGTTAGATTAGCAAATGTCATAGCCTTTATATATACATAAACTTGTCAGAATTACTTGTACGATAAATGAATAATATGACCTCTAATCATCACATTAACAAGTTTGTGTACTGGATAGTCTTATGTAGAGAAAAGTGGGATTCATGAACTTTGAAGGTATCCATTATACATTGTATTCCATAGTTTTGCTCATAAGGGTACCTCACAACCTCTTTATAAAACCTTTTTGTTTTCTGCTGATTCAAGAAGGGCAGTTGTCAGTTTCTGGGTAAAGACTGTACACTGTAGTGGTAACCTGTTTATGTACAATCCTTTCCAGGAATAGTTGTTCAATAAACTGACCGGGTTCATATGACCTAAACAGTGTTGACTGGGCTGTTAAACTCCAAAACATATTAACATACACTATTGCCGGGTGACTGGGTCCAAAGTAGAAACCTTGTTACTTGAACACACATGTACTATGTTGATGTTTTATCCAAAATAAGAATGTGTAGATTATATAGTAAATGACTATTTAATGGTAACTGTTTTGCATAATCTGAACATTTTTGGCATCAGTCTTAAAATGGTGGTGTATTCAGAACTTCAAAAGTGCATTATAATGAGCAGTGTTATAAAGAGTTGGTGTAGTTAAAAACTGCCATGAAAGAAAAGTCTATATCACACAGGTGTGAGATAATAACGATACTGGCACAATGTCTATAGCATTGAGTACATATAATAAAATGAATGAAAGCTTATCTTTCTATGTGATGAACACAAGCCATGATTCTTAGTGCTATAGTTGTTAATCTCAGATAAATACGATTTAAGGTAAATAGTGAAACCTGCAGGGGAGGCAACTCTTTGAAAAAAAAGTTTGGTTATCCTTAATAAGAGGGGTCTCCTCTTAAAGGAAAGAATTTGCTCCGGAGGAGCAAATTCTTTCCTTTAAGAGTAGACCCCTTTTTTCAGAGAGACTCACTTTACACAAAAGCGAACAGGATGTCCCAAGAGCTGTCTCGGTGTTTAAAATGGCGAAAAATGTGTTTTATGCATCCATTCCCGTTTATATCAAATACAGACGTACAAGGATACATATATCAGTCGATAATAAATACAGTTATAACATAAAAATTTGTAGACCATGATGGTATTGTAGACATTTTTATAGTTTGAGTACTTAAATTATAAATGAAAAATATTTTTTAGGGTTAATGCCTGTACACCAATGCATGTCTGATGCATAGCAATGCATGTCTGCATAGCAATGCTGATGGACAGACATGCATTGCTGATGCATAGCAGTCCATGAATGATGTGAAGAGATGCATATCTGATGCATACATGTAGCAGTACATGGCTGATGTATACTTTAAATAAAGAAAATGTTAATTGAAATGCAAGAAAGATGATTGCATATAAAATGAGTACATTTCTCCAGCTGAAAATAAAAACTCGGCATACTGTATTTGCCGTAATATGGGCAAAATATGATCTTGGATTTCATTCTTACTGGAAAAACAAGCAGAAAGTTCTTTTACTAAATACATGGCGAGGTTCAATCAGTAACACCACAACCTCTTTATAACACTATTGATACGGTCCACTGCAGAACCCTGTTAGTTAGTTAGTTAAACACCCTGTTAAATCCAAACAAAAATGTATAGATTATATAGAAAAATGACCACATTTGTGGTCATTTTTCTATATAATCTATACATTTTTGGGGATCCATCTTGAAACTGTATCTATATAATCTATACAATTTTTGGGGATCCATCTTGAAACTGTATCTATATAATCTATACATTTTTGGGGATACATCTTGAAACTGTATCTATATAATCTATACATTTTTGGGGATCCATCTTGAAACTGTATCTATAAAATCTATACATTTTTGGGGATCCATCTTGAAACTGTATCTATATAATCTATACATTTTTGGGGATCAATCTTGAAACCTTGTTATATCCAAATCTGTGTTATAATGAACAGTGTTATAATGAGGTTTTGGTGTATGTGCTGACCTTAATAATGAAACTAACCAACCATCTATAAAAATACAGGGGCATAAGTCAGAGGAGTATTTGAAGATAATTGTTGTACAATTTTTTGCTCTCGGTCACTGTTTTCTAACATATATGTTTACAGAACCCAAAATGTCAAAGTACACCAAAACGTCTTTAACCGTTTTCCTGCTGAATAATTAATATTTATTAAATTCCACACCCACTTCTAACTGTCAGCCAATCAGATTACTTGATATATTCTATTCATTTGAATTCGGAAACTCAGTGACAGTTTAGATCCTGATCAGATGAAGCCATCTGATCTAGACCTATACTGTTTGCAAAGTAAGGGGTTGTCGTGTTCAGCAGAATATGGGTTAAAACACAAATGTTGGGGTACAATGCAGAGACTGTTAGTTAAAAAACCATGTCATATCCAAACATAAATACATAGATTATCAGAAAAATGATAAAATGGTCATTTTTAGCTTGGCTGTTTTTGAAGAAAACGACGAGGTATTGTCATAGCTCTGGCATCGTCCTCATCATTGTCGTGCAAAAACTTGGACATTTTCGTCTGCATCGTGCAAAAACTTGGTCATTTTGTGATATCTCTGTCATTACTAAACATATTTACTTGAAACTCGGACAAGTTGTTCATTATGAAAGGGGGCTGCAGCAGAGCATTGGCATCCGCATGCAGTGCTCTTGTTTTTCTACATAATCCACATGAGAAATGTTTAGTTTGTGTAGAAAACAAGATGTGTTTGTGAAACACTGATGCCCCCCGACAGCGCCAATGTTAATGTTTTTAAAAATTTTGAAAAAAATAGGTCAAAGGTCAAGTTCAAGGTCACGAGATCAAAAATTATGGTACCACTGGAAAGGTCTTGTGATAAGGTATACACATGTGAAATATGAAAGCTCTATCTACTACCATTCAAAAGTTATGCCCAATGTTAAAGTTTTTGCAGACGGACAAACGGACAAACGGACAAACAGACAAACAGACAAACAGACAAACAGACGGACAGACCAAAAACTATATGCCCCCGAATCTCTTAGATTCCGGGGGCATAAAAATGACCAATAATGGTCATATTTCTATCTAACAGATTGTTGAGAATTAAAATCTTTAGTTTATGTAATAAAAAATAATGGACATTTTTTGTTTACAATCTATTATTATTGGGATCCATCTTTAAACCATGTTATATCCGGAACAGTGACACTAAAGAACAGTATTATGCAGTTTTTTTTTGCGATTGTTGTAGGTGGCTAAATAACAGCCAAAAAATATGCCATCCTTATTACATAGCTCTAGATAAGGTGCTTTTTTTCACCTGAAAAGTACTCACATTTTTCTTATTTCTGCACGAAAACATATGTTGTGGGTACTTTTTAGAAGCGCCTCAGCGAGGCGCTTCTAATGAGTACCCCCACAACATACATTTTCGTGCAGGTATAAGAAACCGAGGCACTTCTAATGAGTACCCACAACATACATTTTCGTGCAGAAATAAGAAAAATTGTATATTGATACCCGCTCTTAATTGGGACTATGCCAATTAGTGCCTAACACATTCAAAGTGAAAAAGTATCAGAATTATCATTACAAACTCCTCATATCTGCTCCACTAAAAAATAAAATACAAAAATACTGACGGCAGGGATACAGACTAAGCATTTTGCTTTAGGCGCCCAGACTGCCATTAATCCAAATTTTATATTAGGTTAATAGGCATTTTTATTCAAAACTTAGGTGCCCAGACAAAAATTTAGGCACCTTGGGCGACTTGGTGCCTGTTAGTCTGTATCCCTGGACGGTATACATACACAAAATAAATCGTACAGAATCTATTTACATGGAACGAGAATTGGTAATATTGCACTTCTGGTTTGATGTGTTACGGACAAAACAAAGTTAACAAAAGCATGTAAGCTTAAAGGCACATAAATAAAAAGAAAAACCCCTAAGCTTTAAACAAACTCTCACCCCTCAGTCCCCTGAGAGATGAACGTCCGTTGCCTAGTGGATAAGAGAGCTGACTCTCTCACTGCTGTGGTTCAAGCCTGGCTCAATCACATGTGAGATGCCAAGGTCTGCAATGGAAGGTCAGGTGTTTTTTCTCTGGGTACTCCAGATTTCGCCCATCTCTGATTAACAATCGGCTCGCAGTAAGTGAAATAATCTTGAAAGGGCCATAAAAAAAACCCTCAGGAGAATGGATACACCTTAAGGGGAGACAACTTTTTCAAAAATATTTCATTTTATACTTAGCAGTGAAATCAATGCATATCTGAAACAATTTTGTCAGAAATATATATCACATGAACAAGTCTGTGAAATGAACACCTTCTAAACCCCACTTCATATAGAGAAAAATGGGGTTTATGGGGTATACATTATTTTTCTTATTTCTGCTCGAAGACATGGGTTGTAGGTACTCGTTAGAACCGCCTCAATGAGGTGGTTCTAACGAGCACCTACAACCTATGTTTACAATATGAATAAGAAAAAAATCATGGATTTTCAACAGTTTGGAGATGTGAAAAAAATGCACTATGTCACACGTGTGTGTTACCATAATGTATGTTGGGGATACTAAGTCTAAGAATTGGTTCAGTGAGTTAATGGGGATACTAAGTCTAAGAATTGGTTGAGTGAGTTAATTTCAACATGTACCCATAACATATTTATGCTTTTATGAAGAAATAACAAATTGTCCAAAAAATGAACCTCATTACTTCTCCTTACCTGGAAGTAATAGTAGCATTCGATGATTCATTACTAAGAGATGAATATAATCATGTTGATGTATTAATAATTAATTGATCCCCATCCATCTGAATTCAAATCTATATGGTGAAATTATGCCAATATAATTTTGACCCCACTTAAACCCCGTTTTTTATATAAAACTGGGGTTTAAAGGGATATATATTATTTTCCTTATTTCTGCTAAAAAGTATAGATTAACAAGTTCCCACAATCTATGTTTTGAGCAGAAATATGAAAATATCAGTCTGAGAATTTTTTGTCTGAAAATTTTTATTTTTTGGTGGTGAAACTTTCAATATACAGTAAAATTCCTATATTAAGACCACATTTGAGACGGTTCTGACCAGACGACACTGTATGCAGAAAAAACATAGAAAGAATAACTGAAACTTTCTAAATAAGCTTTTTAAAGCAGAAATAGTCACAATTTTTGGTGGTCTTAATAGTGGAATTCTACTGTACATGAATTATTATAGGCGTGCTTTTCTTTCATTGTTTTGACACTAATAGACCATCTGAAAGTGAAGGCATGTAGCAGCGCTTAGAAGGTACATTTCTCTAGTATTCAACAGATTTGCCTGCTTGTCTGCCAGGGGGAGCAACTTTTCCTCTGAGGGTCGCCCATTTAGAAAGGGAACCAGACACAGGTAAGCCACTTCCTGTTTCCTCCTAAATACAGGAGACTGTAGCTGACATATTTTATATCATTTGTACAAGGGGAAGCAACTTCTGTGACAACAAATCTCTCTGGGGCAGGTGTATACTCTACAATGAAAGAATTTGCTCCTTTGCAAATTCTTTCCCCTTATAGAGTATACCCCTATTGAAATAGGCCTTGGAGACCAAAATATTTTTAAGAGAGTTGCCTGCCCTGATGTATCATTACAAAAATACACCTATGCAAATGTATTGTAAATTTTACGGCTGGATATACGAATATTTTAAGTTGAAAATTTGTGTTATTTTTCTTTTTTCTGCTCAAAATATAGATTATGGGTACATGCTAGCATGGCCTCATTGAAGCTCTTCTAACGAGTACCCACAATCTGTCAAAAATAAGAAAAATAACATTTACTCTTGCAAACCCCAGTTGCTCAATATAAAGGGGGGTTCAAGAGGGTCTTAAATATTTTGGCGTGTTTTTGTGGGATTTTTGTTTTTTTAACCCCTTAAATAGATATCTTAGTGACATTTGTTCGTATTTTTGAAACTTTAGGGGAGTGCTTGCATTGCTATATAGGCATTTTAGGGTCAATTGTATTTCTGAGACTGACAATGATGTATTCCTACTGGTCCACAGTAACAGAAATACTGTTGAAGAGCCGTAAAGTTTTATCCTAATTTTCCCCAACATCAATGCAGGCAAAAATATAAAGTTATAAATAAAACTAAATTGGTAATAACGTAATGAACCCTTGACGTCCCTGAATGAACAGTACTTTTATCGTTACTTTGCTGTTTTTCTTCGGTTGAAAAAATACTATATTCTGGGTCATATTGTCTGATATTTTCTGTTCGTATTTTGCCGTTCTTACAGCCGAATATTTTGCCGACTGGTCGTGGTGACTTCTTCCTTGCTCTCATTTTGTTGTCGTAGAATTCCCAATATTGGTCCCCTTGGAAGAAGTAGGTTTTACCTGAAAAATATTACCGCAAACATCCTTAACCATTATCCTGCTGTTCACAACAACCCCTATCTTTGCAAACAGTGTAGATCCAGATCAGATGGCTTCTGAAGAAGCCATCTGATCAGGATCTACACTGTTTGGCATTCAGTTTATGAATTTGTAGCAATAAATTATATCAAGTAATTTGATTGGTTGATAGACAGAAATGGGCGTGGCTTAAATGAATATTCAGCAAGATAAGGGTTAAACGTCTGACACCTTGATGACTTGCTATAATTCTCCTTAAATTTAAAACAAATTTGTTTCACTACCCAGCAAAGAGTCTAGGTGCAGGTGGACTGGCATACTGTGTAGACCCTGATCAGACTGCTCCGTTGGGGGCAGTCTGATCTTGGTCTGCACTGTTTGCTTAGGATTATCATGGTAGTCTGTTAGAAAATACGTCCTTATATGACAATTTGGTTTGATTTAAGGTTTAACGTCCCCGTCAACACCGTATAGGTCATTTTGGAGACGTTGCTTCCAATTGTATGGGACTTTTACCAGACATTAAGATGAAATGACATCTCAAGCCCTGCCGCCCAATGAAACCAATAGGGTTTATAAGCATTGACGGTCTGACTAGCACCGCTTTGCCCAGGCAGCCTGAGATCCTCTAAGCGGTTTACCAGTACTCGTGTGCGGTCAGATTCAGCTCTGCTTGGAAGCACCATGCAGCACATCTATTTCTTCAAGCCCTGGTCGGCAGGGGCTGCCCATATATGACAAAGCTGTATTTTCAAATGTCATTTTCTCATTTAATATACGATATGATTTCCTTATTTTGACTTTGAACAGATTAAGGAATTACAGTTAAATTCCGTTATTAAGACCACCTAAAATTAAGACTAAATCTGATTTTAAAAGCTTATTGAGAAAGCTTCCGCTTAACCCGTGTCCTGCAGAGCCCGGATATGCCTTTTCTTTGAAACAATGTAGATCCAGATCAGATGGCTTCTGAAGAAGCCATCTGATCAGGATCTACATTATTTGTCATTCAGGTTGTGAATTTGTTGTAATAATTTGCATCAAGTAATCTGATTGGTTGATAATCGGTAGTGGGTGTGGGATATATGAATATTCAGCAGGACAAGGGTTAATATAGGCATTTTGCTGTATGTTTTTTTCCTGAAAAATATTACCGAAAAAATTCTAAAACTTACAACACCTTGAGGACTTGCTGTATATAATTCATCTAAAATTTTAACATTTGTTTCATGATCAAGCAAGGAACCCAAAAGGTGCAGACAGAATGACAAACAGTGTAGACCCTGATCAGACTGCTCCTTTTAGGAGCAGTCTGATCTGGATCTGCACGGTTTGCATAGGCCTATATGTTGCAATACTTAAAAAAAATTTAGATCATTTTGGTATACTATATAAGCAACATCGCAAAACCCTTTCACGTCCTTTGTTTTCAGTAGGAACACTGAATTGTATTAAAATTGAAAGAAAAATGGTCATATGATAAATAGTATCTTACACTTGTGGTCATTTCATATGAAATTTATGAAAACAAAATCTCTCGGAAGGCTCATTTCCTAAATTACATGTGAAATGATCACTCATGTCAATAATCACTCAGTCAAACCTGTGTTAAAGACCACCTGTGAACAAAGACCACCTGTCTACAAAGACCACTTTTGATTCCTCCCATTCAAAAAGACTATATGATGCACCTGTGAATTGAGACCACCTGCACACTAGGACCAGAGGAAAGTCAGAATCCTTCCCCAATGCATATATTTTTACCTGAACAAAGACCACTTTTGCTATGAATAGCATTGACCATATTTTTAAATTAGGCAGATACTACATAATTGTTTTTGATAGGCCAAAATTAAAATTTGGTGTGCCTGAACATAACACTGTCCTTAGAGGATTTAATCAGTAAATTAATCAAATGTAACTTGGGTGATCCAATACATATCTGCATAAATGCTGCGAAATAACCCCCTGTCTTCTTGAGGTAAAGCAGTGCATGGATGCAAAACTGACCCTCTGTGAACAAAGACCATATTTCTTCTCTCCCATGAGTGGTCTTTGTAGACAGGTATATGATTAACTTGAAAATGCCTACCGTCCCAGTGTTGGAAGGCTGAATCTACCGGTACTGGTATATTTCTCCAGATACTCATATCTCTGGGATAATCATACTCAATGTAATCTTCTTTCCCGTTTAATTTCCAGTACATATCACCAGTTATAATGTAAGTCCGTTTGTTAAAACCCCAGACAAAAACGGCATCCACTTTCTTGATATTTTCATCAATACCAAGTTCGGAGATGAGACGACCTTCCTTCGGGAAATTGGGTATCATGTGATTACTGCTAAAAACCCAGAATCTGTTTCCTGAAGAAAAAGAAGAATAGAAGAAACATATACCGGTAATGTCACATAGAAGGATATTATACGGGGGACACCTGGCAGATTTTTCCACCATTTTTGAAAGGGAGACAAGTTTCAGGACTTCCTGTTTGCTTTCTATAAACTCTGTCCCATGGTAAAGGGGTCTACTCTTAAAGGAAAGAATTTGCTCCTGAGCAGCAAATTCTTTCCTTTAAGAGTTGACCCCTATTAACATGGGAGACAAAAGTACTTTAACAGGAGGTGTATCCATTCCCCTTAAACTATCTGTTATAAGACTTGCTTCATTGCTGAAACACTTTATCACTTTAACAAGTCCATGTAATGAACACCCAAGGAAACTTCACTTTAAGGGCCGGGCCTGCCCATCAGGATGGACTTCATAGTGCTTCCACACAGAGCTTAAACTGACTGCACATGAGTATTGGTAAACCACTTAGAAGGTCTAGGAGAGGGTCCATGACTAGAAACCCTATTGGTTTGTTTGGGCAGTAGGGCTTGAGATATCATTTTTTCATCTCAGTGTCAGGTAAAAGTTCCACAAAATTGGAAGCAACACCCCCAAAATGACCTAAATAGTGTCGATGGGGATGTAAAACTTAAAATTCAAACAAACAAAACATCACTTAAGATAGAGAAAAGAGTGGTTTACAGGGATATACATTATTCTTTAATGACGCTTCAAAATATACTATAACCTTATAACACTATTGTTGTGGTCCAAAGCAGAAACCCTGCTAATTCTATATCCAAATAAAACAATGTACAGATTATACAGAAAAATGACCAATTTTCTATATAACCTAGACATTTTTGGGATCCGTCAGTAAATGTTCTATCAAAAAAAATTTATGAACAGTGTTATAAGTAAGTTGTGTGGTAGTTGGTGGGTACCCTGTGCAGGCAGTTCTAACAAGCACATACAACCTATTTGCAGCAGAAATATTAAGCAAAAAAAAAAAAAAAAAAAAAAAAAAAAAAACTTTCAATTTTAACATTTTTATCTCAAAAGCCCATTTTTTATAAACCATTTGTTGTAGACTTGTATATTTTTGGAGATAACAAGGGTCCACATTGCAGAGACTAATATTGATTGACTGGGTAGGAGTTTAATGCCAGGTCAACCCTTGTGTGTCATTTTGTGAAAAGAAGGGATAGTAGAGGAGATGATAGAGAGGGACAGGAGAGAAAGAGAAAAAATAAATGGAATTGTAGAAATAGTAGAAATAACAACATTCCCCCTCTTCCCTTAGCTGCTGCAACAACAGGCCTTGCCCAAATTTATGCCAATATTATATAAATACTTATACATTCCTGAGAGGGTGATAGTGAAAAATGTCACCCTGAGGAATATAAATATCAGCCGAGGTGCAGCCGATTTCGAAGGGTGACATTTTTCACTATCACCCTCTAAGGAATGTAATATCTATTTTATTATACCGAACATGGTAAGGTATTTTTAATGATAAATACAGGACAGCTCACAAGCAACTTTTGACGCAGTGCCGTTCCAAATTATCGGATAACGTAGGCTTTCTACATAAGCGACGTTAGGTAGTGAAACAGAAATTCAGAAGTTCAAACGCTTATAACTTCGTTATTTCTGAACAAAACACTAAAGTGTGGGTATGCGTTTTCTTAATTAAATCAAAAGAAATACTTTGGTACCAAAATTTATCGACTTTGTTACAAGTTTTGGTTTAGACTCATTTTCTCCAGCTTGACAGAAGAACCGAACCCTTCGCCCACCCAGTTCCACACATGTGATAGTCGAAATTATCACAGGGTGATAGTAAATATTATCACCCCCAGGCCTATGGGAGTTTTGTATGGGAAAGTCACGCGAGGTCTAATAACTGTTGGATATCGACTACCCAGTGACACAAGATAAACGACACCTTCACCTCAACCCCACCCCCCCAAACACAGACTTGTTTAAAGGAAAATAATGTATACCACTGTAAGCCACTGCATATAACATGGGGTATATATAAAGTGGGGTTTACAAGGGCATACTTTGAAATTTGAAAGACTCGTTAACCCTTAAGCTGCCGAGAAAAACAACATCTGGAATCTGGAAATGTCGTCTGCTTACCACTGCCGAATCTTCTAGCAAACATTTTTAAAAATATTTTTGCATACAGGCAAACAGTGTGGACCCAGATCAGACTGTAGGAGCAGTCTGATATGGGTTCACACTGTTTGCAAAAGGGATTTTTAAGATAACTGCAGACGGCAAAGCAGACGACAGTTGTCGTGATTGGCATTTTATGGGTAAAGATGATGATACATGCAAAGTGGTTTTAGTTCTTTTGTCGCAGTTTATTTTTGTTATGGTTTGTCTTTGAGTGTGAGTTTGTGTATTGCTTATATTATTTTGTTGGCCATTTTGCGAGAAAGTAACTGTCCTTTTGGCTTACTGGTATTGTTGTTTATCAGTTACCCCCTATATATATTGCATCATGACATTGCAAATTTATGAATGAACCAGACTACTGGCAAAATGACCCAAATGTTATTGTTACTGGGAAAAATGCAAAAATTACTTGAAAAAGAAATATCATAGGAAAAATATTGCCAGCTGATACTAAATCTATCGACCGCCAGAATGCATGGACGCACTGAGGACCATCAATAACTGGTCTTAAATTGCTAATTTAAGAGTGTACAAGGGGATAAACTGTTAAATAGAATACCAGATTCGTATCATTTGACATCAAGTTTATCAGGCTCGGCTTCGAGAAAGCATGTAGAATGGCTCGGCTTCGAGAACGCATGTAGAATTGCGAGGCAAGCCTCGCAATTCTACAAGCATTCTCAAAGCCTTGCCTGATAAACTTGATGTCAAAAGACACGAATCTGGTATTCTCTATTTTCATTAGGGTCTAGTTGTGACATGTTTGTGCTTCTTTCCCTTTGGTGTCTCTGATGGAAGCAGTGGGTCAATTGTATCGATTCCTGGTCATTGCCTTCACTTCTATTTAGTGACTGTGGCTCTATATATTGCAGACATACTGAAGTAGTGAATATGTGCTTTGTTTCTTACCAGTTTACTTACCTTTGAAAAACACTATTTTCCCGTCAGTCCGCTCATAAATAGCATCAATACCATCGTTGGGTAGATTGTACCAAAACTTGTGTATCTCTGTTGGTCCCCCGCGAATGCCATTGGTTCCCAGCCGCCAAAATTTCTGCAAATATTACACATTTAGGTAAATAAACAAACTTTCAGTGGAGACGAGTTTTCCTTAAATTTTTGAGTCTCTCTTTTTTTTCAACTGTTTCAGTAGATTCTTACCTTTAAGCTTAGACCCCTGTCATCACCTATATAATCCTGAGCCCCTTGAACCCCAATTTTATACAGTAAAACTGGGGTTTACAGGGGGTAATCTTATTTTGAGCAGAAATAATTTAAGAAAAATATCACAATTTTTCATTCCCTGCTCACATTTTTTCTGCAAAAATACCAAAATTTTATAAATATTGTACTTCCTAAAATGGTTAACAATTTGACCACTAACGAGCTCGTTAAGCTAACAAGACTTTGAACAACTAGCCCCTGCAGGCTAAAGGGCCATTTGTGTAGATCTTACTGAATTGTAGTAGAGTGCATTTAGAAGTTTTTTAAAATTGACATAATGATATATATATGAATTGCCTCTTTCAGCCTTGTGCATATACTCAAAATGGGGCACCACATGGGAAATGGAATTGCAGTAAAATTCCGATATTAACCCTTATCTTGCTGTTCATGACAACCCCTATCTTTGCAAACAGTGCAGATCCAGATCAGAAGAAGCCATCTGATCAGGATCTACACTGTTTGACATTCAGTTTGTGAATTTGTAGCAATAAATTACATCAAGTAATTTGATTGGCTGATAGACAGAAATGGGTGTGGCTTAAATGAATATTCAGCAAGATAAGGGTTAAGACCAGTGAAAATTAACACTTATCCTGCTGAATAATTATTTTATACAGCCACGTCCATTTCTGACTGAACCAATCAGATTACTTGATATACATTATGATAACATACCCGTGCGACATAGTGCATTTTTCACACCTCCAAAATGGCTACTTTTCTGAAGGTAATCCGTGATATTTTTCTTATTTACACTGCAAATGTAGGTTGTGGGTGCTTGTTAGAACTGCCTCATTGAGGCGGTTCTACCGAGTACCCACAACCTATGTCTTGGAGCAGAAATAAGAAAAATAATTTATACCCCTGTAAGCCCCAGTTTTCTCTATATAAAGTTGGATTTAGGGGTGTCTTTATTTCACGGACTTGTTCACTTGATGTAATATATTCCTGCAAATTCACAATTCCTGCAAATTCACAAACTTTAGAGTCTGATCAGATTCAGAAATCATCTGATCAGGATCTACACTGTTTGCAAAGGCAGGGGTTGTCTTGAACAGCATGATAAGGGCTAAGACTAATTTTTGTTTTAAAAACATATCTTAAGATTTCATTTTTCTTTGTTTGTGTTTTCTACACCCAGAGTCTTCTAGTTAGAGACCACCTTTTGGACTGATCATAAGAAAATGGTCTTAATAGATCTATTGGAATTGTACTGTACTGTTCATATCAGAACCCAGTTTTGGGCGAAACTTTAGGATAACAGAGCCATGCGCTATTGAGCATTCCTTCATGTCTCGAAATCAGACATTTTTCTGGTGAAATAATAAATGAAATTTTGTTTATTTCTGCTGGAAATATGGGCCCCTGCCCATCAGGGCTTGCCATGGAGAAACGGATTGGGCTGCATGGTGCTTTTCACAGAGCTGAAACCGGCCACACAGGAGTACTGGTAAACTGCTAAGGTCTGAGCTTGCCCAGGCAAAGAGATGCCTGTATATAAACCCTATTGATTTGTTTGGATGGTACTATAGGTCTTGAGATGTCATTTCATCTCAGTGTTTGGGTAAAATTCCCACAAAATTGGAAGCAACATCTCCAGAATGACCTAGATGGTGTTGACTGGGACCTGAAACCTCAATTCAAACAAATTCAAACAAATTACAAGTTCTAATAAAAGTGATTGATTTTTGGAAGTAACACTTACTGAACCAATAAAAATGAAAACTTCTTTTCTAATAACAGTAATGGCATCAATTGAATGACTGCAAAGTGCGTTTTTGTCATCATCTGGGTGATGTGGGCGGGCTGTAGGTCTGTCACGATCCCGGTCATGTGGGTTGTGCGTGTATCCTCGTCTGTCTGTCACCGGTCTGTAGGTGGGTCTTGGCGTGACTGGGTCTGGTATCCGATCCCCACGCTTGGAACCTGATAAAAGGGTAAGAATCATATGATAAATGTACTTGTAAACTATATATTAACACACATTGTACAGAATGGAATACGGCCCCTGCCCATTGGGGCTTGAAGAAATAGATGGGCTGCACAATGCTTCCACGCAGAGCTGAAACCAAGGATCTAAGCCTGCCCGGGCAAAGTGGTGCTAGACGGACCGTCCATGCTTAAAAACCCTATTGGTTTCATTGAACGACAGGGCTTGAGATGTCCTTTCATTTCAATGTCGGGTAAAAAACCCACAAAATTGGAAGCAACATCTCCAAAATGACCTATACAGTGTTGATGGGGATGTTAATCCTCAAATCAAACAAACAAACATTGTACAGAATGGAATAGTCTATTTCAAAATTAACCATTATCTTGCTGAATATTCATTTAAGCCACACCCATATCTGTCTATCAACCAATCAAAAATGTGGCCTAGTGGTTAAGAGCGCTGACTCATGATCATTAGGTCCCTCACCGCTGTGGTTCGAGCCTCGCTCAGGTCACAGGTGAGACGCCAAGTTCTGCAACGGAAGGTCAGGTGGTTTTTCTCCAGGTACTCCGGATTTTGCCCACCTCTGATTGACGATCGGCTCGATATGAGTGAAATAATCTTGAAAGGGTCGTAACCACCCCCCCCCCCCAAAAAAAAATTATTTAATGCAAATTTTCAGCCTTGGTGTTGCTCTCTACTAGCACATCTTGCACAGCAGGGTGAGGTAGGAATTTCTTTACCCCATATAAGACAATGAGGCATATCAAAGATTATTATGGAAATGTTTTTCTTTTTTCAAGCTAGAAACATATGTTGTGGTTACTTGTTAGAATCGCCTCAATGAGGCCTCAATGAGGCGATTCTAACAAGTATTCACGTTACATGTTTTAATGGAGGAATGAGAAAAATTTATCCCTAAAGTTTCCCTGCAAACAGTGCACAGCAGGGTGAGATAAGAATTTCTATACATGAAAAATGCTATTCACACTGCCATGAAAGATATTTTCTAGCATACAAGATAAGATTATCCAACATTTGCACAGAGTATAGAAATTCTTGTATTACACTGCTGTGCACTGTTTGAGATTTTTGTCCCAACAACAAGTAAGAACCTTAGTTTAGAGACTCATCTGAAAGTCTCGAGAAGCCAAGAAACAAACCCTCGACCCCTTGCTTACAAAGCGAGTCGCTTAACCACTAATCCATGCCATGCTGGATGCTTCTCCACTGAAGTATGCACTGCGCAGTGCATATTTCGATGGAGAAGCATCCATCATGGCACTGTAAAATTTTTATATCAAGACCACATTCGGGACTGTTCAAAAGAACAGTTCCAAAGGTGGCCTCTTAATAGAGGACATTGGGTGTAGAAAACACAAGCTGAAAACTTTAAATACATGCTTTTCAAAGCAGAAAAAGTCTTCAGGCCCGTAAGCAGGGGGAGGGGTGCAAACGCACCCCCTTGTTTTTAAAAAATCAAATCTTGCCGTTTTTCCCCAGAAATCAAGTTAACACCCATAACTATGGGCCCCAAACCAAGATTTTCTTAAGATTCGCACTCCCCTCTGCAAAATACCTGAAATTCTTGCATCCCCCCACACACACACCACCACAAACTTATTCAAAGTCTGCGTATGGGCCTGGTCTTTCTGGTCTTTATTAGCAGAATTTAAATGTACATACCATACAGAGACTGGATCCCCGACACATCATCATAAGGCAGTTTATACCCCGGCACATACTCTTGATACCAAGGGTACATCAGGGCTTCTGTGTTGCTGCTGTGGGCCAAACCCAGGGCATGTCCAAACTCATGGGCTGCTACCATGAACAAGTCGACGCCTGAAAAAGGAAGAAAAATATTACACTAACTGTTTAAACTGTTTAACCAATCAGCCAAAAAATACAAAAAGGCATCTTGTTTATTTATAATACAGTGTAACACCCCCCCCCCCCCCCCACACACACACACACACATCGGGCTCACAGAAATAGATTGGATTGCAGAGTTGAAACTGACCACACATGAGTATGCCTGCCCAGGCAAAGTGATGTGAGTCAGACCGTCCAATGCATATAATCGTTTTTGGCTTCATTGGGCGGTAGGGCTTCAGATGTCATTTCATCTCAGTGTCGGGTAAAAGAAGTCCCACAAAACTGGAAGCAACGTCTCCAAAATGACCTACGTAGTTATGATGGGGAGGTTAAACCTGGATTCAAACAAACAAAACATTGTAACATGATTTTGTATATGACATGATTCAAAGATGGATCCCAAAAATGTATAGATTGTATAGAAAAATGACCATGAATGGTCATTTTTCTATATAATATTTACATTTTTGTTTGGTTATAAAACACAGTTTCTGTTTGGATGCCACTACCCAGCAGACACACGTCGCTATGGCAACGTCGAATCAACGTCGGTGCAATGTCATGACGTTGCACCGACGTTGATGTGACGTTGCGTATAGGTCATGACGTTGTATCGACGTTGATGTGACGTCACAATTACGTCATGTGCCTGCTGGGTAATAGTGTCATAAAGAGGTTATGGTAATGGACTACTTCACTTTTACTTAGTGGCGCAGACAAGGGGCATAACTCATAATTTGTAAAACAAGTCAGACTGTCATATCTGGTGTTGGTTAATATTTCTATGAAGTGTTTCGAAGATATCTTGAACGATTTTTAAAGTAACAGACTAACAGTGCAGTCTCAATTTTGTCACAGAAATTGCAATTAACAATGTTCAAGGGGGTAACTTAGAAAATATAATGTCAATGTCCTGCACTCCACACCACCTCCTGTGGTGAACCATGAATAGAGTGGTCATGATTTTGTCAGAAAAATAGGTATTTGCAAACTTTTGTTTGTTTGATTTGTGGTTTAACGTCCCCGTCAACACAGTATAGGTCATTTTGGAGACGTTGCTTCCAATTTTGTGGGACTTTTACCCGACATTGAGATGAAATGACATCTCAAGCCCTGTCGCCCAATGAAACCAATAGGGTTTATAAGCATGGACAGTCCGCCTCGCATCGCGGTTCCTGGACAGGCTTAGATCCTCTAAGCGGTTTACCTGCGTGGCTATTTGCAAACTTCAATGGGGACATAACTTAAATAAAAACTTTATTGCCAAGAGTTATGATTCTTGCAATGTACACATCGTCCTGCGTTGATTAATATTTTATGAAGTTCTGTGGCGATATATTGAATGGTTTTCAAGTTCAAACTGAGAGCGGACATGATTTTATGACACACAGCCGGACACCCATAACAATCAAATTAAATCTCTCCCCCGTCCCTAAAGGGATGTGGGATTTTATGGGGAGACGTGAATATTCCTGTGCAAAATTTCCTGCTAAATGGAGCCACCGGGCCACCGGAGACGCAGACGTTTAATCACTGATGAGCAGATGGCTTTACACAGCCACTTGTTTCCCATCCAACAGTCTTCAACCAAACATATGTCAATTATGCACTTTTAAAATTTTCCGCGTTACACCATATGCATACCGAGAATAAGCATGAGTCATAGTTATGAACTACGACAAATGAAGTCCAAGATGTGCCCGCGAAAAGGTGCATACAACGAAGACTCAGATCAGACTGCGCACCTGCGCAGTCTGATCTTAGCCTTCGTTGTGTGCCTTAAGGACGCCCTTAATTCAAAAGCTTCTCGAACGCTGAGTTGTTCTGACCGAGGTCCGAGTATTCCAATGCGCAGGCTGATTTAGGATTTCACCACGTGTTTATGTCCAAAGGCATGTTTTTCCTTGACCCCGCTCTCATCATAAGACAGTCATATCAAGGAACCGGTCATGTACGAATATCCCGGGTTTTGCTTAGTTCCTGGCTGCCTAAGCCCTAAGCTTGCTCCTGCAAGTGTCGAGAATCAGTGGCAGAACTGCGCGCCACCGTGTTGTCAGGCTGTCTCCGGTCTTTTTCTTGTCACTCAAGCGATTTTGCTGGTATTTCTGTGAACCGACTCAAGTGTTTTCAAGAAGCGGAAACTAACTTGGCTTGTCTATTATGCCAATGAGCCATGTTAGAACAGATGGTTAAATCTTTTACCTCTGACCTAGTTTTAAAAACTATGATGTAATTGAGGTTGATCTCTGGCAATAGCTTTTTTGCCTTGGGTCTGGAAAGCGAACACGCACACACACGCACACACATACATGCACACACGCACGCAAATGGTATGCGTCTGTGTAAGACACAGGCAGAGAGAGAGAGAGAGAGAGAGAGAGAGAGAGAGAGAGAGAGAGAGAACAGAGAGTGTTACCTTCAGTAGAATTTAATGTCCACGTCTCATCATCGTCGAAATGAGTGTCTCCACCCGCATCGTTACCAGGAAAAAAGGCATGCGCAAGCACAGAGCCTGAAATGGATGTACATAAAACAAGTTATATGACTTCCCCCAGTTCATCAGAGAATTACGTACCACAAGGGTGGCCAGCAAAGGCTCAGGCGAGCCTGCGCATAAGCGCAGTCTCGCCAGAACCTTTGCTGCCCGCTGATATGTGAAAAAAAAAAAACTTAAGGTAGAACAGCCATGTGTCTTACAGGCCTCATGAATACGGACCAAGGTTTTCCATGAGGCTTGATTTTCCATCCTTAAAAAGTTATTTTAAACAGAATATAGGAAGAAAAAATAAAAATATTAACGCCTGAAAGCAAGAAAATAAAAGAAGCTCTAAAAGCCTGCAAATACCTTTGAAAAATATGAGACCTGGGATGTAGCCATCATATTAGTTGGCTGAAGAAACAATCTAAACTGTCGGTTGCTTTATCGCTTTGTCGTCTGCTGGTTACTTGATAAGGCATTCTTGCAAACAGTGTGCACCCAGATCTGACTGCTCCTTTAGGAGCAGTCTGATCACGGCCCACACTATTTGTCTGTATGTACCAATAGGTTTGAAAAGTTTGCAAGAAGATTCTGCAGACGACATAAGAAGACGACATTTTCAGTTGCAGTTATTACTGGCATCTTGTCTGCCTTTCAGTTGAAGAGCCACATAATTTAGTAAGTGCACCTTTCATACACAAAGGACAAGCATAATATGCTCTTTATTGCTGCTGAAAATGTTGTCTGTTTATGTCACCTGCAGCATCTTTTGGCAGGCTTTCAAAAATACTTTTTTGCGTACAGGCAAACAATGTGGAACCTGATCAGACTTCACATTTCCTTCATCGGAGGTATATCAACTGCCGCTATCAATAGCATAATATTTCATAGACTAGTAGGCCAAGTGATTTCCATTCAGTAAACAAGTAAAAAATTAAAAGTCCCACAAAATTTGGAAGCAACGTCTCCAAAATGACCTAAATAGTGTTGACGGCGACGTTAAACCTCAATTCAAACAAACAAACACATATGCAAGATACAGGTCTCATACTGACCATGCTTTTCCATGCCTGAAAGGCCCGGTTTCGCAGCTTCAACCCTTATCCTGTTGAACATGACACAATTATTACCTTTGCAAACAGCGTAGATCCAGATCAGATGGCCATCTGATCAGGATCTACACTGTTTGTAATGGAGTTTGTGAAAATATCAAGTAATTTGGTTGACTTATAGACAGATATGGGTGCGGGTTAATAGATAAGGGTTAAAGACTATATGCACAACAAGCAAAATCTAAAGCCAGAAATTAAGAAAAAAATCAAGCACTAAAAGCCTGAAATCCTGCAAATGCCTGAAAACTATGAGGCCTGAAGATAACAAATAAATTTCGTCCAGATTTGCATCCTTTCGAAAAGAAATGAGAAGGGCACTTATGGAAGCCCCCACCCCACTCCACACTCGCCTTAATCCTTACTCGCAACAATTCACATCTGCTTTGTTGTTTGCTGGTTACTTTAAAAGTCATTGTTGCACACAGCGTGGACCAAGATCGGGAGCAGTCTGATCAGGGTCCACACTTTTTGCCTGACAAGTAGGCCAATTGATTTTCCTTAAATAAACACGTTCAAAACTACATGGATGATAACAAATTAATTTCATCCAGATTTGCATTCTTTCGAAAAGAAATGAGAAGGGCACTTATGGAAGTCCCCCCACCCTCACCCCCACCCCCTTCCCACTTGCTCGCCTTAACTCTTACTCATTGATGGTTACTTAAAAAGTCGTTGCACACAGTGTGGACCAAGATCGGGAGCTGTCTAATCAGGGTCCACACCCTTTGTATGTAAAAATAGTTTACAAAAGTTTGCGTGAAGAATCAGCAGACGACATAAGCGGACGACATTTTCAGACGCTGTCTTGAGGGTAAATATATACACGTATCTTACCTTTTCCATCGAAAGGATAGCCATCATGGTGGTAATCTACGGCAAATTTGATCATGATGTCTGCTTTCGAGTTCACTACCTCTGTGAACGTAAGTGACGTCACGTCACTCCAAACTTTGAAGGCACCTGTGATAGCACGTCGGACGGCAGCTATACTCAGATCGTCCGTATAATTTTCTATTCTGAAAAAGACAATAAATACAATTGAATCAGCTGCTGTCGGAGTCCAGCTAAGATTAAGACTGATGTTGTTTTTAAAAGCATATTAACCCTTGTCCTGCTGAATATTCATATATGCCACACCCACTACCGATTATCAACCAATCAGATTACTTGATGCAAATTATTGCAGCAAATTCACAATCTGAGTGGCAAACAATGTAGATCCTGATCAGATGGCTTCGTCAGAAGCCATCTGATCTGGATCTACATTGTTTCAAAGATAAGGCATATCCGGGATTAGCAGGACAAGGGTTAACCCATATATGCCTAGCGGCCCTTTTGTGGGACATTGGCAAACAGTGCGGCGTCTGATCTGGCTATACACTGTTTGCTTAAAGAACATTCATTTTGGTAAAAATTGCCACAAACAAAAACAAACCTGGCACTCATATAATTGGAAATAGACCATTCCAAACTTTCTAGGTGGAAGATTCCATTGTCATATATGGGTTAAGAAAATTTCCGTTTTTCTTTCTTCTTTTTTTCTTTACCCAATTAGTAAGAGACCACCTTTGGACTGTTCAAAAGTGGTCTTTAAGGCATTTATTCTTGATTATTGAGGCCTATCATTTCACTACATAATATTATGTAACCCTCAGTGCTGACTGAAGAGAAGTCCTAAGTCTTCAACAGGTAAGGGGCCTCCTTGGGGAACATCAATATTTTTTTTTTTTTTTTGGTTTGGGTTTTACGGCCCTTTCAAGATTATTTCACTCATATCGAGCCGATCGTTAATCCTAGGTGGGCGAAAACCGGAGTACCCGGAGAAAAACCACCTGACCTTCCGTTGCAGAACTTGGCGTCTCACACGTGACCCGAGCGAGGCTCGAACCCACGGCGGTGAGAGACCTAATGACTAAGAGTCAGCGCTCTTATCCATTAGGCCACGGAGGCCCGTTAAATCAATAATTTATTAACTGTTGACTAGAGTGTACATTATTGATTTTCCCCTTAAGTGCCTCAGTCAGGGGACTCAACAAGAGCTATTAATCACCCTATTAAGGGCCGCCTTTGATCTGCTATAGACAGTATATCACAGGGGGCAATAAAACAATTATGAACACGGTGTGTCCTACTGTTACAAGACTAAATGTCTTTAAAGACTTTTAAAAGCTTATTTAGCATATTAAAAAGTGTCAGTTATCTTTTCTTTGCGTTTTCTACACCTAGTCGACCAATTCTGGAAGAGTTCTAAGACCACTTTTGAACTGTCCCCAAGCTAGTCTTAATATGGCTATTTTAGTGTGTATATAATGGATACAAAGTTTTTGTTACCAGAATCATCTCCGATTTTAGGAGCGAGGGCTTGCCCTTTGTACAACTTTTATCGAGGGCTGATAACTTAGGCCGGCGTTTTGGTTCTCGAAGTTGTTTGTCGACCCTTGAAAAGAACTGAAAAGGAAGTTTACTGTGTGACGCTGTCTGCTTCTTCATACCGTGGTTAAAAATAGCATATGCATATGCAGAAGGAAATTTTCATCGGTGTTTAAAACAGTTGTGTGTTTCGGGGAACCCACCTACCCCTATTTTTGTTTTCTTTTTACCTTGCGCTTTTGGGCTTTTCAACGAATACCATACTCCGACCTACGAATGTAGCGTGATGTCTTGTACGCCCCCGCCCATAGGGGCTTGAAGAAATATATGGGCTGCACGATGCTTCCACGCAGAGCTGAATCCGGCCCGCACACTAGTACTGGTGAACCGCTGGCGGACCGTCCATGTTAATAAACCCTATTGGGCGACAGGGCTTGAGATGTCATTTCATCTCAATGTCGGGTATAAGTCCCACAAAATTGGAAGCAACGTCTCCAAAATGACCTTTACAGTGTTGACGGGGACGTTAAACCTCAAATCAAACAAACAACACTTGGGATAACTCTATGTCAATGCGTAAGGACGCTTTACATCTTAATTTAAGTCACCGACAGCGCTTGCCTCTTTTTTTTTTTTTTTTCGCAAATAGTGCAAATAAAACCAAACAAATGAACACGTGCATCAGATGAGAATACATGCAAAAGGTTATTGCCGTGGCGATGGTGTATATTGTCCCGTGTTGGGACGGGAGCGTCTTCATGTAACACGTCCTCCGTGAAATGAACACCCCTCTTAACCCCATTTTATACAGAGAAAACGGGTGTTTACCGGGGTATACATCACCCTTTTCTTATTTCTGTTCGAAGTCAAAGGTTGTGGGTACTCGTTAGAACCGCCTCAATGAGGCGGTTCTAACGAGCGCCCACAACCTATGATATGAGTAGAAATAAGAAAAATATAACAAATTTTCATCAGAAAATTAATAATTTTGGAGATATGAAAGAATGCTATGTGACAGTTTTTCACGTGGCGTCTTGTGACGTGCGACGTCACCAGATGCAACGTAGCCAAACATTCGATATCAAGTAACCGTGCTGATGTCACCGTTTTTCTTCTGATTTTATCGCGCACTTGTAATATTCAATATTTCGAGAACACATTCGTGCGACATAGCGCATTCCTTCCTGCCTCCAAAACGGCCATTTTTCTGATGAAAATTTACAATATTTTTCTTATTTGTTTTCAAAACATTGGTTGTAGGTGCTTGTTAAAACCGCGGTTCGAACGAGTACCAACAACCTATGACTGGGAGCAAAAATAATAAAAATAATGTATACCCCCTTTATACACAAGTTTTCTCTACATAATATATAGTGGGGTTTATGGGGTTATTTATTTCACGGACCTGCTAACGTGATGCCTGTTATGAAAATAGTAATTCGTGACGGTAAGCGTTGGATTTTACGGTCGCAAATTTCGTTTTACGGCGACGCGCCGGACTTACGGCTTGTTTTGTATGACGTAAAAATAAAACAGCTTTATTTGTCATTCTGAAGCATAATCATGCAACGATTACGTCAGTTTATTGCCACCGCAAATCACCGTTCTGGCAGCTTACTACAAGAATAAGAGCTGTTTTTGACTTGATGATCATCAGTCTGTCAGAAAGTATGTTTAGAATGGATATAATAAACGGATAAACTGAAAGGAAGAATCTCTGATTTCATTTCAAAGATCTTCCCAGCTGGCACTCAATTTTGAATCAACGTTGAAACAACGTTGTTGTTTCAACGTTGATTCAGCGTTGTGGGTACGATTATGATCAATGCCATAATAGTGACGGCAATGATCAGGAATCGATACAATTAACCCACAGCTCCCATCAGAGACACCAAAGGGAAAGAAATACAAACATGAAACAACAGACCCTTAGCAGAAAGCCATTGGCACTATAAATGTACTTATAGGACAGTTACTTTCCCACAAAATGGCCAATAGCCATCCAAAATAAAACAATATATGCGACAAAAACACCCAAAGACAAACCATAACTAAAATAAACCGCGACAGAAGAACCGCCTTGGAACGGTCAGCGGAAACGAATTCCACTGGGGATGCTTAACTCGATTATTAATCGAATAAAAGCTTATTTTAGATGTGTGCAACTTGTCAATGTCAACTGAACCGTTTCAAGCTAGATGTGTTTTAGGTCCACAGCCAGCCATAGGCCTGTAGCACACAGCGTAGATTCTGAGATGCGCAGCCTGGTCCGTGCCTTTGCTTGGCACATAAGCTAAAACAGGCTTTCGATTCAAAGAAATAGGTCATGAGTCAGGCCCCGAGTTACAAAAATAAAACTTCTTTCCTTCTCAACTTAGCTGAGCATGAAATTTATATAGAGGATCTTACATGAGTGCTCATGTATTATTGAATTTATTAAACGAGTTGAGAAAAAGGGATAAATGCGAGGCTTTGCCGAGCATTTTATCCCCTTTTTCTTAACGAGTTTAATAAATTTAATAATACATGATGACATTAAAAGCGTATCTTATTCACGATTGTTTACAAAAATGTCAACATTCCGCCGTTAGTAAACGCGACGTCATTAAGGACGTCGTACATGTAACGTTACGGGACGTATCTAGCTATTTAATCCACTAGTGGATTATCGAAAATAATACATGACGTTATTACACTCTCAGACGCGACGTCATAAGATATAATGCCAATAAATATTAAAATACAAACGAAAGAGGCAATTTTCTTGCTCAGATCAACACAAAATGTTATTTTTCCTGCTCATAAATTTTAAAATGCCAACACTTACTAGAACACTTGTTGGCATTTTAAAATTTATGAGCAAGACAAATTTCATGCTCAAGTGAGTTAAGCATGAAATTTCTTTATAACGTCGGACCCAGGATTAAAATCGCTTTTTAGAGTTGAGCTTGTTAGTATGAAAAGCTGTTTTTGTTTCTTTGTTTATTGTTTTTTTTTTTTTTTTTTTTTTTTTTTGGGGGGGGGGGGGGGGTGCTGCATTGTGCTTCCGCGCAGAGCTGAAACCGACTGAACATCGGAGTACTGGTAAACCGTTCTGAATGCCTTAGCCTGACCAGGCAAAGTAGTGCGAGTCGGACCGCCTTTAAACCCTAGCGGTTTCTTTGGAAGGTAGGCTTGAGATGTCATTTCATCTCAATGTCGGGTGCAACGGCCACGCCAACACAATTTGGGTAATTTTGGTGACGCTGCTTCCAATTTTGTGTGACTTTTACTCGACATTGAGATGACATGTCAAGCCCTGGCGCCCAATGAAACCAATAGGCATTCTAAGAGGTTTACCGTGTCGAGCCCTGCTATGCTGTCACATGACGCTGTCGGGGATCGAACCCTTGCCGTAGCGGTGGCCACGAGAGAAAAGGTATCAGTACTGCTAAAACAATGCAAAGCAACGCTGAAAATCACAATAACATAAGCCTGTGAGTGAGTCAGAGTTGGAGACGTGGCAATTGAATGACTAAGTATCTGTCTTCCTTACTCAGCAAAACCACTGCACATTATATGAGCCGCAATGTCCGAAAATGTGCTTTCGACATATGTGCACAGCAAAGTCTCAGCTCAGACTGCGCATCCGCGCAGTCTGATCTGAGTCTTTGATGTGCGCTTTGTGCTCTCTCATTGAGCCAACAATTTTTTTATTCAGACAGTGGAGACTGTATTCCGTCTGAGTGGGCACGTACACAGGCTGATCTGATTCTTCACTGACTTGTGGACATTTTGCATTACAGCGAGCTGTACATGTACAGAGACATACAATAACACAGCTGCGTACACGTTGAAGAAGAAGAAGAAGAAGAAGTTTAAGTCGAAACAAGGGTAAGGTATTCGGCCCTTTCTGGCGCTTGCGCATGCTCATTAGCATTGGCTGGGTCCCTGCACGTGACAATACCAAATAAAATGGTAATACAAAATTTCAGGGGCTAGTTGTTTATTAGTTAACATATTCTTATTTAATATAGAAGCCTCCGTGGTGTACTGGTTACGCTACTCGCCTTGTAAAACAGCGGTCGCAGAATCGATCCCGGGCTTCTCCAGACTTTCCAATGAGTCTTTAAACCGAGGTCCCGTCAACGTATGACCTTAGCTGTTGGTGTGACGTAAAACTGATACAGTCACTCACTCTTATTTGATATGTTCACTCATATTTCAGCAAAAATACCAGGTTAGATATTCATATATTGTACTAACGACCTCGTTAAGCTTTTCAATAACTGGGCATTTGTTTGTTTGGTTTGAGGTTTAACGCCCCCGTCAACACTGTTAAGGTCATTTTGGAGACGTTGCTTCCAATTTTGTGGGACTTTTACCCGACAATGAGATAAAATGACATCTCAAGCCCTGTCGCCCAATTAAACCAATACGGTTTATTAGCCTCGCACCGCGGTTCCTGGACAGGCTTAGATCCTCTATGCGGGCCGGATTCAGCTCTGCGTGGAAGCATCATGCAGCCCATATATTCCTTCAAGTCCCTATGGGCGGGGACAATAACTGGGTATATACATTTAAATAAAGATTGCCTGAAGCCACTTTAAGACGATTGAGAAGCTACAAATGTACATGTATGCTTCGACAGTACCCCACCCCCATATCATAAAGGAGAGATTTTTGCACTCTCTCCAACTCACGAACTGTCTGATTTTGGGCACACTTAGTCTTGCCTGAAAAGGGGAACTATCCGGAAAGAAAAGAATTCGTTCCTTGGGTGTATTTTTTCCTATCAGATTAGACCCTTCTTAAGCAGGGAGGCAATAATAATACACAGATGAAATTATTGAGAAGAATTCTATTAGCACCTATACTTTCATTCTAGTCCGTTCTTGATATAAGATATTACTGTGTTGTGTTTAGGATAAATTATACAGGTGATATAAAACATGTTTAAACAATAATAATGTTGTCTGTGAGAGACGCCGGTGAAAAAAGTGTTTCTGTTTTCCTTTAGAGT
Source organism: Lucinisca nassula (assembly GCA_963580285.1). NCBI lineage: Eukaryota > Metazoa > Mollusca > Bivalvia > Lucinida > Lucinidae > Lucinisca > Lucinisca nassula. The sequence continues at coordinate 2,456,546 of OY757022.1, forward strand.
TTCAAAGACTGATTGCAGATTTTCTACACAACTTTCATTTCTTGCAGAAAGTTGTTTTTCGTGTATTTCTTGGCACATATATCACGAGCTAATTATTTCTCATTTCGCTAATTGCACATGCATACGTGTGCTCTTTTCTTTCATAGATCCTACTACAAATTTTACGCCAGGCTCATATCTGGCACATCACCAGAGTGAAAATTATTTTCTTTCACCTGGAAACAAGCTTCTGAAAATGAGATTTTCATACGGATTTCGTTTAGTGCAAGTAGTATTAATTACTAATGCTAATAAACCAACATAACCAAACATAAAGATAAGTATTTCCTTCCCATGTGAACATTGCTACAAAATGAACTGAGCAGCTTCAGGTTTAAAAAGGTTAAGTTCAATGTTTGCGGGACGAGGACCGCCCGGCGAACCTGATCACATGAACAAGTCCATGAAATTGACACATTCCTGGAGAGAAAACTGATGTTTGGGGGACATTATTTTTCCTATTTTTGCTCCAAGCCATAGGTTGTGGGTACTCGTTAGAACCACCTCAATGAGGCGGTTCTAACGAGCATCCACAACCTATGTTTGCCTATCTTTAAGACAAGAGGGCCATGATGGCCCTAGATCCCTAGATCCACCTGATCCACACTGTAGCAATGAAATGGTAGGTAATACAGTAAGGTGCCTTGTCAGAAGGAAAATACAGGCCAAATATGAAGGCTCTATCTCAAATGGTTCAAAAGTTATGATAAAGTAGGTCAAAGGTCAAGGTCACAGATAAAACTTTTTGCATGGATGTGAAGCCATTGTCACAAGGAATATACATGCCAAATATGAAGGCTCTATCTCAAATGGTTCCAAAGTTATGATTAAGTAGGTCACAGATCAAGGTCAAGGTCACAGCTCAAATTTTTGGCATGAGTGGGAAGACCTTTTCACAAGCAACATACATGCCAAATATGAAGGTGCTACCTTAAATGATTCAAAAGTTATGACAAAAACGATCAAAGGTCAAGGTAAAAAATTTTGCATGGCTGAGAAGCCCTTGTCACAAGTCATGTCAAATATGAAGGCTCTACCTTAAATGGTTCAAAAGTTGTGAGAAAGAAGGTCAAAGGTCAATGTCACAGGTCAAAATTTTTGTGTGGGTGAAAGTCGTTGCCACAAGGAACATACGTGACAAAGATGAAGGCTCTTCCTCAAATGGTTCAAACGTTATGATAAAGTAGGTCACATGTCAAGGTCAAGGTCACATGACATTTTTATATGACACAAGGAAACTACATGCCAGATATGAAGGCTCTATCTCAAATTGTCAAAGTAGATCAAAGGTCAAGGTCATAAGACAAATTTTTTGTATTGGTGGAAAGACCTTTTCATAAGGAACATACATGCCAAATATGAAGGCACCATCTCACTTGGTTCAAAAGTTATGATAAAGTAGGTCAAATGTCAAGGTAAAGGTCACATTTTATGTATAAATAGGAAACCCTTGTCGCAAGGAGCCTACATGCCAAAGATGAAGGCTTTATCTCAAATGCTTAAAAAGTTATGACAAAGTAGGTCAAAGGTCTAGGTGATGGGTCAAAATTTTTGAATGGCTGGGAAAGCCTTGTCACAACGAACATACATGCCAAATATGAAGGCTCTATCTCATATGGTTCAAAAGTTATGATAAAGTAGGTCACAGGTCAACGCCAAAGGTCAAATATTTTATTTGAGTGGGAAGCCCGTGTCACAAGGAACCTACATGCCAAATATGAAGGCTCTATATCTCAAACGGTTCAAAAATTATGACAAAATAAACTAGTGATCTACTTTTTGATTTGAAATGACCCATATTTGAACTTGACCGAGATATTGTCAGGATGATCATTCTGGGCAAGTTTGGAGATGATTGGACCCAAACTGTGGCCTCCAAAATAACAAGGTTTTTCTATGGTTTGACCTACTGACCTACTTTTTGACCACACATTACACGTGTTCAAACTTGACCGAGATACTGTCAGGAAGATCATCCTGAGCAAGTTTGAGGATGATTGGACCAAAACTGTGGCCTCTAGAGTGTTAACAAGATTTTCCTTTGATCTGACCCGGTGACCTACTTTTTGACTCGATATGACCCATATTCGAACTTGACCGAGATATTGTCAGGATAATCATTCTAAGCAAGTTTGAGGATGATTGGACCAAATCTGTGGCTTCTAGAGTGTTAACAAGGTTTTTCTATGATTTGCCCTACTGACCTACTTTTTGACCCGACATTTGAACTCGACTGAGATATTGTCAAGATGATCATTCTGAGCAAGTTTGAGGATGATTGGACCAAAACTGTGGCCTCCAGAGTGTTAAAAAGGTTTTTCTATGGTTTGACCTACTGACCTACTTTTTGACCGACATGACGCATATTCAAACTTGACTGAGATACTGTCAGGATGATCATTCTGAGCAAGTTTGAGGATGATCGGACCAAAACTGGGGGCTCTAGAGTGTTAACAAGGTTTTCCTTTGATTTGACCTGGTGACCTACTTTTTGACCCGACATGACCCATATTCGAACTTGACCGAGATATTGTCAGGATGATCATTCTGAGCAAGTTTGAGGATGATTGGACCAAAACTGTGGCCTCTAGAGTGTTAACAAGGTTTTCCTTTGATTTGACCTGGTGACCTACTTTTTGACCTGACATGACCCATATTCGAACTTGACCGAGATATTGTCTGGATGATCATTCTGACCAAGTTTGATGATGTTTGGACCAAAACCGTGGCCTCTAGAGTGTTAACAAGAAAAAGTTTACGCACGACGGACGACTGACGACGGACGACGAACGACGACGCCGGACATCTCACAGTCACAAAAGCTCACCATTACCTTCAGTCAGGTGAGCTAAAAATGTCCAAATATTCATCAGAAAAGTAGCCAATATGGAGATGTGAAAAATTGCACTATGTATCGTAGGGTTATACGTTGCTGGACCACAATCAACTCGGTTTCTGTTGTGGACGCTTCCATCATTCGAAAACACGCCTATACATATGTATTGAAAATTTTACCGCCAAAAAAAAAAAAAAAAAAAAAAAACATGAAAATTTTAGTTTTTCATATTTCTGCCCAAAACATAGATTGTGGGTACTCTAACGAGTACACACAATATGTTTTTAAGCAGAAATAATAACAAGAGCACCACATGCGGGTGCCAACGTTCGGCTGCAGTTTCTTTTAGTTAAACAAAAATTCTAAGTCGAAAAGGGGGCATAACTGTGCCAAAAATATTTTGACGGTTACCTCACCTATTGGTATGAGTTCCCATTTTCATAATGGACAACTCGTCCGAGTTTCAAGTAAATCTGTTCAGTAATGACAGTGATATTACAAAATGTCCAAGTTTTTGCAAAAATTCTAAGTCGAAAAAGGGGCATAACTGTGCCAAAAATATTTTGAGGTTTACCTCACCTATTGGTATGAGTTCCCCTTTTCATAATGAACAACCAGTCCGAGTTTCAAGTGAATATGTTCAGTAATGACAGAGATATTACAAAATGTGAAAGTTTTTGCAAAAATTCTGAGTCGAAAAAGGGACATTACTGTGCCAAAAATATTTTGAGGGTTACCTCACCTATTGATATGACTAAGTTCCCCTTTTCATAATGAGCAACTAGTCCGAGTTTCAAGTAAATATGTTCAGTAATGACAAAGATATTACAAAATGTCCAAGTTTTTGCACGACGACGACGACGCTGACGACGCAGACGACGACGCCAGAGCTATGACAATACCTCGTCGTTTTCTTCGAAAACAGCCAAGCTAAAAATGATGCAAACCCGTGTAAACTTCAGTGTGGGGTTTAAGGGGAGCCAAAATTATTTAGGTGTATTTTCGTGATGGTTGCCAATAAAAAACATGTCGAAATCATCAGCTAAACAACCGGTGTAGATTCAGAAGAAACCTTCTCATCTGAATATTTATCGTTCACATAAGCATCTGTGGCCCTTGGAGAAATAGACTGGGCTGCATGAGACTCCCACACAGAGCTGAAACCGATCGCACACCAGCATCGGTAAACCACTTGGAAGGTCTAAGCCTGCCCTGGCAAAATGGTGCGAGCCGAACGGTTCCTGTATATAAACCCTATTTGTCTGGACGCACGGTAGGGAATGAAATGTCATTTCATCTCAATGTGGGGTAAAAGTCCAACAAAATTGGAAGCAACGTCTCTAATGACCTAAATAGTGTTGACGTTGATGAAAAACCTTAATTCGTACAAACAAAAAGCCTAAGTAGCTAAACCACCCTTTACTGGGTTTAAAGATTTCCTTGTCTTCCTGTCAGCTGACAAGGGACGATCCCAATTTATAAGGGATTCGTTTTAGTCAACGACCCAAGACCATCTAAAATTAAGCTGATTCTGCTTTAAAAACCTTTAGCAGGTTGCAGTTACAACCCTTTAAAAACCTTTAGCAGGTTGCAGTTACAACCCTTTGCGTTTTCTTGTATTTTATGCACACAGTGTCCTCTGGAAAGAAACCATCTTTTGAACAGTCCCAAAGGTGGTCTTAATATTGGAATGTTACTGTATTCATATGATTACGAACGGAAGTAAATGGCCCTGGTTGCTCTGTGGTAGAACTTATCGGCCCTTATAAGTGGTAGACCGACCGCTTCAGGATCGGCGTGTCTGGCGGCGTAAGGTGGTACTTCGAACTACCTTGGTTGATGCTCGCAAAGGAAGAAAGGAAAACATTTGGTAAATCGCAATCATTCTTGTAAGTATTTATTAATGGCTATTATGTCAGTCGCAATAACATTCTTGTAAGCATTTATTAATGGCTATTTTGTTAGTCGCAATAACATTCATGTAAGTATTTATTAATGGCTATTATGTTAGTCGCAATAACATTCATGTAAGTATTTATTAATGGCTATTATGTTAGTCGCAATAACATTCATGTAAGTATTTATTAATGGCTATTATGTTAGTCGCAATAACATTCTTGTAAGCATTTAGTAATGACTATTTTGTTAGTCGCAATAACATTCATGTAAGTATTTATTAATGGCTATTATGTTAGTCGCAATAACATTCTTGTTAGCATTTATTAATGGCTATTTTGTTAGTCGCAATAACATTCTTGTTAGTGGCAATAATATTGGCTATTTGTTAGTCGCAAGAACATTCTTGTAAGTATCTATCAATGGCTATTTTGTTAGTCGCAATAACATTCTTGTAAGTATCTGTAAATGGTTATTTTGTCTGTCACAATTCCAATCTTGTAAGTATGTATTAATGACTATTTTGTGTTAGTCGCAATAACATTCTGGTAAGTATTTTGTTAGTCGCAATAACATTGCTGTAAGTTTTTATTAATACATATTTTGTTAGCCGCAATAACATTCAAGTAAGTATTTATCAATGGTATTTTGTTAACACTGGTAAGTATTTATTAACCCTTTTTGTACCAAATGTAATCTTCCTCCTTATTAGGAAAATGGCTGAACTTTTTGCAAACAGTGTAGACCCTGATTGGACTACGCGTTCTGCCAGGGTACCCGTTTTGGGGTTTCTGGTACTAAATGAGTTAATGGCTATTTTGTTAGTCCAAATTACATTCTGGTAATTCTTTTATTAATGATTTTGTTAGTCGCAATAACATTGGAACTAACAAAATATCCATTAATGAATAAAAAGTCTACAAAGCTTATGATGTCTATTTCCAATACATGTATGTGAGGTTAACCCTTGTCCTGCTAATCCCGGATATGCCTTATCTTTGAAACAATGTAGATCCTGATCAGATGGCTTCTGACGAAGCCATCTGATCAGGATCTACATTGTTTGCCATTCAGATTGTGAATTTGTTGCAATAATTTGCATCCAGTAATCTGATTGGTTGATAATCGGTAGTGGGTGTGGCATATATAAATATTCAGCAGGACAAGGGTTAAATAATGCATCTCAATCAAATCGACCACCACCCCCTTTTTTGATGGAGTAGTCGAAAATTAAAGGTAACAAGGATGCATTTGTCAGGACTGCGAAAATCCTAAAATCAGCATCCAGGGAAATTATACATAGATTCCACCCAGCAGTCATTCCATTCAAATATCAAACCCCTGTATATGTTATTAAGAAAATATGATAAGATCTCTTTTACGTAATTGATTTAGCTTTATGGGTTTGCACCGACAGAACATTTCACACAGAGCGACAGTTATTATGTGCTTTTGGCACCGAAAACTACCATAAACCCCAAAGAATTGGGACGCCTTAACCAAGACAGTTGTAAATCTAAAATTTCCGCCCTACTTACGTGCCATATTTTACCATTCGTTACTGAGCCTGTATAGGTAACACATGAGTAACCCACAGCTCGGGTCCAATATGTATATTGGGTCCCTGCCCACAGATAATAAAGGGGACAGTAGGGGTCTGTGTGGGTCATATGTATTTATTATTTCCATTCTAATAAAAAGGTTAGGGTTAGGGTCTCAATGGTTGTGGGTACTCATTAGAACCGTCTCAATGAGCAACCGTAACCGTATTACTGAGAATGTTCTAACGAGAACAATCTGAATTTGGCGCGTAAAGAAGAAGAAGAAGAAGAAGAAGAAGCTTTCTCAAGGCTCCCATTACTTATCTGTGAGCTACAAAGGCTCTGGCGGGACTGTGCATACTGTGATAATACAGTGCCTCTTTCATATGGGCTGGCTAATTTATTTATTTATTTATTTGCAGTTTGGTTACGTATTGTCAGACAATGTAATGGAACTATCTATCTACTTGTGTACGTGTTCCAATATTTAGAATGCTCTTCGAGTATGAAGATATGCTCTGTCTTGACGCTAATTATATCGAGTGATAATAATAGATGCATTCTTCAAGAATCACTTCAGAGGTGTGAGAAAAAGATCGGTTCTTACGGATTTCGCAAACATGTTTGAGAGAATACAAGTGCATTTGACTCTGGTTATCGCATTATACAAGGGCATGATGTAACCGGTGGTTTCAGATTAAATGCACTGAAACGTAGGGAACGTACAGTGCAACCATTACCAAAATGTAGTTTAACTCATCACATGAACAAGTCCGTGAAATGAACACCCCCAAACCGCCACTATATGATGAGAAAACGGGGGTTTAAGGGGATTTACATTATTTTTCTTATTTCTGCTCCAAGACATAGGTTGTGGGTACTCGTTAGAACCGCCTCAATGCGGCGGCTCTAACGAGCACCCACTACCTATGTTTGCAGTATAAATAAGCAAAATATCACGGATTTTCATCAGAAAAGTAGCCATTTTGCAGATGTGAAAAAAAAATGCACTATGTCGCACGGGTATAATATGGTGATATTAGTGCTGGTTTGATTTATCTTATGAATACCATTTAAGAAAAAAAAAAAAAAGAAATCTTTTTATAAAGCTCATATATAAATTAATATTTTTATGATTTTATCAAAGAGTCTGTCATTTTAATAGTACCTTGGGTCCTTTGATTATCAAGGTATCATCTTTACAGCATAAAATTTTGCTTCAAATGCTGATTTTGCGTGAGGCCGCACAATTACAATGGAAGATGAATATAAGAAAAATATGTCTATAGTCGCTCCTAAATACATGAGTGAGTGAGTGTTTCAGTTTAACGTCTCACCAACAGCTAAGGTCATACGGAGACGGGACCTCGGTTTAAAGACTCATCCGAAAGTCTGGCGAAGCCCGGGATCGAACCTGCGACCCCTGGTTTACAAGGCGAGTAGCGTAACCACTCGACCACGGAGGCTTCTACATTAAAACATGAAAACCGAGGTTAAAAACATTGGCAACTTTGGGAGTAAATCATGTTTTTGCGACCTTTTGGACCACAAATATGATGTTCCGGCCCAGGACAAAACGTGCAGTAAGACATGCGACCAGTGAAGCGCAGTCTGATCGGAATCTTCGCTGCTCGCATGAAGCTTCTATAGCCTCCCTGGTCGCCTTTGTGATCATTACGATAACTCACCCGTGCGACTTAGTGCATTTTCATATCTCCAAAATGGCTAATTTTCTGACGAAAATCCTTGGTAGTTTTGTTATAAATGTTCAAAACATAGGTTGAGGGTGCTCGTTAGAACCGCCTCAGTGAGGCGGTTCTAACGAGTACCCACAACCTATGTCTTGGAGCAGAAATAAGAAAAATAGTGTATACCCCCGTAAACCCCAGTTTTCTCTATATAAAGTGGGGTGTAAGGGGGTATTCATTTCACGGACTTGTTCACGTGATGTAATAGTTGTCTTAACCGTTTTTGTATCAAATCGAATCTTCCACCTTATATACAGTCGAAGTCCATTTCAAATGCCTGAACGTTTTGCAAACAGTGAAGGCCCTGATCAGACGCCACTCACTGTTTGTCAAATACCCACTTTGTCTGGACAGGCTTAGATCTTCTTAGCGGTTTACCAGTACTTATATATGTGCGGTCGGTTTCAGATCTGCGTGGAAGCATCTTGTTTCAGCCCAATCTATTTCTCAAAGCCCCAATGCTCGCCCCCGACCCACCCCCGGGCAGGCTCTTTATTGAACAAATACAGTGGATTTTAATTGCTACAACAGCTCTGGAACTATAAAAATTTCCAGACTGGGGTAGTTCTGGCCACTATGAGTTAATCCTTTTGTTTTGTTAGAACTTAGGTTTATATACTTTCACGTCAACACTATTTAGGTCATTTTGGAGACGTTGCTTCCAATTGCGTGGTATATAACCCGTTATTGATTAGAGTAAATCACGAATTTCGTTATAGTAGTCAGCATGATCCCCATCCATAGTGAAACATGTTCCAGCAACAACAGACTCAGATGAGCTTGACGGCCCCCGCCCATAGGGGCTTGAAGAAATATATTGGCTGCATGATTCTTTCACGTAGAGCTAAACGCGGCCCGCACACTAGTACTGGTAAACCGCTTGGAGGATCTAAGCCTGTCCAGGAACCGCGATGCGAGGCGGAACGTACATGCTAATAAACCCTATTGGTTTCATTTGGTGACAGGGCTTGAGATGTCTTTTCATCTCAATGTCGGGTAAAAGTCCCACAAAATTGGAAGCAAAGTCTCCAAAATGACCCTTACAGTGTTGATGGGGACGTTAAACCTCAAATCAAACAAACAAACAAAAATCAGATGAGCTTGTGCATCCACACATCTGGTAAAATATCTTCTTGTACCAAGCTCATATGGAAAACGCAACCACGTGACATGCCTTCTTCCATGAATGCATGTGCATGATATATGACCCCATAGTTCCAAATATTGATTGTGAGTGCTCGTTAGAAGCTCTCACCGAAGTGCTTCTAACGAGTACCCATAATCTATGTAATGAAACAGAAATAGGAAAATTATGTAAACCCTTCCTAACCAAAATTTTCATATAACATTGGGTCCACATTGATGTTCAGTGCAACGATTTGGGTACGTAATGTGCACCGTTTGCTGCTTAGTAATACTCATACGTGTATGTACAGGTCGTTCTGAGCCTTCTCTGTGTGTATATGACAACACTGACTCAGCCAGGCGCTTGAGAACAGGCACATCCTTGATAGGCCAGCAAGATCAAAGTTGGATTCTGAAGAACCCGGAATATATGTCGTTTCCGCCACTAAGGACTTGCAAGTACTTGTCGCAAAACAATTGATGATGTATTTCCACTGTCAGCAGCATGCGAGTCCGTCAAATACTTGTTAGGATTAGATTTTCTGTTAAAGTAGTGTCGAGTGCGTTTGTTTTTTGTTTTTTTTTTACGTCTCCGTCAACACCATTTACAAGAAGGTCATTTTGGAGTCGTTGTTTTCGATTTTGTGGGACTTTTACACGACAATGAGATGAAATGACATCTCAAGCCCTACCGCCCAAAGAAACCGCTAGGGTTTAAGGAGCGGTCCGACTCGCACCACTTTTCCTGGACAGAACTTCTGAGCGGTCGGTTCCAGCTCTGCGCGGAAACACCAATCAGCGCAATCTATTCGGCGGGGACGAAGACTCGAGTGTGTGTGTTTGAGTTTTACGTCCCATGAACAACTAAGGTCACATGGAGACGGGATCTTGATTGAAAGACTCATCCAAAAGTCTTGAGAAACCCGGAATCGAACCCAGGGTCCCTGATTTATGAGGCGAGTAGCTTAACCACTATACCACGAAGACTTCTATAACCATAACACCCATCACGAAAACACACCTATATATTTTTGACCCCCTTGAACCCCACTTTTATATAGTAAAACTGGGGTTTGAAGGGGTAAACCTTATTTGTCTTATTTCTGCTCTAAAATATAGGTTGTGGGTACACGTTAGAACCGCCTCGATGAGGCGGTTCTAACGTGTACCCTCAATCTATATTTTGAGCAGAAAGAAGAAAAATATTACAATTTTTCATCATAAATCCCACTTTTTCATGGAAACAATTTTACTATATGTTTGTATAGGCGTGTTTTCGTAATGTTTCAGACCATGAAAACGTGTTCGAGGTTGTGATAGTTCGAGCAACTGAAGGCTAATTATAACTCAAGACATCAAGAGACATCATAAAGATACTACACTGAAATTCCGCTATTAAGACCACCTAAAATGAAGACGAATTCTGCTTTAAAAAGCTTATTTACTAGGTTACAGTTTTTCTTTCTTTGTCTTTTCTACATACAGTGTCCTATTGTCAGAGAGGGGGTGTTCAAAAGTGGTCTTTAAACAGAGACTACCTTTGGGACTGTTCAAAAGTGGTCTTAAAGACCACTTTTGAACAGTCCCAATGGTGGTCTTAATAAATGAATTTTACTGTCTTTCATTCTTCTATATACTACAGGTACGTATGTTGTGTGCACTCATTAGAATTAGGCGATTCTAATGCGTATTCACAACATACATGAGTAAAGGCCAACCACCTAGAAGGTCTAAGCATGTTTAGGCAAAGTGGTGCCAGTCCATGCATACAAATATATTGGTTTCATTTGGCAGCAGGGCTTGAGATGTCATTCATCTCAGGATCGGGTAAAAGGCCAACAAAATTGAGAGCAACGTCTCAAAATGACCTCACTAGTGTTGGCGGGGACGTTAAACCTCAGATCAAACAAACAAAACCGACTTCTACTGGTACTGGGAAAAATTACAATTGCAGTTTAACTACAATAGTTTATGGGCCGCCGTGGCCTGTGGATAAGAGCGGTGACTCTTATTCATTAGGTCTCTCACCACTGTAGGTTCGAGCCTGGCTCAGGTCACATGTGGCACGCCAAGATCTGCAACGGAAGGTCATGTGGTTTTTCGCCAGTTACTCCGGTTTTCCCCCATGTCTGATTAACGATCGGCTCGATATGAGTGAAATAATATTGAAAGAGCCGTAAAATACAATAGTAAGAACACCAATGCCAGGGGTAATCAATCATAGAGTGAGGTCATGAGGTATAATAGGGATAAATTATCAATTTTCTTTAGAAATAAAGGTATGCTGTTGGCACTAATTAGAATCGCCTCAATCAGTCTTATTACTAAACTGCTGTTTGAGTGGTTATAATTTAGCAGGGTTGAGCATTATTTTGACACTGGCTGTTACCATAAACAACAAAGTGAGTGCATAATTTTCACAGGAGCAAATATCGGTCATTGGGTCAGGAGGAAGCGGGTTCGATACCTGCTTGGGTCGGCAACATTGTTTCGTGGAGATTGATCATGAAATCTTTTCTACGGTCATTCTCTCCCTTCCGCTGATTCAAGAAAGGCGGCGAAAGAATGTGCCCGCTAGCGTAAAAGCCCTCGGCCCCCGCCCATTTGGGCTTGAAGAAATAGATAGGCTGCATGATGCTCCCACGCAGAGCTGAAACCGACCGCAAGCGAGTACTGGTAAACCGCTTAGAGGATCTAAGCCTGTTCAGGCAAAGCGTTGCATGTCGGACCGCCCATGCTTATAAAACCTATTGGTTTCATTGGGCGACAGGGCTTGAGATATCATTTCAGCTCAATGTCGGGTAAAAGTCCCACAAAATTGGAAGCAATGTCTTCAAAATGACCTATGCAGTGTTGACGGGGACGTTAAACCTAAAATCAAACAAACAAAACAAACAAACGTATAAACCCAACTCTATAAGCCTGCCTAGGAAAAGTGCGGATAGGTAAACTGACCGGCTCAAAATAATGTTGACTGGGCCGTCAAACTCCAATACAAAAAAACAAACAAATCAGCTGAAAATTTTCATTTTTTTGGTGGTAAAATTTACAATGTATTTGTATAGGCGTGTTTTGTAATCAACCCGTTTGTACTACAATGTTGACGCCCGACAAACGTTGTACATTGTCCATTTTTGGCACAGTGTAATACATGGAATGGACTGCAATGGATTTTTTATAATTGTGGTTTTACGTCCGCATCAACACTATTTAGGTCATTTAATAGACGTTGTTTTCAATTTTCTGGGACGTTTACCCGACATTGAGATGAAATGACATCTCAAGCCCTACCGCCAAAATAAACCAAAGGGCTATTTGCAAGGACTGTACGAGAGTTAAGGTTTCCCTAACCCTGACCCTAACCCGACTCGCACCACTCTGCTTGGCCAGGCTAAGACCCTCTAAGCTCATGCAGTCCAATCTACTTCTACGCAGGCCTGGACGGGAGTTTAATGGACTGGAATGAGACTAGTGCAAAGTTTAGACAAGAGGACCAAGCTAGCTTGGTCCTGTATCGCTCACCTGAGCTAACAGATTCAAAGTTTAAGGAAGTGCCAACCTTTACTGAAGGCTTTATGGGAGGACATGGTGATGACAGGGTAAGCATTTTCTGAAAATCAAGTAGAATTTAACTCTATGATAAACAGGCTGACCTCACCGGTTTTCAAACTCATTCTTGAAAGCTTTTATTCCTGACTTGCTAAGAAGATCCGATCTAAACTGAAGTGGCTATGGTGATGACAAGTTCAAAAACAAGAGTTTTTAAACTCCTCCAAGCTTTCTGCCTGACTTCCTTGTTTGTAAGTTTCATGAAGATCCGTTCAAAACTAAAGGGGCAGCAGTGATAACAATGTCGAAAATAGGCATTTTCAGCAATCAAAGGCACGTCACTCTTTGATAAATGTGCCGACTTGGCCGGTATTCGAACTCACCTGAGGTTTTATTCCCAGCCACCTTACATGTAAGTTTCAGAAAGATCTGATCAGACTTGGCCAGTATTCAAACTCATCCAAGATTTTATTCCCAGCCACCTCACGTATAAGTTTCAGAAAGATCCGATCAAAACTGAAGGGGCTACGGTGATGACAAGGTCAAAATTTGGCATTTTTAGCAATCAAAGGGATGTTACTCTAAAATAAATGAGCCGACTTGGCCAGTTTTCGAACTCGTCCGAGTTTTCATCCCCAGCCACCTTACATATAAGTTTCAGAAAAATCCGATCAAAACTTAAGGGGCTACGGTAATGACAAGGTCAAAAATCAACATTTTCAGCCATCAAAGGGACAGAACTCTACGATAAATGGGCTGACTTGGCCTGTTTTCGAACTCATCCAAGATTTTATCCCCAGCCACCTTACATATAAGTTTCAGAAAGATCCGATCAAAACTGAAGGGGCTATGGTGATGACAAGGTCAAAAATCGGCATTTTCAGCAATCAAAGGGACGTAAATCAATGATAAATGGGCCAACTTGGCCGGTATTCAAACTCATCCTAGGTTTTATCTCCAGTCACCTTACATATAGGTTTCAGAAAGATTCGATCAAAACTGAAGGGGCTACGGTGATGACAAGGTAAAAAATCGACATTTTCAGCCATCAAAGGGACATAACTATATAGTTAATGGGGCAACTTGGCCGGTTTTCGAACACATCCAAGGTTTTATCCCCAGCCACCTTACATATAAGTTTCAGAAAGATCCGATCAAAACTGAAGGGGCTGCAGTGTTGACAAGGTCAAAAATCAACATTTTCAGCAATCAAAGGGACCTAACTCTATGATAAATAGGCCACCTTTGCCGGTATGCGAACTCATCCGAGGCTTTATCCCCAGCCACCTTGCATATAAGTTTCAGAAAGATCCGATCAAAACTCAAAGGGCTACAGTGATGACAAGATCAAAAATCGGCATTTTCAGCAATCAAAGGGACGTTACTCTGTGATAAATGGACCAACTTGGCTGGTTTTCGAACTCATCCGAGATTTTATCCCCAGCCACTTTACATATAAGTTTCAGAAAGATTGGATCAAAACTGAAAGGGCTACAGTGATGACAAGGTCAAAAATCAGCATTTTCAGCAATCAAAGGGACGTTACTCTACGATAAAAGGGCCGACTTGGTCGGTTTTCGAACTCATCCGAGATTTTATCCACAGCCACCTTACATATAAGTTTCAGAAAGATCCGATCAAAACTGAAGAGGCTACGGTGATGACAAGGTCAAAAATCGGCATTTTCAGCAATCAAAGGGACGTAACTCTATGATAAACCAGCGGACTAGGCCGGTTTTCGAACTCATCCGAGGTTTTATCCCCAGCCACATAACATATAAGTTTCAGAAAGATCCGATCAAAACTGAAGGGGCTACGGTGATGACAAGGTCGAAAATGGGCATTTTCAGCAATCAAAGGAACGTAACTCTATGATAAATGGGCCGACTTGGCCGGTTTTCGAACTCATCCGAGTTTTTATCCCCAGTCACCTTACATATAAGTTTCAGAAAGATCCGATCAAAACTGAAGGCGCTACGGTGATGACAAGCATTTTCCCATAGTAAGTCTATGGGACCTTGTGGTTGCCATAGGAACCAAAGTTTTAGAGCGATTTCAAAAAAAAGTTTATGTCATCAATGCCCCACCTGAGGCATACTACAGGTGAGAAATGATTGAGATCAGCCTGCAGGATACAGAGATATAGCTGCTCAAAAGTGTGGACGGACGACGGACGGACGACGGACGGACGACGGACGACGTACGACGGACGACGGACGACGGAGGACCCACTATACTATAAGCTCCCCTGGAGCCTTCGGCCCAGGTGAGCTAACAAGGGTGGAGTGGAGGTGAGTATATATTGAGTGACAGGGATATGTTTCGAAACGAGTTGCTGTGAGGGCTAAGGCAGGGAAATCGCTAGCCTAAGGCTTACAAAAGGAGAATAATATGTCTTCTTTATTCCAATCGATGTCATTTCATATTTTAAACTATACCATATCATGACCTAAAGGGACCAGTCAAAGAGTCTTCGACATGTGGTAGGAATTTATTTTGAGTTGTGTTTTATACATATAAATAGCGAGAGAAAACATGCATATTTTGTCTGTGTGTAATAGTTTAACAGCTTCAACAGATGTTGTGGAGCATGTGTGTAGATATTCTCATGCCTTATATTTTTTCTCAATTTTTGAGCCGGAAAAGTTCATGGAATCTCAATTTTTAAAGCTTCGAATAGTGGGGCATCGTGTGAAATAATGGCGTCCAACATGGTGTCAGAGATGACAAATTTTGGGTAAAAAATGATAGCATTTTACTTTATTCTGCTTTCAACATAGATTGTGGGTGCTCGTTAGAACCGCCTCAATGGGGCGGTTCTAACGAGTACCCACAATCTATGTATTTGAGCAAAAATAAGGCGGATAATGTTTACCCCCGTAAACCCCATTTTTCTCTATATAAAGTGGGGTTGGGGGTGGGGGGAGGGGTTCGTTTCACGGACTTGTTATCGTGATGGTATCCTGACTCAATACAAAGGCACGCTCTTCTTTTGTAGGAGGCGGTAAAAGTTGCGACTGATTTTTATAACCTGGCCGTTTGTAACCGGTTCGATCCCCGTTAGGGCCAAATGTTGTTTCTTTTAGCAAGAGATTTTATCCACATTGTTTAGTACTGGTTAATACCCAGGAAGAGGAAGAAAAGCTGACCACATGGAAGATTAGTACTAGTTAACTAAATTTGTCACCCTCTGGAAATAGACGATGTTTTTAATTTTAGCTTTACGGCCCTTTCAAGATTATTTCACTCATATCGAGCCGATCGTTAATCAGGGATAAACGAAAACCGGAGTATCCGGAGAAATAAGCACTTGACCTTCCGTTGCATAACTTGGCGTCTGCACGTCTCACATGTGACCCGAGCCAGGCTCGAACCACAGCGGTGATAGACCTAATGATCAAGGAGTCAGCGCTCTTACAAATGTACCCACTAGGCCACAGAGGCCCGACTATTATTATTATTATTTTAAAAGCTTATTGAGAAGGTTTCAGTTATTCTTTCTTTGTGTTTGCAAAACCCAGTGTCTCCTATGAAGAGACCACCTTTGGAACTGTTCAAAAGTGGTCTTAAAGACCAATTTTGAACAGTCCCAAAGGTGGTCTTAATATAGGAATCTTACTGTATATGGATGTCAAGAGCTATGTGAATAATTCTCCATATACTCCAGAGTTAAGTCCATGGACTATAGATTCCATGCAGAGTGTTCGCGTTAACTCTTATCATGCTGTTCACGACAACCCCTATCATTGGAAACAGTGTAGATCCAGATCAGATGGCTTCTCAGATCAGGATCTACACTGTTTGACATCTAGTTTATGGCTTTGTAAGCATAAATTACATCAAGTAATCTGATTGGTCCAAAGTCAGGAATGGGTGTGGCTAAACTGAATATTCAGCAAGAGAAGAGTTAACCATGGTAACGAGCTATCCATGTTTGAGTTACCGAAGTTGCACTGTATTTCAATAGACAGAAGCCAAAAATTTCAGTTTGTATTAAGCGTACAATAACCGGACAATATCCCACTGGGAACCTTGCAATTTGAACCAATTCATACAGTTCTCAAGGTGTGTGTGTGTGTATGGGGGAGGGGGGGGTGAGGGAGGGAAGAAGCCTCCGTGGTGTAGTGGTTACGCTACTCGCCTTGTAAACCAGGGATCGCAGGATCGAGATACCGGGCTTCTCCAGACTTTCGGATGGGTCTTTGAACCGAGATCCAGTCTCCGTATGACCTTAGCTGTTGGTGGAACGTAAATCCCAAGTACTCACTCACTCTCAAGTGGGGAGCCTGGGACAAAGGTGATGTGTACCTTGTGCCACTGGGGCGTCCAACTGATATTTGCTTACAGTTGGACAAGGCCTGCTGCCCTTGTAGCAGGTAAGGCGTATATGGGGTTGGGGTGTTGTTAGTTTTTTTTTCTGTTTCTGTTTCTACACTTCCATTCTTTTTCCTTTTGCCCCTGTTCTCTACTAACTCTTCTATGCTTTTTTTACCCTTTGTCTGGGAGACGACACACAATGACCCACAATGGTTGTCGTGTCGTTAAACAAAAACAATCAATTAATCCTTGTTGTCAAAGCAACGGTATCCATGCCATTTCGGATGAAGTCACGTGCACCTGTCCTCATTCAAGCAGGTTGTGATGATGTCGATTACATCGCAACCCAGCTGAACAAGGTCAAGGACACGAGAATATGTAGGCATCATCTGGCTCCTGAGGCAGCGGTTGTGGACACATCGACTGGTCGGGGAGTTCAAAATGGAGCACAAACTGGCGAGAAAAAGACGTTCATGCCCATACGAGGTCTAGTGGTGTAAATTATTTACCTAAGAATAAAGATTAAAGGACAGATCAAAACTGGAGCAAACGACCGAGCAGATATAATTTTGCTTATTTTACAGTGAAAATAAAAGGTTTACTATTTCATATGAATGGTCTGCTAGTGGCCAAGTTTGGTTTTCTCTCAAAAAATGATACAAAAGTTGCAATGTCGACTGCTGAAGTTTAAGAGCTGCTGAAGTTTAAGAGCTTAGGCAAAGACAAGTTTGTTTTTGCGCTTAAGCAAACCAATGTAAATTATAGCTTCGATTATTTTAACATGGCATTTTTCAATGTGTTTAATGTTTGGCTTAAACGGTAAGCCAGCTCTTTCTGAAATTTGATCAAATATAAAACAATTTGTATACAGTTGAGCAACCCAAAAGCTAAATCTAATCAAACTTTGTAATCCTGGTAAGATCAAAAGTTGGCCTAGTTCTATTTGGATTAAACCCAGCTGTCGGTTCAAGGAAAACTCTTGAAACAGGTACTGATTTTTCAAGATAAAAGGCATTTAAAGTTCTAAAAACTAATAAAATAGAAATTCACCTATCCCTTTCAAGCCTTTTGACCAGAAAGTCATCTATGCAACCAGTGTATAACCAGATGAGACGGCTCCAAAGAGCCGTCTCATCTGGTTATACACTGTTTGCCACCCCGTTAATGGTTTTCACGAAATCACCTATTTACGAAAATGGACGAATCCAAACACAGCGATGGAAAAGCTCAACTCCGAAACTCAAGGATGATATGGTTAAAAGCGAAAGAAAAAGACTGAAACTAACAAAATAATAATCGCCTGCAAAGAAGATTTAACGAACGAAAAGTTAAAATGCAAACTAACAAAATAATAACTGCAAAGAAAATTTAACGAACGAAACGTTAAAACGCAAACTAACAAAATAATAACTGCAAAGAAGATTTAACGAACGAAAAGTTAAAATGCAAACTAACAAAATAATAACTGCAAAGAAAATTTAACGAACGAAACGTTAAAATGCAAACTAACAAAATAATAACTGCAAAGAAGATTTAACGAACGAAAAGTTAAAATGCAAACTAACAAAATAATAACTGCAAAGAAAATTTAACGAACGAAAAGTTAAAATGCAAACTAACAAAATAATAACTGCAAAGAAAATTTAACGAACGAAAAGTTAAAATGCAAACTAACAAAATAATAACTGCAAAGAAAATTTAACGAACGAAAAGTTAAAATGCAAACTAACAAAATAATAAAAGCCTGTACAAAGAAGATTTAACTAAGACATGCAAACATCAAATAAAACCAGCGAGCTCCAAAACCACTGAAAAACTGAAGTCCAAAATCTTAAATCTCCCCAAAATCAACATCCATCGACAGTAAATCTTTTCCAATTCGCCGCGAAAACATGTGTTTTCCCAGAGAACATGTGCCTCCAAAACCACTGTGTGTCAGTATAAATTGCGAAGTTTTAACGACGTATTTATGTACACCATGAGCTCCTTGAGAGATCTGCCCAGGAAATCATTTTGATTGGTTTACAAGAAGTCACTTTCTTCAAATTTCTCACACTTGAAAATTCTACATGTGGCAGCTCGTGACAAAACCCCCAAACGGCAGATGCCTTTACGCAGTCACGCAGAGTACCCGGATCCTTTGGAAAGCTTTTTTGTGGGCTGCGACTGTGCATATACGTTGGATGGTTGCAGTTTATGTTTTTCTTTCTTTCTTTCTTTTCTTTTTCTCTTGCTTTTTCTTTTCTTTTTCTCTTGTTGTTGTTGTTATTTTTGCTTTGCACCGTCCCACATGTATAGACC
This sequence comes from Lucinisca nassula, assembly GCA_963580285.1. Classification (NCBI taxonomy): domain Eukaryota; kingdom Metazoa; phylum Mollusca; class Bivalvia; order Lucinida; family Lucinidae; genus Lucinisca; species Lucinisca nassula. The sequence continues at coordinate 2,475,898 of OY757022.1, forward strand.
CATTTTGTACCGGAAAGCCCAAAACGAGTAGCTGGCAAACGGTGCCGCGTTTTGCGGCGTCTGATCAGGGCCTACACTGTTTGCAAAAAGTTCAGCCAGTTTCCAAATAAATTTTGAAGAAAACACAACCTGCCACCACTAAATTTTGAAATGGACTCCTTTTATATATAAGAAGGAAGATTCCATTATGTACAAAAAGGGTTAACGATGACTACCATACATGTGTAGCTAGTCTATGTATGTTACCCCCTTTTTATGTTTTTTTTCTTTTAGGGCCCTTTTAAGATTATTTCACTTATTTCGAACCGATCGTTAACCAGAGGGCAAAAACGGGTGTCCCGGAGAAAAAAAAACACACCTGACCTTCCGTTGAAGAACTTGGCGAAAGCGAGGGTCAAACCACATGGTGAGAGACCTTTTTTACCCCTTTTAAGTCTCGAAATACATTCATATTCAGTTTTGTTTGTGGTTTAAGGGCCCGGTCAACACTATTTAGGTCATAATGAGCCTGTCGGTTTGCCTAACCACACTTTTCCAATTACAGTACACATTCTTTCGCCACAAACCGACCACCGCAGAAAAGGGAGAGGGTGACCGCAATCAATGTTGCCGACCCAGTATAGGTATCGAGCCCGCGACCACCTGATCACCAATCAGACGGGCACATATACAGTGAACAACCTGACGGAAGCCCGAGCGGATCTGATCCGAGGATAAGCCGAGGATTCGACGGGTCCGGGAATTCCGAGGTCGCACCATCATCGTAAAAAAAGCTCTTAGTTTTCTGTAAAATTTCTTTATTGTGGGTGCGATATAAACTGTGCCGCATCCTAGGAAAACCTGGCAATTGCGAACAACAAACATGCAGATCAGACTGCGCATCTTTGTTGTTCGCTGCTTTGGTTTCGCTGAGTTCGCTAATTTGTGTTCGCTGAGGTCGCTGCTTTGTGTTCGCTGCTTTGACAGTTTGTGCTCATTGTATGTGAAGCTGGGCAGACGGGTTTGTGTCTAAATCTGGTCAAAAACTCAGAAGGCTGGTTGTCACGCGACGGGGTTCATCTGGGGTTTAAACTGACAAAATTATGCCCTTCTTGAAACTTTGAAAGGGGGGAATAACCGCAGAAAAGATTCCATGGTCAATATGCATGAAAGAAAATCGCCGACCCCAGCAAGTATTGAACCCTCGACCCCCTGACCACCAGTCACTTGCGCACCAGGCGAAGCTATCAAGGAGGACGTTAACCATTTTTGTACCAAATGGAATCTTCCTTCTTATATATAGCAGGAGTCCATTTCAAAATTTAGTGGTGTCAGGTTGTCTTTTCTTCAAAGTTTATTTGGAAAATGGCTTAACGTTTTGCAAACAGTGTAGGCCCTGATCAGATGCCGCGTTCTGCGGCGTCTGATCTGGGCCTGCACAGTTTACAAAGGTACCCCTTAAGGGGTTTCTGGTACTGAATGGGTTAATACAATGTACATTTCCTAGCAACTATGGCAAGTGGTCATATCATAAGTTTTAAGCGTTTTGTTTCCTGTAGATAGAACGAATAACAAGGATTTTCCCTAAGTGGTCATAAGCAGGCATTATGAAATAGGATATAAGGAAATTTAATGAAGAGTCCGGTCAACATATATGACACTTCTTGTGGGTAAGAGCGCTGTCTCTTTAATCACTTGGTCTCTCACGGCTGCGGGTTCGAGCCTTGTTCGGGTCACATGTGAGATTTTGTTCGTTTGATTTGAGGTTTAAAGTCCCCGTCAATACTATATAGGTCATTTGGGAGACGTTGCTTCCAATTTTGTGGGACTTTTACCAAACACTGAGATGAAATGACATCTCAAGCCCTGTCGCCCAATGAAACCAAAATTGTTTATTAGCAAGGATGGTCCGACTTGCACCGCTTGTCTGGGCAGGCTTAGAACCTCTAAGCGGTTTACCAGTACTCGTGTGCGGTCGGATTCAGCTCTGCGTGGAAGGATCATGCAGCCCATTTATTTCTTCAAGCCCCGATGGTCGGAAGCTGCACATGTGAGATGCAACGGAAGGTCATGCGATTTGTCATCAGGTACTCCGATTTTCGCCCTCCTCTGATTAATGATCGGCTCGTAATAAGTGAAATGTTCTTGACTTTGTCGAAAACCCAGACTCCCACCTCTACCAGAAAAGGACATTGAAAAATAGTCAACCCCGAACACACAGGGTACAACACAATGGAACCAAGAATTCCATTTGTTCGGCACATTTGCTTTATCCCACCCCACTGGCCTCAGTAGCTCAGTCAGATGCACGTCTGAATGATGATTTCGAAACCTTCCGGCAACATTGTTCCGTATACAAGAGATTGATCCTTTTCTACGCCATTTTGTCCCTTCCGCTGATTCAAGAATGACAGCTGTTAGTTTCTGGCGAAAGAATGGTCACTGTACTGGTTAACCGCTACCCAGGAAATGTGAGGTTAGGTATACTGACCGTCTCATTATGACCTTAATAGTGAGTGCTTGGTTGTAAAATTCCAAACAAACAAACAAACAAACCAACCAATTCCCTACTCCTGAAATAATGTTATTCGACATTTCTCGAAAAACACAATAACAAACCCTTCAGGGGAGACGACTAATCCCCCCCCCCCGCTTTTCATTAGGTATCTACTCTTAAAGGGAGTCAATTCTTTCCATTAAGAGTGGATCCCTTTTCAGACACCGTAAGGCGCACAGGAAAGGTTGGTTGGTTGATTTGAAATTTAATGTCCCCCTCAACACTGTATAGGTCATTTTTGAGACGTTGCTTCAAACTTTGTGGGACTTTTACCCGACATTGAGATGAAATGACATCTCAAGCCCTGTCGTCCAGTGAAACCAATAAGGTTTATAAGCATGGACAGTCCAACTCGCACCGCTTTGCCTGGGCAAGCTTAGATCCTCTAAGCGGTTTACGAGTACACGTGTGCGATCGGTTTCAGCTCTGCGTGGTAGCATCATGCAGCCCATCTTTTTCTTCAAGCCCCGAAGGGCGGGGGGGGGGGGGGGGGACAGGAAAGTAGTAGAAATTAACAAAAGTTGTAATTCCTTCTGGAATGGCGGGAAAGGTTTCCATGTGTGTCAAATCCCCTTAAAATAGACCTGTCCGAAAAGTATTTGTGCATTTACTGGACTTAAGAGCGAAACAATTATTCATTGTTTATTGTTTACAGAAGAACAATTGTCATGGAAGGATATCCTTAAGATGACACTAAGTACATTTAGTGGAATGGGAAAACCTTCAGGGGAGGCAACTGTTGCAAAAGTTTTTTTTGTATTCCATGTCAACATGCAGGGCTCAACTCTTAAAGGAAAGAATTTGCTCCTGAGAAGCAAATTCTTTCCTTTAAGAGTAGACCCTTTTTTCTATAGAAAAGCGATCAGGAGGTCCCGAAAAGTGTCTCCCTTTGAAAAATGGTGAAAAAAATCTGACAGGTGTTCCCATTCCCCTTAAATACATCCTTCTGTTGTCTTATCATGAGGACGCAGGTCATGCCGCTTATGGCCATATATGTACATCTATAATCGTATCTGTGATGAATTTTAGTCGGTAAATATGTTCTAGAGAAATGTTCGCCCCCGCCCATCGGGGCTTTTAGAAATAGATTGGGCTGCATGATGCTTCTACGTACAGCTGAAACTGACCACACATGGTTACTGGTGAACCGCTTAGAAGGACTAAGCCTGCCCAGGCAAAATGGTGTGAGTCGGACCGTCCAATGCATATAAGCCTTTTGGTTTCATTGGGCGACAGGGCTTGAGATGTCATTCCATCTCAATGTCGGGTAAAAGTCCCACAAAATTGGAAGCAACGTCTCCAAAATGACCTAAGCATTAGGAAATGGAAGGCAATTTTCACAACCCATGGCAACATGACATACTTATGATGGAACCTTACTTTTCCGTAATTTTATACATCGACAAAGGGGGTGGTTGGGTGATGCAAAAGCGTCGCGTATCTTGCGCCACTGGGGTGTCCAAGTGACACCGGCTTACAGTTGGGGAAGGCCTGCTGTCCTTTTAGCGAATCCGGGACGTTTCGCCCCCAAACCGTTTCCTCCCCTAGTCGTTTCGCCCCCAAGACGTTTCCTCCCTGGTCGTTTCCCCCCTAGTCGTTTCGCATCCCTAGTCGATTCGTCCCCCTAGTCGTTTCGTCCCCCTAGTCGTTTCGCCCACTTTTTACTCTAAGGCTAATTTTCAATGTTGAACTTTTATTAGAGGTGAGAAGAGGGTAAAATATTTAAGTAGCATCATCGCCCTGTCACGCCAGCCTAAGTATCTGTATCTGTTCGTTAAGGGACTTCATTCATACTTGAACAGTATGTCTCTGATGGTGCGTGAAAAAGAGAAAGTGGGAAATATTGAAATATTGGAAAGAAAGAGAAATAGTGGATAGACAAGAAAGAAAAGAAAGGAAAGATTCCTGCCTGCTTTTTCAAATCATCATTGGAAACCAGACCTCTCCGGCTACAGAAGCGTCGCCCAACCGGCACAGGTTAAAAAATCCCTCAGACTTTACTTACAGACCGGCCCCAACTAGCTGTTAAAACGAGAGAGTAGACGGTCCCTGCTTGAAGGATACCAAGTCAGGGGCCTCAGAAACAGATGCTGGTAAAGAATTCCAATCGGGTATAGTCCTAGGGAAGAAGCTGTACTTGAATGTATCAAGCTAACCGCGTTGCCTGATCAAGGTCTGCACTATTTGCTTACAGTTCAGGAATTACTTGGTCGGGTGCCGCAAATCTGATCAGAGTATACACAGATTGCTGAAAGAACATTGATGAAAGGAATCGACTTGATCATTGCTTCCACTTCTATTTATTACGTTGCATCGGCGTTGACGCGTCGTTGCGTAGACGACATTTGCGGCAATACTCAACCATGTATTACCTAATGGGCACACAATGTGTATGCAACGTCGTATCAACGCCGATGCAACTTTATTACGTTGCATCGGCGTTGGCGCGATGTTGCGTAGACGGCATTTGCGGCAATATTCAACAATGATTTACTGGCCGACTCTGTTAACGAATCAACCGACCAATTTAAAACAAAACTGGTAAAGGTGCTTAAGCGATAATTAAGTACAGTTAACTTTGCATGTTTTCACACCTTATCATTAAGGGCATTAATTGCGTGATTAATGTGTCAAACCAAATAAACATTGTGATTAACGGTATTGATCAAAACAGGTAATACTTATCATAATTCCTAATTAACATTTTCATTCAAAGAACAGGTTCTTCTCTCTCTCTCTCTCTCTCTCTCTCTCTCTCTCTCTCTCTCTCTCTCTCTCTCTCTCTCTCTCTCTCTCATATATATGAATCTTATATCGGCTATATATAAAATATAGTAAAATAGTTTGGAGGCGAAACGACTAGGGTTTGGGGGCGAAACGACTAGGGTTAGGGGGCGAAACGACTAGGGGCCAAAAAAGGGGGCGAAACGACTAGGGGGGAAACGACCAGGGGGGAAACGTCTTGGGGGGCGAAACGTCTTGTTACCCTTTTAGCAGGTAACGATAGAGGGGAGGGGTATTGTTAACATTTCGATTCAATTTCCTCTTTCTCTCCTGTCTTTCACTTTCATCTCCACTACAATCTTTTCTTTCACTTTTCTCCCTTTCTCTGGGAGAAGACACAAAATGACCCACAAGGGAAGACGTGTCGTTAAACCCCACTCAATCTATCAATTAATCAATCAATCAACCAATCATATACAACGACAAATCTCGTTACAACGATAATTTCAAAGGAACCAATCCCTATCTCATGATGGGAGGGGTTGATGGAGATACTCAAGAATATTGTCTTTATTACTGCAAAAAATGTTGTGGATATTTGTTAGAATCGCCTCGGCGAGGCGATTCTAACAAATATCCACAACATTTGTTTCTTGGAGTAACTGAAGGGAAAAGGCTCTTTATTACCTTTTATAGTACTCCTAATTGAAATTCTTAAAAGTAGTAAATTCTTTATAACGGTAACACGTTAGGGAACAAGCAGTCGTTATAACGTGGGTTCTCTGTGGCAAGATACTACCAGGATCCCGTCTTGACTTGATAGATTTTGTAACGTGAGTGAGTTTAAGTTTTACCAACAGCTTAGGTCATACGGAGACGGGACCTCGGTTTAAAGACTCATCCGAAAGTCTGGAGAAGCCCGGGATCGATCCTGCGATCCCTTGTTTACAAGGCGAGTAGCGTAACCACTGCACCACGAAGGCTTCTAGATTTTGTAAGGTAACCGGGTACTTAAAGCACATAGGGGATCCCGTACCATTGACGTAAACTGTTATCTAGCGACAACCTATTTTACGACACTCATCGGGTATCAAAAACGGTGCCTCGTGTGACCTAAAGAAGACTAAACGACAGAGCTCACCGGAATGTTAAACAACAGATTTAGCAGGGTCTGAAAACGGTTTCAAAGGTAACGGTGACTCGTGTGAACTTAAGAAGACTAAACGACAGTACTTACCGGAATGTTAAATCTTTTTTCTCCCATTTGGACGGAGCTGTTGAATATCTTTTTCTTCGTCTTTTATTCAATGATCTATAATTGTCCTCGTCTCGTACGCCACATCTTGGTTTCGACATGAGTTCTAACGTCCGTCTATCTACTACACCAGTCTCTGGTATATGACCCCATTTTTGTAAGTTCCTTAAGGCTTTATGGAAATCATCTTTGGACATGAGGTTCCCGGTTTCTTGTGAGGGTCCGGTTAAATAGCCAAACCTCCCGAGGTACATCTGTTGAAAAAAGAAATATCAGAATGTTACTTAAGATCCTCAGACTGTTGTGTTTGTTTGATTTGAGGTTTAACGTCCCCGCCAACAATATATGGGTCATTTTGGCGACGGTGCTTCAATTTTGTGGGACTTGTTTTGTGCCTTCTTAGATTGTGGCCTTTCCTGACTGATCTTTTCTTACTAGTTTTTACCCGACAATGAGTTGAAATGATATATCAAGCCCTGCTGACCAATGAAATCAGTAGGGTTCATATGCATGGATGATCCGACACGCATCACTTTGTCTGGGTAGACTTAGACCCTCTAAGTGGTTTGCCAGCACTCATGTGTGGTCGGTTTCAGGTCTGTGTGGAAGCACCATGCAGCCATGAAGGCCAATCTATTTATCAAAGCCCCGATGGAAGAGCCCCCCCCCCCCCCACCCCCACCCCCTCCCACAGAATGTACTTAGAACATCAGCGTAGCATCCATTACGCATCGCAAGTGCGCCATTAAATATTTGTAATAAAGAGAAATCGTCTTCAGAAATAACCGCATTTTCCGTTAGATGCTAAAGGGTTGCGCTTAATGGAAAGAACTTGCTCTCCTTTAAGAGTAATCCCAGTATCGGAGAAATCGAGCCAAAGTTACTAAGCTCATGTAGATTTTCAGTGCTAAAGTCCACGTGACTAGCACTGACCTGCAGGAAACCCAGGTAACTATTATTAATGAAAATAGTCGTGATATTCATGCCGCTGTGAGGCCAGAGTGTTGCGTAAGAGGGTAATCTATAGAAACTGGATGAAATCATGTGTTGGGTTTGGGAAACAATGTGGACCCAAATCAAAACGCGGCGTCTCATCAGGGTTAACTCTATTGGCTTAAAAACTGGAATTTAAGGGTTAACGAAACAATTTATGTCTGAGTTCAGGATTATTTTCCCAGCATACACTCAGAGACTATCGATCCACCTGTACTCTCAGTGTTTTGATTTGTTCTGCAGAACATATTAACTAGGCGTCGACACTGCAGTTACGTTGAAATGTCCGCGTTTTTTTATATATAAAATAAACATACAAATACATAAATAATGAATGATATATACAAGACAGTGAAACTTCTAAGGCCATCTGAGCCTGACATGATTTGATCAACACTTGGGACCACATAAAGATTGGAAAAGAGGCACCGCCTCGATTATGATTTCAACAATACAGGATATTCCAACCATAGGAATCACAGGCAGAGCGGAAACGAGAGTAAGCCTCGTTTGGATCTACCTGCAGCCTCATTATGAGATCAATATTCTCGTCATTCCTCGAGTGAACTCTCGTTTGCTATCTGCCTGACATCAATTGTATAACTAGAAATGTTCCCAAGGGACACGGATGCCCCCACCTCGTGGCTGTGACACTGATGATGAGAGGCGATCCGTCTGACCTGGCGGATCACAAAAATTTTGGAGCTAGAAAAAGAGAAGTTTTTTTCTTGTTTATTGTTTCTGGTTTCTTGTCTAACTCATATCAGACAAACAAACCAGCAAAATATTATTGCTGGTTATCGTAGATTATTAATTTTTTCATTTGTAGATTAATTTTCATTGTTGACATAATTTCCCGCCATTACCACACCAGTGGGTGGGGTAAACGCAAAAATTGAATTATTCTTTGGAGGCTTGCCACATTCATTTTTCTGAAGAGCCGGTGAGTTGTCAGATATTTGAGTGTGTTGAGCTGTATAAAATTTAGAACAGGGTGCTGAATAGTCCTTTGTAGCTGTCAGTACACTGTTTGTTAAAAACTCGGATTCAGAATTGTTACTTTCATTTGGAAGAGCCTTGTGTTGTCAGCGAGTGTGGACTGTCCGTACAGCTGGCAGACTATCTTGTAGTATTGTTGACTCAAAGTTGCCCTTTATATTAAAATGAAGGTCTCCCTGCTTCCCATGGTCTTGATTCTTTGGTTCACCCTTTGGAAATTAAGTAACAGAACCCAACCGGATGATGGAAATCAGGAATGCAGGATTGCAAAAGAGCAACACTGCGATAAAACTTCTCAGTACTTGGCTGTAACTAGGAAGCTAGGAAACAAACGACGTTCGGAGGGCTTACGCAACTTTAAGTCCTCAGGTGGAACAAATTTGTTCATTCTATTGATCCTGGCCGGAGACATTGAAACTAACCCCGGTCCAAGATTTCGCTGTGGGCTGTGCAAAAAATATTGCAAAGACTCTCAGAAATGGGTAGAATGTGAGGACTGTGAAAAGCATTTTCATGCCTCGTGTTCTAAATTGGATGAAAACCAATTGCTAGAGCTTGAAATTGGAATTGGAACTTGGTATTGCAAAGATTGCAAGGCAGACTGTGGCCTTTGCAGTGGTGATGTTCTAAATGAGCATAAGGCAGTTCAGTGTGACCAGTGTGAAATGTGGATTCACACTGATTGCGCTTTCCTTTCAGACGCCGAGTATGGCAAACTGGTTAACTCGAGTTGTTCATGGATATGCCCGAAGTGCGAGTTTTTTAATTTTTCTGACTCGTTCTTCAGCGAACCTATAGAACTGGAAGAAAGAAATAAATTTGAACCTCTGTCAAAGGAGAAAGGAGTTAAATCTCCGACTACTGACATGAGAAAGCCGAATTTTGTAAAAGGTTTGAAACTTTGCAGTATTAACATTAACGGTTTAAGAGGAAAGATACTTGAACTTTTAGCTTTCCTTGATACTCACCAACCACATATTGTGGCTATTCAGGAAACAAAGATTGACAGTTCAATTATGACTTCGGAGCTTTTCCCTGAAACTTGCGAATACAGTGTCTACAGAAAAGATAGAAACACTCATGGCGGCGGGGTGATGTTGCTCGTTCACAGAGATATCCCTCATATGCCATTCATGGAACTGGAAAACGATTCAGAATCTGTCTGGGTTAAGGTTTTTGCAAACAAAACTTCCCACTTTATTGCAAGTTGGTATCGACCACCTAACGACACTGTCGAAAACTTCCACTTATTTAAAGATCAGCTTGATCGCATTAAGTCTCAGAATAAGGGTAAAAAACTTCCTGCAGTACATGTCTTAGGCGACTTCAACTTCAGAGAGATTGTTTGGCCAGATAGGCTCAGCAAACAAGGCACGATGCTGAGTCCATCAGAGGGACAGGTGTTGGTCGACATCATGAATGATCATGGCTTGGAACAGGTTGTTGACTTCCCTACTCGAGATAGAAACACTTTGGATTTGATTCTTACAACTTTGCCAGGACAGTTTGGGGATATTCAATCCCCGGACAAACTAAGTGATCATGATATTGTCTCTGGATTTTTGAAAATCTTCATACCACCTATAAAGAAACCTCGTAGAAAGGTGTACTTATATCAAAAGGGTGACTATGAAACTATGAGGAAGGATGCCCTAAAATTTGCAAGAGAGAAATACTTTAATGGTCATTCAGACGCTCGGTCTGTCCAGGAGAACTTTGATTTGATAAAGTCTTTCATTCAAGCTTCGTCCGAAAATCATATCCCCTCCAAAACTAGCAGGTCTGTATCTTCAATTCCTTGGATCACACCAGAAATAAGAAGAAAAATTCGGAGGAGAAATAAGATTCATGCTAAGGCAAAAAAGTCGGGAAGTGGTAAACTCAGAGCAAAATTTGAAAACTTGAGACGAGAAATTAAAAATGACATAAAAAATCAGCATGATCAGTATGTAAATAACTTGGTAGGTGATGTAAAGGCGAATCCCAGAGACTTCTACAGATATATCAATAGCCAGAAGAAAGATAGGCAAGGTATCCCACCCCTTAATAAAAGAGGAGGGAACGGGGTCGCTGAATCGGACTCTGAAAGGGCAGAGGAATTGGTTGGTCAATTCAATGATGCATTTAATAAAACTGAGTTCAACGAGGTTCCATTGACTGGAAGATCGGCCCCTTTCATGGAAAATATTGTTGTATCCTCTGCGGGAGTGATCAAATTACTTAAAGGCTTGAACCCTTCTAAAGCTTTAGGGCCTGATGAGCTTCATCCTAGAGTCCTGAAGGAACTAGCAAACGAGTTAGGTCCAGTTTTTGCTCATCTTTTCCAACAATCTCTCGATACGGGTGAAATTCCCAAAGAATGGCTCCTAGCGAACATCTGTCCACTTTTCAAAAAAGGGGACAGGGCTCTTGCTCGTAATTATCGCCCGGTGTCACTGACCTGTGTTCTATGTAAATTGCTTGAACACATAGTCTGCTCAAACATCATGGCCCACTTGGATGAACATAAACTTTTGTCAGACAGACAACATGCATTTAGGAAAAGGCATAGTTGCGAAACTCAGTTGAGCACGGTTATTAATGATTGGGCAAAAATCCTGGACAAAGGGGGGCAGGTGGACACATTTATTCTGGACTTTGAGAAGGCTTTTGACACCCCTCCTCATGAACTACTTAAATCCAAATTATTTGGTTATGGAATTGGTGGGAAGACTCTTAAATGGATAGATTCCTTCCTTTGCTACAGAAAACAGCGTGTTGTTGTTAATGGTGAATCTTCAGTATGGGCGCCAGTTTTGTCTGGAGTCCCACAAGGGACCGTTCTTGGTCCTCTATTGTTCTCCCTGTACATCAATGACATTTCCACTGATATTGACTCAGAAATAAGACTGTTCGCAGATGACTGTGTTTGTTACCGGGAAATTAGAGATACAGATGACTCACTGAAACTTCAGGCTGACATAGATAGATTAGGATGTTGGGCCAGAAAATGGGGCATGAGATTTCAACCAGTTAAATGCAATATTATGCAGATAACAAGGAAGAGATCTAATAAAGTTGAGGCTTCTTACACCTTAGAGGGAACGGTCCTCGAAAATGTGAATTCCATTAAATACCTTGGTGTGACAATCACTCACGATTTGAGATGGAATACACACATTAGCAATATGTGTACAAAGGCGAATAGAACACTTGGTTTCCTGAGGCGAAATCTGCATCAGTGTCCTCAGGATGTGAAAGAAACAGCATACAGGGGACTTGTTCGCCCAATCTTGGAATATGGTAGTTGCATCTGGGACCCAAGCGGAGTGGTCCTAAATGAAGAAATTGAAAAAGTTCAGAATAGAGCTGCTAGATTTGTAACTGGAAATTATTGCTTTGAAACTGGGAGCATGACTGGAATTCTAGGAAAATTAAGATGGGAGTCTCTCAAGAAAAGGAGAAGAGACAGTAGGCTCATACTCTTATACAAAGGTCTAAAGGGTGCTGCCAGCATTCCAACAGATGACCTTGTGCCCCCAGCTAGGCATTGTAGAAAACACCATTCAATGACGTTTCAGACCCTTACTGCAAGAACGGATATTTATAAAGAATCGTTTTTCCCCCGAACCATTAGAGATTGGAATGCCCTTCCCGATTCTATTATTTTGACGGCTGAAGGTGCTGAGGATTGTGTAGCTAAGTTTACATCTTTGGTTAGAGCTAGGGACTAACTTCCCATATCACAGGTCCTGGTGTATGAATGTCATTTGACGTGTCACCAGTAACAATTCTGATTCTGATTCTGATTCTGATGATAACTTAAACACAAACTGCTTTACGTCATCTCGTACGGGAACGAAGACGGACGGACGGACCGAATAAAAGATTCTTTGCACAAAACGTAAAGCAATTTGAATACAAGTTACAGCCTATCGTATTTTAAGCTCCGTTTCAATTGCAGTTGGCCTGGTTGTATAAATCAAATTGCAAACATTCGTAAATAACTCCATTTGCAAATTCTGAACTATATCCAGTAAAATTCCTGTATTAAGAGTCTAAGACCACCTTTGGGACTGTTCAAAAGTGGTTTTAAGACCACTTTTGAACAGGCCCAAAGGTGGTCAAAGATCAGAGGACACTGAAAACAGAAAACAGAAAGAAAGAATAACTGCAAGCAACTAAATAAACTTTTCAAAGCAGAATTAGTCTTAATTTTAGGTGGTCTTAATAGCGGAATTTTACTGTAAATCAGAAGTAACACCTGGATGGAATATTGTTTATTGAAATTTAAACAAGCATCAGATCAACACTAAGGATAATCCTGGCATTGGCCCATACATGACAAAAAAAAAAAAAAAAAAAAAAAGATTTAGACGGATCCATTTCCACTTATAGGGTTGCCAGTTTGTTTTTGTATATATCTAGTATATAACTAGTTTTTGTTTGTTTGAATTGAGGTTTAACGTTCCCCTCAACACTTATTAGGTCCTTTTGGAGACGTTGCTTCCAATTTTGTGGGACTTTTATCCGACATTGAGATTAAATGTCATCTCAAGCCCTGCCGCCCAAAGAAACCAATAAGGCGTTTAGCACTGCCTGAGCAGGCTTAGTCCTTCTAATTGGTTTACCAGTACTCATGTGTGGTCAGTTTCAGCTCTGTGTGGAAGCACCATGCAGCCCAATCTATTTCTCCAAGCCTCGATGGGCGAGGGCGAGGGCGATGTACATAACTAGTACAAAATGTTTGTTCTGTAAGCAAACAGTGTAGATCCTGATCAGACGTTGCGTCCCGCGACGTCTGATCTGGGTCTACACTATTTGCCCATGTCCCCCAAAACGGGAAGCTAAGTGTGTACGAGTTAAGTAGTAGCATTCTGCCAAATCTTCTGATCTTGTGGATTTAACCAGCCTAGGTCAACGCCCTCTGAGATGTATATTTAATCTGCCATTAAAAGATAAACCAAAATCGCTGATAATGACCTAATCAATATGGATCTAGCTGAAGGGAATGGGTACAGCTTCAGGGGAGTTAAGTGTTTCAAAAAGATATTTTTTTCTGTCATCTCCGTGGTGTAGTGGTTAAGATACTCGTGCTTTAAGTCAGGGATAGTAGGTTCGCTTCCGGGCTTCTCAAGACTTTCGAAAGTTTTAAACCGAGGTCCCGTCTCCTTATGACCTTAGTTGTTGTTGAGACGTAAAACTCGTACACGGGGTTCTGCTCTTGAAAGAAAGAATTAGCCCAAGTGGAGTAAATTCTTTCCTCTAAGGGAGGACCTTATTTTGTTTGTTTTTTGTTTGTTTATATCAGCATTACGTCACATACCAAAAACAACGAAGACGGACGGGACCTCGGTTTAAAGTTTGGAGATATCGGAGTTAAGACCCTTGGTTTATATGGCGAATAGTTTAACCATTACACCACACAGGCTTCTGACATTATGTAGTGTCCAAGTTTGGACGAAACTGTAACTGAGCAGGAAGATACAACGTTGTCTCTCTTTAAAAACGAAAGGGGAAGAGTCTAGGTTATCGAGGCTTACCCTTATCCTGCTGATCATGACAACTCCTACCTTTGCAAACAGTGTAGATCCAGATCAGATGGCTTCTAAAAATCATTGTACTCATTTTGAGCCGGTCGTTAATCAGAGGAGGGCTAAACCGGAGTGCGTGCCCGAAAAAAAATCTTTAACTTCTGTTGCAGAACTTGGCGTCTCACATGTTCAACCAGGGTATGACTGATCCGGGACCCGACCAAAGGTATACAAGTGCTCAATGAGACTCAGATCAGCTGATTCTAAAATTGTTTTCCTTATATGTTACAGGAGTCGATTTCGAATTTAGATGTGTCAAAGTATTTTTTGGAATTTTAGTGTGACGTTTTTGCAAATAGTGAAGGGCACTGAAGGCCGGAGATCACGACGAATGATCTGGGCCTGCACCGCTTCCCAACGTACGTTATGACGTTTCTCGTATAAGATGGGTTAACCAGCCTGTCTGAGTCCTGACTCTCGTTTTTAAGAAATAATTCTTGTATTTCAACCATATCATATTTCTCCAGTCTTGTTTTATCTACATTGTTGTTGTTGTTGTTGTAATTTTCTTTTATTTACTACATGTGCTACGAATAAGACAACCAGCAAAGACTTAGATCAGACAATACCTGTATGACCTATGTTTATTTGTTTGGACTGAGGTTTAACGTCTCCGTCAACACCATTTAGGTCATTCTGAAGACGTTGCTTCCGATTTATGGGACTTTTACCCGACAGTGGGATGAAATGAGATCTCAAGTAAACCGAAAGCCTTATATGCAATGAACAGTCTTACTCACACCACTTTGCCTGGGCAGGCTTAGTCCTTTTATGCGGTTTACCAGTTTGCATTTGTGGTCAGTTTCAGCTCTGCATGGAAACACCATGTAGCCTAATCTATTTCTCCAAGCCCCAATGGGCGAGGGGGTCTATTGTTTGACAATCGACTATTAGTTAACAATACCATGTACCTTCAAGGGCCCCGCCCACCGCGGCTTGGGGAAATAGAATGGACTGCATGATTTGTCGGTCTGTCCCTACATATAAACCATTTTGGTTTGTTTCGGCGACAGGGCTTGAGATGTCATTTCAGCAAAATGCCGGGTAAAAGTCCCACAAAATTGTAAGCAACGTCTCCAAAATGACCTAAATAGAGTTGACGGGAACGTTAAACCTCAATTCAAACAAATAAAACCTTCACTGCTGCTGTACAAGTGACCATCACTATAGCTGATACAGTTAGAAACGATTTTGTGAACTGTTTAATAAACAGAGCGCAATGGAAATGTAGAATCCGAAAATTCTATAAAATGTTTTAAACAGATTAAACCAAAACACCTGAAGCGAAATGTATTGTATTTCCATTCTGCTCTCAGAGTTGATCGGGTAAACAAACAAACAGACAAACAAAAACAAACAAACAAACAAACAGTCTATCAGTGCTATGACTTCTCATGGGTTGACATGTTCGTCATTTAATGAACTACTTCTTCTAGATAACAATAGGGTTTACAGGAGTATTCACTCTTTTTTTCATATTCTGCTCCAAAACATAGATTGTTGGTACAAGTTAGAACCGCCTCATTGTAGTGGTTCTAACTAGCACCGACATTCTGTGCTTGGAGTAACAATAACAGAAATATCGCGAATTTTCAGAAGAATTATAATCATTATGGGGATATGAAAGAAAGTAATTTGCACACGGATGTGTTATCACAGTGAAATTTTGCTTTCCGCTTTCCTTGTTCACATGTATAGTGAAATTCCCCTGTTAAGACCACCTAAACTTAAGACTAATTCTGCTTTACAAAGCTTATTTAGTAAGCTGCAGTTATTCTTTCTTTTTGTTTGCTGCATACAGGGTCCTCTGGCCAGATACCATCTTTGGGACTGTTCAAAAGTGGTCTTAAAGACCACTTTTGAACAGTCTCAAAGGTGGTCTTAATACAGGAATTTTACTGTATCTCACGTTCGGCAAACTTCTTGTGACGCGGCTTTCAAGTATTTTCATTTCCGATTAAAATGCTTGACAAAGGGTATTGTGTTTAAAGGAGGCTGACAAGATACGTCCTTTTTCTTAAGACTTTAGTGTCATCACCAAACGCTTCCCATTATAGTAATATCCGACAAGGATATTTTATGTAATAAATCCTGGAACGCTCATCCGGTAAGGATGTTTTATGCAACAGAATCCTGTACTCGAAGTGTTGAAGGGAATGTATAGATCACAAGTCAGTGTATTTGTTTGTTTGTTTGATTTGAGGTTTAACGTCCCCGTCAACACTGTATAGGTCATTTTGTGGACGCTGCTTCCAATCTTGTGGGACTTTTGCCCGACATTGAGATGGAAAGACATATCAAGCCCTGTCGCCCAATGAAACCAATAGGGTTTATAAGCATGGACGGTCCGACTCGCACCGCTTTACCTGAACAGGCTTAGGTTCTCTGAGCTGTTTACCAGTACTCGTGTGCGGTCGGATAATAGCTCTTCGTGGAAGCATCATGCAGCCTATCTATTTCTTTAAGTCAGTGTAATAAATACCATGTAAACCCCACTTTATATACAGTAAACTTGAGTTTACATGGGTGTACATTATTTTTCTTATTTCTGTTCCAAGACATGGATTGTGGATACTCGTAGGAACCGCCTCAATGAGGCGGTTCTAACGGGTACCCACAATCTATGTTTGGGGGTATAAATAAGATAAAAATATCACTTATTTTCATCAGAAATAAAAAAAAAGTTGTGAAAATATGGAAGAATTCACTTTGTTATACGGGTGTGCTATCGTAATGTATCATCAAAGGGCACCCCGCCCATCGGAGATTGGAGAAATAGATAGGGCTGCATGGTGCTTCCGCGAAGAGCTGAAGCCGACCTTGATTTTGTTTGATTTGAGGTTTGACGTCCCCGTCAACACTGTATAGGTCATTTTGGAGACGTTGCTTCCAATTTTGTGGGACTTTACCCGACATTGAGATGAAATGACATCTGAAGCCCTGTCGCCCAATGAAACCAATAGGGTTTATAAGCATGGACGGACCGACTCGCACCGCTTTGCCTGGGCAGGCTTAGATCCTCTAAGCGGTTTACCAGTACTCATGTGCGGCCGGTTTCAGCTCTGCGTGGAAGCATCATGCAGCCCATATATTTGTTCACGCCCCGATGGGCGGGGACCTCAAGCCGACCTTGAGTAACCGCTTAGAATACATAAGATTTCCTTAAGCCTGGGCGATACGGCTTGAGATGTCATTTTATTTAAATGTCGGGAATATATAAGTCCCACAAAATCGGAAGCAATTTAAATAATGTTGACGGAGTCGTTACAAAACGATTCAAGGGAGGCGACTCTTTCAAAAATATTTCGTTTCCCTGGTAAAAAATGGTCTTCTTTTTGGTTCGATTGTTTATCAATCGACCCAAAGTTACTAAGCACAGATGCCATGTGACTTTCACTTATTTACAGGAAATCCAGGTAACGTTTTTTATGAGAAAATAGTGGCGCTGTATTCATATTGCTGTTCGTCAGAGGGTTATCTATAGAATCTGGACAGGAATCATGTACAGTGTTGACCCAGACCAAACGGCGCAGAATTCGGCGTCTGATGAGGTTCTACACAGTTTGCTTTCAGTACAGAAATTTAAGGATTAAACGAAATAGTTCTCGTTCAGGACGATGTTTTGTGCCTACACTCAAAGGCAATCGACCCATCAGCTGTCAGTGCTTTGATTTCTAAAAGGTGAAGAATTTGCTACCGAGGGTCGATGTTTTCCTTTGTGGGTAGACCCCTTTTTAGGAGGGGCTGAGACTGAAGTTGTTCAAAAGTTGTTTTCCCAGGAAACAGTTTTGGAAACTATATGTATATGGCATCGATCTGATTGTCTTACCCTAAGGGAATGCAATGCAAAGAAACAGAATACAGGATGAAAGAACATGCTACTTTCTCTTAAACTGTCCGTAACTAAACCCCTTTCAGTCAGTTAGGAGTAATGATCCTAAGTATTGGGACAGACAGGCCTAAGCAAACAGTGCAGACCCAGATCAGACTGAGCAGTCTGATCAGGGTCTACACTGGTTCCGTTTCTTTCTGCTCTTTTTTGGCTCCTTGCTGGATCGCGAAACAAATTTGGTGAAACTTTAGGAGAATTACAACAAGTCCTCAAGGTGTCCAATTTTTTAGGATTTTTACTGTAAAATATGTCACAAATTGCATCATACAGCACTTAACAGCAACACATTCGCCATGCCACGTGACACTGTGAGAACAATTAAATTTAATTAAAATCATTTCTTTTTATTATTATAAACAATGAATGAAAGTTCAAGTGACGCATAACTCCATTTATTACTTCTCAGTAAAATCTGTCGCAGTTATGTCCCTGGTGTCATGTTCGAGAAAGAAGTCGTCTGCTGAATCTCGATCATATTTTTGCACACTAGCAAACAGTGTCGACCCCGATCAGCTGTTAGAGTGGCAGTCTGATCAGGATCCACACTGTTTTTTAACAATGACATTTAAAGTATCCAGCGGACACAGCAGACGACAAGTGTTGTTATTAACATATTAAGCGTTAAAACCAGTACATGTATTTTATTTATGTTCAAATTTTAACATGTTTAACCCACATATGACAATGGAATCTCCCACCTGATAAGTTTGGAGTGGTCCATTTCCAATTATAGGGGTGCCAGGTTTGACTTGTTAGCAAGTGCATGTAGTTTCAGAAAACAATGTGTACCTAGATCAGAACCCGCGTTTTGAGGTGTAGGACCTGGGTCTGCACTGTTTACCAATGTCCAAAAACGACCGCTAGGCATATATATGTGTTAACAATGAATACTTTCGACGAAACTAGTAAATATATTTAAATAAATTATGCAGGTAAATTAATAAAATTGATAAAATACACTATGCATGTTCCATAGACAACCCAATCATATACCTTAAAATTCCGCTTTATTAAGACTAAATCCGCTTTTAAAAGCTTATTGAGAAGAGCAAAGTTATTCTTTCTTTGTGTTGTCTACACCAAGTGCCTCCTTATAAGAGACCACCTTTGGGACTGTTCAAAAGTGGTCTTAAAGACCACTTTTGAACAGTCCTAAAGGTGGTCTTAAAACAGGATGCTCTTTTATATTATTTTAATTGAAAAATTTAAACCGTTTCAAACATCATTATGCGGCGTCTCATCTGGGTCTCCACTGTTTGCTCGGGCCTGCCTGTTCAAATATACATACGGTAAAGCGCTACATATGGTAAGAGTCATGCTCAGACAGAAAGCCAGACAGGTAATATTATGACAAAAACCTTAGAGATTACTAATCGATTATCGATCGCAATGACAGGACTGATAATCGATTATCTTTTCAGCTCCGATTAGCCAGCCCTAGTATTCACACATTCTGATCAGCAGCTTGTTGTTCGCTTCTTGAATAGTACAAAATCTCTTGTTTCTTCAAGACTCTTGCTAGTCTCTGTAGCTGACCCTGAAGACAGGTTATCTCGTGACAAGACTTGATCACCTAAAGGTAATTGATTAATTGTTTTGGGTTTAACGACACGTCAACACTTGTGGGTCATTTTGTGTCGTCTCCCAGAGAAAGGGAGAAAAGAGATAAAATTAATAGCAGAGGAGATAACAGAAGTGATGGACAGAGAGAAAAAAGGAAATGAATGGAAGTTTAGAAACAGAGGAACCCTCTACCCGTACCAGCTGCAAGGACAGCAGGCCTTAGCAGGCCTTGTCCAACTGTAATCCAATATCAATTGCGAAAGATACACGTCACCTTTGCCTCACCAAACCCTCCCTAAAGGTAAAGATGGAGCCTTGTGCCCCTTTTGGTCGACTGTCGATTTTCAATCGACTCAAACAATCGACAAAATGCTACTAAGCACAAAAGCTCTTCAGTGCTTATGTCCATGTGACCATGACTGATTTGTAGGAAATCCAGGTAAAGGTTATTTATAGAAAATAAAGTTATTTATAGAATATAGCCTAGCTATTCATGTCGTTATAACGTCAGAGTGCTGTATAAAAGCAAGCTTATTGTAAAACATTGGCTCAGGTCATGTGCCGGGGCATTGGCAAACCGTTTAGACCCAGATCGGCGTCTGATCAGGGTCTACACAGTTTGTAAACAATACGAAAATCTAAAAATAAACGAAACAGTTTAAGTTCCCATTCAGGACCATTTGGTCAGCCTCCAATCAGAGACAATATTGACCGAGCAGTGCTGTCAGTGCTTTTGGCGGCCGCGGTAGCTCAGTCGGATGCGCGTCTGGCTGGTGATCAAGGGGACGCCGCGGGTTCGATACCTGCCGGGGTCGGCAACATTCTTAATCAAGAATAACCAAGATTAATCAAGAAATCTTTTCAACGCGCATTCTGTCCCTTCCGCTGAGTCAAGAAGGGTAGTTGTCATTTTCTGGCGAAAGCATGTGCACTGTAAGCCTGCCCAGGAAAAGTGTGGGTAGGTATACTGACCGGCCCAAAAATGCCCTAAAATAGTGTTGACTGGGTCGTTAAACTCTAATAAAAACAGACAAAGCTGTCAGTGCTTTGATTTTTATAGATGAGGAAACATTTTTTAGGAGAAGAATGTGTTTTTACTGTTTCTTTGTAAAAAGGTGGGGTCTTCATTGTGCAAAATAACGCAATCACGATCTCTCCTTGTTTGAAACTACGACACTTAAGAGAAGAATTGTCTCAGATCAGCTTAAGTAGCCACCAAGTTTCGCCTGAGTCTTCTCTCATCTCTGCTACATATAGCTCATGCGACCAGCGTAGACTCTGATCAGCCTGCGCATGCGCAGGCTGATCAGAGTCTACGCTGGTCGCACCGGTCTATTTTGTAGCTTTTTCTTTCGAGCCCCGGCTCAATTAATAAGAAACATACTAGGTATGAGTGTTCGTGACTCCAAGTTGATAAGGAAAGAAATTTTACAAGTGCTCTGTCCGAAGTAATTGATGCAATCTTAAATCTTACTACAGATGCATGTACATTGTGCACGTATATGCATTTCTTCTTCTTCTTCTTTCTTCTTTTTTGGTTTTACGGCCCTTTCCAGATAAGTTCATTTATTTCGAGCCGAACGTTAATCAGAGGAGGGCCAAAACCGGAGTACCCGAAGAAAAACAACCTCTCCTTCTCCGTTGCAGAACTTTGCGTCTCACATGTGACCCGAGAGAGGCTCGAACCCACAGCTATTAGAAACCCAATGATTTAGAGACAGCGCTCTTACCCACTAGGTCATGAAGATGCAATGTTGGTCTTTACATATTCAATAAGACCGGATAATCAACAATATTTTTGTCGAATTCGGTAGATGAAAAAACGAATTCCAGAGGCAGGTAGTTTTAATTCCATAGTGATGTTATATCGGATGATTTTATTTGTGAAGTGTATGGAGCACAAGAGGTCTGGAGGGAAAATATAGAAATATGGCAGTGTTTTAAAAGCCATGACATACCTTTAACCCGAAAAAATGCAGACGTAAAATCAAATGCATATGGCCATCAACTCATTGAATTTTGCAAACAAAACAATGTTTTTATACTTAATGGCAGATTTTCTGTTGACAGCTCAAATTTAACGTGTAAAAATAGCAGTACAGTAGATTATTTCCTGTCTAGTGCATACAACTTTAAATTAATATCCACGTTTCAGATTGTCGAGTTCGATTCTCTTTACTCGGATGCTCACTGCCCGCTATCCTTAACAATAGAATTGAGAAAATCTATTCCTATAAAGCAGCCTGCGCCAAAGAGCAATCAGAATCTTACCGAAACGAAGTTGTGGGACAATGAAAAACGTGACTCTTTCATTCAAAATTTAGACCTCGAGGAGGTTGCAAATATAAACTCATGCTTGGACACTATATCCTTAAATAAAAACATCAATTCAAACGACATTAACACGATAGTAAGCAAAGTTGAAATATTGTTTATTTCTAACTCGAGAAAAAATTTTGGTGTCAAGAAAATAACTCAGATAAACACTAAGCCAAACAAAATAATGAAAAAATCATGGTTTAATTCTGAATGTCACAGAGCAAGAAACGAGTACCATAAAATCAGAAAAATATACCACAAATGCAAGACCACAAGAAATAAAAATACGTTGAAACAAACTAGTAAAGAATATAAAAGTAAACTGTCAAAAAACTATAGAAAACACAAAAACGAAAAAATCTCACAATTAAGAAATTTACGCAATGCAAGACCCAAAGAGTTTTGGAAAATTATTAATTCAATCGAGAAATCTAAAATTGCTGCAGCTCCGCTGAACGACTTATATGACTTCTTTAAAAATTTGAATAGTTTGGACACAAATGAAAATCCAAACGATGTCCAAGATAATGAAACTTATGCAGGATTTAGCGATTCTGTAAATGACGTAATAAACCAAGCATTCACAGATAATGAAATTTTAAGTGCTGCAAAATGCCTCAAAAATAATAAAAGTCATGGAATCGACAACATCTTAAACGAGCACATAAAAAGTACAATACATATTATGTGTCCAATTTATGTAAAATTATTTAACTTAATCTTCGACACAGGAATTGTGCCTGAGAGTTGGTCTGTCGGAAACATACTACCAATTTATAAAAACAAAGGAGATATCAATTCTGCTGAAAATTACCGACCGATTACCTTACTCAGCTGTTTTGGCAAAATGTTTACTACAATATTAAACACGCGATTAACGAAATTTACTGAAGATAACAATATCATTGACTCTTGTCAAGCAGGATTTCGCAAGCATTTTTCTACCATTGACAACCTATTTATTATCCAAAGCATGATAGACATATTAAAGGTGCAGAAATGTAAATTATATTGCGCATTTATAGATTTTAAACAGGCCTTCGACACGGTTTGGAGGAAAGGGTTATGGCAAAAACTGCTAAGAACCAATATAAATGGTAAATGCTTCAGAGTAATCCGAAATATGTATTTAAATATTAAATCAAGAATAACAACTACAGAGGGGACCTCAGCTTTTTTCCCATGCCAGATAGGTGTTCGTCAGGGGGAGAATTTGTCACCCCTTTTATTTTCTATTTATTTAAACGACCTTAGCCACTATCTACAGTCAAAAGGGGTTCCAGGAATTACGTGTGAATACACTGACGATGACATAACTATTTATTTGAAATTATTTATTTCCCTCTTTGCAGATGACACAGTTCTGTTCAGCAACAATAAAGAAGATTTACAAATAACATTAAATAGCTTCGAACAGTACTGTGACACATGGCATCTTACCGTCAACACTAACAAAACTAAAATCATGGTTTTTACTGGGGGAAAAATACCAGAAAGGTTAAAATTTTATTTTAAGGGTAAACAAATCGATATTGTCACCGAATACAAATACTTAGGAATCTATTTAAAACGTAGCGGTTCTTATTTGAGCGCTAAAAAGCACCTTGTTGACCAAGCAAACAACGCTTTATTCTCACTACAGCGTAAAATTAGGGCTTTAAACCTGCCTATAAACATGCAGGTTGACCTTTTTGATAAGGTCATAAAACCCATACTGTTATACGCTTGTGAATTATGGGGATATGGAAATCTAGACTCAATTGAAAGAGTGCAGATAAGATTCTACAAGCAAATACTGAATTTAAAAAAATCTACACCGTCAGTTATGGTTTATGGTGAATTAGGGTCATATCCACTATATATAGATATCCAATGTAGAATAGTTTCGTTTTGGGCAAAACTCGGAGTAAATGGGCATAATATTATAGCATCAGACTTATACTCAATAATACGTAGTCTCCATGAGAAAGGTAGGATCAAATCCAAATGGCTAGACCATGTCAAACAGATAATAACCTCAAATGGTTATGGAAACGTATGGAATACACACGACGACATCAATATAAAATGGTTCGTTAAATCGTTTAAACAAAAATTAAAAGACCAGTATATTCAAAATTGGAGTTCACTAGTAGATTTATCATCAAGCGGAAAAAACTACAGAATATTCAAAGATGACTTCAAAATGAATGATTATTTTTTATATTTATCGAATAAGCAAAGTCGTATAATGACCGCTTATAGAACCAGAAACCATCGTCTACCTATTGAGACAGGAAGATGGAGTAGCATACCTATACAGGAACGGCTTTGCAAACTTTGTTACACCGACATCGGTGACGAATTCCACTATGTCATGCAATGCACCTACTTCAACGACCTACGGAGAAAGTTCATAAAACCTTACTACACAAGAAACATAAATACGATTAAATTTAATGAATTAATGAACCACAAAAGTCAGAAAGTCATAAGGAGGCTGTGCTTATTCATCGAAATAATAATGAAAACGTGCAAAGTGGCAGTCGATTGAACTACAATAACCAACAAAATAAAGAATTATAATAATAATAATAATAAACATAATAATAACGGCAAAGCAGATAACTACCAGTCATTTGTTAATGCTCTAAGAAATTGTTTATACACCCTGTTTTAGCGCAGGGATAGTTATTTACATAGTGTTGGCAATCATTTGTCTCTGCCTCGAAGGACCCCTTGTATTTCGTTTCGGCAAGGGATTCTAAGGGAGGCGAATACGGCTAAACTTGTAACTGTAACTGACTTGCTGTTTATTTATCCAGGTTACACCTAATACACAAGTAATACTATTTTTTTTCCAATTTGTCAGCAACCATACATGTTCTCTTGCTATTCTATTTATATCATGAAACGTTTCTAGTGTTGCAAACTCTGCAAATGAAATAAAGAGTGTATAACGACAACATTAATAATAATAATAATAATAATAATAATAATAATAACAATAATAATAAATATAATAATGACAAAGTAGATAACTACCATTCGAGTTGTTAACGCTTTATAAAAATGTTGATACACCCTGTCTTGAGCGCAGGGATAGTTTGTACAAAATGTGTTCACAACCAGTAGTCTGTGTATCCAAAAAGATTCATCACGAAAACACGACTATACAAATACATTGCAAAATTTACAACAGCAAGAACGAAATTTTTAAAATGAAAAATCGTGATATTTTTCTTATTTCTGCTTGGAAGATGGATTGCTGGTGCGCGTTAGAACCGCCTCATCGAGGCGGTTCTAATGAGTACCCACAGTCACTGTTTTGGATCGGGGATAGGAAGAATAAGGTTTACCCCTGTATGCCCCGGTTTTACTATGTAGGGGTGGGGTTTAGGGGGTCAAAATATTATTTACATGTTTGCGTGATGGCATTTTTCAAAGTTGCCTCCATAGCGTTAATAGAACTATGCAAGCTAGTTAACCCTTGTCCTGGTGGGCCCAGATACGCCCTACCTTACAGACAATGTGGATCCCGATCAGATGGTTTCTGAAGAGGCCATCTGACCGGGACCTTCATTGTTTGCCATCTAATTTATGAATTTGCTGCAATAATTTGAATATAGTAATCCGATTGGAGATAATTAGAAGTGGGTGTGGCGTGTTGGATATTCAGCGGGAGAATGGTTAACTATTGGACGCGAAAAACATTAATACTATAGTAATAATTTTTTAGAATATTCGTAATAATTGAGGTGCATCACTTATTGCATTACTTGAACTAATATCTGTTTTTCTGAATTACGTTAACCAGGTCATGTACTGTACACCCCGACAGACCTCCATTTGTTTGGACAAAAATGGGGTTTGTACGAGTATCCATTATATCTGTTATTTCTGCCCCAGGGCATGGGCCGTGGGTGCTCGGCAGAAACACCTCCGGCCCGTGTTTTGGAAGCGCGACGACATCACAAATTGCCATCGGGATGTAAACGATTTTAGAAATGCACAACTCCACACGGATGTGTTTACCATAATGCTATATCTTGTGAGAGCTGACAACGCTTCAACATCGGTCGAAATGTCATAGTACAGATGTTTTGCATGGAAATCGCTCTTGGAAATCCCAAATTTTACCTAATCATAAACAGAACAAATATATTGGGCGACAGGGCTTGAGATGTCATTTCATCTCAATGTCGGGTAAAAGCCCCGCAGGATTGGAAGCAACGTCTCGAAAATGGCCTTCACAGTGTTGACGGGGACGTTAAACCTCAAATCAAACAAACAAAACAGAACAAATACACACATACCCGTTAAAAATGTCCTCTTATCAATGACCAAACGAGTTTTCATTCAGACCTGAAAATCATGATTTCCACGCATACACCTGTATAATATTTGTAAACAAGATACAATGCGTGAAGAAGAAATATGGAAGCTTATGAATGTCATAAGATTACAATGTTTATTATGTGTTGTGTTGTTTAAAAGTCTATATCACAAAGACCGTTGCCCTCTCTCTCTCTCCCTCTCTCTGCCATGAAATCGTTTGTATTTGCTATAAGTAATGCGTCTCATGTTGTTATATGTATTTTGTATGTATAACCTGAGAAAATGAATAAACTTGAAACTTGATATTCAACAAGTGGAATTCTACAACAAACTTGAGAAATAAGAAACACGTTGAATAGTTTTAGCCTGTTTAGACGATGGTTTTGTTTCGAACCAGGCAAACTTGGAAAAACTGTTCAGCCAGTGCTGACATTTGCTGACATATTTTTATTTGTTTGTTTTTGTTTTTATTTTCCTTCGCAAATGAAGCAAAAGCCAATGAACCACAAAATACTGGCCGTTTAGCTGTAAAATTCGACGAATAAACTGTCAAAAATAATTCAGTTAGCTACTGACATGTTAAAATTTATGTAAGCAAAAATATATTCATGATAAACACTGCTAACCCTAAAGACGTCAATCTCCAGCAGCAGAATACATCTTCATTTTTCTAAAAACAATGAATTTGGCATTACGTGTGAATCGTCATAAATGTCTAGCCTTATTCCCTCAAAATAATAATAATAATAATAATGCTAGATTTCGTCTGCTCTAGCAATTGACTTAGCGATTTAAGAATAAGCACTAAGCAGAATAGGGCCTCAAATGCTTCCGACGACTGTGACGACGGGAGTTCTTTTGTTTTTGTTTGATTTGATGTTTAACGTCCCTGTCAACACTGTAAAGGTCATTTTGGAGACGTTGCTTCCAATTTGTGGGACTTTACCCGACATTGAGATGAAATGGCATCTCAAGCCCTGTCGCCCAATGAAACCAATAGGGTTTATTAGCATGGACGGTCCGCCTCGCACCGCGGTTCCTGGACAGGCTTAGATCCTCAAAGCGGTTTACCAGTACTAGTATGCGGGCCGGATTCAGCTCTGCGTGGAAGCATCATGCAGCCCATATATTTCTTCAAGCCCCTATGGGCGGGGGCGCAGTCGAATTCGGTAGATGGAAAAGTCGAATTCCAGAGGCAGGTATTTTTAATTCCTTACTGGAATTCAACAATAGGAATTCAACAACACAATTTAGAAATGAGAAAGAAGTTGAATAACTTTTAGCCTGTTGTTTCGAACCACGACTGGTTAATAAACTATTTAGCCCGTGCTGACATTTATTTTTCGGAAATGAAGCAAAAGCCAATGAACCGCAAAATACTGACTGTTTAGCTGTAAAATTCGACGAATAAACTGTCAAAAATAATTCAGTTAGCTACTGACATGTTTATATTTATGTAAACAAAAACATGTTCATAAACACCGTTTAACCCTTAACCAGCAGAATGCACTTCCATTTTCATAAACACAATAATGCTTGTTATTGCACGTGAATCGTATTTGTATACATAGACGATTCACTAGAAATGCCAAGCTTTACTTCCTTTGAATAATAATAATAATAATAATAATAATAACAATAATAATAATAATAATAATAACAATAATAATAATAATAATAAAATAGATTGTCGTCTGCCATGGTAATTACCTTGGTGCTGTAAGAGTTAAGCAGAATCGGGCATGAAACTGTAATTCCCACGTCGGTACGTATCCTTACGATAACTCACCCGTGTGACAAAGTGCATTTTTCACATCTCCAATTTGGCCAATTTTCTGATGAATATCCTTGATAGTTTTGTTATAAATGTTCAAAACATAGGTTGAGGGTTCTCATTAGAACCGCCTCAGTGAGGCAGTTCTAACGAGTACCCACAGCCTATGTATAGGAGCAGAAATAAGAAAAATAGTGCATACCCCCGTAAACGCCAGTTTTCTCTATATAAAGTGGGGTGTAGGGGGGTCTTCATTTCACGGACTTGTTCACGTGATGTGAGAGGGAGAGAAAAGAGGTGTGACTGTACAAAATGTAACTGAAAATGCCACAAGCAGACAGACAGACAGACAAACAGACAGACAAAAATGCACTTCTAACAAACTAAAGTTAAATTCTGCTATAAAGACCAGAGAAAAAAAACTTTAAAATTCAAATATTTATTTATAGTTAACAATCTAGTTAGAGACTACCTTTGGATCTGTTCAAAAGTGGTCTGAAAGACCACTTTTGAACAGATCCAAAGGTGGTCTAAATATAGGTATATTACTGTACAGTATCTAATCTACCCTAATCCCATCACTGTTACACTAATCTAGAGGGTGGTCTATAACTCTATGGAAAGATCAAAGAAGCTATGATATTGTGGTAACAATGCTGATGAGTTAGCGGGGTCTGCATTCCATTAATTAAACTCAGAAGAGCTGTTCTATATTACAGTGATCATGCTGTGACCTACTGTCTCGAATTAAGCTAATGTTGTTGCAAGTATTAACCCGAATTATGATAATTTCGACTGGATTGGTGTTACTGCAGGTGAAAACGTACGACATATGTTAGTTCATCCTACCACACAGGCGAACAGTTAAGGTTCTAACGTGCCAACGCAGTCTCGTCAGAAACTCCAATGCTCTACCTATGATGTTTGGGCCGAGGTGTAGACTTGCCCAAGTCTGTGAATTAGGTGTCCATTGTAGAAATAATTGTTTACAAAAAAAAATTAAAATAAATACATTGTAAATGAAGTAGCAATACAGTCTTATATGAAAATATTGTGAAATTAACCTACATTCAGAGATGAAGACTAAAGAGACTTTTACATATTTTTTTTTGGTTTAAAGGGACTTTCATTAAAAAAAAATGTAAATGTAGAGACTTGGGCAAGTCTAGGCCGCGGTGAAGCTCGTGATAAAGTGTCAATGAGGTGTTTTGTTAGATTTGAGGTTAAACGTTCCCATCAACACCATTTAGATCATTTTAGAGACGTTGCTTCCAATTTTGTGGGACTTTACCTGACACTGAGATAAAGCCCTGTCGCCCAGTGAAACAAATAGGGTTTATACGCATGGACAGTACAACTCGCATCCGTAACTTTGCCTTGGCAGGCTTAAACCTTCTAAGCGGTTTACCAGTATTCACGTGTGATCGGGTTCAAACCATGCAGTCCAATCTGCTCTTCTAAGCCCCGACTGGAATGAAGTATTTGCGCATTCGTGTATGAAAGGAAATTTCGCCCTGTAATTTCATAAGCTGGATACAATATCATATCTAAGAAATTTCGCCTTATAGTTTCAAGAGGTGGATACAAAATCGAAGTCAATCAATACCGATGATGAATATGTCTTACATTTTTCTTTGATTTGACCTATATTAATTATTGGGATTTTCCCATTGTAATAATAAATCAATTTTAGATACTGTTAGCACCCAGGGGGTTCATGCATTCACGAGAGCAACACATTAATTAAATCAATGCACTGGCAGCACTGGTGGGTCGTTTGTCTCTGAGTGTAGGCTGGGAAAATTGTCATGAACAACTCCGACTGTTTTTGCTTAACCCTCAAATTCAGTATTTCTGTTCTTTTCTCTCTTTTTTTCAAGCAAAAAGTGTAGACCCTGATCAGACGCCATGGCGTCTGATCTGGGTCTACACTGTTTGCTTATGTCCCTTTACATGAGTCCACTCCAGGTTCTACAAATAACCAACCTTTTTCTTTTTAAACAGCGGGCTCCTTGACGTTCACAGGTAGAAGAAAGCGCTTCAATAAATAACCGTTATTCAATTTTGTACTTGGTCAGCGATAGTAACGTAGACAACAGCAGACGGGAAACTTATGTAGTTAGTAACTTTGGGTCGATTTACAAACAATGGACCCAAATATATATGAGCCGTCCCAGGAGAAAAGTAACGATTGCCTCCTGCGATCTATGTTCTTTAAGTGCAAAGCCAACTACATATACATGTAATATGGTTAGATCATTATATGGGCTCAAAAATATCCGAGCCGTCACAGGCCTCTGCTACATGCTTGTCAGCAGCAAAGGCTCTGGTTAGGCTGCGCTTATGCGCAGGCTCGCCATGACCTTTACTGACCGCCTTTGTGTAATAAGACTAGCACAGTAGCCGGCAAAGCAAACCGTATTTCCGATGTAAAATAAAACAACGCCATCTTAGTCTGAAGTTACCTTGTTGATTGGGACTAACGACCGGTAGTTTTCTTATTTTGTTTGAAGAACCGCATTAATATGCCTATGCAAACCACTCTGTTTAGTAATACATTCCTGTATAGGCAAGCTTATTTTGCCTATCCATGTCTTTTTGTCAAGCCCTTTCCGGAAGGTCAACATATCAGATTTAAATAACTATAGTATGATGCATGTAGAATCTGGCAGTATCCTTGCTCCTTTTCCGATTATAGATATATACTGTTTTTTTTTTTTCCCTATAAATTTATATAATGTCCCTTTCTGAGTACTGCCCCTTTCTGAATGTACTGCACCTGTCGGAATATATTGCACCTACCTGAATTATACTGTCCCTTTCTACTTGTCCTGACTATACATGGAAATTCCGCTAATAAGACCACCTAGGCTAAAATTAAGACTAATTCTCCTTAAAAAATAAATAAAATAAAATTTAAGAGGTTTCAAGAGGTTTTTAAGAGGTCATTCTTTCTGTGTGTTCTCTGCACTCGGTGTCTTTTAGAAAAAGACCACC
This sequence comes from Lucinisca nassula, assembly GCA_963580285.1. NCBI lineage: Eukaryota > Metazoa > Mollusca > Bivalvia > Lucinida > Lucinidae > Lucinisca > Lucinisca nassula. Next base: position 2,506,840 of record OY757022.1, read on the forward strand.
TATGGGACTGTTCAAAAGTGGTCTCAAAGACCACTTTTGAACAGTCCCAAAGGTGGTCTTACTATAGGAATTTTACTGTGCTTACTTGCTAATGAAACTGACATATCTTTATTGTGCTATCATGATAGGTCGACATTATATTTCATGGTGGCATTAACAAATTATTGTATCATGTATCAAAGACAGAAGATTCAATAAAATTCGCTTATAAAGACCGCCCCAAAGATGGTCTTTTACCAGAGGATAATGAGTGTGGAAAATGCACATAAAGGAAGAAAAAACTGAAACATAAAATTCGTTTAAAAAGAAGATTTAGTCTTTCTTTGTTTGTTTGTGTTGAGAATTTGCGTCCCCGTCAACACTACTTTGGTCATGTTGGAGACATTGCTTCCGATTTTGTTGAACTTAAACCCGACAATGAGATGAAATGACATATCAAGCCCTACCGCCCAAAGAGGCACTAGGATTTAAGGGACAGCCCAACTCGCATCACTCTACCTGGGCAGACTTAAATCTCCGAATTATAACCGGTTTACCAGAACTCAAGTTCGCTCGGTTTCAGCTCTGCGCGGAAGCACCATGCAGCCGAATCTATCTCTCCAAGATTTAGTCTTTAGAATTTCACTGTGAGACCTACTGACACTGGCGATGGGGCTATTTCGTGTTTACAAATATGATGTGGGTGCTTGTAGGCGATTCTAACAAGTACCCACAACATATGTTTCAAACAGAAATAAGGAGAAATGTCATTGCTTCTTTATACTTGTTTTGTTTTGTTTGATTTGAGGTTTAACGTCCCCGTCAACACTGTAAAGGTAATTTTGGAGACGTTGCTTCCAATTTTGTGGGACTTTTACCCGACATTGAGATGACATGACATCTGAAGCCCTGCCTCCCAATGAAATAATAGGGTTTATAAGCATGGACGGGCCGACTCGCACCGCACCATTGCCTGGGCAGGCTTAGATCCTCTAAGCGGTTTACCAGTACTCAGGTGCGGGTCGGTTTCAGCTCTGCGTGGAAACATCATGCAGCCCATCTATTTCTTCAAGCCCCAATGCGCGGGTCCGTTCTTTATACTTGTATGAAAAGAGGTCAAATGCATGTTGTTATTCTGCAGGCTGTGTGGTTATATTTGGCCTTCCTGTTTATATGCTTCCCGACTTATAAGGCCACACACAAGTACAATATCCTTAGTGACTTCATAATTAAGCATTAATGGCCCTCTCATAAAATATAATCATGATTTTTGGTAACATCAAACACTGGGAAACCTCGAGTTCCGTCTTCAACACCTGTTTTCAATAGAAAACGCGCCCATGTGTAAAATATCAGCTTCTATGCTTCTTACTTGATATTCTATTGTGTTTCGAGTCTTTAAACCGAGGTCCCGTCTCCGTATGACCTTAGCTCTTGGTGGGACGTAAAACTCAAACACTCACTCACTCTATGCTTCTTATCTGATATTCTATTGTGGTTGGAGACCCGCTCGGGAGAGTTGTGCAACGGAAGATTGGATGTTTTTCTCCGGGTATACCGATTTTTGCCGACCTCTGATTAACGATCGGATCAAAATAAGTGCGATTATCTTGAAAGGGTCGTAAAACCTAAACAAACAAACAGCTATACCAATGTAAATGTGTGATGTGTCTTTACAACCTAGTCTTATGACTTGTGCCCGCCTGAGGGATAGTCTAGAAAACTCAATGTGCCTCCGACAAGAAATGTCTGGCCCCCGCCAATCGTGGCTTGGAGAGATAGATTGGGCTGCATGATGCTTCCACGCAGACCTGAAACCGACCGCACACGAGTACTGGTTAACCGCTTAGAAGGTCTAAGCATGTCCATGCATACAAACCCTATCGGTTTCATTGGTAGCAGGGATTGAGATGTCAGTTCATCTCAGTGTCGGGTAATAGTCCCACACAATTGGAAGCAACGTCTCCAAAATGACCTAAATAGTGTTGACGGGGACGTTAAACCTCAAATCAACGAAACAAAACAAGAAATGGCATCACGTGAGCAAGTCTGTGAAATGAGCATCCAACAAAACCCAGCTTTATATAGAGAAAACTGGAGTTTATTTTTCTTTTGGTGCTCCAAGACATAGGTTAAGAATACTCGTTAGAACTGCCTCAATGAGGCGGTTCCAACGAGGAGCCACAATCTATATATGTTTGCATTAAAAATAAGAAATATAACATGGATTTTCATCAGAAAAGTAGCCATTTTGGGGATTTGAAGAAAATGCACTTTGTCACATGGGGTGTTATCATAATGGGTCCACAAAAAGACCTCGTCATTAAAATATCAGACGGAGAGTCTTGTCAAAGGCTCAAACAGCTCATCTAACTCAACAAATCAGAGTAGTAATGTAAAAGGTACCCAGAGAAGTTAGGCCTATGTAAGCGTGAAGTTAGGCCTATGTAAGGGTGTAGTAGGCCTATGTAAGGATGAAGTTAGGCCTAACTAAGGGTAAAGTTAGGCCTATGTAAGGGTGTAGTAGGCCTATGTAAGGGTGAAGTTTGGCCTATGTAAGGGTGAAGTTAGGCCTATGTAAGGGTGACGTTAGGCCTATGTAAGGGTGAAGTAAGGCCTATGTAAGGATGAAGTTATGCCTATGTAAGGGTGAAGTAAGGTCTATATGTAAGGGTGAAGTAGGCTTATGTAAGGGTGAAGTTAGCCTATGCAAGGGTGAAGTTAGGCCTATGTAAGAGAGTAGGCCTATGTAAGGGTGAAATAGGCCTATGTAAGGGTGAAACTTAGGCCTATGTAAGGGATAAAGTTAGGCCTATGTAGGGGTGAAGTTGGGCCTATGTAAGGGTGAAGTTGGGCCTATGTAAGGGTGAAGTACGTATGGGGAATGGGAACACCTGGCAGATTTTTCCGCCATTTTTCAAAGAGAGACAACTTTCGGGACTTCCTATTCGCTTTACTATAAGCCCTGTCCCAGTGAAAAAGGGGTCTACTCTTAAAGGAAAGAATTGTCGGGTAAAAGTCCCACAAAATTGGAACAGCGTCTCCAAAAATGACCTTTACAGTGTTGACAGGGACGTAAAACCTCAAATCAAACAAACAAACAAACAAAAAGGCATCTAATGACACTTTGAAAACCACTCAATTTACTCAGCTGAAATGGGTACCTAAAGCCCCTTTTGGGTAGGCTGTTCAAAGTAAACACTACTGGCAGGACAACGGGACTTTCAACCAAATTCTGTTTACGTAATTTTGAACCCTTTCAACCCTGTATATCGGTACTGATATCTGTACAAACCGTGTAAACCCAGATCAGACGGCCCTTGACGAACTGTTTCATCAGGCTTAACACAGTTTGTCTCAACTCTATCCCCTGTCAAAAAGAATGGACGAGAAGCCCTCATTAACTTATAAAGCCCGTATTGCTGAATTCGGTGATCTTTAGCCCATTTCAGACTGGAAACCCCTAAACGGGTACCGTGGCAAACAGTGCAGGCCCAGATCAGATGCCGCAGAACGCGGCATCTGATCAGGGCCAATACTGTTTGCAAAATGTTCAGCCGTTTTCGGAATAAATTTTGAAGAAAACACAACCTGTCACCTCTAAATTTTGAAATGGACTCCTGCTATATATAAGGAGGAAGATTCCATTTGGTACAAAAAGGGTTAACGGTTCGATTGCGGGCCTCAACAGATTTTACGGATCTCCATATGACCCAAGTTGTTGGTGAGACGTGAAGCTGACACACACACGCAGGGTAAAAGCTTCTATGGGGCTTGATAAGGTTCACATCACGAAAACACGCCTATATAATTTTGACCCCCTTGAACCCCACTTTTATATGGTAAAACTGGGGTTTACAGGGGTAATCGTTATTTTTCTTATTTCTGCTCTGAAATATAGATTGTGGGTACTCGTTAGAACCGCCTCGATGAGGCGGTTCTAACGAGTACCAACAATCTATATTTTGAGCAGAAATAAGAAAAATATCACAATTTTTCATCTTAAAAATTTCTATTTTTCGGCGTTAAAGGTGCATTATTGAGCTATCTGGAAAAAATGCTTCCAAAAATAAAATACATATAGCCGGTATTTTTCTTTAAAACAATACCAATGAATGCATTATATGTAAAAATGCAAACAATTATGATGACAGGTAAACGAGTTTGAGAGGGATTCCCTAACTAGGTTTCGAACACTAGTTAGATCTATTTTAGTTCGTGACAAAAATAGAATCCCCATATATGCCGTTATGCAACGTTCGTTTTTGGCCTTGTTTGCTTAGGCCATGCCTGAATCGGAAAAAAATATGATGCTGAATACCATGTCATAAGTAACGACACTCAGAGACTATACTGTCGCCAGGTATGTGTAAAGTGACAGATTTATTTTTAGAACAGAAATTCCGAACACATGTTCAGAGTGAAGGGAAAACACGAATGAAAACAACCATTTTCACAAAGTTCTGAAGCTGTATTTGGCTCCAAAAGTGTACACATGACAAAGGAGTATGTATTGGAGATAAAAACCAGAAAAAAAATTTTGAGACCCGGTAGCTCAATAATGCACCTTTAAAGGAATAAAAAATTATTTATTTATTTGTATAGGCGTGTTTTCGTAATGAGATTCGAAAGCATGGTATGCGTTTGGCATCAGCTCAACCTCTACTAACACAGTGATCACATAATCCCATATTGCTGATAGCATTTTCGGCTAGGAAACGATAACAAAAGATAACGGTGATGTTCTATCGATTAACAACTGGTAAAAATCAAAGAAATCAAGTCTGCCTGTTGTCATGTTTTGGCACAAATTTACCCTATTTTTTCCGATTCCGCATATCTGAATTTTACTGTTAAGGAAACTTCGTTACTTTGGTGCATGTTTGTTGTCATTTTAAGACCGAATTCGAAACCTTTGCCCAATATACTTTCTTAACGTAGGCTTATTATTTCCAAAGGATAACCCTTTTGTAGAACATATTTGACGTCACTACTGCTGTTGTTAAGGGAATGTGTGGCGGCCGTAAAAAGTCTCCCAGCCCTTGATCATAGTGTTATTTATATTTTCTTGTCCTTTTGGATCACTGATTCCCGACAATGTGGAATTTTGAAACATTTTTGAGGGACACATGATGCCTAATTGGCCGAAACTAGCTAGTCTGGCCCAGAAAACATGTGTACACTCCATACATTCAGCTCTTGGCGACATGTCTGTGAAATTTAAAATGAAATTGGTTCATGGGTATTGGAGGAGTCACTAAAAAGTCATTTAACCCTTTTTGTACAAAATGGAATCTTCCTCCTTATACATGTATATAGCATGAGTCCATTTCAAAATTTAGGGGTGTCAGTTTGTGCTTTCTTCAAAATTTATTTGGAAAATGGCTGAACTTTCTGCAAACAGTGTAGGCCCTGACCAGACGCCGCATTCTGCGGCGTCTGATCTGGGTCTGCACTGTTTGCCAAGGTACACGTTTTGGGGTTTCTGGTACTAAATGGGTTAAAGATATTTTTATTGCTAGCTCTGGTGGCCATCTTGTTCATTGGCTATTCCGGCCCAGTAGAAAGCCTAGACAACATTCATATGAATTTACAATGATGAACTTTGTTCGAAGGGTCTTGACTTGACTTGATAGATTTTGTTAGGTAACCGGGCGCTAAAAGCACATAGGGGCTACCCCCATCTCGCTAAATGGGATTAGTTTATGAACTTCTCTTCCCAGGGCCTCCAAAGGGTTTAGAAGAAGCTGCCATTTAACCCTTATCTTGCTGAAAATTCATTTAAGCCACGCCCATTTCTGTCTATCAACCAATCAAATTACTTGATGGTATTTACTGCTACAAATTCATAAACTGAATGCCAACCAGTGTAGATCGTGATCAGATGGCATCTGATCTGGATCTACACTGTTTGCAAAGATAGGGGTTGTCGTGAACAGCAAAATAAGGGTTAAACCTGGCATAAATTGATCATAACTTTGTAATATAATTCACAACAACAGATAAAGTATTTTGTGATAATTGAAAGATAGTTTTCCTTATTTCTCCTTGTTGTGGAATATTGCCTAATAAACACCCACAACATAGGTTTTTATTGAGTATTGACAAAAACTATCCTTTAATTATCACCAAGTTCTTACCTCATCTGTTGTGGGCCCCCGCCCATCGGGGTATGAATAATTAGATGGACTGCATGATGCTTCCACGCAGAGTTACAAGAACGGGTAAATCGCTTAGAGGATCAAAGCCTGCCCAGGCAAAGCGGCGCGAGTCGGACCGTCCAAGCTATAAACCCTATTGGTTTCATTGGGCGACAGGGCTTGAGATGTCATTTCATCTCAATGTCGGGTAAAAGCCCCACAAAATTGGAAGCAACGTCCTCAAAATGACCTATACAGTATTGACAGGGACGTTAAACCTGAAATCAAACAAACAAATCAAAACCTCATCTGTTGCTAAGCTATTGTAACATTTCTCTGCCCTGGAGGTGTCAAGACTCAGTCTCCAGCAATGCATTCGTAAATCAAAGCATAGCCTCAGAAATGACAACAGCTGGTGTACTCCATAAACTTAGCTGCAAATTACTAAATTAATAAATAGTAACTTCAAGGGCAACAAATGTGTCACATCGCCATGCTGAGTATGATGTAGGATGGGCTAGTTCTAAACGCAAAAAGGTGAACGCTCCTAAGAAGTACAATATTGATGTAAAATCAATATGTCTGATAGAAAACAAGAATTTATTTCATAACTAAAAGAATCAGACAAGGAGTGCACTGCCACGCAAACAGTAATAAGGCCGTGATAAATTACCGCACTATGATGCGTAGTGTTCTTTTACGCATATGCGTATGATAAGACCCTGATAAATAACCGCATGCGTAAAGGGGTTCTTTACGCATATGCGTATAATAAGATCACCCTATACAAAATGTTTAATTCCATGTCACGAGGGCTGCCCTTAAAAGAAAGTTTTTGGTCTTTTAATGAAAATAATCTTTCATTCTAATGCATTTGCGTATGTAACGCGACGTTTGATTGGATAACGTCAGAAATTTGCGACGGTATATTCTGCGACATTCTGTCGGAAACCCGGCGTCATCTTGTAACGTCGCTTTTCATTGGTTGGCATTTGGTTTTACGCAGCTCACAGCGCTTTCCGCTTTGAGCAAAATAGTACAATTTGTAACAACTGATTAAGTGCATTAGAATGGGGAAAACCGTGTTGAAAATTGTCATTTTGGGAGGTAAATCGTCGGTTTCACATTTACGGCTCCGCTGACTCGTCGCCGTAAAACGAAATTTTCAACCGTAAAATCGACGATTTACCTCCCCAAATGACAAATTTCAATACATCTCGTAAATAGTGAACAGTTTAACGCAATGCACGCGGGAAACCCCTAAGGTACCTTGGCAAACAGTGCAGGCCAAGATCAGACGCCGCAGAACGCGGCGTCTGATCAGGGCCTGCACTATTCGCTAACAGAATTTTCCGTCAAAAACAGAATTAAACGAAAAAAAAAGGCCTGCCAGCCCTTATAAAACAGATGGACTTGTCCAACATATAGCAATGGAAGTGTCCACCAGTATACAATGGGTTAAGTCCAAGCTCAGCCAACTCTCCGGGGCAATCGACCTACCAGGGCAGTCAGTGCTTTGATTCACTTTTGTTCGACACTGGCCAAATTACAAAGCACTTCGATCAGTATTTCTACAATGAACCGGAGTTATCTGAAAATAATGCACTTTATATGAAAATAAGTATAAATCATAAATATTCATGGCAAATTAAGCCCAAATTATGCACAGACAACTTTGAATCAATGCCTCATTGCACACTACACGATATTATTCAATTACTTGGTAAGCGATACTAAAACTAAGGCCATGTTCCAGGACGGCCCCCGCCCATCGGGGCTTGAAGAAATAGATGGACTGCATGATGCTTCCACGCAGAGCTGAAACTGACCCGCACATGAGTACTGGTAAACCGTTAGGTGATCTAAGCCTGCCAAGGCAAAGCGGCGTGAGTCGGAACGTCCATGCTTATAAACTCTATTGGTTTCATTGGGCGACAGGGCTTGAGATGTAAACGTCCCACAAAATTGGAAGCAACGTCTTCAAAATGACCTTTACAGTGTTGACGGGGGCGTTAAGCCTCAAATCAAACAAAGGAACATGTTCCAAGAATTTCTACAGGCCTCATACTGACTAAGCTTTTCCATGCCTGAAAGGTCCGGTTTTGCAGCCATAACCTTTATTGTGCCGAACGCGATGAACATTACCTTTTCGAACAGTGTAGATCCAGATCAGATGGCGTCTGAAGAAGCCATCTGATCAGGATCTACATAGTTTGTTATTCAGTTAATGAATTGAATGCAAACATTATATCATTAGTAATTTGATTGGCTAATAGTCAGAAAAGGGTGTTGCTAAATAAATTAAGGTTAAATTGTCAATTTAAACAGAATATAGGGGCGGGAATCAAAATCTAAAAGCCTGAAATCAAGAAAAAAAAAATCAAGCTGTAAAAGCCTGAAATCCTGCACATGCCTGAAAAATATGAGACCTGTTTCTAACAATATCCAATGCATGTGGATTTGTTTGTATTAAGGTTTTACGCCCCCGTCAACACTATTTAGGTTATTTTGGAGACGTAGCTTCCAATTTTGTGGGACTATTACCCGACATTGAGATGAAATGACACCTCAAGACTTACCGCCCAAACAAACCGCTAGGGTTTATATGCAGGGACGGTCCGACTCGAACCACTTTGCTTGGACAGGCTAAGACCGTCTAAACGGTTCACCATGTTCCGTCGGGTTTATCTCTGCGCGGAAGAATAATGCACCCCAATCTATTTCTCCAAGCCCCGATCATGGCCCGAAGAGCAGGGGCATTCAGTGCATGTGGAACTGCACAAGTATGCAAACAGCGAGCTGTGCACTCTCCCTTATTCAGTGATAGGCTACCCGAGCGCATGTCATGATCATTTTTGTCTTCCATATTTTACAGAGGACCAACTTTGGGAACATTCTGTTAGTTTGGCATCCGAATAAAGGGGTCTACTTTTGACGGAAATAATTTCTTTCTGTCAAGAGAAGTTCCCATTGATGCGCCCCCGCTCATCGGACCTTGGAGAAGTAGTCTTAGGCTGCATGGTGCTTCTACGCAGATCTGAAACCGACCGCACATGAGTACTGATAAACCGCTTAGACCCTGCATGCAGGTAAAGTAGTGCAAGTCGGACTACTGTCCATGATTAAATGTTTCATGGGCGACAGGGCTTGGGGTATCATTTCATCTCAATGTCGTGTACAAGTCCGACTAAAAAGGAAGCAACGTCTCCAAAATGATCTAAATAGTGTTGACGTGGACGTTAAACATCAAATCAAACAAAATATCCTATTGATAAGGCAGACAATTTCCGAAAGAGTTGCTCATCGTACATGTAACACACATGTATTTATACCCGAAATGATTGTTTGACGATTCGGTCAACACTTTTAAGGTCTTGTCGAGCCAGACAGCTTATGTAACCATGCACAATTTTTGGCCGACTGTTTGCCAGTCGACCAAATGATACTAAGTACAGTAACTTTTCGCTGTTGCTGTCCACGTGACTATCACTGATTGGTCGGAAATCCAGGTAACGGTTATTTATAGAAAATAATAGTGCTATTCTTATTGCTGTGAGGTCAGAGTGTAGCGTAATGTCAGAAGGTGCAAATATCATGTATTGAGTTTCCTAAATAGTGTAGACCCTGATCAGACGCCGCAAATCGCGGCGTCTGATCAGGGTCTACACTGTTGTCTTAATAGTACAGGAATTTAAGGGTTAAACGATAAAACGCAACAGTCCAAGTCCCCGTTCTTGACCATTTTTCGAGCCTGCACTCAGAGATAATTGACCTATAGTGCTTTCAGTGCTTTGATTCCTGGACAGGCTTAGTACGGCTTAGAGATTAGCCAGTTTGTTTGTTTGATTTGATGGTTAGCGTCCCCGTCAACACTGTAAAGGTCATTTTGGAGACGTTGCTTCCAATTTTGTGGGACTTTTACCCGACATTGAGATCATGAAATGACATCTCAAGCCCTGTCGCCAAATGAAACCAATAGGGTTTATTAGCATGGACGGTCCGCCTCGCACCGCGGTTCCTGGGCAGGCTTAGATCCTCTAAGCGGTTTACCAGTACTAGTGTGCGGGCCGGATTCAGCTCTGCGTGGAAGCATCATGCAGCCCATATATTTCTTCAAGCCCCTATGGGCGGGGGCCTATAGAAAGTAGTATAGAAAGTAGTAGCCCTACTCTTATTGCTATGAGGTCAGAGTGTTGCGTAATGTAAGGAAATTTAAAGATCATGTGATGGGTTTCGTAAACAGTGTAGACCCAGATCAGACGCCGCAGATCGCGGCGTCTGATCAGGGTCTACACTGTTTTCTTACAGTACTGCAATTTAAGGGTTAAACGATAAAACGCAACAGTCTAAGTCCCCGTTCATGACCATTTTTTCCGGCCTGCACTCAGAGATAATTGACCTATAGTGCTTTCAGTGCTTTGATTCCTGGACATGCTTAGTACGTGGCTGCATGATGCTTCCACGAAGAGTTGAATCCGGCCCTCACACTAGTACTGGTAAACCGCTTAGAGGATCTAAGCCTGTCCAGGAACCGCGGTGCGAGGCGGACCGTCCATGCTAATAAACCCTATTGGTTTCATTGGGCGACAGGGCTTGAGATGTCATTTCATCTCAATGTCGGGTAAAAATCCCACAAAATTGGAAGCTACGTCTCAAAAATGACCTTTACAGTGTTGACGGGGGCGTTAAACCTCAAATCAAACAAACAAATCAAAAACAGTACAGGAATTTAAGGGTTAAACGGTAAAACGCAACAGTCCAAGTTCCCGTTCATGACCATTTTTCCAGCCTGCACTCAGAGACAATTGACCCACCAGTACCTTCAGTGCTTTGATTCCTGGACATGCTTAGTACGTCTTAGCCAGTATAGTGCACGTTCATTCGCCAGTAGCAGGGAGATAATGCCGGAAGAAAGTGCATGCATATAATTTAATTGGAGAGTAAGCTTCCCGGAAGAAGCTTCTTTCCCTTTAAAGAACACGTAGAGGCATCAAGTGGATTTTTAATCAAAGCACTGACAGCAATGGTCTGTCGACTGTCTCTGGGTTTAGGTTGGAAAATTTGTTTTGAACTTTGGCTTAATTGACTATTGAAACACATTCTACTGTGGGTTTGAGGCGGTTCTAATGAGCGCACACAAGTTATCTTTTCAAGATGAAATCAGAAAAAATGTCTCTATATTATCCTTAAACAAGAGCGGTCACTATAGGTGACCAATGCCCCCCCCCCCCCCCCCCCCCCGTGGGAGCCAATTTCTGAGTTTTTGCAAAATTTCAAGGGGAGGAAATTCAGCCAAAAATTACAACAGAGTTATGGCCCTTGGTCAGAATGTGGCCCTTGTGGTGAATAAGTTTGTGGAGTTTCATGGGGCTAGGTCAAATACTTTTGTGAAGTTATGATCAAAGTCAAAGTTTTTGTGACGGACAGACAGACAAACAAACAGACAGACAGACAGGGCATTGAATACTGAGTTCGAATTAACCGTGGTAAACGAGTCATCGAAAATCTAGACATTGAAAGCTCATTTTGTGTACTGAAGGTCCCCCAAAATACATTTTGTCGTGCACGCTGCAGTTGTGCACTAATTAACTATACACTGAACTTAGGATACGGACAAGAAAGAAGTTATTTTGGTGCAAATCACTGTTTGAGGCCATAACAGTTCATAGTCTTGTGATAAATAGATGGTCCACCCATGTGGGCATAGAGTCCCATTTAAGGAACACTGGCAAACAGCGAAGACCCAGATCAGACGCCGCAAAAAGCGGCGTCTGATCCGGGTCATCACTGTTTGCTACGATGGTTGGTTTGAAGTTGCCTAGTCATCACTATTAAGGTCATATCAAGCCGGCCAGTTTACCTTACGATACTGCACGGGCACCCCGTGGCCCTGTGGATAAGAGCGTCGACTCTTAAACGTTAAGCGTCTTACCGCCGTGGGTTTGAGCTCCGCCCGCGTCACATGTGAGTTGCCAAGATCTGCAACGGAAGATACGGTGGTTTTTCTCCGGGTATTCCGGTTTTCGCCGGCCTCTGACTAAGGATCGGCTAGATATAAATGAAATAATCTTGAAAGTCCACCATAAAAATAGTAAAACTAAACCTAACTACACTCTGTCATAAGCTGTTGACCAGACGCATATTCTTTCGCCAGAAACTGACCACTGTCTTTCCTGAATCAGTGGAAGGGAGAGTGATTGACCGTAGAACATATCTTCCGCCATAAAAAAATGTTGCAGGACCCGGCGGGGATCGGGCCCGCGATCAGCAACCGGGCACGCAACTACTCAGCCACCGAAGCCAGCCCACGGTTCGCTTAAAGAGTAGGCATTCGTGTAAATCTTACGATAAACAAAACACACCTGACACCCCTATACCTGGAAATGGAGGATTCCATTGTCGTTTACGGGAAAATTCTATCCATGTTTTTTTTTCTTTCTGAGAGTACATATAGTTGATCCAAGTTCTGGCAAATTTACGGCACTTCCACAGTGCAGGTCGGTGTGTTCTATTCCTAATAATACACAACAAAAACTGACATGAAAAGACGCTGCGCATTTTCATGCCAAGCTGTAAAATTAATTAGCTGAGCTGTGTATGTTTTGGTAAATCGACCCCGCAGTTGCCGTTCAAAGCTTTTTTGTTTGAGTTGATGTTTTACGTCCCCGTCAACACTATTAAGGTCATTTTGGAACGTTGCTTCCGATTTTGTGGAACTTTTACCCGACACTGCGATGAAATGACATCTCAAGCCCTACCGCCCATAGAAACCGCTGGGGTTTAAAGAGTGGTCCGACTCGCACCACTTTTCCTGGGCTGGCATAGACCTAAGTTGTTTACCAGTACTCAAGTTCGGTCGGTTTCAGCTCTTTGCGTAAGCACCGTGCAGCCCAATTTATTTCACCAGGCCCCGATGGGCGGGGGCGCGAGCTACCGAAGATGTTAGTTAACGTAATGCCATACATTTTAAGCCAAACTTCATTTGTTGAACCCGTTCGATGGGACCATGAAAACTTGTTGGGGACACAAGTAGTTCGAGCCACCGAGAGTTAATATTATACCAGATCAGGAGGTGTGATGTGAATAATATTTCTATCTATAGGTATTTTTTGTGTGTACCAATTAGAATCACCACATTGATAGACGCGCCTGCTCGAACATAACCCTAAGCTATCGTCTGACGCGACCCGTATAGCGTTCATTCAAGTTGCTGAACAAATGTGAATAGCTTTTCATTTTTATCTGTAAAATAGCAATTTACAAGGTAAGGAAACAACTTGGCAGAACATCTAGAAAGAAAGAAAGAAAGAAAGAAAGAAAGAACTGTAGATATATAGATGGATGGAATGAAAATGATGGAAAGAAACATGAAAGATGGGAAAGAAAGATAGGACAGAAAGAAAGAAAAAAAAATGAAGAAAGATATGAAAGAAAGAAAGACAGAAAGTTAATCAAAGCGCCAAAGGCACTGAAATGACAGATTATATGAGAAAATCAAAACACTGTGTAAACTTACAGACAACCTTTCTAAAAAGATCTTAAAATTTCGAAAAGTAGTTCTGCAAATTCCATTGTATGATATGTTTGCAGATGTCTATACACCGATGGTATCATGAAATGCCATTCGATGTTTCAAATTTTGGAAAGAAACTATTTACGTTTTCAAAACCAAACATTAAAATTCAAGTTTTAACAATGCTACTGTCAATGGGTAACATTTTTGTCTGGTCGGTTGTGGATACCTCCCCCAAAAGATACTCTATTTTTCACAAAGAGATCGGAGGAGAAAGGCTGGTCAGTCCAGTACATGAATTCCATTGGCTTGAAGACATTTTTGAGTAAGAACAGCACTATAAACCCGCGCGTAATCCTGTTGGATTAGATATCCCGGATTCTGAGCGTAAACAAATAAACGGAACCACGTGAGGCCGACGCACTTGATTGATGTAACGTCTCGCTGTTCAGTTAATGTCTCAGCCATGATCTTGAATGTTTAATGTCGCTAGCTACATACAATAGCTCGACATACCATTTCGCTTATTCCATCCGATATGTCATGCTCTATTACGCACGCGTCGCCTCGGCATACTTTACACCTACATGTATATGTCGAAACATTCCGAAACGACAATCGGCGTAATTCACGCTGAAGTGCGATGTGTCACTGAAACGAATATCACGCGAGTCGCTTAGACGCCAATATACATGTACGTATTTCATGCACCAGCGTAAGTGTTGCGTACTGTGTCGACGTCTTAATTTTGGTCACGACAGGGACGTCTAGCTCTCAAAAGTGCATCGCATAAGGGCGACGAACAGGGTCAGTGTTTATTAGTCGGTAGTTGAAACCCTTTGTTTATCTACAGGTGCAGTGTAGCAGATGCCGGCGGAAATCTGCTTCGCATATGCGTCTGTCGGATGAATCGATCTTGACGAACTGACGTCGGTCTTCCGCTAAGTCGACGTCCACTAGCGTCTTCTGTTGATAGTATGATGTCGCTCCAACAGACACATAGATCACACACATGTGGCCCCCAAAATCAGAGTCAACGCCATCCGCTTTCCGACCAGCTTCTAACTGTCCATTAGAAACCTCCGTGGTGTAGTGGTTATGCTATTCGCCTTGTAAACCAGGGATCGCAGAATCGATTCCGGACTTCTCCAGACTTTCGAATGTGTCTTAAAACCGAGGTATCGTCTCCGTATGACCTTAGCTGTTGGTGGGACGTAAAACTCAAACACTCACTCACTCTAACTGTCCAGGATTTAATGAAAAATGTTGCAATACGTTCTCACTTGATGCTTTTTGAGAACAAAATGCAATTTCTTCTTTTCTAGGCATGGCCTTACATCACACATCAAACGTTTGATCCTGAACATGTGGTTTCTATCAGTGCTGGTGTGAAGGTGGTACACAGGATCGTTGGCCCCCGCCCATCGGGGCTTCAAAAAACGATGGGCTGCATGATGCTTCCACGCAGAGCTGAAACCGACCCGCACACGAGTACTGGTAATCTGCTTAGAGGATCTAAGCCTGCCCAGGCAAAGCGGTGCGAGTCGGACCGTCCATGCATATAAAACCTATTGGTCTCATTGGGCAATGGGCTTGAGATGTCATTTCATCTCAGTGTCGGGTAAAAGTCCCACAAAATTGGAAGCAACGTCTCCAAAATGACCTATCAGTGTTGACGGGGACGTTAAACCTCAAATCAAACAAAAAAAAAAAAAAAAAAAAAACAGGATCGTGGCCGGACTGGTAACCATACGTCACGGTTGGTTGATTTAACATTTTTAGCTAAAGGGCATGGTGCCTAAGCGTGTTGTAATCATGCAATCGTTTGGTTTCAGAATCAAAGCACCAAAAGTGTTGGTGGGATGTAGGTTGGGGTAAAAGTCCTGGGCTGAGATTAAACTGTTTAATTTAACTCTGAAATTCCAAACACATAGTGAAGATTTTGATAAGAAGCGCGTTCTGCAGCGTCCGAACTTGGTCTACACTGTTTGACAAGCTCACCCTATGATTCCAAGATGGCCCTCTTGATAATCTCAATGCGGCTATTTTCTGCAAGAAAAAGGTTATTCTGAGAAGTCAGTGATAGTCACGTAGGCGTTAGCTCTGAATCGTGTTTTTTATTAGTAACAAACAATCAACCCAAACATAGCCGGGTCGTTTGTCAGTCTTGGGTACATGTAAGTGTTATCTGTAAAATCTGCACTTGAATAAAATGTTCGATCTGGCAAACAATGTAGACTAAGATCAAACGGCACAGAACAAGGTGCTGATCTTGTTCTACATTTTTTCATCAGTTACTAATATCTTAAGTTTAAACGGATCAGTCCAAGTCCTCGTTCATGACCAGCCTACATTTAGAGACAATCGGCATGAGTGTTGTCAGTGCTTTGATGTATTCACTGCCTTGAGTTTCTGGAGCGCACTCTTCCATCACTGAAGTTGGGCTCGTCCAGTCTGTTAAATATGGCACGTAGAATTATATCAGAGGACCTACACTGTTTGCATAGGTATCTGTACCATATTCCAGGGTTGAAAGGGACAGCCTTTCTCGCAAAGTCTGATATACACCTAGTTGTAACTGACCTAGACTTGACCTCGAATGTCGGAAAACCTATAAATATTCTGGTCTGCAGCTGACCGGCTGGTCTTTAAGGATTAAATATTGACAGCACTGTTAGAAAACAGTGTAAAATCTGAGCAGACGCCGCATTGATTTGGGTATACAGTCTCGCATGATGCAGCTGATTCATATGAAATGCTGAATCTATTCTCTGAAAGGTAAGATAAAATTGTCAAGTCGTCTGCTTCAAAAGTTTGTATTGCGATTAAAGGATGTACAATTTTGATAACTGCGCCCAACCGGACTACATTTTGTGCGGACTCATATTTCTTTGGCGGTCAAAGCCGGCAGAAAGTCGTAAGAAAGTCGGAACTACTTTACAACACGCAGGATAGCTAGAAATGACAGATTGAATCTGTCATTAAAAAACAAATACATTAAATTTTGCATATTTCTTTTAAGAGAATGCATGCATGTAGAGAAAATTCAATCCGAACCAGTAACGAGAAATTTCAGCTCAGCATGAATTCGAGTTAATTTGAAAATTCTGGTGTCGATTACTGCTCGATGGGATATCAAACTGACACATCCTATCTTTCAAGAAACAAACGAACAGAAAAAAACACATTTACAGAGCTGAAATGCTGCATGTGATGCTGTAGAACACGGAACGTGTGTGAAGGTTCTAACGAATAATCGTAATCTATACATGTATGTTGATTTGTTCTTTGTTTACGGACCAGTCAACACTATTTACGGGTCAATTTTGAGCCGGTCAGTTTACCTATCCACACTTTTCCTGCGCAAGCATATACGTAAGCGGTTAAGAGTACAGAGCGCATTCTTTCACCAGAAACTGACAATTGCCCATCTTGAATCAGCGGAAGAGAGAGAATGACAGTAGAAAAGATTTGTGATTAGTCTCCACGAAAGAATGTTGCCGACCCCGGCAGGTATCGCACCCGCAGTCTCCTGATCACCAGTCAGACTCGCATCCGACTGAGCTAACGAGGCCGGTCACAGGAAATAGAAAAGTATGCTTACTATTTTTAACCCCACCAACTATTGAGTATTCATTACGAGGACTTTTTTGGTCGATTGTTTATCAATCAACCCAAAGATACTAAGCACAGAAGCTTGTCAGTGCTGATGTCCACGCGAATATCAATGTTTGTAAGTAATCCAGTTAACGGTCATTTATAGAAAATGACCGCGATTTTGATTGTCGTTTTGTCGCCAGGGTGCTGTGTAAAAAAAGCTTATAATGTAAAACACTTACTCGGCGCTTGTGCAGGGACATTGGCAAACAGTTTATACACAGATCAGACGCCGCAGAACGCGGCATCTGATCAGGATCTATACTTTTTCATACAATACAGGCATTTAAAAAGGAAAAGGGAAACAGTCTAAGTCCTCGCTCAGGACCGTTTCCCAGCCGTCACTCAGAGACAATCGACCCACCAGTGCTGTCAGTGCTTTGATTAACAACGTAAGAATATGCGATGACATTACGCAAACACGCCTATACAAATACATTGCCACCTTTACCGCCGAGAAAAATGAAAATTTTAAGATGAAAAATTGTGATATTTTTCTTATTTCTATTCTAAATATAGATTGTGGGCACTCGTTAGAACCGCCTCATCGAGGCGGTTCTAACGAGTGCCCACAATCTATATTTTTGAGAAGAAATAAGAAAAATAAGGTTTACCCCTGTAAACCCCAGTTTTTCTATATAAAAGTGGGGTTCAAGGGGGTCAAAATTATTTAGGCGTTTTTTCGTGATGATATACCAAATTTACACCAAGGCCAGATAAAAACAAGGCCTGTTTGCTTATCATGTAAAATATACACGAATGTGAGTACTTAGCACATTTAAACCTACTTGACTTATCAGCAAAGTGCTTCTCAGCTCCTTGAAGCAGGCCAGCACGACAGTATGTTACGGAGTGGATAAATCATTAGAACCTCAACCCTTAAAACGCCGAGAAAATCTACATCTCAAAATTGTCGTTTGCTTATGTCGTCTGCTGAATCTTCTTCCAAGTTTTTCAGAAATATTTTTCCACAATTAACCCTTAAGACGCCCTGAAAATGTCGTCTGCTTATGTCGTCTGCTGAATCTGTTTAATATTTTTTCATACAGGCAAAAAGTGTGGACCCAGATCAGACTGATCTGGGTCCACATTGTTTGCAAAAATGACTTTTAAAGTAACCCACAGACGACAAAGCAGACGGCACTTGTCGGACTGGGGTCTTATGGGTAAAAAGGTACATAGGCGAAGAGTGCAGACCCGGAACAGACGCGAATATGTGACTGAGTGAGGATCAGTCAAACGCTTTACAAAGGGAAGAATAATGAACGCGATTCCATGATCCAATAGAAAACATGATTATATCAAGATATACAATAAGGATAATTATATCATCTATTCAGCTAAAGCACCACTTTGGCCAAGTAAAGTGGGGATGGGAACACCTGGCTGATTTGTCGGCCATGTTTCAAAGGGAGACAACTTTCGGGACTTCATGTTTGCTTTTCTATCAACGTTAATTGTCACACTGAAAAAGGGGTCTACTCTTAAGGGAAAGAATTTGCTCCTCAGGAGCAAATTCTTTCCTTTAAGAGTTGACCGCTATTGATACGGGAGACACAAATACGTTTGCAGGAGTTGCCTCTCCTGAAGGTGTTCCCATTCCCCTTAACAAAGCATCCACTTCAGAAATAAGTGTGTTCCAATAGCTACAAAGTACCAGAACCTGAATCATATATACATAGCAATAAAATAAACATATATACAGGAAAACGGAATAACCAATTCCTCAACAAAAAGTTTTTGCACTTTACACTTGCTGCCCCATCGGGGCTTGAAAAGTGTATGGGCTGCATGATGTTTCCACGCAGAGCTGCAACCGATACGCACACGAGTACTGGTAAACCGCTTAGAGGATCTAAGCCTGCCCAGGTAAAGCGGTGCGCGTGTCGGACCGTCTATGCTTATAAAACCTATTGGTTTCATCGGGCGACAGGGCTTGATATGTCATTTCATCTCAAGTTCGGGTAAAAGTCCCACAAAATTGGAAGCAACGTCTCCAATATGACCTTTGCAGTGTTGACGGGGACGTTAAACCTCAAATCAATCAATCAAACAAACAAACAAACAAACAAACACTTACTGTACTTTGATTGTATAGTACCATGAGTAAGCATGTTTAAGTTACGAGGAAAACTTATCATTTTCCTGTGTGTCCTTATACAATGCTGAGAATTATTAATTATTTATAATAAATGGATACTGACATACATGTATCTTACTTACCTATTGTTTTGATTTTTTTACAAAGGAAAGAAATTGCCAGTATGTCTCTGTATACTGTGCCCCTTCATAAAGGGACCTTAGATAGATTAGGATGTTGGGCCCGAAAATAGGGTATGCGATATCAGCCAGTTAAATGCAACATTATGCAGATAACTAGGAAGAGATCTAATAAAGCTGAGGCTTCTTACACCTTAGAGGGAACGGTCCTCGAGAATGTGGAGTGACAATCACACACAACTTGAGATGGAATACTCATATTAGCAACATGTGTACTAAGGCAAATAGAACGCTTGGTTCCCTGAGGCGAAATCTTCATCAATGCCCTCAGGATGTAAAAGAGGCAGCATATAGCGGTCTTGTTCGCCCAATCTTGGAATATGGTAGTTGTATCTGCATGGGACCCCAGTGGAGTGGTCCTTAACGAAGAAATTATGAAAGTCCAGAATAGAGCTGCTAGATTTGTAACAGACAATTACTGCTTTGAAACTTGGAGCATGACTGGAATACTTGGACAATTAAAATGGGAGTCTCTCGGAGAAAGGAGAAAAGACAGTAGGTTCATCCTTTTATACAAAGGTCTAAAGGGTGTTGCCAGCATTCCAACAGATGGCCCTGTTCCCCCAGCTAGACACTGTAGAAATCGCCATTCGTTGGCGTTTCAGACCCTTACTGCAAGAACTGACATTTATAAAGAGTCGTTCTTCCCCAGAACCATTAGAGATTGGAATGCCCTTTCCGATTCGATTATTTCGACATCTGAAAGTGCTGATGATTGTGTAGCTAACAGCGATGTACTAACTTCCCACATCACAGGTCCTGGTGTATGAATGTCATTTGACGTGTCACCAGTAACAATTCTGGTTCTGATTCTGATCTTTAAGAAAACGTGTTTCTCTGTGGCAAATTCCGTCCCCTAAGAGTGGACATGTACTCTCAAGCCAGAGATTACTCTTACGCTCAATCTGAGCGATAGGTATTTTTGTACCTCTTATGATAAGAATAAGATGAACTCTTTTAAAAGAGTTTCTTCCCCTTGGTGGCATACGCATTACCCTTCAGATGGAATGGAAACACCCTCAGAGAAAAGACGACTCTTTCCAAAATATTTAATCTCTCATGTCAAAAAGGGTCCACTCGTAAAGAAAAGAATTTGCTCCTTAGGAGCAAATTCTTTTCTTTACGAGTTGACCTTTTTGAATAGTTCAGGTTGTAGGCAAGCAAAACGAGGGCCCCAAAAGTCGTCTCTCCTGTGGAAAATGAGATTTATTCAAAACACTAAATGAGTTAGTCATTCCTAAACATACCTTCTTTCACACATTGCATTTCTTTTTTTGCAAAAAAAAGTGCATATTTCAATCAGGAAAAGATGTAACAGATTGCACAAACGCGTCCGCCAGTCATGTTTTTTCCTATTTGCAAATTTACATGTCAGTGATAGATTTGTTATCAGTTTCATTTCTTCTTACTCTTCTGGAGAGAGAGAGAGAGGGGGAGAGAGAGAGAGAGAGAGAATTTCTAAATGGTCCTTATTTTGTAAATGTGTTGTCTGGCATTTATCTCCCTTCGTTCTCGTTATGATTCGGAACGAAGTTAACAAAGAAAGTTTTACTTTTTGTACCAAATGGAATCTTCCTCCTTAAATATAGCAGGAGTCCATTTCAAAATTTAGGGGTGTCAGGTTGTGTTTTCATCAAACTTTATTTGGAAAATGTTTGAACTTTTAGCAAACAGTGGAGGCCCTGATCAGACGCCGCATTCTGCGGCGTCTGGTCTGGGCCTGCATTGTTTGCCAAGGTATCCCTTTCGGGGTTTCTGGTACTAAATGGGTTAAATGTGTCCCCAGATAAGGGAGTTAATATGTGCATAAAAATAGTCAAGGAGGAGTATGTTTTCTTAGACTTCGGGAGCCAGGCTACGCCTCGTACCTTTTTCCCTCTTCGTTCTAATTTGTTTCAATCTCTCTATCGAACGTGTTAACAAGTTTTGTAGATGTTTCAGACGATAAATCATATGAACAATCCACCTCATTAATATTTAATTTCACGATGCAATTATCACACCTGGCTAATGTCACTATGGATCCGTTCCACGTGGAACAGCCCGGGCAGAAAAAAAGTATGCGAAATGCAAATTAAACATTGGTCTAAACAGGGGTTCAAAGAAATTAAAAACAATGACAGTGTAGATCTTGATGGACTGTCTTTTTGGAACTACACATTTTGAAAGGCAAATGTTTGCCTTTAAGAACGTCTTTTAGAACGTGGTAGATTTTGTTTGATTTGACGTTCAAGGTTCCCGTTAACACTATTTAGGTCATTTTGGAGCCGTTACTTCCGGTTTCGTGGGTCTTTTGCCCGACATTAAGATGAAATGACGTCTCTGCCGTCCAATGAAACCAATCATGTCGAAGCGGTTTACCAGTACTCGGTCTGCGGTCGGTTTCAGCTCTGCGTGGAAGCATCATGCAGCCCAATCTATTGCTCCAAGCCCAGATTGACGTGGGCCAAGGAACCTAGTAGATCTGTTGAGGCAACGAGACTGTAAGATACACTGTCATAACTCTTCACGTTGTAACCACAATTTTATATAGAAAAAAGTGGGGTTAACAGAGGTACGCATTAGTTTCCTTATTTTTGCTCATAACATAAATTGTAGGCACTCATTAGAACCGCCTCAATGAGGCGGTTCTAACCAGCACCCACAATCTATACTTGGAGTAAAAATGAAAAATATTTTTTCAACAGAAAAATGTCATTTTTGGATTCATACAAACTTTACTGAGACTGGCGGTTTATCAGTGAGCACAAAATTTGTCCTGCTCATACATTTTGAAATGAAACAATTGTTGGCGTTTAAAATTTATGAGCAGGACAAACAACATTCTCTACTGATCAGAATAGGAAAGTTTCTGTATTCGTGTATATACATCTATATAAGAGTTAGAAGCATGACAAAAGTTCATGGTCAAGTGAGTTGAGCATGAATTTTTTTTTTAGAAATTCGGGGCCAGGCAGTGTGCTCTGCTAGAAGCACAGAATTCTACTGTCGCAGTCGTTACAGAATATAGCAACTTCCGTGAGGTAGTGGCTAACCTACTCGAGTCGTGGGTTCGATTCCGAGGTAAGTCTCGAATAAATGTTTAAAAACCGAGGTCCAGTCCCGACGAACTAAAACAGTTTTCACCGTGTTGCGGTCGACTCCAATAGTTAAATTCAGGTGAGATCTGTTGTCACATGTTTTAACAACATCGATTATTCAGAAGCAACGTAAGATCACAAAGATTTTCTAGATCCATACAAACATTCTAGACATACAACATCCATTATTAACTATGGAATCGATGCCCATATATAGGTCAACATATATACTGAGCCCGGGACCTGCAAAACGCGCTAGAAGGTGTACGTCTAGTAGTGACTTGAGACTACCTCGGACCCATCAATACCGGTATTGATGGGTCCGAGATTGTAAAGGCCTTCTTGGTTCGAATGAGTCATCTATTGAGATGAAGTCATCTATTCAGACTGAACAAAAGACTGCATATTGGCTCCAAGTAGAGATTGTGGGTTTCGTTAGAATTCATCAAACGAATACCCAGAATCTATGTTACATAATTTTAAGATAAAATATATTGATATAGATAACGTATACCCTTATTTTTCCTATATTGTTAAGTGGGTTTTACGCAGGTTTTCATGACTTCGAAATTTACCAACTTGTTGACGTGATGTGAGCTGATTCGGTCTGGCAGGCCCTTCTGAGTATAGGCTTGTAAAATTGCCTTGAATGGGGACTTAAGACCGATTGACTGTTACTTTTGCGGCCCCCGCCCATCGGGGCTTGAAGAAATAAATGGGCTGCATGATGCTTCCACCAGGGGCTGAATCCGACCGCACAACCGCTTAGAGGATCCAAGCCTGCCCAGGCTAAGCGGTGCGAGTTGGACCGTCCATGCTTATAAACCACATTGGTTTCATTGGGCGACAGGGCTTGAGATGTCATTTCATCTCAATGTCGGGTAATGGAAGCAACGTCTCCAAAATGATCTATATATTGTTGACGGGGACGTTAAACATCAAATCCAACAAACAAACTGTATTACGATTACACATCCGTGTGATATAATCCATTCTTCCACACCCCCAAAAAAGGTCATTTTTCAGGTGATTTTTTTTTTAAGTTTTTCTTAGTTATATTCCAAACATAGGTTGTGAGTACTCGTTAGAACCGCCTCATTGAGGCGGTTCTAACGAGTACCCACAACCTACGTCTTGGAGCAGAAATAAGAACAATAATGTATAACCCGTAAACCCAGTTTCTCTATATAGGGTGAGGTTTTTTGAGGGGTGGGGTTCCTGTACCGGACTTGCTCACGAGATGATAAGTTTTCTTAAGAAATAGATCAGCTCTAGAAGTAATAAATCACTGTTTGTAGGTCAGTTTTAAGCAGACCATTCGTGCCTAATAAATCACAGCTTGGAGGTCAGTTGTAAAGATCGAATCACGAGCGCCTAGCACGAGTGATTTGTCTGCTTACAACTGACCGACAAACTGTGATTTATTATTCAACAAGTCACATAAAAATGCTTTAGACCCCCAAAATATGTTCGACACTCAAAAAAATGTGTTCGACCCCCAAATGTGTTCTCCGTGGGACCGAATGATACTCAAAAGCAGAGGGTTTAAATCAAAGCATTGACAACACTGGTGGGTCGATTGTCTCTGAATGTAGACTTTGAAAAACTTAAATTCATGCAATGTAAGCAAACGCGTTCTGCAGCGTCTGATCAGGGCCGACGCTGTTTGCCAAACCAAACGCATGATTCCAGTCTATACGTCTTTCGAAAAACCTACGAATATCCCAGCAGACACACGCCACAAGGGCAACGTCAAATCAACGTCGGTGCAACGTCATGACGTTGCACCGACGTAGATGTGATGTTGCATAAATGTCATGAAATTGCATCGACGTTGATATGACGTTGCATAAACGTCATGACGTTGTACCGGCGTTGATATGACGACACAATTACGTCATGTGCCCGCTGGCTCATAGCAATTTTCTATGAATAATCATTACCTGGATTTCACATAAATCAGTGATAGTCACGTGGACATCAGCATTGAAAAGGTACTTATGCTTAGTGACTATGGGTCGATTGACAAGCAATCGACCAAAAAATGAAATTGTGACTTCAAAGGGAAGCTGCAACCGCCCGTAATTGCTCATATTTTGTGGGAATCTCACTGCTACATGACCCGGTGCGACACGAGATGCGTTCTTCATAAATATTCATTTACATTTAAGTAATTTTACGGTTAAATTAAGTCATTTTATGCAAAGGCGACATTGTACGAATATAACAATTACACAACGACGGGAATTAAGCCGAGAAATAACTGGGACACGACTTTACCCTAAAAGTGACAAGCTTTAAATAGCAAACGACATTCTTTTTTTAATCATAATATAAGCCCTATTGGTTTTATAGGGCGGCAGGGTTTGAGATGTCATTTCATCTCAATGTCGGGTAAAAGTCCCACAAAATTAGAAGCAACGTCTCCAAATGACCTGAGTAGGGTTGACGTGGACGTTAAACCTCAATTCAAAGAAACATGTCAGTCCTTTACAATATTTTCAATCTTACAACAGTCCCAACCGAACGTCTCTGAAAGCATCATGATCATCATCAACATCCATTAACAAAGATCATCATCATCATCATCATCATCATCATCATCACCTTCATCATCATCAACAACAACAACGACAACAAAAACAATAACAGCCATCATCATGAAAACAACGACGACGACGATGATGTTGATGATGATGATGATCACCATCATCATCATTATCATCATCATCATCATCATCACCATCATCATCATCCTCATCATTATCATCATCATCATCATCATCATCATCATCATCATCATCGCCATCATCATCATCAACAACAACAACAACAGCAAAAAACACATCACATCAACAACCACATCAACAACAACTTGACGGCGACGACGATGTTAAAACTAAAAGACGCACCAACAAAACATGCTACTTCTTTTATGTTCCTGGGATGGTTTGCGTACCCATGAGATGGGATGAACCTTCATGAAATGTGAGATTCAGTGCGTGAAACACTGCGTCAACACAAGAAATGAATCGAGTGCGAATCTCTGCTAATGAAATTAACGTGATCAAGCGGAACAATAAACACATTTCGAAAGCACTGCCTCGTTTCGTTTTTAGCATGTTAAGTCAGGGTAACATGGCCACTTGGCCATTCAAGGTAAGGGCCCCGTCAAGCGATTTTGGTACTTATCGCCTATGCGAGCAGCGAAGGTTCAGGCGAGCCTGCGCATCCGCGCAGTCTCGCCAGAACCTTCGCTGCTCGCTCATACAAGCAGTGAATCAAGAGGAACCTTCAGACAGAAAGCCATATCCCTGGCCCCTCTGAATGGCTGGGCATGCGCAGTTAAAATTTGTCATGACGGAATGCTCGAAGACACAAATTCGCTTGGCGGGGCTCACAATATCATCATATGTTTCAGGGGATAGGAAGGGATGGTAAACAGTTATAATGTCTTTTTTTTCGGACTTATGCAGAAAACATAGACTGCGGGTACTCGTTAGAACCGCCTAATGGAGGCGGTTCTAACGAGTACCCACAGGCATTGTTTTGCAATCGTTTAAACAAGACGAAAAATACCCCTGCAAACTCCACTTTTCTCTTAGTGAAGTCTGAGTTTCTAGTCGTTATTTACATGCACTTAACATGATGGCAAGTAGGGCTGGCTAATCGGAGGTGATAAAATAATCGATTATCAGGCCTGTCATTGCGATAGATAATCGATTAGTAATCGCTAAGGTTTTTGTCATTATTTTACCTGTCTGACTTTCTGTCTGAGCATGACTCTTACCATATGTTGCACTTTACCATATGTATATTTGAACAGACAGGCCTGAGCAAACAGTGTAGACCCAGATGAGACGCCGCATAATGCGGCGTCTCATCAGGGTCTGCACTGTTTGCCACTCATCCACTTATTTTAGGCATAACTTTGGGGAGTAAATTGTACCTATCAAGTAATCGATTAAAAGCAAATCAGAAATGATAATCATTTTTGTGGAATTTATCGATCGATTAATCGATTACACGATTAATCGTGGCAGCCTTAATGGCAAGTGATATACGGTACGAAATAAAGGACAGGGCATGCGATGAAAACTCTCGAAAGCCCACTTTTATAGGAAAAGTGTTTGTGTTTCCAGGCGTATATTGATCACAAAAGAAAACAAAAGTCATAAGAATTTTGAGACACCTTCATTGATAAGAATTCCGAAGACTACTTCATGAAACCCTTTCAGTGAAAAAACTCTCAAAGTCCTATTAATGAAAAAAAAACAACAAAAAAAAAATCCCCGAGACCCCTTCAAGGAAACGATTAAATGTTCCCGATACCTCTTTACCGAGACCCCTTCAATGTAATAAGTTCTCACAACCATCAAAGAAATGTACAAACGTGTAGTGTAGTAATTTGCCAAGTATTAGCTTTTACAAAAAGCTTGAGTCTGCATTTGGCACAAATTAATGTGAGTGAGTGAGTTTTAGTTTTACGTCCCACCGACAGCTAAGGTCATACGGAGACGGGACCTCGGTTTAAAGACTCATCCGAAAGTCTAGAGAAGCCCGGGATCGATCCTGCGATCCCTGGTTTACAAGGCGAGTAGCGTAACCACTGCACCACGGAGGCTTCTAAATTAATGTGAGTTGTCATAGGACTGGGGAGTAAAATGACAGAACCATTCATGTGTATGTTAAGTTGTTTGTTTGAATTGAGGTTTAACGTCTCCGTCAACACTACTTATGTCTTTTTTGGACTTTTTCCCGACATTGAGATGAAATGACTTCTCAGGCCCTGCCGTCCAATAAAACCAATATGCATGGGCGATCAGACTCGCATCCGACTTTGCCTGGGCAGGCTTTTAGGCCTTCTAAACGGTTTACCAGGTCTACTGTGCTCTACATTTGTGGTCACGTTTATGGCGTCACTAAAATGGACTCCTTATTACCATGTAATGAAGTTACTATTTGGCGTTCTCATTTTGTTGGTCGCAATTACAAGCCCAATAAAAATACAATACAAACTAAAATTACAGAGATAAAATCTTGTGCTTGAGAACAATAAAATGGGAATTCGTCTTAATATACATTCGTTTATGACATAATAGCCAACCATTTAGTCTGATAGCTGTTATTCTTTGCCGTATCAATTTACGACCTTTTAAGCATGACTTTCTCTTGTACTGCTGCACACTATCAGGAATATAGATATACTGCTATTAACCACGTGACTATCAATGACCAATAAAGCTTTGTACAACATTGCGGTCACTGTCATATATACAAAGCCCCGTGGGCCCCAACCCATCGGGGCTTAAAGAAATAGATGGGCTGCATGGTGCTTTCACATTGGCAAACAGCGTTGACCCAGATCAGACGCCACAGAACGCAGCATCTGATCTGAGTCAACACTGTTTTCCTGTAAGGTATACCACAGACAAAACAAACCTGACACCCCGGTTATTGGAAATGGATCACGCCAAACTCATTAGGTGGAATCTCCCATTGACATATACGGGTTAAAAACGTAAAGTGAAGTACAAAGTCTCGATAGCGCAGTTGTTAACGCGTTCGACTTATGATCGGGAGGTTGTGCGTTCGAATCCGGCCACCGGTATCGAGGTGTGTCCTTGGGCAAGACACGTAATGATACTGCTCCACTCCACCCAGGTGTAATTGGGTAGCAGTGGTGTAAAAGCTACTGCCTCTTTCTCTCGCGCGCGTGAAAACACCCGGAATGAGTGTTCGAGAGCGATTCAATAAGCTTGAAGCGCAATCGAACTAAAATAAATTAGTATAAACTAAACAATTATTTGAATGGTCAAGTGAGTCACGCGGTTTAACTTGTACTGGCAGTCGAACGCGACCTTTTACTCTGACCACAAGCTGAGTGCGGTGTCAAATGACCGAAAATGATGCCAAGTTAATTAGATCAACGATACAAAGTGATACTCGTTCGAACTATGAACTATGTGTTTTACGCCTCACCAACAGCTAAGGTCATACGGAGACAGGACCTCGGTTTAAAGACACATCCGAAAGTCTGGAGAAGCCCTAGATCGATCCTGCAACCGATGATGACAAATGATATTTTACCTATTTTATCTCAATAATACTAGTAAGTAGAAGTAGTAGTAGTAAAACAAGAAGAAGAAGAAGAAGAAGAAGAAGAAGAAGAAGAAGAAGAAGAAGAAGAAGAATAAGATTATGGTGGTGGTAGTGGTGGTGGTGGTGTTGGGGATGATGATGATGATGATGATGATGATGATGATGATGATGATGATTGCTGATGATGATGATGATGATGATGATGATGATGATGATGATGATGATGATTATTGATGATGATGATGATGATGATGATGATGATGATGATGATGATGATGATGATGATGATGATGATAAGATACTAGCTTAACCAATATGCACCTTGCGTCCCAAAAATAAGACACTGTCAAGTAGCGAAGACCCAGATCCGACGCAGCAAAACGTGGCGTCTGTTCAAAGTCTTCACTGTTTTCTAGAGTAAAAGATAATAACAAACATACACCCCTAAAATTTGAAGTGGACCTAACCAAACTATTTAAATGGAATAATCTAGGTCTCGAAAACTATCCCCAAATTCTATTATTAAACATATGTACTCATTCTTGTTAGTAAGAAGTGGGTTACTAACCTACCATATGCCTGAAAGGGTCCTCTAATGAAAATTACCACATCAAAAAGGTTACGATGAACTCATATAATAAGAAAGGAGTAGCTTCAGTTCACTTTAATATATGCACTAAATGAGCCATAGCATATGAAAACCTATTTTTGTTATTTTGCGAAAAACAAAGGTGCTGATCAGACTGCGCATGCGCAGTCTGATCAGCATCTTTGTGTTCACAGCTTCGATCTATGCATGTAGTTTCTATATCTAAAATTCCAAGTTTGTTTAATGTCCCCGTCAACACATTTAGGTCATTTTGAAGACATTGTTTCCAATTGTGTGGGACTTTTACCCGATATTGAGATGAAGTGACATCTCAAGCCCTGTCGCTCAATTAAACCAATACACTGAATATGGTTTATGTGCATGGAAGGTCCGACTCGCAACAGTGCTTAACCCTTCTCTTGCTGAATATTCATTTTAGCCACACCCATCTCTGACTTTGAACCAATCAGAATACTTGACATAATTTATTCCTATAAAATTCATAAACTGAATGTCAAACAATGTAGATCCTGATCAGATGGCTTCTTCAGCCATCTGATCTGGATCTACACTGTTTCCAAAGATATGGATTGTCGTGAACAGCATGATATGAGTTAAACCTTCTATCAGCTTTACCAGTACTCGTTTGCGGTCGGTTTCAGCTCTGCGTGGAAGCACCATGCATACCAATCTATTTCTCAAAGACCCGATGGTCGGCGGTGGGGGTGGGATGGGGCGGGTGGTGGTGGTGGTGGTGGTGGGGGGGGGGGGGGGCAAAACTCAAATTACAAGACTCTTGTTAGTCTGTATAGTTGAGCAGACTGAATTTGTCATACCTAGTCGCAAACTCCGAAGACAACATTTTTCCCGACAAGGCTTCCATATACAATTTTGCACGGAAAGATCGAAATCAGCCAGCGCACCAATATTAGTGTCTTCATGATGTGTCCACAAGATACAAAGAGCTCAGCTGGCTGTGCCAGTGCGCACGCGCAGACTGATCTTAGAAATGACTAGTCTCACGTGCCAACAGGTACCTTGTCCTGGGCACATGCTCAATAATGTCTATGAATGAAATATTTTGTATAGCGATATATCGCAAATATACATTATAGGTCAAATTTTTATTTGGGTGTATTTAAGATGTTAACTCGTAAACTGCCAATCACAACAGTTGCAGACGTCAGTTTCAAATGTATACCTTTTTTCTTATTTTCCAGAGAAAATAGGGTCCACTGGGAAAACGATTCACATGTAATGTCAAGCCTAATACAGTTAAATTCCTATATTAAGACCTCCTTTGGGACTGTTCAAAAGTGGTCTTAAAGACCACTTTTGAACAGTCCCAAAGGTGGTCCCTGACCAGAGGACACTGTATGCTGAAAACACAAAGAAAGAATAACTGAAACTTTCTAAAGGCAGAATCACTCTCAATTTTTGGTGGTCTTAATAGCGGAATTTTACTGTATATGTAAACGGCCCCGCCCATCGGGGCTTGAAGAAATATTTGGGCTGCATGGTGCTTCCACGCAGAGCTGAATCGATCCGCATTCGAGTAGTGGTAAACCGCTTAGAGGAGGCAAAGCCGTGCGAGTCGGACCGTCCATGCTTATAAACCCTGTAGGCTTTATTGGGCGACAGGGCTTGAGATGTCATTTCATCTCAGTGTCGGATAAAAGTCCCACAAAATTGGAAGCAACGTCTCCAAAATGACCTTTACAGTGTTGACGGGGACGTTAAACCTCAAATCAATCAAACAAACATTTACTGTATATGTAAACGGCCCCGCCTATCGGGGCTTGAAGAAATATATGGGCTGCATGATGCTTCCACGCAGAGCTGAATCGACCAAAATTGGAAGCAACGTCTCCAAAATGAGCTTTACATTGTTGACGGGGACGTTAAACCTCAAATCAATCAAACAAACATTTACTGTATATGTAAACGGCTCCGCCTATCGGGGCTTGAAGAAATATATTGGCTGCATGATGCTTCCACGCAGAGCTGAATCGACCAAAATTGGAAGCAACGTCTCCAAAATGAGCTTTACATTGTTGGCGGGGAAGTTAAACCTCAAATCAAACAAACAAAACTGTATATGTAATAATAGCTGTTTTTGTTTTGTTTTGTTTAAACTGAGGTTTAACGTCCCCGACAACACTATACAGGTCAGTCTGCTTCCAATTTTGGTTGGAATTTTACCCGACATTGAGATGAAAAGACACATCAAGTCCTGTCGCCCAGTGAAACCAATAGGGTTGATAATCATTGAGGGACTCGCACCGCTTTGCCTGGACAGGCTTAATTCCTCTGAGCGGTTTACCAGTACTCGTCACCCATCGGGGCTTGAAGAAATAGATGGCTACATGATGCTTCCACGTAGAGCTGAAACCGACCGCACACGACACACCAATGCTATAGTCGACGGATAAACAAACGACAACAATCGACCAGAAAAGAAGAATCATTTACGACCAGAAAATCAACAAGGAGCTTTAATCCATTGTATGCGGGAAACCCCTAAAGCGGTACCTTGGCAAACATTGCAGGCCCAGGTCAGACACCGTATAACGCGGCGTCTGATCAGGCCCTGCACTATTTGCTAACATAATTTTCCATGGAAAAACATAACAAAAACGAAAAAATAAAATAAAAATAAATAAATAAAGGCTTGACACTCCTTTTATGACAAATGGACTTGTCCAACATATAGCAATGGAAGGGTCCACTAGTATAGAATGGATTTCAATTGGGCCCCCGTCAAGCGATTTTGGTACTTATCGCCTATGCGAGCAGCGAAGGTTCAGGCGAGCCTGCGCATCCGCACAGTCTCGTCAGAACCTTCGCTGCTCGCTCATACAAGCAGTGAATCAAGAGGAACCTTCAGACAGAAAGCCATATCCCTGGCCCCTCTGAATGGCTGGGCATGCGCAATTAAAATTTGTCATGACGGAATGCTCGAAGACACAAATTCGCTTGGCGGGGCTCAATTTATTACGCGCTGCCTGCATCACGTGTTTTGCCAAATTTCTTGCAGCTAGTCTAGTGATTAATGAAGATAAATATTAATCGTTTTACTTGTAAAATAGGATTAACATGCTTACGGCATTTGATAGCAATCTACATTATGTGCTTTTTTCTGTTGTTTAGAGAGAGAGAGAGAGAGAGAGAGAGAGAGAGAGAGAGAGAGAGAGAGAGAGAGTTTTGTTAGTCTCAATTTCAGCTTTGTCTTCAGAACTGGTGGGGTGGGTAGTTCGGTGGGCAGTCTTCGGATACCAAGGGCATTTTAATTGTCTTTAATAATTGTTCAAAATATCTTGGTGCTTATGTGGTTTAGAAATAAAATTCATATGTCAGCAACTGCAGTACGGGGGCTTGAAACCAATGTCAGTTCACCGTATGGCCTTGCTGTTGGTGGTGCGTAAATAAATGGTCAGGTGTAGATTATGATATTACACAGCAGTGGTAGCATCGTACTATACATGTGGTCTTAATTAGTCATAAAGGATTAATGATATGATTTTCCTTAAGTGTCAGAAACGGTCAAACGCATGCTGTGGGTACTTGTTAGAATCGTCTCATTCTAACAAGTACCCACAACATATGTTTTCATGTAGAAATGAAGCAAAATATCCCCTGGACCATATGTTAGTATATACTAAGTGTCTATAATAGGTCAACATGAGGTTGCTCTAAATCAAAACCCAAACAAAAAATACTGGTTGTAAACACAAGGTTTCAAGTGTAAAATAAACATTGATGTTCTGCTTAAGAGTGTATAATATGACACAAGATTAAGCCCCCTTCAATCTGGATAGATATTAAATTAAGTCATTTGACTGGCTGAGATTATGCCCCCCACTCCACCCCGCCACCCTGTATTATTCAATCCGCCCTGTTTGTCGTTTGACTGGGTGATAGTCAGAATGGGTGTGACTCAATTAAGTTATTCAGCAGGATAAGGGTTAAAGGATAGAAACGATGGTAGTGGACTGGGGTGTACATTGTCTGATTCGTGCAAAAACCTCAACACTTTTCTATGTTGACTGTGACGTTAAACCTCAAATCAAACAAACAAATCAACACTTTTCTTACAGACTACTACACAAAACATGACTGCAATATTCGGCGAGGCTATTGTAGTGAGCATAAATAAAAATAATGTGTGAGGTTGAAACCATATGGAAATCTTATGATTAGCTGTAACATTGAAATGTTGCAAATTGCCAGCGGGGCCGACTGTAATAAAAAGGATTTTTACGCCCTAATCAAACGGGGCTGCTAATGAATGCGAAGTGAGTGTCTGTTTGTTTGTTTGATTTGAGGTTTAACATCCCGTCAACACTGTAAAGGAGAGGCTGCAAGTTTTCGGGCTCTGAGAAGGCCCGAGAATATCGTAGCAACCTCAAATTTACGGGGAGTATTTTGGTAATACACTCTGCTGAGTCTGCAGAATTCTTACCATTAACAATAATTAGTCTGTTACTGATAATAATGTATTGAATTGACGACAATGATACTATTCTGCAGAAATGAATCCATCAAATTAGGCAAGCCATTAAAAGCAGATGCTATCAATTAAAAGAGAGTATCCAGGCCAAAGCAACAGACAAGGTAAGTATTTTGTGACAATTGAAGGATAGTTTTCCTTATTTCTCCATATAAAACCTATATTGTGGGTACTCATTAGAACCGCCTCGACGAGGCGGTTCTAATGAATACCCACAACATAGGTTTTTATGGAGAATTGACAAAAACTATCCTTCAATTATCGCAAAAATACTTGCCTACTGTGATGCTATGATTAAGGGGGAACAACTCACCACAGCTCGATCTTCTTGCTGCCGGTACCAGTCGGTTGAACTGTAGGAGCTTGGCATACCTCCAACATAGTTTATTAAACATAAAATAAATAAGTAAAATATCACAGCACTGTAGCTTTGAACCCTTCCAAGGGCTGAGTGAAATGTGCATCTGGGTCCCTTCTGGGGACTATTCCTACCCCAGTCCGGAGATCTCTTTGAGCTACGACACATTTTTAAATCACAGATATTATATGCCTGATGCTTTGAAGTCCGTATTTCGAATCTCTCAGATTTGTCCCTTAATCTCATTCTGGTTCCCTTTTTTCAACCTGAAAATTAAATTTAGGTACTTTTGTTAAAATTTACTCCCCAAAGCATATTATACGTCTACCTGTGCATATGCAAATTTCGGACACAAAGTTCAGATGAAATTTGATATAATTAGTCCTTAAATCTTTAAAATACCTCATACTATCCGACACTATGAATTAAACGAAGCTACCCTTTCTCAATAACGTCGTTTAGTAATGTGAGAAGATATTGAAATAATATCCTATAACACGTCCTACACTGAAGTACTGTTTATTTTGATTCAACGCGAAGGTAACTTTGAGGGGAATATACTCAATTTAGTGCCAAGAATATAGTTTGACTGGCATTGCCAGAAAATGCTCTGTGTAATGACTTACACGAGTGTAGACTAGATCTAAGCTCTCAGCCAATGAAACGCTTATTGAAGCCGATATAGATTTTTGTCTGGAAGTATATTGTCAGGCGCGTATGGACTTTTATACACAGTCCGGCAGGAGTGCTTGATATATAAAAACATGCTGTAGCGAATGTTTACAAAATAACATGTACGTATTTATCTTAAAAATTAATCATCAAAATCATTGACCTATTTGCAGTAGGAAGAAGTCTGACTGTCAATATGACGGTATAGCTACATCTTACGAAAACCTGCATTTGCCCTGGTGCATCCGCATAGCCCTAGATAAGAGGGGCCCCAAAATATTGTTTCCCTTATTTCTGAAAATAAATATACGTATGTTGTGGGTACTTATTAGAAGCGCCTCGCCGAGGTGCTTCTAATGAGTACCCACAACATATGTGTTAATGCAGAAATAAGAAAAAATATCAGTACTTTTCGGATGAAAAAAGCGCCTAATTTGGAGTTATGAATTATTATTTCGGCGCCGTCGGACCAGCACCTTGGATAGGACGCTTGGAGAAAACAATGCCTCTAGTTTCTATATTTAAAATTCTGTCGCCCAAATCTTAGACAGGTTTACTCGAAACGCGGCTTCATGTAACGACAGGATGCTGATACTTTAGTTAAGGCATAAGAAAGTCTATAAGGTGTGTGCACACAAAGTTAAAGACTCAGATCAGCCTGCACAGAAACGCAGGCTGATCCTTGTCTTTACGTTGGCTTGTCGAATCGTTCAGCTGGTAACATGCCCCGGGGTTGATTCGAAAACAGGACTTGTCAGATATTGCGCATGCCCAGGCTAATTCGAATCTGCAGTGATGTACGAGACTATACAATCTACAGCTGAACATGTACCAAAATTATTATTATTATTATTATTATCACTACAACTACGATGATACTTAAGATAAAAATAGTTTTTTTTTTTGTTGTTTTTCTATAAAGTCTTAATATTTTAAAAGGCAGGCGAGTTCGATGGTCTGCTTATATTTGAAAGGTTTCAGATTATCCGAGATATTCGTCCTCTGGTAAGAGTCTTTGGTCTCAAAGGTGTTAGGAATTGTACTGTTTTGTGGCTGCCTGCACGTTGAGCCTGAAATGAAATGACGTTTCTTTTTTTAATAAGTATACGTGATCTAATTAATCTATACAATCACTTGTTCCTTACTTTCTGTCAAGCAAAGACGTAACGGCTGTTTAACTGTTACATCCATTTGAGTCATTTAACGTGATTTGCATAGATCGATATTTTATCATTATTAGCTGCTGTTGCAGTGAATGCGATGACGCATAAAATATCGATCTTTGTTCGTCACCAGAAAAAAGCAAGGAAGGGATCCTTCGTTAGGACACTGGATACATTTTTAGGGGAAGCAACTGTTGCCAAACTTAAACATGTATTTATCAAATCATGATAACAAGTCCATGTAATGAACTACCCCGGTAAATCCCACTTTATACAGAGAAAACTGTGGTCTACAGCGGTATACATTATTTTTCTTAATTTTGCTCCAATGCATATGTTGTGGGTACTCATTAGAACCGCCTCAATGAGGCGGTTCTAACGAGCACCACCAACCTATGTTTGGGGCATTCAATAATAATAAAAAAAATCTTACATTTTTATCTTAATTTTCTTAACTCTGCTCCTCGATGAGGCGGTTCTAACGAGCACTCACAGCCTATGCTTTGGGTGTTTTTGAAATATATAAGAATTCCCAAAGCCACACGGGTGTGTTACCGCGATGGATAGGTAAAAGACAGGAGGACATTCCTGTTTACTCTTATGATTTTGATGTAGCATAACATTCATCCATGCATGTAAGCCCAGATCACATTGAAAAAGTGGGGTTCACGGGAATAAGCAGATTGTAGGAATACGTAGATTGTGGGTTCTTGATAAAACTGCGTCATAGAGGCGGTAGTAATGAGGTAATGAGTACCCGAAATTTATATTTGTGAGCAAAATTAAGGTCAGTAATGTAAACTTGTAAACCCACTTTTCCTGATATAAAGTGGGGTTTACATGGATATTCCTTGCATAGACGAAACGGTAATGACTCAAATACTGATGATTTACAGATGCTTAGTTTGTTTGATTTGAGGCTTAACGTCCCCGTCAACACCGTAAAGGTCATTTTGGAGATGTTGCTTCCATTTTGTGGGACTTTTACCCGACGTTGAGATAGAATGACAACTCAAGCCTAGACTAGCTGCTAGTCTGATAATAAAAGTCTGTTTTTGTTTTGTATTTTTCATTGGTTTAAAAATTTATCACCTTTTTAGTAATGGCAAGTCTATTTGGTAGAGTCTCAAATCTTAGGATTAAAATAGACTAGCTACTAGTCTGATAATAAAAGTCTGATCTTTTTTCTTGTATTTTTTCTTGTTTTAGAAATTTGTCACCTTCTTAGTAATGGCAAGTCTATTTGGTAGAGTCTCAAATCTTTGGATAAATTAAGACTGAGCCAGAGAGACTAGACTAGCTACACTTTTATACACTGTTCATTTTAGTGCAAAAGATGATTTGAATTCATCAAGCCCCGATGGGCGGGGGCCGGATTAACAGTGGCGATTCGAACTTTACCCATATATGACAATATAGTGTGTGTGAGAGTTTTACGCCGCACCAACAGCTAATTAAGGTCATACAGAGACGGGACCTCGGTTTAAAGGCGGAGAAGCCCGGGATCGATCTTGCGACCCCTGGTTTACAAGACGCGTAGCATAACCACTACACCATAGAGGCTTCTATAAATATGACAATGGAATCTCCCACCTAATAAGTTTGGAGTGGTCCATTTCCAATTATTGGGGTGTCAGGTTTGTCTTCTTAGCAGTAAGTTTTGCAAAAAAGTATGTTCTTTCAGCAAATAGTGTAGGCTCAGATCAGACGCCGCATTTTGCGGCGTCTGACCTGGATCTGCACTGTTTGCTAATGTCCCGAAAAGGGCCGCTAGCCGTATATGAGTTAAACTTGAGTCCCTATGCAATATTACGTCCGTAGGTCCAGATAACAAAGCATAGGATTAAGTTTTGTTATATTTTTCTTGAATATGTATATTGTGTGTGTACTCATTAGACTTGCCTCGAAGGGCCTCAGTGGCTTAGTAGGTACATGTAGGTAAGAGCGTTGACTCTTAATCTTTAGGTCACTCAGCGCTATGGTTCGGGCCTCGTTCGGTTCACATGTGAGACGCCAAGTACTGCAACCGAAGTCAGGTGTTTTATCTCCGGGTACTCCGGTTTTCGCCCACCTCTGATTAACGATCAACTCGAAATAAGTGAAATAATCTTGAAAGGACCGTAAAACCAAGCAAAACAAAAAAGCGAGTGTTATTGATTTTTTCTTTTTATTTTATCTTGAAAATGTTTGTTGTGTGTACTCATTAGAGTCGTCGTAATCAAAGAAGCGGTTCTAAAGAGCAACGCAATATATCTCTGTTTCATTGGTCGAAAAGATATCCCTAACCTACAGTAAAATTCCGCTATTAAGACCACCTAAAATTACTATATTTGCTTTTTAAAAACTTGTTCAGTAGGTCTCAGTTATTCTTTATTTGTGTTTTCTACAGCCAGTGTCTGCTAACAAGAGACCACCTTTGGGACTGTTCAAAAGCAAAAGTGGTCTTAAAGACCACTTTTGAACCGTACCAAAGGTGGTCTTAATATAGGAGTTTTACTGCATCCGTATTAAGCCGCCATACATTCCTGCAGGACCAAAACGTGACTC
The DNA here is from genome assembly GCA_963580285.1 of Lucinisca nassula. Classification (NCBI taxonomy): domain Eukaryota; kingdom Metazoa; phylum Mollusca; class Bivalvia; order Lucinida; family Lucinidae; genus Lucinisca; species Lucinisca nassula. Next base: position 2,545,430 of record OY757022.1, read on the forward strand.
AACGTTGAACTAACGTTGAAACAACTTTTTCAACGTCATTTAAGCGTGAGTTCAACGTTGAGTGCCTTCTGGGATATAAATGAGTCTATGATTAACCATCAGATGCAAGAATTACTGACTTAAAGAGAAAATCTAGAGTCTCAAAACAAACGATCGAGCCATTTAAGTTCACGTGCACATATGCCTCCTCCACTACCGATCATCCCCGCCCCCACCCACCCCACTACTACCACCCCAAGTATAAATATATCTTCCATACACGCTTTTAATATCACTTAATTCCAATATGTATCACATCCAAGAATGAAGATACTAAGACTGCTACCAGTTCCACAACATCACTCGACTCAGCTTAGCCGCGCCGTGAAAACTAATGTCTTCGAGACCGCGAAATCTGATTACACAGATCTTGAGTCCGATACCCTACGGGTAGACTGGGGTATATTGAAGTTACATGTGGGCAGCGAAGGCTCTGGTGCGCAGTCTGATTAGAGCCTTCGTTGGCCACCCGGGACATTAATCGCGTTTTCTAGCGATGGACCTCAATTGATTTAACCCATTCAGTACCAGAAACCCCTGAAGGGTTACCTTGGCAAACAGTGCAGGCCCAGATCAGACGCCGCAGAACGCGGCGTCTGATCAGGGCCTACACTATTTGCAAAAAGTTAAGCCATTTCTCGAATAAATTTTGAAGAAATCACTACCTGACACCCCTAAATTTTGAAATGAACTCCTGTCATATATAAGGTGGAAGATTCCATTTTGGACAAAAAGGGTTAATTTCCTCTTAGCAGTTCATTCACATCAGGATTGAAAATATCGGATATGGTACAATTGTTCAATCTGTTTTTGTTGCCCTTATAAGGGAGTTCATTATTCTTTCATGTTTGATTGTGGTTACATGAGTCAGCCGGTCCATTGCCCTGGGCCCTAAGTCCAATTATAACAAGATGAACTATCTTTTTTCGCACTTTTCCTGCGTCCGTCCTCACTCAAAATTATCTCTCTAATTGTTGAAAAATTGTCAAAGTCGCTTTTTATTCTTCTATTCCAAATCTAGTTTTTTTTATATACGAAAGGTAAGATAATTTAATACGAAAGAAAGTGCATCCTACTAATTAAGCGCTTAGTATTAGCCTGTCAAGGTAAAGGCATATGACTTAACAGTGTTGTCTGGGCCATGAACCTTACAAATTCAAATTCATATTGTTTTAAGCTTCTTCATATGAAAATTTGTGAGATTTTCCGTATTTCCGCTACATGTCCAATGATATATTGTTGGTACTCGTATGAACTGCCTCAGTTAGGCGGTTGACGTTTCTGGCACAAACATAATCATAGTACAATGAAATTTCGCTATTATGACCACCTAAAATTCATTCTGCTTTAAAAAGCTTATTTCGAAGGGTGGACTTAATCCTTCTATAGGTTTTCTGCCCGATGTGTCCTCTGGTCATGGACCACCTTTGACTTTGTTCAAAAGTGGTCTTAGAGACAACTTTTGAACAGTCCAAAAGGTGGTCTTAATATAAAAATATTACTGTATATCATGTCTCCCTTTTTCCTTCCAAATTCCCAACTAGTATGGTATGGAGGAACGTTACTTTGGGCTAAGAGGCGTTCTTTACCTTTAAGGCGAAGCTTTGTATAGTCACTTCGTTTGTATTGATAGACCATTCCGCTCATTCAAGAAGGACAGTTGTCAGTTTTAAGCCTGCCAAGGAAAAGTAAGAGGTTAGGTAACTTGGCCCCACGCACCAAGGCTTTGATTTTCGCGGTATAATACGCGCAGTCAGATTGAATTATTATGGGAGGAACAGATTCCGGGTTTGACGTTTAGAACCCGGGACAAAAATCGGCACAAAGCATTCTAAACAGTGAAGCGAACTATTTTTTTTTTTCAAATTGATTAATTGAATTGGGGTTTATCGTCCCCGTCAACATTATTTAGGGCGAGCTGTTTTTTTAACACTTTTTACTTTTTTTTAACCAGATATATCTTTTTTCTTTCCTAGCCTCTAAACTGCCAATCACGATATTTGCAGACATCATTTTTAAATATTTTGTCATATTTCATAGTTTTTTTTTTTTTTTTTTGTTTTTTTTTTAGAGAAAATAAGGCTTGACATTACATCTGACTCGTCTGCCTGATTCACATGCATTGTCAGGCTTTACTAAATTCAAGTGACTTTTTGTTAAAGTTACGTACTTGTGATTTTGTAGTTAAACGTCAAGAAAACACGCCTATATAAGTTTTACCCCCTTGAACCCCACTTTTTTATAGTATTTTTCTTATTTCTGCTCTAAAATATAGATTGTGGGTACTCGTTAGAACCGCCTCGATGAGGCGGTTCTAACGAGTACCCACAATCTATATTTTGAGCACAAATAAGAAAAAAATATCACCATTTTCCTTCTTTTCGGCGATAAAGTTTACAATGTATTTGTATAGGCGTGTTTTCATAATGATTTGTCAAAGCTTTCTTTGTTCTACATCAAAGAGCTCTTTGCAAAATGGTAAAATTCAATGAAAAACACATTAGCTGTCACAAGCGATGGAGCAAACAGACTTAAAATGGAATAAATTCTATAAAACATACGACGCTGAATTAAATATTGATTAAATGTTTTTTCAGGAATAATTTCTCAGACGTCTGTCGGTACCTGATACACGCTATATTGGTTACCTTGGTAACAGTGGGTTTATTGTTTCCGGTTGAGCGGGGATGATTCTTGAAACATGCAAATGAACTAGAAAATGAATGTTATCATGACAAATCGTCGCATAAATATTGTGAGATTGAGGCTTAAGGCATGCCGTAGGATCATATTCGAACTAAAGGGTTTAAAGTTTTGATGTGGCTAAATATTTAAAGCCCATTGTCGATTAAATATATAGATCTAACGAATTCAAGGATTTTATTTACAATTAAACACCCCCGCAATAAAATGTTGATGATAATGTTAATCAATCAATTAATCAAATCAATCAAATCAATCAATCAATCAATCAATAAACATTAGCTTTATAAGAAGCTTTTAATACCCGACATAAATAATAATAATAATAATAATAATAATAATGATAATAATAATAATAATAATAATAATAAGAAGAAGAAGAAGAATTTTGGCTTCTACTACTATTTCTACTAAACTTCTTTTTCAACCACAACCACCTCTACTACTACTACTACTACTACTACTACTACTACTACTACTACTACTACTACTACTACTGCTACTACTACCTTAACCATTTGGATAAATAGATTGGGCTGCATGGTGCTTCCACCGACCGCACATGAGTACTGGTAAACCGCTTAGAAGGTTTAATCCTGCCGAGGAAAAGTGATGCGAATTGGAGGAACGTCCATGGTTTCATTGGGCGGCAGGGATTAAGATGCCATTTTATCTGCATGTCGGGTAAAAGTCCCACAAATTTGGAAGCACGGTCTCCAAAATGACCTAAATAGTGTTGCCGGGGACGTTAAACCTCATATCATTAGAAATAAAGTTAATAATCTAGTAAAGCATGCCAAAGAAAATTTTTATAATTCCTTGGAAGTTTCCATCTGTGATTTTCATAACAATTACAAAAGGAAATTTTGGCAAGTTATTCGCCATTTTGTTAAAAATAATAAAACCTCAAACAATATTCCCCCACTTGTTATAGAAAAAGAAAACGGTCAAAAATCATATTGTTATACAGACGAAGAAAAAGCGGAATGTTTGAACGACTATTTTTCGTCAATTTCAACAATAAATGATAATGAAGTTCAGTTGCCTAATTTTGAATCTAAAACTAGAAATTCGTTAAGTGATATTACATGTTCAGCTCTAGAAATTTCAACTTTAATCGATTTACTAAATCCAAATAAAGCGACTGGCCCGGATCTAATTAGTAATAGAATGTTGAAGGCTGTATCAAAAGAGATCTCAGTTCCACTGGAAATACTGTTTAATAGGTCGTTTAGGGAGGGGGTGTTTGGAGATATATGGAAGGGTTCTCACGTTTTGCCTTTACCTAAAAAGGGGGACTTAACTAAGGTTACAAACTTCAGACCGGTATCACTACTTAGCGGAATAGGTAAATTACAAGAACGAATAGTTCATAAAAACATATACAACTTTTTACACGCCAACAATCTTTTATATAAATACCAATCTGGTTTTCTTCCCAATCATTCTACTACTTACCAACTTGTTGACATTTATCAACATATCTGTCAAACGTTTGATAATAATCAATATTCATGCATGCTATTCTGTGATGTCTCTAAGGCATTTGATAGGGTTTGGCATGAAGGCCTAATTTTCAAATTGAAACAGCACGGCATAAACGGACATTTACTTAACTGGATTAGAGATTACCTTTCTAACAGATCTCAGAAAGTAATAATTAAATCTTCTACTTCCACTGCTAGGAATACTAATGCCGGGGTACCTCAGGGTTCTGTTCTGGGACCCCTATTGTTCTTAGTTTATGTAAACGATATTGCAGATTCTTTATTAAGCTTAACCAGACTTTTTGCCGATGATAGTTCATTATTTTATTCAGCTTCATCACTGAACGACATTCAGGGAATAATAAATCACGATCTTTGTGTTTTATCGGCATGGGCGAAACAATGGCTGGTTACTTTTAATTCACTGAAGACAGAAGCAGTTCTTTTTACATTAAAACCTTTCGAGCAGTTTCCGGATATAATTTTCGACGGAACCCCAATAAAATTTGTCCCGGAGCACAAACATTTAGGTCTAACATTAAGCTGTAATGGTCAATGGAAAACTCATATTGAAAACATTATCTCAAGCGCAGCAAAAGTAGTTGGTATAATGCGTAAACTTAAATATACATTTCACAGGGTTGCCTTGAACCAAATTTATTTATCATATGTACTGCCCATCCTTGAATATTCTTGCATTGTCTGGGATGGTTGTACAGCCCAAGACTGCCAGTCTCTTGAAAAATTACAACATGAAGCAGCTCGTATTGTTACGGGTCTTACTAGGTCTGTGTCCCTAGATAAGCTTTATAAAGAATGTGGCTGGATTCCTCTTAAGCAAAGGAGGCACAAACATAAGCTATCATTTATGTATAACGTCGTACATGAAAACGTACCATCATATATATTAGACATAATTCCTCCTCTGGTAAGAGACGCAACCCCGTATCCTTTAAGAAATAATAATAACATAACGGTTCCCCACACTCGAACTGAAATTTCTCGGCGATCGTGCATTCCATCTTCTATTTCGATTTGGAACTCCCTTGACATTAACCTTCGAGGAGCACCTAGTCTTAATTCTTTTAAATACCAAGTTAAGAATTTTTACTTTTCTAATACTTACGTTCCTACCTATTACATGGAAGGTGATAGGTACAATTCAGTATTACATGCCAGAATAAGAAATAACTGTAGTAACCTAAAAAAAGATCTGTATATAAATCACCTGGCTCTAAGTCCGAACTGCAATTGCTCGGAAGTAAACGAGGATGCTGAGCATTTCTTCTTTGCTTGTTCCAACTTTACAAGAGAAAGAATTATATTCTTTCAATCGACACGGACATTTCATCCTCTCAATTTAAAAAAGGTTCTTTTTGGGGATGATGCATTATCACCTCAAGAAAACGGAATACTATTTCAAGCAGTGCAGACGTATATTAAAAGCACTGATAGATTTAACCAAAATGCTTAATTTAATTGAATTTATATTGAAACACTATTATATGCCTCAACGGCTGGGTTTCTTGACGACGAACAATTAGTGACTTATTCATTTATTTTAGTTGCTGATTTATTTATCTGATATATATGTATGTGTATGTGTGTATGTGTATATATATGTGTATATCTGTGTATGTGTGTGTATATGTATGTATACATATATATATGTATATATGTATATATATATGTATATTATGATTTAAGCAGTAAGCCTGTATGTGCCTTTTTGTTATAAAATAGCCATGTTCATATGTTGTAAATGTATTAGTGTCAACCATATACGGGGAGGGTCGTAACTAATGTTGTGAGAACTTGTGGCCCGACCCATTTGTCTATTTGCAATAAAATACGATTAAACTAAACTAACCTCAAATCAAACAGAACAAACTCTTACTACTACTACTACTACTGCTACTACTACTACTACTATTACTACTACTACTTACTACTACTACTACTACTATTAAGCCTGCCCAGGAAAAGCGGTGCGAGTCTCCCCACCCCTCCCATGCTTATAATCCCTATTGGTTTCATTGGGCGACAGGGCTTGAGATGTCATTTCATCTCAGTGACCGGTAAAAGTCCCACAAAATCGGAAGCAACGTCTCCAAAATGACCTAAATAGTGTTGATGTGGACGTTAAGGTCAATTCAAACTAACAAACAATCAAACTACTACTACTATTTCTATTGTACTTCTAATGATGATAATAATAATAATAATAATATTAATAATTAAATATTTTAATTATTGACAGAAATGATGACAGAAATGATAAAAGAAATAAAAACAATAATAATGTCAATTGAAATGAAAGTCTATCAGTTTGAAACCTGAGAGAACATTATGGTCATTCACCAGCATTTACTTACCCTTATCCTGCTGTTCACAACAACCCCTATCTTTGCAAACAGTGTAGATCCAGATCAGATGGCTTCGAATAAGCCATCTGATCAGGATCTACACTGTTTGACATTCAGTTTATGAATTTGTAGGAATAAATTATATCAGGTAATCTGATTGGTTCAAAGTCAGAAATGGGTGTGGCTAAAATGCATATTCAGCAAGATAAGGGCTAAAGTAAGCATCTAAGCATAATGCAAACAACTTCGTGTCTAGATTACCCTTGTAAACTCCCTTTAATGTAGACGGAAAAGTGGGGTTTACACAGGCAACATTAGTCTTCTTTTTTCCCAAAACATAGACTGAGGATACTCTTTATACCCGCCTCAATGAGGCGGTATTATTGAGCATTCACAGCTCGTGTTTCTAATAATCAATTAAAATAACTTAATCATCTGTTTTAATACAAGATACAAGATATTTATTACGAATTTTCGGCTTACATAGGAGCATATACAGATGTATCATAATGTAACTATACTAACAAATGAATAATCTAGGAAAGAGTTCCAAATGACAGATCCTCAAAAGAAAGCCAAAAACAATAGAACAAGACATAAATGACCTATATGATTTAGAAAAGGTTGCTTTTCATAAACCCGTATCAACCTTTACCCCCAGTATGTTTTCACTGGTGCATTCATTTTTAACAAGGTGCCCACCATAAGCCCCTGAACAAAGTGGCCCAGAGCATACAGCCAGTACCCTCCCGAATCACTTCGACCGGCGGATTTGGTGCACACATCATACTGTGAACCCAAGACAACCCCCCCCCCCCCTTGTTAAGGGGGCGCTTGCATAACCATCACTAAAACATTCCGCCAGTATTGACACATCCAGGGAACAGGGAACATAATAACATCTACTTGTGAAATGACAGGAGTTATCATCAGCATGCAAGACACGTATATGGCATATTCTTCAATGTGAACCATACTATGCTATAACTGGGAAATGTGAATGTATTTGCTAATACAACCTCGTTCTCTATAGCTTAATGTGAGTAGAATACATATATAACAACTTAATAACATACATTATTCTGCACACATGAGGCGGAATATTCCATCATGTTCTTGTTAAAAGGAAGTTCTACAAGTATATACTAGTCTAAATTAATATGAACAAATTTAGCTAGTTCTTGTATTATTTTATCATTTTCACAATTTAACAGCCAGAAATATTTATCAGAATTACTCATCATGTTAAAAGTTCTACAGTTATTGACCACAACTGTAACGAGAGGTTCTCTAGATGCCTGAAAAGTAGGACATTCTAGCATAAAATGTATTTCATCTCCTAAAACACCCTTTGGACATTTTGAACACATGCGATCAGATCTTTCAATTCTAGCATACCTACCTATTTCTGGATTAAGCCTGTGAGATGAAAAACGTAGTCTAGTGTAATATTTTCTTTGGGTGAAATGAAGGGAACTTAGGTATTTCTCAAAACCAAAATTGCTTTTAATTCTTGAATATGTATCAAGTTTACCGGTAGCAAGTGACTGTTTTGTGGAATACCATTCATATTTATCTTTTAGTAGTTTTGACAGCTTTCCATTAAAAGAAGCTGGTTTCATGTGTATGAAAGTGTTTAGAGGTACTCCTAAAATATTGGAATATTGTTGAACAGTATTATACCAAGAATTACTAGTATGAGAAAGGCTCTTTGAGCATTCAAGAGCATCGGTTAATAAGGAATTCTGATCAAAATTTTTGAGTCTATGCCAAAATTTCAATGAAGCCTTTTCAATATTAATATAGTATGGGAATCTTCCTAACTCAGATATGACTGCAAAATTAGAACTCTTGCGATGAACTCCAAGAATAAACTTAGAAAATTTTAAATGAAGTTTTTCAGGTTCCACATTCTTAAAAAATTCTCAAAAGAAATCCCATTTCTAAATTTAGCACTTGCGTGATTAAAAGTTCCCCATATTTCACAACCATATAAAAGAATTGGTTTTACTGTATGATCAAATATATGTAGGCTTGTTCTAATAGACGGGTGAAGATTCAAAATATTTTTACACAGTTTGAAAAAAAAGCTTTTAATCCTTTCTTATAAAGTTCAGACTTAGCGTACGAGAAGGAACCAGATGCTGAAAAGTACAGACCAAGACAACGATATGATTTAACGCATTCTATGGTCTCATTTTGAAATGTAAAAGTAGATTTTATTACTCTTCCTGCTTTATTAAAAATAATGATCTTTGTTTTGTGAATGTTAAGATCAAGGCACTATTATGCACAGTAAGATTCTAATTTTCTTAATTTAGTTTGCAAGCCTGCAGCTGATTCAGATAATATAACTACATCGTCTGCATACATTAAGCAATGCAGATACTTATTCTGTAACACAACCGGGTCAGGACAAGAAAGAAAATAGTCTGGTAGGTCATTAATAAAGATTTTAAATAGGTTTGGGCTAAGTACATCGCCTTGTCGTACACCAACGCCTGACTTAAAATGTTTGGTTAACCCGTTATTAAGCCGAACACATGGCTTGCTGTTATTATACATACTTTTACAAATATTATAAAATTTTGTGCCTGCTCCCAACTGAAGAAGTTTGATTTTAAGACCAGCATGAATGACCTTGTCAAATGCTTTACGGAAGTCTACAAAGCAGGCATATTGTTTGCCACCTGGTTTGCTACAATATTTGTCAATAAGAGTTTTCAGTATAAACATATGATCTGCAGTTCTGGCTTTTTTTGTAAAACCAATCTGACATTCATTGATAAAATTCTTATCTTCAAGGAAAGTATCTAATCTATTGTTTAGAATTGTATTGAACACTTTACCAATGGCACTTGTGATAGTTATACCTCTATAATTTGAGGGATCAGATGAATCATTTGATTTATGCAAATGGGTAATATACCCATTAGACCATTGTGAAGGATACTGACCACTTGATAGACATGCATTGAAGAGTTTAAGAAAGCATGGTGCTAAGGAACCTTGGGCAGCTTTAATCATTTCATTGGAAATTGAATCGAGGCAAACTGCTTTATTATTTTTCAGTTTACTAATAGCCTTATGTATTTCACTAGGTTTAATAACATTATCCAAGTTATTATTAACGGGTTGGTTTTCTAATTCCTCTACTAAATGTTGTAGTTCAGAAACTCTGTCTACAGATTTGTCATCAATTGTCGCTAGAGATTCGAAATGAGAAACCCAAGTTTCAGGTTTGATGTTCTCAGCTGGAGAGTTATCAAAGGTTTCGCCTTTTAACATGTCTATCAAGTTCCAGTATTCCTTTGGATTTTCCGAATGCAAACTTTCAATTTGCTTCAACAGTTGAGTTTTAAATTGTCTCTCTTTATTTCTTTTAGCTTTATTATATATTCTAAATAGTTTAAAATATCTACCTCTCACAATTGGGTCACCTGGAAACATAGAGTATAATTTTCCATTTGCTATCACACGATTACGCATCATTTTTAAACCTGTATCAAACCACTTTTCAATAATAATAACAATTTTGATTTATTTTCACATCTTGAATTTATCGTTATATTTTAGCATTATTGACCCATATATACGTCCCATTTTTGGGACCCAGATCAGACGCCGCAAACTGGGTATATACTGTTTGCTTTTAGTGCATACGTGTACATTTGTTTTGTAAAACTTATCACAAACAAAACACACCGGATGCCCCTACAATTGTCAATAGACCACCCAAAACTTATTAGGTGGAAGATTCCATTGTCATATATAGGTTAAAATATGTTTACTGATACTTTTTATTCAGGTACAGCAAACCTGTCATAATGGCCACCTTTATCAAGCAAGCAAACCTCACCAATGTATTCCGTTAAATGCAAATCTATTTAAGCTCACCTATATTAAGCAAACCAACGTCTTACGCATGCGCAGTTTACTAAGCCCAAAGATGCCGCTTGATACAGACTGGGCTGTATACCGAGTGGGAGCGTATCTGGCCATCGGAGCCCGAAGAAATAGATTGGGCTGTATGCTATTTCCGCGTAGAGCTGAAACCGACCGAACTTATGAGTACTGGCTAGCCCCTAAGAAGGTCTAAGCCTGCTCAGGGAAAGTGGTACGAGTGAGTCCGTCTCTGAAACCCCAGCGGTTTCTTCGGATGATAGGACTTGGGATGTCATTTCATCTCGACGTCGTGTTAAAGTCCCACAAAATCGGAAGAAAAGTCTCCAAAATGACCCAGTTAGTTTTGATGGGAACGTAAAACCTTAATACAACGAAACATAACATAGTAGGAATCATTTTGGGGTCGTTTTACAATCGACCCAAAGTTATTCAGGGCAAATTCTGAATCTGAATTAATGCTGTTGTCCATTTGACTATCACACCAAGGCTATATTTATTTATAGAAAATAGTCGCGCTATTTTTATCGATGTAACATGATGGTCAGCGTGTTGCGTGTACCCAGATCAGCTCATCCGGTTGCTGTGAAATTGTCTAAAAATTACAATTTAGTGTTTGAAACTGACGACGGATTTTCTATGTATGTTTGGAATAGATGACAGTGTTCCTACATAGAATGTACATTTACCCCTATGTTGATATCCCTTAAAACCCTCAAACTCGATACAGATACTTATACAAACAGTGTGGATCCTGATGTGATGGATCTGAGCCACCCTATCGGGATATATATTGCTTACCATTCAGCTAGACGCCCTATTTAGTAGAATGGACGTGACCAACTTCAGTGATGGAAGAGTGCACTCCAGCGAGAGTTTGAAGGTAAATAAATCAAAGCACTGGTAACGCTGACTGGCCGATTGTGTCTGAGTGCAGGGTTAGAAATTGGTCGTGAACGAGGACTTGGACTGTTTCGCTACACCTTTAAGTTCCTGATCTCACGCAACTTTCTGCGATCTCTTTCTGCGGCGCCAGATCAGGGTCTACTCTGTTTGCCAAACCCCACACATGATTTCAATCTACATGTAACACTCTACCCTCATAGTGGAATATATAAGACGACTATTTTTGGGTCGATTGTTTGTCACTCGAGCCAAAGTTACTAGGCAGAAAAGCTTTTCAATGATAAACGCCAAGTGACTATCACTGACTTGTTGGAATAACCCTTTTTTATAGAAAATAGCCGCAGTGACCGAGGTCAGAGCGTTGCATAAGAGGGCTTTCTTGGAATCATAGGTTGGGGTGATCAAACTCTATACTATTTGCTTAAAACCGGAATTCTAGGGTTAAAAGAAACAGTTTTAATCACAGTCCAGGACTATTTCTTTGACCTAAACAGAGAGACAATCGACCCACAAGTACTCTCAGTGCTTTGATTGCTTAAGAAAGCGTAAGATTTTATTTATGACACGGTTTCATGGTTTTACTTTTACAACTGTTTGATTACGGCCATTATCCAACCTTATTTTCTACCATTAAACCGCACTATTTCCGATTTTTGATGTTAAATATCTTTTATTACTGCTTTGTGCAACATGAGACGGTTTAAAATGTAATAAAACTTTTGCGTACTTCACCGTCTTTAAAGTCAACGAAAGTTAGTTACTTACAAGCAGGTGTTCAATAAAATGATCGCCTTAGGTTGACACACCCGCGTGCTAAAAGCATCGCTACCCACCACTACAGGCCAATAACATGCATATTTCAGGTGTTCCTCAGAAATAGGACAGCCAGTATCCGAAAGTGACAGTATTTTTCCATATCTCTGATCAGAAACTACAGACATAGAGGTTCATGTATTATTGAATTTATTAAACAAGCTGAGGAAAAGGGATAAAATGCGAGGCTTACAGGGTCACTGATGAGGCTTTATTAGCCGAAACTACGTAGTATGACCCATCTTCTTTCTTATGAATGTTTTCATTGCTCTTAAAGGAACTCATTTTTGATTTTTATTTGCCGAGCATTTTATGCCTTTTCCTCAACGAGTTTAATAAATTCAATAATACTTGAGCACGAATGCAAGATTCTATTTATCATATGACATTTAAAACGCATTTTATTCCTGATTGTTTTACAAAAATGTCAACATTTCGCCATAAGTTAACGCGACGTCGTTAAAAACGTCGTACATGTAACGTTATGGGGCGTATCTAACTAATTTGCATATTTAATACACTAGTGGATTATCGAATTTATTACATGGCGTTATTACACTCTCAGACGCGACGTCATATGATAAATTAAGATATACCAAAGACAGATAACTAAAGAACTTTAACCTCACCATGCTGAACCCGGATATATCCTTTTCTGAACGCAGTAAAGATCCAGACCAGCTGGCTTCTCGGTCATGATAACGTTTTCCATTCTGCTTCTGAATCCATTGTAAAAAATAAAATCATGCACCACAATATGCTGAAGATTGGGGAGGGGTGTATGATGCATGGTGAAGGTTCATGTCTTTGGCCACAATAGGCAACCTTTAGTACCCTCACGGTACATCTGTAAAGTTTCCTCAGGCTGTTCCATAAACTACAGAAATAAAGGCCAAAAACTAGTTTTTCAGACACATGATAAGGACAGAAAACACAGAAGCAGAATAGCCAGAGACGCACTTCTTGCCTACTTTATAGTATAATGTTATTAATCAAGTAATTTCGTATTGGTCCAGCTACAGGTCCGAGGTCTGCTGTATTGGCACGAGGCCGAAGGCCGAGGCCAATACAGCTGACCGAGGACCTGTAACTGGGCCAATACGAAATTACTTGATTAATGACAATTTTATTACATTGTGTAATTGACGCAATTAAAACATGATTTATAATTTTTTAATATTGGTTGACCTTGTCTAATATAGGATAATCAATTAATAAAAGGTTTTAGTGCTCAATATATCTATGAAGATTTATCTGCCTGTACCATATTAAAAAGGAGCTCCATATACAAAGGCAGGTAAGTCAAGACCTACAATGGTCAGAGTATGGTTTCTTGGCCACAAAAGGCTTCTTTTAGTGTTCTATATAGCCTAGCCACTAGGCGTTAAAATGAATATTAAGGACTTAAAATCATTTTCTACAATAAAATTAACACAGTTTAAAAGTTTAGCTAGTCTAGTTCTTCTGGCTCATTTTTAACATTTAGCCAAGATGTGTATTTAAGACTCCACCAAATAGACTTTCCATTACTGAAGCTGAAAACCTTTTAATAAATAATAAAAAAAATGATCAGACTTTTATTATCAGACTAGTTGCCAGTCTATGTTCTATACATCTTTTAAATTACATCGAGGTATTCCATATAGTAAAGGAGGTATGGGTCAAAAACCATATCTACATATATAGAGACAGACAACACAAGAACCAGAATTGTGAGAGAGACTGTCATTGGCCACAATATCCTTCCTTCAGTGTTTTATACCTAAAATTAGAGTTGAGGTCCTTGGCCAAAATACGCTTCATCATCACAAAAACACGTTTATATAATTTTGACCCCCTTGAACCCCACTTTTATATAGTAAAACTTGGGTTTCCGGGGGTATACCTTATTTACCTGCGCTAAAATATAAATTGTGGGTATTCGTTAGAACCGCCTCGATAAGGCGGTTCTAACGAGTGCCCACAATCTATATTTTGACCAGAAATAAGAAAAAATATCACAATTTTTCATAAAAAAAATTTCAATTTTTCGGCGATAAAGGTGGCAATGTATTTGTATAGGCGTGTTTGTGTAATGTTTAGGTCTATATATCTGTGAAGTTTCATCCATATATTCCATTTAGTAAAGGAACAAGAGTCCAAAAACCATTTAAAAGGACTTGTTAGCGGCCATAACTCTGTCAAATGTAAACGGATTTTGCAGATTTATATCAGAAACCTACGGAAACCGGGAAGGGACATGATTTTTTATTTTTATTATGTTGTGTGAACAAGATAATATCTTGAACGGACAAGATATTATCTTGTTCGGACAACATATTATCTTGTGCGGACAAGATATAATCTTGTTCGCACAACATATTAAAAAAAAAAGTATGTCCCTTCCCGGGTTCCGTAGAAACCTGCTTCCTTTATTAGTCTATATATCTGTGACGTTTTAGCAATATGTAATGAATAAGAGTTGAAAAGCCATTTAATGTGAATTGTTATCGGCCATTTCTCCCATTAAGAATCCTAAACATGCTTCCTTAGTGGCTTGTATATATATGAAGTTTCATCTATATATTCCATGTAGTAAAGGAATATATAGGAGTCCAAACACACACACACACACAGCTAAAACAAAACAAAACAAAACAAAACAAAAAAAAAAACAACAAAAAAACGACAACAACAGCAAACAAACTCAAGTTGTGGATCGGAATCGCCCTTAAACCACTTATTTAGACCTGACAATGGCCATAACTCTGTCAAATATCAGCGGGTTTGTCACAGTAACCATCCCAAACCACACATCCCCGGTATGTGAATGTGTATGTAAAATTTAAAAAAAAAATCGATAGGAAAAATGGTGCTGACGGATGGCGAATACCCCGCCACGATCAAATTGTGATGTATAAAACACAACAATTCTTTTTATGAAAATCTACGATATATTTATCACGTCTGTACAAACAGAGATTGTGTGTGCTCGCTAGAACTGCCACGCTCAGTACGAGTTAATCCTTGTTAAACGAAACAGTCTGACTCCCCATTCGTTGGTTGGTTGATTTGAGGTTTAACGACCCCGTCAACACTGTACAGGTCATTTTGGAGACATTGTTTCCAATTTTGTGGGACTTTTACCCGACACTGAGATGAAATGACATCACAAGCCCTGTCGCCCAATGAAACCTATAGTGTTTATATGCATGGACGGGCAGACTCGCATCGCTTTACCTGGGCAGGCTTAAGTCCTCTAAGCTGTTTACCAGGTGCGGATCGGTTTCAGCTCTGCGTGGAAGCATCAGGCAGCTCACATATTTCTTCAAGCCCCAATGGGCGGGGCTGCTTACTCCCCATTCAGGGCCGCTGTCGGTGCTTTGATTTTTAGAAAAGGGACACAGCATTCGAGACTAGTAGTTTGATTCAAATACATACTGACACTCCGGAAAGGGAGTTACTCTAAAGGAATTTGTTCCTCATTTTAAGAGTAGACCCCTTTTGATAAGGGAGCCAAAATGTGTTTGAAAGAGTTGCTCCCCTTAATTATACTCCAGAAGTTTCCCTGCTATTGTCCACGTGATAGTATTTGTTTGTTAGTTTGTTTGATTTGTGGTTAAACGTCCCCGTCAACACCGTATAGGTCATTTTGGAGACATTGCTTCCAATTTTGTGAGACTTTTACCCGATATTGAGATGAAATGACATCTCAAGCCCTGTCGCCCAATGAAACCAATAGGGTTTATAAGCATGGACGGTCCGACTCGCACCGCCTTGCCTGGGCAGGCTTAAATCCTCTAAGCAGTTTACCAGTACTTGTGTGCGGTCGGTTTCAGCTCTGCGTGGAAGCATCATGCAGCCAATCTGACCAATTAACTGTTTATGTATTCACCCTTTCCTAATGACAAGAATCTTCCACAAAATAAATGAGGTATCAGCTCCGGGGGAGCTTATAGTATATAGGCATTGGTCCGTCGTCGTCGTCGTCTGCGTCTGCGTCTGCATCTGTGTCGTCAACATTTTTAAAAAACATCTCCTCTGAAACTACTTGGCCAATTGAAACCAAATTACATGTGGAGCCTCTATGGGAAAGGGGGACGAAAGTTTGTTCGGGAGGACTGGGTCACATGACCAATATGGCCGCCATGCCCATATATGGTAAAAACCTTTAAAAATCTTCTTCTCAAGAATCGAATAGCCGATGATCTTGAAACTTGGTATGCAGCATCGGGGACTCTGGCCCTACCAAGTTTGTTCAAATGATGACCTCTGGTTGACCTTGATCTGTTTTATGTCCAGGTCAAATTTGGTCGCTTAGACATTTGTATGGAAAAACGGCAAAACAGTGGATTTTTCTGATTGTATGTTACCTAGTGGCATCAGAAATGGTATTTGCAATCAGCTGAATGGAAGTTTATCAGTTTCAGAGGTCAAGGTCATTTTACGACCTTTGTCAAGGATGGCACAGATTCAGTATTTTTATCTTCTTCTTCACTTAAACTACTCTGCCAATTAAAACCAAATTACATGTGGAGCCTCTATTTAATGGGGCAACAAAAGTTTGTTCGTGAGGACTGGGTCACATGACCAATATGGCCGCCATGCCCATATATGGTAACAACCTTTAAAAATCTTCTTCTCAAGAATCGAACGGCCGATGATCTTGAATCTTGGAATGCAACATCAGGGACTCTGGCTCTACCAAGTTTGTTCAAATGATGACCTTTGGTTGACCGTGACCTGTTTTACGTCAAGGTCAAATTTGGTCACTTAGACATTTGTATGGAAAAATGGCAAAACAGTGGATTTTTTTTCTGATTGTATCTACTAGTGGCATCAGAAATGGTATTTACAATCAGCTGAATGGAAGTTTATCAGTTCCAAAGATCAAGGTCATTTACCGACCTTTGTCAAGGACGGCTCAGATTCAGTATTTTTATCTTCTTCCTCACTTAAACTACTTGGTCAATTGAAACGAAATTACATGTGAAGCCTCTATGGAATGAGGGAACGAAAGCTGGTTCGTGAGGACTGGGTCACATGACCAGTATGGCCGCCATACTCATATATGGTAAAAACCTTTAAAAATCTTCTTCTCAAGAACCCGAATGGCCGATGATTTAAAACTTGGTATGCAGCATCAGGGACTCTGGCCCTACCAAACTTGTTCAAATGATGACCTTTGGTTGACCTTGACCTGTTTTATGTCAAGGTCAAATTTGGTCACTTAGACATTTTAATGGAAAAATGGCAAGGAAGTGGATATTTCTGATTGCCTGGTAAGCTGTGACATCAAAAATGATATTTGCAATTAGCTGAATGGAAGTTTATTAATTCCAAAGGTCAAGGTCATTTCTGACATTTGTCTTGGATGGCTCGGATTCAGTATTTTTATCTTCTTCTCCAGTAAAAGAGTGTGCTGATTGAAACCAAATTACATGAAAAGCCTCTATGGGGGTGAGGCAATTAAACATTATTGTTGTACCATGACCAAGATGGGCACCTTGCCTGCATATGGTATAAACCACATGACCTCTGGTGAGCGTAGTGGCCCATAGGCCTCTTGTTTAAATCAATTTCGGGGATCTCCGAGGCCTAGTGGATAAGATCGCTGACTCTTAATCAATAGGTCTTTCAACACAGTGTGGGTTCGAGCTTGGCTCGGGTCATATGTAAGACGCCAAGTCCTACAGTGCATTACGATAACACACCCGTGCGACAAAGTGCATTTTTCACATCTCCAGAATGTCTACTTTTCTGATGAAAATCTAACATATTTTTCTTATTAATGCTCATAACTTAGGTTGTGTGTTCTCATTAGAACCGCCTCATTGAGACGGTTCTAACGAGTACCCACAACCTATGTATTGGAGCAGAAATAAGAAAAATAATGAAGACCCCCGTAAACCCCAGTTTTCTCTATATAAAGTGGGGTTTAGGGGGTCTTCATTTAACGGACTTGTTCACGTGATTGATGGTCAGGTGGGTTTTCTCCGGGCACTAAGTTTTCGCACACCTCTGATTAACGATAGGTTCGATATGAGTAAAATAATATTGAAAGGGCCGTAACAAAAAAAAAAAAAAAAAAAAAAAACAAAAACAAAAAAAAAAAAAACAACAACGCCGCGTCCTTCACTGTTTGTGAATCTCCCATGTTTGAGGTTTTACGTCCCCGTCAACACTATTTATGTCATTTTGGATACGTTGCTTCCAATTTTGTACGACTTTTACCCGATGACGTCTGAAAGTCCTACCGCCCAAGCAAACCGATAGGGTTTATATGCAGGGACCATCCGATTCGCACAAACATACAATGTTAATCGATATTTGTTTGAATTGAGGTTTTACGTCCAAGTCAACACTTCTAAGTCATTTTGGAAATGTTGCTTCCAATTCTGTAGGACTTTTATCCGATACTAAGATGAAATGACATCTCAAAGCTCTGCCGCCCAAGTAAAAGAATACGGTTTATATGCAAGTACCGTCTGATATGCACCACTTTGCCTGGACAGTCTTGGACCTTTTAAGCGGTTTACCAGTAGTTTCAGCTCTCCGTGGAAGCATGCAGCTCAGTATTTCCGTAGCCCCGATGGCCCCCGACAACTGTGTTTCTTTACTTAACTCAGTGCAAATCGACCCACCAATGCCAATGCCTTCATATGGACCAAACAAAAATGTCAATTTAATTTTATTTGAATTAAGGTTTTACGTCTCAGTCAACACTATTTAGGTCATTTTTTTGTGACATTGCTTCCAATTTTGTGGGACTTTTACCAGACATTGAGATGAAATGACTTAAGAGTCATGTCGCCCAATGAAACCAATAGGGTTTATATGTATGGACGGTCCGACACGCACCACTTTGTATTGGCAGGCTTAGTCCTTCTAAGCGCTTTACCAGTACTCGTGTGTAGTCAAAATATCAGTTGAAACAGGCTCTGAAAGTATTGTTTAAAGCTGCGTAAATTTCCGGGCGACATTTACTTTAAGAAATGATTGTAACAGTAGTCTCGACAATGTAATACTATTTCATCATCACTTGAACATTTGTGTCCTGCTCATAAAATATACGTTAAAATATTCACAATTTTTGACAGGACAAGTTGCCTTCTCTGCTGACCAGAACCAGGAATTCGTACGATAACTCCACCGTACGACATAGTGCATTTTTCACGTCTCTAAAATTGCTACTTTTCTGATGAAAATCCTTCATATTTTACTTATAAATGCTCAAAACATAGGATGTGGTGCTCGTTAGAACCGCCTCATTGAGGCGGTTCTAACGAGTACCCACAACCTATGTTTTGGAGCAGAAATAAGAAAAATAATGAATACCCCCGTAAACTCCAGTTTTCTTTATATAAAGTGGGGTTTAGGGGGGGTCTTCATTTCACGGACATGTTCACATGATGAATTCGTACGACACGACATAAAAGTCGTCACAAAGGAATGAAACAGCAGAAAATCCGCGTTTGTGGTAGAATTCGAGCCCGGGCTGCTCGGGTAAAAGTCTAGTGCTCTAACCACTGAGCCAAAGACTCGACTCCCTGACCCAACTGTCTGAGTGTAGTTACAAACTTATATGATATGCGTACTATTATCAAGGTAGAGAATTGAATTTAGGAGTTGCAAGCGTACCGTCCCTTATTCAAGGTTGCCCTCATTTATGATGACGTGAAGCCATTGTCGGCGAAATAAATTCCGATCCCGGACAAGCCCCAAACTTACGACATGAAAGTCATAACAAAGGAAAGAAACATAGCTGAAAAAAATCCCTACCTTTGGTGCGACTCGACATTTGGCCGCTGGGGTGAAAAGCCAATGTTCTAATGACCCCTGAATCTATGAAGGTAGATAACTGAAGGATGGAGTTGCGGGCCCCAACACTTGAGACCAATTCTAGCTCTGAACTGTCTGTTGCAGATAGAGCAACAGAGGCTAGAGGAAGACAGCTCCGTTGGTGATGCCTTGCCTCTGGCGTCGCGCTGTGCACGTTTCTCGTTTCTGCTCGGCTGTGCTCATGTTCACTGGCACCCCTTCTGATGAGACATCGCCACCTTGCTCGGTCCTGTGCAATTCGTTCCCAGGTTTCTGTTGGTTTTTGTTTGATTTAAGCGTCCCCATGTCATTTTGGAGACGTTGCTTCCAATTTTGCGGGACTTTTACCCAACATTGAGATGTATTGACATCTCAAGCCCTGCCGTCCAATGGAACCAATAGGGTTTATAAGCATGGACGGTCCGACTCGCGGTTTATCAGTACTCCTGTGCGGTCGGTTTCAGCTCTGCGTGGAAGCATCGTGCAGCCCATCTTTTTCTTCAAGCCCCGATGGGCGGGGGCGAGGATTCTGTTGGTATGTGTGACGAACACCATGTTAAAGTAACATATTTAATAACCTCGGTGCATGAGCGCCTATTATAGGAAGTACCGTATTCATGGTTATAAGAGAACCATGTGCGCGGTATACGCAATTTAATATTCCTCATGTCAATGATTTCCTTCGCAACTAGATCTCTACATTGTTTTAAACTTTAATTGGGTTCAGCTGTTAATGGCAACTTCCTCAAGAAGGTCAATGTAATTGTCACGCTTTCACAAGAGTCTTTTTTTTCTTTGTACCACTGAACCATATTTCTTCTACAAGGCGCCATCAGATAAAACCATACAATTATGAGTGAGCCGCTTTATGGTAAAAAGATGTTTTGCCTTTTACGGGCAACAAAGGTGCAGAATCAGACTGCGCGCATGCGCGCAGTCTGATTCTGCACCTTTGTTGTTCATCTTGTTTCTATCAATATCTAAACTTTCAAGACATTTGATAGTCCTGTGTAGCTGAGTAGGCATTTTTGTCTTACGAGGTCACGAATACTGAAGACGGATTTTCTTGTAACGAGGCTCTTGCCGTGGGAACTGTAGTCAAACAGTCTGTACTTGCCTATGTTTGACACTATTATCCAAGACCCACTTTAGACTTGTTACCGTGAAACTTCAGAGTATCTCGAACAAATTTTCATGGTTTTTGTGCCATTGAAGTTTGACTGTATGTAGGCCGCGTTAAGGGAACCTATGTTTGTTTGATTTGAGGTTTAACGTCCCCGTCAACACTGAAAAGGTCATTTTGGAGACTCTGCTTCCAAGTTTGTGAGACTTTCACCCGACATTGAGATGAAATGACATTTCAAGCCCTGTCGCCAATGAAACCAATAGGGTTTATAAGCATGGACGGTCCGACTCGCACTGCTTTACTTGGGCAGGCTTAGATCCACTTAGCTGTTTACCAGTATTCGTGTGCGGTCGGATTTCAGCTCTGCTTGGAAGCTTCATGCAGCCCATCTATTTCTTCGAGCCCCGATGGGCGGGGGCTAACCGTTTTATGGGGGCATATAGGCATCTCTTCCACGCATCATTGTTTTCCTTAGGGACCTGGGTGGCGCTCGCGCGATCACGATTTTGTGTCAAAATTCCCCTGGTCCCCTAGGTGGGCGTTATATTCAGCAACGATTCCTTCTAGAATGTCCAGGTAAGATCACTTCTAAAGGGTTTGAACTATTTAGATGTCTTATTCTCACGACATCCCCGTTACCCACAACCCACCTGCAGGAAATGACAAATGCCTGTAGAAACAGCCTACTCCTATACGGAGTTTCTAACGTTTTCTGCAGAACAGAAAACATCAACAACAAATTTTACGCCTGATTCAGCACCTTCGTAAATAAAAGAATTTTCATAAAAAGGAGCTCTTGAATGGAGGAATAAAACATTTATTCATTTGATTCCATTCAACTCGAATGCAAGGTCGGCTTTAAACTGATCCCAATACAGGTAAATACATGTATTTTATTATTCCAAAATTCGAAATTAATAACTCATTCTCTCAGCCACCCTTGAGTCACCTCAACCACACTATTACACTGCTGTGGTTTCCGGCGTTTTTGTGTGTATGCGGTTTGACATCAGACTGCTCCCTTGTTGACTCTGGGTGGTTGTGCCTTTTCGGAGTGTCTTTTCCAGGGTATCTCGAATACATTAAAGGTGACTTTTGTCTATCCAGCTGATATTGGCTTACAGTTGGTCAAGGCCAGCTGCCCTCGCAGCAGGTAAGTGTAGCGGGGTGGGGAGGGGGTCATTATTATTTCTTCTGTCTCTACTGTCCCTCACTGTCATCTCCTCTAGTGCTCTCTTCCTCTTTTCTCCCTTTGTCTGGGAGACGACACAAAATGACCCACAAGGGTTGACGTGTCGTTAAACCCAAAACAGTCAATCAACAATACTATAATGTTATTAATCAAGTAATTTCGTATTGTCCCAGTTACAGGTCCGAGGTCTGCTGTATTGGCACGAGGCCGAAGGCCGAGGCCAATACAGCTGAACGAGGACCTGTAACTGGGCCAATACGAAATTACTTGATTAATGACAATTTTATTAATTGATGCAATTAAAAACATGATTTTTGATTTTTGAATATTGGTTGACCTTATGTAATATAGGATAATCAATTAATAAATCAGAATAAAAGACTCATTTGAGACAATTCTTTCTTTGATGTCCTTTAAACGGTCCTTATCATGCAAATGGATGTTTCTTTTCGTATTTATGCTGCTTCGTTTGTTTGATTTGAGGTTTAACGTCCCCGTCAACACTGTATAGGTCATTTTGGAGACGTTGATTCCTATTTTGTGGGACTTCTACCCGACATTAAGATGAAATAGCTTCTCAAGCCTGCCGCACGGATCTGTTATCAAAATGCGGATTCTGATCAGAGCTGCAACTACTTAGGACAATATCGATGTCGTAAACCCAGCTAAAACCCCAATGGTTGGATTACCAAGAAAATGGATTTTCTTTCGTCGTGGCTTATTCTATCTTAATGCATCTGAAATGCTTCTTAAAAGAGTGTCTGGAAGAGTCAATGAAATTTATCCTCCAGGGCTTCGCCCAGAAGTAGTAAAGGACCGACGTTAATTTTGCAATCAATATGTAGCAGGTCGACCGTGTGGCTCGGCAGCTCAGTCGGTAGAGTGTTCGCACGGTATGCGAAAGGCCCTGGGTTCGAGTCCCGGTCGAGCCATGTTCTTTTTCCAACCCTGTGACATTTGGTGGCCAGTGTGGGTCCAGCACCGCGTCTGAGAGCATGAAATAGTATGAAAATAAGTCTTGCAGCCGGACTGGATAGGACTTAGAGATTGGGGACGGATCTCGTTAGGAGAGATTCGGGACGAATCTCATTAGGCAGGGGGAAAATGTAGCAGGTCGACCGTGTGGCTCTGTAGCTCAGTCGGTAGAGTGTTCGCACGGTATGCGAAAGGCCCTGGGTTCGAGTCCCGGTCGAGCCATGTTCTTTTTCCAACCCTGTGACATTTGGTGGCCAGTTTGGGTCCAGCACCGCGTCTGAGGGCATGAAAGAGTATGAAAATAAGTCTCGCAGCCGGACTGGATAGGACTTAGAGATTCGGGACGAATCTCATGAGAAGAGATTCGGAACGAATCTAATTAAGCAGGGGGAAAATGTAGCAGGTCGACCGTGTGGCTCGGTAGCTCAGTCGGTAGAGTGTTCGCACGGTATGCGAAAGGCCCTGGGTTCGAGTCCCGGTCGAGTCATGTTCTTTTTCCACCCCTGTGACAGGTTCTGTACAGATTGCAACGTATTTTGCTTGTTCGTATGTTTCTTAGTTTTGTAGTTTAACCGTCTAGTCAAAACAATTATGGTCAGAGAAAATAAGGAATATGCCATTTGTGAACGTAAATCGGCGGTTTTACGGTCGGAAATTTCGTTTTTCGGCAAAAACGTAAAAAATTTACGACAGTTTATTCTGCTATATATTGTCGGAAACCCTACGTCATCACGTAACGTCGCTTTTCATTAATCCCTCGTCGCGAAGCGGAGCGGGGATTATAGGAATGACCTTCCTCTGTCCGTCTATCCATCTGTCCGTCCGTAGCACTTTCTTGTCCGCTCAATATCTAATGAACCCTTTTATAGATTTTAATTAAACTTTGGTCAAATATTCCCCTCAGTGAGCTGATGTACAGAACTTATAAATAAACCATGCCGACTTAAGATCAAGATCACAGTTGTAGTCGCAAGTTTTAGCCTTGAATGTATTGTCCATTCCATATCTCCTTTACCCCTGGAAGGATTTTCATAAAATTTTGGTCAAATGTTTACCTATGTGAGATGATGTGTAGAACTCATTATTCGGCCATGTCGACTCAAGGTGAAGATCACAATTGTAGGTCTCCAGATTGAGCCACCTGTCTGTAGCACTTTCTTGTCCGCACTGTACCTCATGAACCCTTTGATAGATTTTCATTAAACTTGGTCAAAATTCGCCTTAGTGAGCTGATGTGCAGAACCCATTCATAAACCATGCCGACTCAAGGTCAAGGTCACAGTTGAAGGTCACATGTTTGAGCCTTGAATTTTTTGTCCATTCAATATCTCCTTAACCCTGGAAGGATTATCATTAAACTTTGGTTACATGTTTGCCTAAGTGAGATGATGTGCAAAACACATAATTCAACCATGTCGACTCAAGATGAAGGTCACAATTGAAGGTGACGAGTTTGATCCTTGAATTTTTTGTCCGTTCCATAATTCCTTTATCCCTTGAAGGATTTTCATAAAACTTTGGTGAAATGTTGGCCTAAGTGAGATGATTTGCAGAACCCATAACCCAAACATGCCCACTCAAGGTGAAGATCACAGTTGTAGGGCACGTGTTTGTGCCTCGAATCTCCTGTACGCTCTATATCTCTTTTGCCCTTGAAAGATTTTCATTAAACTTTGGTCAAATAGTTGCATCATTGCGCTGATGTGCAGAACCCATAACCACACCATGACAAATCAAGGTCAAGGTCACAATTGAAGGTCATGAAACTGTGGTGGGAGATATAGCTGCCTCAGACTGCCTTCTTGATGGCTGGTGTTTTGTTTTATGCAGCTCATTTAGTGCAAAATAGTACAGGTTTTAACAAACCAATTGGATAAGCGCATTAGAATGGATCTTGGTCTTGAAAACCACCATTTTTTTTTTTGCTAGAATAGACATTCTATGCAGTTAAAGTGGCCACCTCTATTAAGCAAGCAACCAGTTTAAATCGAGTCTGCATTCAGTTCCCGAAACAATGCATTAAAACTCACATGTAGCAAGCACCTTAAGCAAGAACATTTTTGAATCATTCCATAGGTGCTCAAAACAGGTTATATGCTCGACATGTTTACATTCAACCGACCTTCTTAGACAATTGCCGTACACTCTAATAACCTTTTTTGTACCAAATGGAATCTTCCTCCTTATATATGTCAGGTGTCCATTCAAAATTTAGGGGTGTCAGGTGTTTTCTTCAAAATTTATTCGGAAAGTGGCTGACTTACTGCAAACAGTGGAGGCCCTGATCAGACGCCGTGTCTGATCTGGACCTGTACTGTTTGCAAGGGTACCCGTTATTTGGGGTTTCTGGTACTAAGAATACTAAGAATACTATCAGACTTACAGCTCGGACTCAAGACCTGTTGGCGTGCGTTCGGCTCAACGTGTTAAAGACTCATTGATAAGGACGTGGCCATTCTGTAAATGAATTAGACACCTATAGTAGGTCATTAAACTACTGCCAAGTGTCATATTAATAATAATATGAAATGTACGTATAGAAAGAAGTTTTCAGAAGACAGCATCTTGTTTTAAAAAGTCAAGTTTATCACTAAATGCCCACATTATCCGCTTAAAGAATATGTTTGTGATACCAGCCAAAAAGGAAATTTTTACTTACAAATGGACCCGCGCACAGAGTATAAAATGGGAGTTTTTGTGTGTCATATATGGGTAAAAAGACTTTTGTTTTCAGACAATGAATTTTCAGCGATGAAAACGGCACGAAACTTTTTATTTCCAAATTGAAGATAAACAAAAATGTCTACAATGATAATTGTTTGCCAATATTAGAATAGTTTGTTATCGTTTCCACGGTGGAGATAGGGAGGACAGGGCAATAAGATGTGTTCGAGCATGTGCGTCCTGCGAACACAGAGATCAGCCTGCGACTCCTCACAGTCTAGTCAGACTCTTTGCTGCTCGATGTACGGAGAGTCATTGACCCAAAGTTTCTTCCGGCTTCGCTCCGCTCGCGGGCCTCGCCCATCGGGGCTTTGAGAGATAAATTGGAACAAAACATGCCGCATATGAGTACTGGTAAACCACTTAGGTCAAAGCCTGCGAGCCGTCCATGCATATAAACCCCATGTTACAACGCATAATGTAGTAATGTAGTAATTTCTTCATTTTGATTTTTTTTACTACATTATGCGTTGGCATAGTCGACGCGAAATGAAGTAAAAAAATTATTTCATTTCGCGTTGATATGCACCATATCGACGCATAATGAAGTAATGATGGTAGAACATAGCTGTCTTCGAAAAGACTTAGGAAGCAATACAGTTAAATTCCTACAATTTAGACCACATTTGAGACGGTTCAAAAGTGGTCTTTAAGACCACAGTTGAACAGTCCAAAAGACGGTCTTCCACAAAAGCACACTGAAGGTCAAAATCACAAAGAAAATGTAGCTTTAACCTTCCAAATATGCTTTAAAAACAAAATTTGTATTAATTTTAGGTGGTCTTAATAGTGGAATTTCATTGTATTTGACCCTATTGGTTTTATTGGGCGGCATCTCAATGTCGGGTAAAAGTCCCATGAAATTGGAAGCAACGTCTCCAAAATGACCTAAATAGTGTTGACGGGGACGTTAAACCTCAAATCAAACAAATCAAACAAAAGACAGACAGGCAGACAGACAGACAGACAGACAGACAGACAGACAGACAGAATGGACAAAAACTATATACCCCCTTGCATACTTCGTATGCCGGGGGTATAAATAGATGGGCTGCACGATGCTTCCACGCAGAGCTGATACCGCCCGTACATGAGTCCTCGTAATCTGCTTAGAAGGTCTAAGCCTGTCCAGGAAAACTGCTGCGAGTCGGCCCATCCATGCATATAAACCCTATTGCTTTTAATTGGACGGCAGCGATTGAGATGTCATTTCATCTCAATATCGGGTAAAAGTCCCATAAAATTTGAAGCAATGTCTCCAAAATGACCTAAATAGTCTTGACGGGAACGTTAAACCTCAAATCAAACAAACAAACTGTTGACGCATAATGAAGTAAAATTAAGTATGCCACCTATCGCCGCAAAATGAAATAATTCTTTCATTTTGCTCAAACCTCTTAGTATCGACGCATAATGAAGTAAAAACGACATTTTATTTCATTTCGCGTCGACTATGCCAACGCATAATGTAGTAAAAATTTCAAAATGAAGAAATAACTACATTACTACATTATGCGTTGTAACAACCCCATCGATTTCATTGGGCGGCAGGGCTTGAGATGTCGTTTTCATCTCAATTTCGGGTAAAAGTCCCACAAAACTCCAAAATCACCTAAGTAGTGTTGACCGGGACTTTAAACCTCAATTTAAACAAACAAACAAAGCTGGAACACCAATGGCTCGTTAATATGGCTGTTTGATCCTCGATTTTTGAAAACCCAGGAAAATTGCCCATACTTGCAGATATCATTTTACATCGTGTTGAGGTTTAACGACACGTCAACCCTTGGGGTCATTTTGTGGCGTCTCCCAGACAAAGGGAGACATGAGATAGAAGAGATAGCAGAGGAGGCAAAAGAGAGGTATAGAGAGGTGGGAGAAAGAAGTCAATAAACAGAAGAAATAACAACATTCCCCCTTACCCTAACCTGCTGCAAGGACAGTAGAACATGCCCAACTGTAAGCCAATATCAGTTGAATGCCCCGGTGACATAAAATACATGACACCTTCGCCTCACGCACCCCCCCCCCACACACACACCCCCTACCCCCACCCCCAACTGAAGATATCAATATATTTCGGTTTTAATTTTCTAATTTTAGCCTTAAAATTTGTGTTGATCGGACTCTATCAACATAGCCAGTCGTGTTGCTTTCCATTCACGCTTTTTAGGATCGAAAGAACTACAGAAGATTCAAACGGGCGGCGAGACCCCGCGCATCGGGACTTGGGGGAATACATTGTGCTGCATGAAGCTTCCATGCAAAGCTGAAACCAGCCGCACATGAGTACTGCTAAACCGCTAAGAAGGACTAAGCCTGTCCTGGCAAAGTGGTGCGAGACAGACCATTTCTGCATATAAGACCGTCTTGGTTGGTTTGGGCGGTAGGGCTTGAGATTCATTTAATTTCATTGTCGGGTAAAAGTCCCACAGAAATGGAAGTAACGTCTCCAAAATCACCTACGTAGTGTTGACGGGGGCGTTTAACCACAATCAAACAAACAATCACGACATGGAAACCAATGCAATTTTTATGGTTTATCGATCTCGGGATTTCCCGTTTCAGATGAGAACGTTTAGGAAGTCAGACATGTTGTTATGCAAAATGTTCCTTTTACCAAATAAGTCCAAAATAATATTTATTATCATGTCTGATAGTAACCATATGGCTAATATTTGTCAATAAATGTTACCCCATCAGGACTAGAATCGCTACATAGAATGTATTATGATGGCAAATAAAGATTTTCTGTTTTTAGTGTTTGTCAGAGAAAACTGGAGGAAAGAGAATATTATGTACACTAGGTCGTTATGAACTACAGAACGGATCAAGAGGGCTGTTTCAAATTTTTGGACCGATTCGTATTACGATAACAAACCCGTTTGACATATTGAGGATCTTACAAGAGTGGTTATTTCATATGAAGTTTATGAAACAAGCCACGATGACCACGAGTGTAAGAGACCACGAGTGTAAGATTCTGTTTATCATATGATTTATCGCCTTTAAATTTGGCATTTTCTTCCACAAAAATGCATGGTCGACGTGGACGTCGTTATGACGTTACTTAATCCCGCCAAAATGTTATTACACGTGTGGTCATTTAAGAAATGAAATTTATTTTTCTGCTGTTCATGGAAGTATGAACGCAGTGGGTCGCGTGCAAAGTAAATGAACCCCGAAGGGGTTCATGTCGGGGTTCATATAAACTTTGCTAGCGACCCACTGTCGTTCATACTTTCATGAAAAGCAGAAAAAATAAGTTTATTTTTTATATTTACATCATTTGCCCCCATCACTGGGCGAAAAAATGCTTGTAGGGCAATTTTTTAAAGCTGAAAAACATTTACACGCTGTTTTTCTACAAAGAGCGGAGCAGCGTTGACGTCATCAACGCCCGTAGAGAACAATGGTTTAGAATGACGTCATTTAACGTCACTGAAAATCATGTGATTCGATGCGTTTATGGACGTATGAACGCAATTGTTTTCTATAGGTATACATGAGACTTTGCACTGGAAATGTAAACATATTACGATAAGACACCCGTTTGACATAGTGCATTATTTTCTATCTATTCTGATGAAAATTTGTGATATTGCTCTTATTTTAGCTTCAAACATAGGTTGAGGGTACTCGTTAGAACCGCCTCATTGAGGCGGTTCTAACGAGTACCCACAATATATGTCTTGGAACAGAATTAAGAAAAATAATGTAAACCTCTGTAAACCCCAGTTTTCTCTATATAAAGTGGGGCGAAAAGAGGTTTTCATTACACTAACTTGTAGACGTTATGTCAATCAACCCAAAACTGCTAAATGAATCTGGATTGAATTGTTGATGTACATGTGAATTTTACTTTCCAGACCATTATACTTTGTACGGAATCCGGGTGATGGTAATTTTTAGCCTCACAGCCGCGCTAATCTTATCGTAGTGACGTGTGTTTGTTTGTTTGATTTGAGATTTAACGTCCCCGTCAACACTGTAAATGTCATTTTGGAGACGTTGCATCCAATGTTGTGGGACTTTTACCCGATATTGGGATGAAATGACATCTCAAGCCCTGCCGCCCAATGAACCAATAGGGTTTATAAGCATGGACGGGCCTACTCGCACCAATTTGCCTGGGCAGGCTTAGATCCTCTAAGTGGGTTACCAGTACTCGTGTGCGGGTCGATTTCAGCTCTGCGTGGAAGCATCATGCAGCCCATCTATTTCTTCAAGCCCCGATGGGCGGGGCTTACACACCCGTTTGACAGAGTGCATTCTTTCCTATCTATTTTAATGAAAATTTGCGATATTGCTCTTATTTTTACTTCAAACATAGGTTGTGTGTGCTCGTTAGAACCGCCTCAATGAGGCGGTTCTAACGAGTACCCACAACCTTTGTCTCGGAAGAGAAATGAAAACAAAAATAATGTAAACCCCAATTGTCTCTGTATAAAGTGGGGGAAAAGAGGCTTTCATTATACTAACTTGTAAACGTTATGTCAATCAACCCAAAACTGCTAAATTTATCTGGGTTAAATTGTTGATGTCCTTCCAAGACAATTATACTTTGTACGGAATCCGGGTAATGGTAATTTTGAGCCTCACAGCCGCGCTAATCGTATCGTAGTGACGTGAAAAAGTAATCTGTAAAACTTGGAGCGAACTCATAAACGGTGTAGTCCCAGTGTTTACGGCCCCCGCCCATCGGGGCTTGAAGAAATAGATGGGCCACGCAGAGCTGAAACCGACCCGCACACGAGTACTGGTAAACCGCTTAGAGCCTCTAAGCCTGTTCAGGCAAAGCGATGCGTGTCGGCCCGTTCATGCTTATAAACACTATTGGTTTCATTGGACGACAGGACTTGAGATGTCATTTCATCTCAAAGTCGGGTAAAAGTCCCACAAAATTGGAAGCAACGTCTCCAAAATGACCTTTACAGTGTTGACGGGGACGTTGAATCTCAAATCAAACAAACAAACAAAAACACTGCTTACTTTAATAACAGAAATTGAAGGGTTAAACGAAACAGTAAGTCGGCGTGTCAGATAATTTTCCCAGCCTACACACAGAGACGACCAACCCCCATTGCTGTCAGAGCTTTGATTACTGACCCAGTTTTAGAATATTTTGAAAAAAATGTTATTTATAACATGCCATTCCTTGATACAATAACACATGCGGAATTATGATTTGGAAGTACTGAAATTATGAATGTGACCTTTTTTTTGAGACTTTTTCACGTGACATTATTCCCATGACATTTTCTCTGTGACTTTTTTTCCTGCGCACCGCTAAAGTTGTCCGTAGACAGAGACTGACATGGTACATAGAGTAAATAAAAATTACGCCCCACAACTACCAAATTTGAATACAAGTCGATTCTTTGGCATTAAGCCTTTTATCGTATGACGTCGCGTCTGAGAGTGTAATAACGTCATGTAATATTTTCGATAATCCACTAGTGGATTAAATATGCAAATTAGCTAGATACGTCCCGTAACGTTACATGTACCACAGGCGCTTGAAGTTTGGTCCATCAAAACGGATTGAAAATATCCAAATATAAAGACTTTGCTGCAATTTTACGAAATGGCTTAGTGTCACTTTTGATTTTGAACCTTATGAATTACTTATGGACAGAACTTCCAAGCTCCTGGGCATGTACCATGTCCTTAACGACGTCGCGTTTACTAATGGCGTAATATTGACATTTTTGTTAAACAATCGTGAATAAAATGCGTTTTAAATGTCATATGATAAATAGAATCTTGCATTCGTGTCCATGTAGTATTGAAATGATAACCCTTTTATAGAACATATTTAACTTCACTACAGCTGGTGTGTGGGAATATTAAGTTTGGCGGCGGTAAAACGTCTCCCTGCCCTACATCATAGTGTAGATTAGATTTTCTTGTCCTTTGGGATCATTGATTCCATTGTGGAATTTTGAAAATATCTGAGGGTCACTGATGAGGCCTAATTGGCCGAAACTAGCTAGTCTGGCCCAGAAAACATGTACACTCCATATGTTTCAGTTCTGTGGTGTATTCCTTGCTTCCAAAGGATAAACCGTATAGAACATACGAGGGTAGGCTGAAAAGTTCTGAGCCTGACCAAGAAGCAGGCATCGAACAGCCATGAAATTTTGTATTCATTAAATCCAAACCTTTATTACTTGATTTGACTCAAATGAGTTCAAGTTTACCTGCAATAACGTAGAAATTCTAGACTAGCACGTTTTTGAGAAAATGGACAAAATCTGGCATCGTGGTGTCATCAAGTACCTCCATGAAAAGGGGTTAGGTCCTAAGGACATTCATGCCGATATGGTTGCTACATTAGGGGATGGTGCTCCTTCGTATGCAATCGTGAAAAGCTGGGCAGCAAATTTTAAGATGGGCAAGGACAGCCTTGAAGATGATGACCGATGTGGACGACCCACAACGGCAACAACTGAGGAAACCATTAGCCAAATACACAGGGCCCTGATGGATGACAAGCGTTTAACTGTGAATCAGTAAGCTAACACTGTTGGCATCTCCCGTGAACGAGTAGAGAACATTCTACACAGTGAATTAGGAATGTCGAAGGTTTTCGCCAGGTGGGTGCCACGGCTTAAATTTTGACGCCTGACCAAAAGTTGACCAGACTGAACCTGTCACAAGCCAACTTGGCTATTTTTGAAGCAGACCAAGATGGTTTTCTTGACCGTTTTGTCACTCAGGATGAGTGATGAGTTCATCACTTTGAGCCAGAGACCAAACGACAATCCATGCAATGGAAGCACCCTGGCTCACCCCCTCCAAAGAAGGCAAAGGACGTCTCCTCTGCAGGGAAGGTGATGGCATCAGTGTTCTGGAATGCCAAGGGTATACTATTCATAGATTACCTTCAAAAGGGCAGAGCAATTAATGGGGAGTATTATGCAGATCTGCTAAAACAATTGCGAAAAGCAATTAAGGCTAAACGACCCGGAAAATTGACAAAAAGGTGTCTTGTTCCATCAGGACAATGCGCCTGCTCATAAATCGGTTGTCGCAATGGCTGCTGTGCATGACTGTGGCTTCACACTTGTCGATCACCCTCCGTATTCACCTGATCTAGCTCAATCAGATTATTTCCTGTTTCCAAACATGAAAAAAGCACTTGGCTGGGCAGCATTATCGGTCAGACGAGGAGGTGATAGCTGCTGTGTAGGAGTTTTTCAGGGACCAAGATGAGACCTTCTATACCACTGGGATCCAAGGACTCCAGCATTGCTGGAGGAAGTGTGTGGACAGGAAGGGAGACTATGTTGAAAAATAAGGCACTTTCAGCTTGGACAAACCATTGGATCTTGGTCAGGCTCAGAACTTTTCAGCCTACCCTCGTATTTATTAAACTCGTTGAGGAAAGGAGATAAAATGCTCGACAAAGCCTCGCATTTTATCACTTTTCCTCTACTCGTTTAATAAATTCAATAATACATGAGCACTCGTGTAAGATCCTCTGTGTCAACAATTTATTAAACTCGTCGAGGAAAAGGGATAAAATGCTCGGCAAAGCCTCGCATTTTATCCCTTTTCCTCAACGTGTTTAATAAATTCAATAATCCAGGAACACTCGTGTAAGATCCTTTATATAATATTTTTAGTGATTCTCGTTAGGGCGCAGAGTCTCGTTCGTGGCAGACTGAATCGACCTAATGTCATTTCAGGGCGCTGATTGTAACTATGATTTATGACCAGATTCAATCGCATTTGCCTATCAAAACAGTCTACTAAATCGAAGAAATGTAATTTAGTTTATTTATGAAGTCTTCTCAAACAAATTCTGTGGCTAATAACTCAAAAACTAAAAAGCTCGGAACCATTTCTAGATGTAAAGATAAGAGCGAAACACCACGTTGCTCCTTCCATTATTTGAAATTGTCGTCAATAAAACATTAGCAGTTTTAGCTATTGCCGATACAGATGCATTAGACCATTCGAGACTAGAATTGCACGTAGGATGAAACAATGCTGCTGTGCCACTGAGGTAACACTCTTGTGACATAGAACATTTTCTTTTTTTACTTAAAAATGACACTTTTTTTCAAAAAACAATCATGCGTGTGCGATTGTCTTTTGTAATTTCTGCATCAACTCTAGATTATGAGAACCCACTCGATAAGGTGGTTCTGACGAAAACCTTAAATCTGAGCGTGTTTTAGGCAAAAACAAGAAATACAATGTATAACCTCTCTCTCTCTCTCTCTCTCTCTCTCTCTCTCTCTCTCTCTCTCTCTCTCTCTCTCTCTCTGCCAAAAAAAAAAAAAAAAAAAAAAAAAAAAAGAAACGTATTACGACTAGTAGAATCTACCACTCTCTGACTTTGTATAGATCCATTTCCAAACTCAGGGTACATGTATGTGCACCCACTCGATAAGGTGGTTCATACGAATAACTTAAATCTGTAGGTTTTAGGCAAAAAACAAGATATGCAATGTATAACCTCTCTCTCTCTCTCTCTCTCTCTCTCTCTCTCTCTCTCTCTCTCTCTCTCAGTCAAAATAAGAAACCATCACCATCACTAAAACACGCCTACATAAGTTTGTCCCCCTTGAACCCCACTTTTATATTGTAAAAGTTTGGTTTACAGGGATAAACCTTATATTTCTTATTTCTGCTCTAAAATATAGATTATGGGTACTCGCTAGAACCGCCTCGATGAGTCGGTTCTAACGAGTACCCACAATCTATATTTTGAGCAGAAGTAAGAAAATTATCACACATTTTCATTGTAAAATTTTCTTTTATGGGGGGGGGGGGGGGCGGTAAAGTTTACAATGTATTTGTATAGGCGGGTTTTCGTAATGCGTATCACGACTTGAAGCATCTACCACTCTCTGACTTTGTACAGGTTCATTTCCAAAATTCAGGGGTATTTGATTTGTTTTATTGCCGGTATTTTATTTAAATTCAAAATTCCTGTCACAAAATTCCTGTCTCTTTTTCACAAATTCTGATCAGAATATTTTGAGGTGACGCATGACAAAATACCACTTAGCTCTTCCAATTTATGGTCTTTAATGTTGGTTGGTGCCTGATGCTCTGTCTCTGGTTGGGCCCATCGGAGTCTAACTGCTGGTTTTCTTTTCCTCTAGCATTTCAGTGGTCTCTTGCTGTCGAGTCCTCACCGTTGTTTCATTTCTGTGGTTGTTTGAATTGTTATGTTCGCGGAGATGTTGCACTGATGAGTTAGGAGGCTTTCATGCGGACTGAACAAATTGTTTGTCTAAATCGCAACGGAAGTAAGGGCGAGGATTGTGGCCACGTAAACTCGATTTAAGCCCTCCCCCCTCCCCCAGGTCCCCTCCCCACCAATGGAAAGTTTCACTGACCGTTCCAATGCGGTTCTTCTGTCGCGGTTTATTTTTGTTATGGTTTGTCTTTGAGTGTTTGAATCGCTTATATTATTTTGTTTTGGATAGCCAATTGGCCATTTTGTGGGAAAACAACTGTCCTTTTGGCTTTCCGCTATCGATGTTTCCATTAGGGTCTGTTGTTTCATGTTTGTGTTTCTTTCCCTTTGGTGTCTCTGATGGGAGCTGTGGGTTAATTGTATCGATTCCTGACCATTGCCTTCACTTCTATTTTAAAAACGGCGAATGCACAGGCAACTAAAAGGCTAGACAAGTGATTTCCTGGCTGCAATTGCATCAAAGTCTCATCTACATGTCTGCGAGCAGCAAAGGCTCTGGCGAGACCGCGTTTATGCGTAGGCTCACCAGAGTCTTTGCAGCTCTCCTTTGCGACAGGTGCTTTTTCATGCGATCTGTTTTTAAGCAAAGAGATGATGACATGACGGAATGTTATTCTCCTACACTAAAAGGGGAAATAAAATTTAGCATGAATAAATTTGGTATTCAATATACATCTGCTTTCTCAGCTTCTGACATCAGATTCTTCTGTCTCGCAGGTGTCTTGGTACCACAAAAGTATCCTAATTACAATATGGCATGAGTTTAAATACTTACAAACAAATAATACTGCGATTTTTGTGCTGGGAATGTTGAGTTTATATGTGATAAATATAAGCTTCCATTTAACCCTTTGGTCTATACTTTATTTGATTCGTATTACTAATAATAAAGTAGAAGTGGAGGCAATGATCAGGAATCGAAACAATTAACCCACAGCTCCCAGCAGAGACACCAAAGGGAAAGAAACTCAAACATGAATTAACAGACCCTCATATAAAAATCAATAGCGGAAAGCCAAAAGGACAGTTACTTTCCCACAAAATGGCCAATAGGCTATCCAAAATAGAATAATATAAGCGACACAAACACCCAAAGACAAACCATAACACAAAGGACAGTAACAAACCTATAAAAAGGACAGTATTCAGGAGAGAGCCGTAAAACTTTTTGAGAATTCTGCATACCTCTTTGCTTGAAATAAAGACACTGGTATTAAGTGTTTGAGCTTTGCAAATAAGTTCCTGAATGCTTTATTCAATAGATATGTTTATCATATGACGCCGTTGATAAGCAGTGGATAACGTCGTGTAATAAAAATCGTATGCCCACACGTGTAATAACAGTTTGGCGGTTTAAAGTAACGTCATGACCACGTCCATGTCAACAATGGATTTTTTCGTGGAAAAAGTGTCAAATTGAAAGTCGATAAAATCCAGTTTAAGTGTTCATATGATAAACAGAATCTTACACTTGTGGTCCGCGGTTATCTTCTTTCACTTGAAACTGACATCTGCCTTTCTTGAATCATCGGCAGAAAATGACCGTAGAAAAGATTCGTTTCCAATGTAAATGATAATAACAAAAAAAAAAAAAAATATATATATATATATATATTGAGTGTTTATTTGCTTGTTTTGATCGATTACGGTGAAATAATTCACAAGTGTTCTAAGGCTTCCGAGTAAAAAACGAGTGAGCGATAGCGAATTATTTCTCCGTAATCAATCAAAACAAGAAAATAAACTGTTTATTACATTTGAATTCATGTTTTACCTTTGCATTTTCAAATTCAACCATTCTGATTTCCTACCAAAGTAGGTCCAGTCAGGGTATGGATTTCAGGAGGCGTGGTTTAGTTTTAAAATCAGTCGCCATCTTGTTTATATTTCAATGAAAAAATCATCCTGTCCTTGAAAAACAGGTGCAGAAATGTCATGAAATTGGAACTGTATTTTAAAGAAAATAATACTTTATCATCGCGTCGCTGGTCTCTCCTCAAAAACGTCAAGTGGACGCGAAAATTGAAGTCTGATTTCTATGATTTTATCAGATTTTCCGCCAAACGTCAACTATTGATATTGTTGTTACCAACGACGTCAGCAACGTCGCCTAGCAATTATGACGTTTAAACGTTCGAAAATGAGAAATGAAAATGAGAAAAGCTGGTCCAAAGGTGTACTGCCTGAGGATTTCAAGTTAGACCCAAAGGTAATGCTTCCCAAACCCGGAAAGACAAACTACAACAGTGTTAGATCGTATAGGCCAATTACTTTAGAAAGTGTGATAGGTAAGATAATGGAAAGAGTTATCAGCAAAAGACTGATCTGGAAGTTGGAAATTGAAGGTGGTATTGCAAGAACTCAGTACGCATATAGAAAGCAAAAGTCATGTGTTCAGTCTCTTTTGAGGCTGTGTAATTCAGTTTCAGAAGCAAGGAAGTATACAAGTGATTCAATGAAGGAAGTGGTAGGTAATCATGCAGAATTTGCAGATGAAAGCTGTGTTTGGGAAAGTAATACATCAGTGGCGGAAAGTTGTGCTGTGTTGAATGATAAACTGGCATCTGTGGTAGATTGGTGTAGGAGATGGAATATGTTGATTGCACCGGATAAGACAGAGATAATGGTATTTAAACATAACGGAAGAGATTCAGAAGTGGAGGCGGAGGTGAAGTTAGGCGACAGTATTTTAAAAACAACCAATTCAAAGAAAATTCTGGGTGTCACAGTAGATGATAAATTAAACTTTCACGAACATATTCAACAGAAAACAAAGGCTGGTTTCAGTGCCTTGAGATGTCTTGATAATTTCGTTCAAGGTCATAGAGGGTGCAGCCAAACAGTGTACATGAGACTCTACAAATCCTTGGTTCTTCCGGTGATGGAATATGGAGCAGCAGTGACAGTCGAGTCCCTTGCAGAAAGCAGTAAGGAATTTGAAAGGTTCAGAGGTCAGCGATGCTAAAGGCATCAGGTTGTTTGAACAGTACCAGCACAGAAGCTTTAGAAGTCTTGACAAACACCATGCCTATAGACCTACAGCTGAAGATAAGACAAGCACAAGAAGTTATCAGAATCAGTGCCAAGTATGAAGATGATCCTCTCAGGGAAGAATTTGATGAATGGGTAGAGGGGAATAAGACTGTGGGTAGAAGAGCTACTATTTTTCATTTATTGATGTCTAGGTTTAGGGAATTGAAGGGAATTTTAGAGTTTGAGAACATTGAGAAGGAATTCAGATATACTAAGGAATTGATGGGGCTCATCAAAGAGTCAGGAAGTGTACACAAAGAAGAATTCACATTCTCCAAGGAAGAACAGAAAGAAAATATATTAGAGCTACTAAGCAATTGTGATAAAAATGATGTATTAATGTTCACAGATGGATCAGCATTAGGTAATCCCGGTCCGACTGGAGCTGGTGCTGTGGTCTACCTAGAGGGTTACTCCAGCTCACCAGTTTTGATGAACAAGGGAGTTTCACCTACAGGTAACAATTATATTGGAGAATTGGTAGGTATACAGATCGGGCTAGAATTCTTGGCTGATCTAGACTTCAAAGGCAGAGTAGTCCATATTCTGACCGATTGTCAACCAGCTATTAAGACTGCTTTCAGTACTGAAATGCCAACAAACAAGATTGAAACAGTTCTCAGTATCAAGGAGTGTTTAGCAAAGGTAAGGTATAGGGAGAATATTGTCAAATTTCATTGGGTACCGGGACACAAAGATATTGAGGGGAATGAGTTGGCAGATCAACAGGCGAAGGCGGCAGCATCAGAAATGATTAAAAACAATGAGGTAAAACCGACCCTGGACAAGAAGGAAGCAGTACGGGAGTGTAAATCACAGGGAAAGGAAAAAATGGGAAAGAAGATACAAGTGCTCAGACAAAGTGAACGTATTGCAGGAAATATTTGGGGAAGTGGGGAAAAAGGATCTGCCATGGAGATAGGGACAGAAGGACTTTCTCTGCAGTAAATCAGTTGCTGTGTGGACATTCAATCTTAAATGATCACCAGGCAAAGTTAAACAAAGACCTGTCAAGTTTGTGCGAGACATGCAACATGAAAGAGAATGTAAATAAAAATCAAAAATGAGTTCCTTTAAGAGCAATGAAAATATTCATAAGAAAGAAGGTGGATCATACTACGTAGTTTCGGCTAATAAAGCCTCATCAGTGACCCTGTAATGATCCGGCAACGAAAGCCAGAGGAAGCAAACTGCAATTTTGCGAATTTCGAATAGGCAGTCGATTCATAGACTGATATAAATCAAAATGATGTCCAAATAATTAAAAACCTGTCTAGAATTTGAGTCTAAACTAATAATTTATTTCTGATTTCTCAGAATATTCACGCTGATCTCAAAGGACCAAAATTAAAATATAAACTGCACTATGGTTGATGTACGGGGAGACGTTTTACGGCCGCCACACGGCACAACACCAGCTGCAGTGAAGGCAAATAAAAATAAAAAATGAGTTCCTTTAAGAGCAATGAAAATATTCATAAGAAAGAAGGTGGATCATACTACGTAGTTTCGGCTAATAAAGCCTCATCAGTGACTCTGTAATGGTCCGGCAACGAAAGCCAGAGGAAGCAAACTGCAATTTTGCGAATTTCGAATAGGCAGTCGATTCATAGACTGATATAAATCAAAATGATGTCCAAATAATTAAAAACCTGTCTAGAATTTGAGTCTAAACTAATAATTTATTTCTGATTTCTCAGAATATTCACGCTGATCTCAAAGGACCAAAATTAAAATATAAACTGCACTATGGTTGATGTACGGGGAGACGTAAATCATTTTCTGTTCCACTGTCAGAGATTTAAATCAGAAAGGGATACTTTAGAGTATAATGTTGAAGAGATTCTGGGCAGGGAGGAGGTGATACTGGTAACAGACATTAACCTGAAAGTGTTGACAGGCATGATTGAAGACATTAGTAAGCAAGGAAGGAAGGAACTGACAGATGCACTGATGGAATTCATCAGGAGTACAAAAAGATTTTGGATTGCATTGTAATATAAGTATCATGAGTTTTTCACATAGTGAAATGCACAAGTGACTTATTTAAGTACCAAGTGGCTATAGGCAGCGATAAAATGCCTTATAGATATACAACAACAACAACAAATGAAATAATTCACTGTTGAGCGATTATCGGGTTTTCTTGCATTTAGAAAAATAGGTAATTCATTGTTAGAAATTTAATAAATAAAAATAACTGTTTTGTTACCTTAATAAGGGTTCACATGAAAAAAAAAAAA
Source organism: Lucinisca nassula (assembly GCA_963580285.1). Taxonomy (NCBI): domain Eukaryota; kingdom Metazoa; phylum Mollusca; class Bivalvia; order Lucinida; family Lucinidae; genus Lucinisca; species Lucinisca nassula. The sequence goes on from OY757022.1 coordinate 2,585,960, forward strand.
AAAAACACTTAATGTTCGTTTGCTCTGTTGATACAAGCTTTGTTCTTAAAATTTCGGGATACATGCTTCAAGTGAGAAAGTAAAGTAATGTAATTATGGCAAGTCATTCCCTGCAGTTTACATGTGCGCCATGCGAAGACAGGGATCAGCTTTTGATGGCCGTCGAAAAGAATCCATGTGTCTCTAACACAAGAGCACAAAACGAAGACCATGAATAGACTGGTCGGATGTGCGCAGCCTGATCTGAGTCTTTGATGGGCGCAAATGTATATTTCAAGAATACGGAATGACTCTTTTATAGCCATGTTAAAGGTTTTTGCCTATTCTCAGTTGACTGCAAATAGGCATTTTAAGGGGTTTTTTTTTTGGGGGGGGGCTTTTTGCAGTTTCCTAAATGAAAACCATTTTATTGGTGCCTAGTTAATAAGATACCACTTTTGAATAGAAACGTTTTACAACAGATACTGATTGTTTTGTTCATAAATCCTCAATTGATATTTTTATTCTTGTAAATATAAAAATATCATTAACATGTATTAAGGCTGAAATACATCCAAGACAGGATAAAAAAAATATAAACATTTTTTTTTTTCAAATCGAACTAATGATTAATAAGAAGAAACAGCAACAATGAAAACTGTCCCTTAATACCAGTTAATACTGACGTTAATGCCTTTTGCAAAGGGTTATGCTTAGAAAATAAGAAATAAAACAAAGAAATGAAAACCATCGGGTGTTCAAATTTTCTACGCCAGATTAGGCAGTTTCGTCAAACGAGGCCTCATCAGTGCCCTTCAATATATTCAAGCCCTATTTAACCTGCTAAATTCTTTAAGCCTGATTAAAACTTCCAACCAGGTGCACAATTGGCCTAACGGTTCAAATGGCCTTTTGAACAGTTCCAAAGGTGGTCTTAATATAGGAATTTTACTGTATATGCGTTAACCAGAAGACCTACATCGGGGGCAGAAAATAAGAAAAATAATGTATACCCCTGAAAACCCCAGTTTTCTTTATATAAAGTGGGATTTGCAAGGGTCTTCATTACAAGGTCTTGTTAACCGGATGCTAGACAGAGACCGTCACGAAAACACACCTATATAATTTTGACCTCCTTAAACCCCGCTTTTCTATAGCAAAAGTGAGTGTTACAGGGGTAAACCTTATTTTTCTTATTTCTGCACTTAATTATAGATTGTGGGTACTCGTAAGAACCGCCTCGATGAGGCGGCTCTAACGAGTATCCACAATCTATATTTTGAGCAGAAATAAGGAAAATATCACATATTTTCATCCTAAAATTTAGGTTTTTCGGCGGAAAATTAACAATGTATTTGTATAGGCCTGTTTTCGTAATGGTATAAAAATGTATTCTGTAGAAAATGTTGTTTCCTTTGTTGACATTAAATTTTTTGCCAGACATTTCTTTAAGTTTACAATACATGTACCTTTTAGAGTTAAACGTTTCTTTCTTCTTAAAAACTGTTTCTTCTTAAAGTTGTTGTCGCCATGTTCCCACCGCTGAAGCCTCAGTTTCCAGGGCATATCCTACAACGATACATTTTTATCACATAAGCATTGTCCTGTTGAATGAATTAATTTTGCCACGCCCATTTCTGTTTGTGAGCCTATCAAATCACTTGGTGTAATATATTCGTATGAATTCACCAAGTGAATGACAAACAGTGAAGATTCAGATCAGATGGCTCAAAAGTTACAGTCAGTGAGGATGCAGATCAGATGGCTTCTGAAGAAGCCATCTGATCTGGATCTTCACTGTTTGCGAAGGTAGAACATATCCTGATTCAGCAAAACAGGGGTTATTCTGATTTAGCAGAAGAGGGGTTATCGCCCCGGCCATCGCGGCTAGGAGAAATAGATTTGGCTGCATGGTGCTTCCTCGCAGAGCTGAACATGACGTCACATTATAGTGCTCGTAAACCGATTAAAGGGACTAAACCTGCCCAGGCAAAGTGGTGTGAGTCAGACCGGACTTTTGATTTCATTGGCGGCAGGGCTTGAGATGTAATTTCATTTCAATGTCGGGTATTCACGGGGGTAATACCATTTTCTATACCTGTGTTGTCGACCGAGCCGGTACTGTGTAAAGCTGCTGTCGACCGAGAAATACGGCTTTCGACCGAGCAGTACGGATGTCGACAGAGGAGGGTCTCCGATTTTGATGCACTTGGAGAGGCGAAAACGTTAGTTTAAACATTTACAAACGATGTCGGTGTTTTAAAGAGACAAGCTGTTAATTGTCTGTTCACTTATAGAGAGTCGTGAGTCTGAAAAACACTATAAAATAACGGTTCTTTCGAAAAAAAAATCAGTTTTCACAGAATTTCATTAATCTAATGCTTTATGAAAGTAGGAAAGCAATAAAACACCATATATATTTTATCTACCATTTATGCTTCGACAACAACGTGGGTTTGACATAATTCATGCACTCTGGGAGTTTTTATAGACCTTTGAAAAATGTCGGGATACGGATGTCGATTATTAGAAATACGACCGTCGATGGTATCCTAGTCTGATTGATACGACTGTCGACGAAATATGAAAACTACATTTCATGTACTGCTGTTAAAATACATGATTTATTCTATGATTATTACTGAAATCTCCACTAAAAGGCAGATTTCACTGGGAGCCATGAAGAAAAATGTATGTTTTGTGCGAACTGGTGCCTTAAAGTCGCAACAATCACCTAGAATAACTCCATCCTTAACTCTCCCATATTAAGTTTACACAACAGGCTACAAGGCTGGTCACTGATGTAAACACTTGAACATGTAAATGCCAAATCAGATTGAAATTAAACTGCAAAAAAATGTTGTAAACCTGTGCAAATGCTCTTGAAGAATAATGTCGGAAAGATCACAGGCGCTAGAAGTTTAAATGCTTAAACATTTCAAATTTGTTTGAAAGGGCCATAACGAAATTGAATATTAACTACTTCAATATTAACATTCATGTTTAGTTTTTTTGTTTGTTTTTTTTGGGGGGGGGGGAGGGGGGGGGGGCGAGGGGGTTACGGCCCATTCAAGATTATTTCACTCATATCAAGCCGCTCGTTAATCAGAGATGGGAGAAAACCGGAGTACCCGGAGAAAAACCACCTGACCTTCCGTTGCAGAACTTGGCGTCTCACATGTGACCCGAGCGGGGCTCGAACCACAGCGGTGAGAGACCTAATGATCAAGAGTCAGCGCTCTTAACCACTAGGCCACGGAGGCCCGTTGTTTAGGGTTTGAGCTCAGAACTTCAAACGCATGTGCAGAGACGAATATTTCTCAACAAATGCCATGACAAACAGTAGGGTTGATCAGCAGACTTTACGAAAACATGCCTATTAAAATAAATTGAAAATTTTACCCATAAAACAATCAAAGCACTGAGGGTATTGGTGGGTCGATTGTCTCTGGGTGTATTTAGGAAAAATGGGCCTGAGCATGGACTGTTTCGTTTAACCCTTAAACTCCTTTACTGAAAGCAAACCGTGTAGACCATGATCAGACGCTGCGTTTTTCGGCGCCTGACCCTTAAATTCCTATACTCTAAGCAAACAGTGAAGACCCTGATCAGACGCCGCGTTCTGCGGCGTCTGATCTGGGTCTACCATGTTTGCCTAGCCCAACCCATGATTCCAGCCCAGATTTTACAGTTAACCTTTTCACGTAAACACGCTGACGTCACTGCGATAAAATTCTATAAATAATCTGCGTGGATTCCTACAAATCAGTGATAGTCACGTGGACTCCAGCACTAATAGAGGTTTTGTCCTTTATACCTTTATACAGGTAAAAATGAAAAAATTCAGAAAAAAATATCTGATACTTTTTATATGTCTGCTCAAAAATAGATTGTGTGATCGCGCGGTTCTAACAAGTACCCAGAATCTATGTATATGGGCAGAAATATGAAAAATAAGGTTTACCCCTGTAAACCCCAGTTTCACTATATAAAAGTGGGGTTCAAGGGGGTCAAATTATATAGGCGTGTTTTCGTGATGAGCTCCTTTTCCGACTACCCAAAATTCCTAAGCAGAAAAGCTCTTCAGTCCGGGCGACTATCACAGACTTGTCCGAATTACTTTTTTTATAGAAAACAGCCGTAGTGACTGAGGTCAGAGTGTTGTGTAAGAGGGTTATCTTGGAATCATAGGTTGGGCTTGGCAAACAGTGAAGACCCAGACCAGACGCCACAGAATGCGGCGTCTGATCAAGATCTACACTATATACTTAAAAATCGGATTTCAACGGTAAATTAAGCAGTTTAAATCACAGTCCAGGACTTTTTCCGACCTATAGTCAGCGACAATCGACCCACCAGTACTCTTAGTGCTTTGATTTTGCGTTTGTTTTGTGTGCGCAAGTGCATATTGAAGTAAAGGAGGTATAAATGGTTAACGCTGAGCAGAAATCGACCGTACATGAGTAGTGGTAAACCGCTTAGTGGGTCTTAGCCTGCCCAGGCAAATTGGTGCGAGTTGGACCGTACGTGCATATAATGACATTTTATCTCAATGTCGGGTAAAAGTCCCACAATATTGAAAGCAGCGTCTCCAAAATGACCCAAATAGTGTTGACGGGAACGTTAAACCTCCCTCAAACAAACAAACACAACCACATAACTGTACCGACGTGTTAAGATAGTTTATCAGTTGTCTATGTTGATATTAGAACAGACTTTTTGTCATTCCTAACGGGGATTCACTGGGCAATGTCTCGACATGTCCCGTGCTTAGCTGTATTTGAAACAAAAGTCACCTATCAGCGGTAATATGGTTTCTAATAAGTTGTAGAAGCCTCCGTGGTGTAGTGATTACGCTACTCGCCTTGTAAACCAGGGGTCGTAGGATCGATCCCGGGCTTCTCCAGACTTTCGGATGAGTCTTTAAACCGAGGTCCCGTCTCCGTATGACCTTAGCTTTCGGTGGGACGTAAAACTCAAACACTCACTCTAATAAGTTGTTTGGAATTGTGGGTATACAAATGCTGACATGTGTTTTTTTTTTTTTTTTTTTTTTTGGGGGGGGGGGGTGGGTTTTACGGCCCTTTCAAGATTATTTCACTCATATCGAGCCGATCGTTAATCATAGGTGGGCGAAAACCGGAGTACCCGGAGAAAAACCACCTGACCTTTCGTTGCAGAACTTGGCGTCTCACACGTGACCCGAGCGAGGCTCGAACCCACGGCAGTGAGAGACCTAATGACTAAGAGTCAGCGCTCTTATCCATTAGGCCACGGAGGCCCGTACTGACGGGTGGTCAATGTCAGTATGGTCGTCGTGATTTCCTCACCCAGATGCAGTTTTGCAGCCAGTGTCGGACCTTGGATAACACAACGCAGAACTGTTCAAGACCGCTGTATCCTATAACTTGTCTACGGAAGGCTTTCTAAGATTTTTTTAATTTAAACGAAATTTAGTAATCGGCATAATATGATTTAATAGAGAAGAAGAAGAAGAAGAAGAAGAAGAAGAAGAAGAAGAAGAAGAAGAAGAAGAAGAAGAAGAAGAAGAAGAAGACAGTATACCTTGCCACACACCTGCGTCACTGTCACCACCAACACTTCCAATATGTCTAGGGGTGGCTTTGTTGAACCGTAAAGTTCTCATTTCATAAATTTCACACACAAATTTACATATGGTCAATTTCGAAAAATTTTGATGTCTGAATTTTCTGACGTATAAAGAATTGGTAAGTATTCGTCACACCTGTGAAAAACTAGTGCGACTTTTTATAGGGTGTGAAGAATTGGTATCAATTCCTCACATATGTGAAGATTTCGTTGACAATGTCTGACGTGTAAAGAAATGGTAAGTATTCGTCACACCTGTGACCTGTGTTTATGGGGTGTGGAGAATTTGTACCAATTACTATTACACCTGTCTTACATGTAAAGAACTGGTACCGATTCCTCACACATGAGAAGAATTGGGACCAATTTCTCACACAAGAGTGTATTTGATACCAATACTTCACACATGTGAGGAATCGGTATCAAATCCACACAGAAGCCTCCGTGGTGTAGTGGTTACGCTACTCGCCTTGTAAACTAGGGGTCGCAGGATCGATCCCTGGCTTCTCCGGACATTCGGATGAGTCTTTAAACCGAGATGCCGTCTCCATTATGACCTTAGTTGTTGGTGGGACGAAAAACTCAAACACTCACTCACTCACCAAATCCACACATGTGAAGAATCTCAATTAGTTGCCTACTAACTTTCACTGGCTGTAATAGTTTCTGAAAAATTAATTATTTTATTTTTTCCTATAGAAAAGGACAGGTTGTAAAATTTGACCATGTCTGGAGATAAGTTCGGGGTAAGCCTAAGATCATCATTTTAACAAATTATGATGTGCTGGAGTCCTATCTGTTACATACAAAGTTTCTTGACTGGTCCTAGAGAGGCTTTTCAATGGTTTAACCATATATGGGTGTGGTAGCCATCTTGGTAATGTGACCCAGATGTCGCGAACAAACTAGCGTTTCCCCTACCCAAAGAGGTTCAAAACATGTTGGCTTTGATTGGCCAATCGGTTTTCAGACATTACGAAAACACGTATGGGGCACCGTTTTACTATTTAATCCGTATTTATAGATATCCATAAATCGAATTATGGATATCCATAATTCTATTTATGGATATTAATTCGATTTATGGATATCCATAATTCAGATCGATTTATGGATATCCATAATTCGAATTATGGATATCCATAAATCACCGCCAAAGCTTTTGGTTTAATGATTTCTCCCTAAAACACGTGATTGTTTATTGTAAAGATCTTCAAAATCTTCAAGGCCTTCATCATCGCTGGAAGATGATGGCCGGTGAAAGGGACCTATCTGCCGTGCAGCTTTTTCAGCCCGTAAGGCTTCCAAAGCAACGGACTGCATACGCTGAACGCCCGCCATGTGTGCAGTTAAATAGCGGAACCAGCCGTAAGATCCGGAAATTCCGGTCAACGCATCCGGTCCCTCTGGAATTATGGGGCGCCCTTTTACTATTTAATCCGTATTTAGAGATATCCATTAATCGAATTGTGGATATCCATAATTCGATTTATGGATATCCATAAATCCGCCGGATATGGATATCCATTATTCCTCTGATTTATGGATATCCATTTTTCGAATTATGGATATCCATAATTCGATTTATGGATACCCATTATTCAGATCGATTTATGGACATCCATTATTCGAATTATGGATATTCATAAATCACCACCAGAGCTTTTAGTTTAATGATTTCTCCCAAAGACAGGTGATGGTTTAAAAATCTTCAAGGTCTTCATCATCGCATGAAGATGATGGCCTGTCAAAGGGACCTCTCTGCCGTGCAGCCTTGTCAGCCCGTAAGGCTTCCAAAGCAACGGACGCCATACGCAGAACGCCCGCCATGTGTGCAGTTAAATATTGGAACCAGCCGTAAGATCTTGAAATTCCCGCCAACGCATCCGGTCCCTCTGGAATCACCTTTATGAAGACTGCGCACCTAATGCTATGTTCCCACTATCACGATTCGCGCCACGATTGCAATCGTGTTCTTAATCGTGGATTAATCGTGGTGATCCTATCAGATCTTATCAGATCTTGAGGTCAGTCGTGGCAATCGTGTTAATCGTAGAAAATTTTTGAACGGTTCAAAATTTTTCCACGATCAACACGATCGATTGTCAAATCGGGATCCTCGTATCACATCGTGTTGCATCGTAACAAAGCGCGACGGATCGCATCTAATCGTGCTTCGAAATCGCGGTGATCTGGACTAGTCTTGGACAAAACAAACACCGCGTTCTGTTGAGATGTGTTGCGATCTCACAAGATCTGTCACGATTTGTTACGCTCTGTCGGGTCCCATTGCTCAAGATTTGTTACGAATGACTCGTGATCAGATACGAGATGATACGAGTAAATGCGATTAGATACGAGTAGGCTACGTTTTTATACGAACGTTCACGATCTATTACGAGTTCTCAAGATTTAATGCGACACATTCAGCGATCTGCTCATGAGTGAGTGAATGAGTGTATTTCAGTTTTACGTCCCAACAATAACTAAGGTCATACGGAGACGGAACCTCGGTTTATAGACTCATCCGAAAGTCTGGAGAAGCCCGGGATCAATCCTGCAATCCCTGGTTTATACAGGCCTTTGCTAGTATTTTAAAGCCTTTGAAAGATGCCACCCAAGGGTAATGGAAGCTAAGAATGGAAAAGGCAAGCCTGAACCAGTCCAGCCAGAGAAATTGCCACATTGTCATCATCCGCAACTCCTACCATCATCAATGGTTGAAGGTCAGTGTTTATGCTGTAAAAGTTCAAGAAACAATTAAGTCCATGGTCAGTCCGGCTGTATATATACCAGCCGGGGTCAAGTCGTAGCTCAAATCGTGATCGCCGTCGATCTTATCATGAAAAACATCGAGACGACAGTCGTGTGCTATCGTAACGGAGCGCATCGGATCGTGATAAGCGTATAATAACGTATCTGCACGTATCAGATCGTCCCAATTCGGGGTACTCGATCGTGATGATCGTTTCAGATCGAGACCAAGTCGTAGACTCGGTCGCAACAATCCTATCGGAACGCATTTGATCGTATCTGAACGTGAGAGCAGACCGTGGCTGATCGTGATACCTGCAATTGACAAATCGTGATTGGATTGCATCCGTGCGCAACGAATCGTACCAGAACGCATCGACTCTCATCACCTCGTATCCAAACCTGAACTTTCAGAGAATATTCCGCGACCAGCTACGAATGGCCAATCGTGGCGTTCGTAACGGATCGCACGACAGTGGGAACTTAGCATAAGGACACTAAAAGTCGTACGTCAGATTATAATGATCAAAACAGGCAATCCGTGCATGCTTTCTGGAGAAAAAAATGCCCATGATCGTTATATATAGTATTAGCATATATCCATCGGCCCCCGCCCATCGGGGCTTGAGGAAATAGATTGGCTGCATGACGCTTCCACACAGAGCTGAAACCGACCGCACATGGGTACTGGTAAACCGCGTAGAGGATCTCAGCCTGCCCAGACAATGCAGTGCGAGTCGGTCGGTCCATGCTTATAAATCCTATTGGTTTAATGGGCAGCAGGGCTTGAGATGTCATTTCATCTCAATGCCGTGTAAAAGTACCACATAATTTGAGGCAACGTCTCCAAAATGACATTTACAGTGTTGACGGGGACGTAAAACTTCAAATCAAACAAACAAACGAAGGTTTCATTGGGCGACAGGGCTTGAGATGTCATTTCATCTCAATGTCTGTCAAAAGCCCCACAAAATTGGAAGTAATGTCTCCAAAATGACCCATACAGTGCTGACGGGGACGTTAAGCCTCAAATTAAACAAACAAACAAACTAACAAACATATATCCATATAATACTCTACTTGAGGTGTATGGAGTACCAGGCAAATTCAGATATATCTCCTGGCCCCCGCCCATTGGGGCTTGGAGAAATAGGTTTGGCTGCATGAGCTGAGAGTATACTGGTAAAACGTTTAGAAGGTCTAAGCCTGTCCTAACAATGTCATGCGAGTCAATGGGCGACAGGGATTGAAATGTGTGTTTGTATTTTAGTTTAACGGCCCAGTCAACACTAATTTAGGTCATTTTTGAGCCAGTCAGTTTACTTATCCACACTTTTCCTGGGCAGGCATATTCGTAAGCAGTTAACCAGTACAGTGCACATTCTTTCGCCAGAAACTGACAACTGTCCTTCTTGAGTCAGCGGAAGGGAGAGAATGACCTCAGAAAAAGATTTCGTGATCAATGTCCACGAAAGAATGTTGCCGACCCTGGCAGGTATCGAACCCGCGTCCTCCTGATCACCAGTAAGACGCGGATCCGACTGAGCTACCGAGGCCGGCGGGATTGAGATGGCATTCATCTCAATGAAGGCTTAATGCCCAACATAATTGGAAGCAACGTCTCCAAAATGACCTAAATAGTATTGAAGAGGACGTTCCACCTCAAATCAAACACAACATCTCTCTCCCACACCATAGGTCACCACTAAGCCTACCCTACATACCTCCACCTCCATTCCGGCTTTTATTACACAATCGGAAACCTGACGCGCATAGTCGAGATTTTTTTTTTTTTTGCAAAGCGAGCAGTCATTATTCATTAGGTTTATTTGCAGAGGAGAATTATGGATATCCATAATTCGATTTATTGATATCCATAAATCAGCCGAATAATGGATATTCATAATTCGAATTAAGGATATCTATAATTCGATTTATGGATATCCATATTTCAATCTAAATTAATGATATCCATAAATCGATTTATATCCATAATTCGATTTATGGATATCCATAATTCGATTTATGGATATCCTTAAATCAGCCGAATGTTGGATATCCATAATTCGATTTATGGATATCCATTAATCGAATAATGGATATCCATTATTCGATTTATGGATATCATTTATTCAGTTCGATTTATGGATATCCATAATTCGAATTATGGATATTAATCATGGATATCCATAAATAATTATGGATATCCATAATTCGATTTATGGATATCCATAATTCGAATTATGGATATCCATAAATAATTATGGATATCTATAAATACGGATTAAATAGTAAAACGGCGCCCCATATGGAATCACACGCACCTAATCGGACGAAAGATTATAATGATCCAAACAGGCAATCCGCGCATGCTTTCTGAAGAAAAATGCACACGGTCGTTATATATAGTATTAACATATATCCATATAACACTCTTTTTGACGGCCCCTGCCCATCGGAGCTTGAAAAAATAGATGGGCTGCATGATGCTTCCACGCAGAGCTGAAACCGACCCGCACACGAGTACTGGTAGACCGCTTAGAGGATCTAAGCCTGTCCAGGCAAAGCGGTACGAGTCGGTCCGTCCATGTTAATAAACCCTATTGGTTCATTTGGGCGGCAGGGCTTGAGATGTCATTTCATCTCAAGGTCGGGTAAAAGTCCAACAAAATTGGAAGCAACTTCTCCAAAATGACCTTTACAGAGTTGACGGGGACGTTAAACCTCAAATCAAGCAAACAAATACTCTACTTGAGATGTATGGAGTACCAAGCAGATTCAGATATATCTCCTGGCCCCCGCCCATTGGGGCTTGGAGAAACAGATTTGACTGCATGAGCTGAGAGTACTGGTAAATCGTTTAGAAGGTCTAAGTCTGTCCAATGGGCGACAGGGATTGAGATGTTTGTTTGTTTGTTTGTTTGTATTTGAATTTAACGGCAAAGTCAACACTAATTTAGGTCATTTTTGAGCCGGCCAGTTTACCTATCTACACTTTTCCTGGGCAGGCTTATACGTAAGCAGTTAACCAGTACAGTGCACATCCTTTCGCCAGAAACTGACAACTGCCCTGCTTGAATCAGCGGAAGGGAGAGAATGACTGTAGAAAATATTTCAGGATCAATCTCCACGAAAGAATGTTGCCGACCCCGGCAGGTATCGAACCCGCTTCCTCCTGATCACCAGTCAGACGCGCATCCGACCGAGCTACCGAAGCCGGCGAGATTGAGATGTCATTTAATCTCAATGAAGGCTTAATGACCAACATAACTGGAAGCAACGTCTCCAAAATGCCCTAAATAACATTGAAGGGGACGTTAAACCTCAAATCAAACAAAACATATCTCTCCCCACGTAGCCTACCCGACATTATCTCCACCTCCATCCCGGCTTTTATTACACACCTAAATCGGAAATCTGACGCGAATAGTCGAGTTTTTTGTTGTTGTTTTTTTTGCAAAGGGAGCAGTCATTATTCATTAGGTTTATTTGCAGAGGAGAATTATGGATATCCATAATTCGATTTATGGATATCCATAAATCAGCCGAATAATGGATATCCATAATTCGAATTAAGGATATCCATAATTCGATTAATGGATATCCATATTTCGATCTAAATTAATGATATCCATAAAACGATTTATAGATATCCATAATTCGATTTATGGATATCCATAAATAATTATGGATATCCAAAAATACGGAATAAATAGTAAAACGGCGCCCCATAAACACGCCTCTCACCATGAAACTTTTCGCACTGAATTTTGCTTATTTCTGCTCTAAACATAGATTGAGGGCACTCGTTAGAATAGCCTCGACGAGGCGGTTCTAACAAATACCCACATTCTGTTTTTGCTGAAATTAGAAAACTAATATATACGCCTGTAAACCCCCGTTTTACTACATAAAAGTGGGGTTTACGGGGGTCAATATTACAAAGGCGTGTTTTCGTGATGGATGAGTAGTTTGCAGAATGTGAACGGACGACGACGGATGCCGGGGCATGAGTATACTCACTTGCTTAGCTTGCGGCTAGGGTGAGCCAAAAACCTAATGACCAATCTCATTGGTGACGGGCCTCCGTGGCCTAGTGGTTAAGAGCGCTGACTCTTGATCAATAGGTCTCTCACCGCTGTGGTTCGAGCCTCGCTCGGGTCACAGGTGAGATGCCAAATTCTGCAACGGAAGGTCAGGTGGTTTTTCTCCAGGTACTCAGGTTTTCGCCCACAAAATTGGAAGAAACGTCTCCAAAATGACCTTTATAGTGTTGACAGGGACGTTAAACCTCAAATCAAACAAACAAAACAAAGCAACGATAGTTTATTATCAATCAGCCATTTCAAACAAACAAACAAACAAAGCCTGACGAAGAATGCAAAAGTATTGTATTGTTAAACTGGGGTTAATTTCCAGTAAATCTGCCCCTTACACTCTCGTTGAATCATCGACATCCGTACCCAGTAACGTCGACAACTGGACCCCGCAAACTTTCACTTCATCGACAGCCGTATCGATGAAACTATAAACAGTTCCACAGATGCATATAAAGACATGTTGACACACAAATAAAAGGTTATCGCGTATGTTAATGATGTATCTGCATCATTTCGTCCTCGATATTCCATGACACTGAATAAGAGCCACGCATTTCCCCGGAAGTACTTATTTTATATATTTTCCCGTTTAATTCCGCTCAGCGTCAAAACAGGCTATTAGTCAGACTTCCAAAACACTTGAAACCACAGCAAACTATTTCACAAACGATTTGACACCACAAAAATGGACAGACGTACACAAAAATAACACATTTACAGCGAATTTATCGACTACCCTCCTCTGTCGACATCCGTACTGCTCGGTCGACAACCGTATTTCTCGGTCGACAGCAGCTTTACACAGTACCGGCTCGGTCGACAACACAGGGTATAGAAAATGGTATTACCCCCGTGGTATTGGAAGCAGCATCTGCAAAATGGCCTAAATAGTGTTGACGGGTACTTAAAACCTCTATCCAAACAAAGTGAACAGGTGTTACCGAATCCGTAATATGAATACCTTTCGAAGCCCCTGCATCATATTCGTAAGTTGGGGTTTACAAGGGTATACATTATTTGCCTTATTTTGCTCAAAAGATGGACTGCGGATAATCTTTAGACCTCCTCGACAAACACCCAATCAATGTGTGCGACAGAAGTAAGAAAAAGTGTTATTGTTTTGAGAAACAACAACAACAACAACAACAAAAAAACTTCTTTTTCCATAGCTAAAAAATCTTATCCCACACTCCCCCAATGTTTAACCAGCGTGTGCAAAAGAAGAAGAAGAAGAAGAAGAAGAAAACGAGTAGAAGAAGAATGAAAAATCACACCTATACTAGAAAAAGCTGGCTTTTATAAAGAAAGACTTGGCCGTCAAAGAGGCAGCAAAGTTACACATCCAATCTTTAGTTAGGTAATGTTCTATTATATATACGGCCCCCGCCCATCGAGACTTGAAGAAATAGATGGGCTGCATGATGCTTCCACGCAGAGCTGAATCCGACCGAACACGAGTACTGGTAAACCGCTTAGAGGATCTAAGTCTGCCCAGGCAAAGCGGTGCGAGTCGGACCGTCCATGCTTATAAACCCTATTGGTTTCATTGGGCGACAGGGCTTGAGATGTCATTTCATCTCAATGGTAGGTAAAAGTCCCACAAAATTGGAAGCAACGTCTCCAAAATGACCTATACAGTGTTGAAGGGGACGTTAAACCTTAAATCGATCAATCAATCAAATCTATTATATATAATATATATAATCAAAGCGCTGACAGCACTGTATGGTTGATTGACCTTAAGTCTAAAAATGCTCCTGCATATGGACTTAGACTATTTCGTTCAATCCTTACATTAACTGAACGTCGCGTTTGCATATGTCGATTAATCAGCTCAATATTAAAACAATTAAAAAAAAAAAAAGAAACTAGAAAAAGAAACATAAAATAAGGAGAAATAGATTTGGCTGCATGGTGCTTCCTCGCAGAGCTGAACATGACCACACATTATAGTGCTCGTAAACCGATTAGAAGGACTAAACCTGCCCAGGCAAAGTGGTGTGAGTCAGACCGGATTTTTGGTTTCATTTGGCGGCAGGGCTTGAGATGTGACAAAACGTGTGACAAAAAAACATTCTTCATATCTCTAAAAACGGTAAATTTGCATATTTTTCTTATTTATACTCCAAACATAGGCTGTTGGTGCTCGTTAGAACCGCCTCATTGAGGCGGTTCTAACGAGTACCAAAAACCTATGTTTTGGAGCAGAAATAAAGAAGATATGACACACACACCCGTAAACCCCAGTTTTCTCTATATTAAATGGGGCTTAGAGAGGTGTTCATTTCAAGGACCTGTAAACATGGCGAAGAAAAAACAACAACAACAACAAAAAAAAAAACTTTTATTTTCATTGCGCTCTGTTTATTAAACAGTACACAAAATCTATTATTTGCGCGCGGTTTAGCTTTTATATTGATTGGTCAGTGATTATCACATGGACAGTGGCAGCAATATTCCGCAATTAAAAATCGATAAGCAAAAAAAAAAAAAAAAAAAAAAAAAAACACAACAAAAAACCTAAAATGAGAAATGTTAAATAAAATGAAAACGACAAGATTGTGACATAAGAAGGTACTTCTCGCAACGACTGAAATTTATGCTATTTCCCATATATGCACAGCATCCTATGAAAGTGACATTGACATACAATGAGGACCCAGGTCAGATGCCGCAAAACGGTGATGGGGAGGGGGCGGGAGCTTCCCTATTTGCTCAAAGTATATGTAAAAAACAAAAACAATAAAATGAAATATTCTGCCTTCACCCCACTTCCCTCAGATTGGAAATGTTTACGCCCAATGCTCGTAAATGGGGGATTGTATTTGTCGTAAATGGGTAAAAGTATCCGCTATGATACACGGAAATAACCAGGTGGTCTTATAACGATGATACTTGCGCTATCGTCGTCGACAGTAATGTGACACCGACCTTTTATAACCCTTTAACATTGGAGGTGTGAGCTTGCATAAAAATTTACCATAAGTGATTGTACCCCGTAACAGATATGACAAAGTCACTGACTGGAAAATTGAGTTGAATTTTTATGATCGAAATGCACGCAAGCTAGCTGTCACGACATTAGATACCTTTGCGTAAATATGTAAAATTACTAAAGTTGGGTGTGAATGGCTGTTAGATCTGAGATCTGAGTTCAACTTAGAATTGGACATGGCAGTTCTACCAAAAACGGACCAAAGTTTCCTCAATCTGAGTGGCTTTGATCTCGCAAGCTCTGGCAGCTAAAACAAACAGAACCGAGCAAAAAAACTAGCATGGTTCCAGTAAGTCTAATCTGTTTAATCCAGTGTTCTGAAATCAGCCTCGCTCTAGATTCAGTCAACCCAGCTGATCCATGCCTCTTGATTAGAGAACTAACAAGAATCCAATTCAGAGCTGAATTCAGATCTCAGATCGCAGAGCAAACCTTCACTCAACTAAGTAAAATAGTCTTGCTTTAAATATATGAACCAGGGCCCAGTTGTTCAAAGCATCATTAGCTTAGCGAGCTCGTTAGTGGTCATTTTGTTAACTCTTCTAGCAAGTACAATATCGTAAATTTTGGTATTTTTGCTGAAAAAATGTGAGCAGCTTTTGCGTCCGCAAAAGCTGCTCACATTTTTTTTTCAGCAAAAATTTCAGCATATTTGCCATATTTAATGATCAAAGTTTTAACGATACGTTAACTAACGACGTCGTTAGTTTTGAACAACTGGTCCCAGGACAGGAAAAGTCTGAATTTGGGCATGTGCGTCCAGCGATGACTGATCAGACTGCTCATCTGCGCAGACTGACCAGTCATCGCTGATCGCCATATGTGTTATAAAAACCAATTTTATTATATCCTTGAAGAGCAGATTATTTTTACTGAGGGGTGGTGGTGGTGGTGGTGTGTGTGTGTGTGGGGGGGGGGGTGGTTACATGCCTGTTTTAGAGTTTAACGGCCCAGTCAAAACTATTTTATATCATTTTTGAGCCGATCAGTTTACCTATCTACATTATACTTAAGCGGTTAACCAGTACAATATACATTCTTTCGCCAGAAACTGACAACTGTCCTCCTTGACTTGAATCAGCGTAATGGAGAGAATGACCATAGAAAATATTTCATGACCAATCTCCACGAAAGAATGTTGCAGACCCGGACTGGTATCGAACCCGCGTCCTCCTGATCACCAGTCAGACGCGCATCCGACTGAGTTACCGAGGCCGGCTTACTGAGGGGTTTAATATGTAAGAAAGCCAGGCAGCAAAAGGTATTTCTTTTATAACCAAAGCACTGACAGCAGTGGTGTGGGTCGAGAGTCTCTTAGGGTACTCTGGGTAACTAATGGTCCTGAAGGAGACTAAACACTTAAATCACTGTATTGTTAAACAAACAGTGTAGATCCTGACAGACATCACAATCTGTGGCGTCTGATCTGGGTCTACACTGTTGCCGACTTTCTAGGCTCATGAGCTCAGTCCATAGTTTACAGATTATCACTTGACGGGCCCCGCCCATTGGGGCTTGAAGAAATAGATGGGCTGCATGATGCTTCCACGCAGAGCTGAAACCTACCGCACACGAGTACTGGTAAATCGTTTAGAGGATCTAAGCCTGCCCAGGCAAAGCAGTGTGAGTCGGACCGTGCACGCTTATATATTCCATTGTTTTCATTGGGCGACAGGTCTTGAGATGTCATTTCTTCTCAATGTCGAATAAAAATCCAACAAAACTGGAAGCAACTTCTCCAAAATGACCTTTACATTGTTGATGGGGATGTTAAACTTCAAATTAAACAAACAAACATAATGACACTCTGATATTACAGCGACAAGCATACATTTATAACCAAGAAAACACGCCTAAATATTTCTGACCCCCTTAAACCCAACAGTTAAATAGTAAAACTGGGTTTAACAGGGATGCACACTATTTTCCTTGTTTCTGTTCAGAAACATAGATTGTCGGTACTCGTAAAACAGCCTCAGCAAGGCTGAGGCTGTTCGAACGAGTTCCCACAATCTATGTTTTGAGCAGAAGTATATTAAATATCAGATTTTTTTTTTCTGAAAATTTTCATTTTTGGTGGTAAAATTTCAGAATAATATCTATATGCGTATATTATTTGAATAGGTGTGCTTTCGAAATAATATCGCTATAAATAGAAAGCCGTTACCTGGATTTCGTACAAAAGATATTTGCGCGGTTTAGCCTCTCGGGTCAATGATAGTCACGTGGTCATCAGCAATATAACTTCGCTTGCATTTATAACTTTAGGTCGATTGTTAAACAAGCTACCAAAAATAGCGGGCAGAATGTGAGTTGCATCCATGTCTCTATTCAAACTAATGCTTCTTTTTTCATCACCTTTGTTTGATTTGAGGTTTAACGTCCCCGTCAACACTATTTAGGTCATTTTAGAGACGTTGCTTCCATTTGTTGGGACTTTTACCCGACATTGAGATGAAATGACAGTTCATGCCCTGCTAGGTTTATATGCAGGGACGGTCCGACTCGCTTCACTTTCCCTGGGCAGGCTTAGACCTTCTAAATGGCGTACCAGTACTCATATGCGGTCTGTTTCAGCTCTGCATGGAAGCACCATGCAGCCCTATCCTTTTTCATTATCTATTGAAGGGATGTTCAAGAATGGAATATAGGATGATTTTGTTATACATGCACAAGTATAATTTGTAATTTTGAGGTTTTGTTGCTCATTAACATAAGACTAAGGACCACTTATGTCATATGATTTAAGCCCCTTTGATGCGGTTAATGAGCAAAAGGCTAAAGGAGTGCACGATGCACCTGTCAAATAGTCTTACTCACGAGAAAAAAGGATCTCAAGAGTGATAGATACACCATAAATATTCGCATTTTTGGGTCGATTGTTCATCAACCGATAATCGATTGTTTAACATTGGATTGAGTTGTCATCACGTGAACAAGTCCATGAAATAAAGACCCCCCTCCCTCCCCAAACCCCACTTCATATAGAGAAAACTGTGGTTTACGAGGGTATACATTATGCTTCTTATTTCTGCTCCAAGACATAGGTTGTGGGTACTCGTTAGTACCGCCTCAATGAGGCGGTTCTAACGAGCACCCACAATCTATGTTTTGCGCATTTATAAGAAAAATATCACGGATTTTCATCAGAAAATGCACTATGTCGCACGGGTGAGTTATCATAACGTGTTGTTAATGTCCATACGACGATCACTGACCGCGTAATTAGCATTTGATTGAAACCCAGGTAACGGTTATTTATAGCCGCCATATTCTTGCCTCTGTGACGTCAGTGTTAGAAAGAGAATTGGTTTTCTGTAAAGCTTGGACTAGGCCCGTGGACTTGGACATTGGAAAACATTTTAGACCTAGATCAGACGCCGCAAAACGCGGCTTCTGATCAGGTTCTACACTGTTTGCTTAAGGCTAAAATAAAACAGTTTAAGGCTCAGTTCAAGATCATTTTCCGAGCCTACACCCAGAGGCAATCGATCCACCAGTGGTCTCAGTGCTTGATTTTCCTTTGCAGTGAGGACACCTCTTTGTCCTTTCCTATCAACATAACTTGCCTTTAAGATTTTCAAGATGTGGCTATTCATCTAATCGCCGTGCCTTCATTCCGATGCGCGTCAGGCTGGTGATCAGGAGGTCGTGGGTTTTGATCTGTCGTTTCTACGGTCTCTCTTTCTCTCTCTCTCTCTCTCTCTCTCTCTCTCTCTCTCTCTCTCTCTCTCTCGTCAAGAATGCGCACTGTGCTGGCACGGCGCTGGAAAAAAGTGGCTAGGTCAACTAACCGGTTCGACATAACCCAACTGGGCCGGACAAACAAATAATCGCCGTGCTGGTTATTATTATTATTATTATTATTATTATTACTATTATTATTATTAATGCATTTATTACAGGTGGTTCTGACATGAAGAGGCGCAATTTTTCGTGTATGGAAAGAAATCAGATTCCGATGAGACTATTCACCGTATTTGCATTATTTTCTGGCTCCCAGCTTGCACATTGTCAGGTAACCAGACCCCCTTCAAGGTCATGGGGTTGGGTGGGGTGGGGGTCTGGTTACTTGTTTTTTCAACACTGATAACCTTCAGACTAGGAACCAGCGGATAATGAAAATGAACAAATTTGGCATACTGTATACGAACAGCAAAGATTCCAGCGTGACTTCCCATAGTCGCAGTTTCGCTCGCACGAACCTCAACTGTTGCTCATTGCGGGAAGTATCTTACGATAACACATCCGTGACGCCCCCGCCCATCGGGGCTTCAAGAAATAGATGGGCCACGCAGAGCTGATCTCGACCGCACACGAGTACTGGTAAACCGCTTACAGGATCTAAGCCTGTCCAGGCAAAGCGGTGCGAGTCGGACTGTCCATGCTTATAAACCTTATTGGTTTCATTAGGCGACAGGACTTGAGATGTCAATTCATCCCAATGTCGGGTAAAAGTCCCACACAATTAGAAGCAGCGTCTCCAAAATGACCTTTACAGTGTTGACGGGGACGTTAAACAACAAACAAACAAACAAATAACACACCCGTGTGACCTAGTACGTTCTTTCATATCCCCAAAATGGTTATTTTTCTGATGAAAATTTGTGATACTTTTCTTATTTGTACTGCAAACATAGTCTGTGGGTGCTCGCTAGAATGAGGCGGTTCTAGCGAGTACCCACAGCCAATGTCTTTGAGCATAAAGAAGAAAAATAATTTACACCCCTGTAAACCCCAGTTTTCTCTTCATAAAGCAGGGTTTAGAGGTGGATTCATTTCACGGACCTGTTAAAATGATGTTCTTTGACTCGGGCGTATGAGCCCCTCAAAATAAACACATATCATACGACGATTCCACAGGAGACGTTGACATTTTTGTCGCCATTGTTTGCCGGAAGTTAGGTCAAGTGGTCGGTCCTTTAAACGTTTGAAAATTAAGATATTTGTCACCGAAGTCTGAATGGGTTCAATTGCTTGTTTACTAGAGGTCCTTATGGACACTTGGAGGGTAAAACCAATGAAACGCCAGTATGACACATCCGTGCGTTATAGTGCATTTTTTTTGTTTCCAAAACAGACATTTTTGACGGCGTAGCCGTTATGTTTTTGCTTTTGTCCTACATTTTTCGTTATTCCATTGGTCAATAAAACCACATGTCCAAGGAGATGACCATTTCATTGGTCAATGATTTGCATAAATAAATCTACTAAAAAAAACACGACAGTTTACCGAAGTTTTAAACTAGGAAATGTTTCATTTTTTTTATGTGAGACATGAATGAAAAATATATACAGTTTCGGCTTGCTCACCGTCTTGTCCTTTGATGACCATACGTCATATGTATAATTGTGTTTCTAGTGAATTCTGAAACTGCTGCGGTGAATAGCTATTTTGACCTAATTTCACGTGGTTGGTCTATATAGCGAAAGGAACCATTTCGCGAAAGGAAGGTTCCTTTCGCGAAAGGAAGAATTTTCTGCGAATTGTGTGTGTGAATTCGGGTTTAACATCGCTTTCAACAATTTTTCAGTCATATCACGACGGTGTCTGGTTGCGACAGGGAGCTCAATGCTCACGTTTATAGTGCTGCCTCACTGGAGTATCATGTCCCAGACACATTACATGATACCACACCCAGTCACATTATCCTGACACTGGATCGACCAGTCCTAGCTCTACCCCGTAAATCTGAGTGCCAAGCGAGGAGCAGCTAGTACCATTTTTAACGACTTTGGTATGTCGCGGCCCGGGATCGAACCCGAGACCTCAGAATTTTCTGCGAAAGGAATTGTTTGTTTGATTTGAGGTTTAACGTTCCCATCAACACTGTGTAGGTAATTTTGGAGACGTTGCTTCCAAGTTTGTGGAACTTTTACCCGACATTGAGATAAAATGACACCTCAAGCCATGTTGCCCAATGAAACCAATAAAGAGATATAGCATGACAAAAAAATGTAATAATCGCATTACAAATTGGCAGATGTTTAATTTACAATATATGCCCAATAAAAGTTGCAGTGTATCATTTGTCTTCAGCATACTTTATGTCCTCCATTTTAACACAAAATGGACATTTTCGAATATCATTAATGTTATATCAATTCTGAAAAGGAATAAGTGTAATTTGAGTTTTAGTTAGGTGCACATAAGATCAAGTTTCCGTCCGTTTGTCTGCTTGTCCGTTTGTTCGTCCGTCTATGCGTTTACGTTCAGCATGGCGACAACCCTAAATGTTAACCCTAGAATTTGTGTTCAAAAACAGTAAATGATGAAGTTTTCTTATTTGTTGTGCATATACTTGAGATCATAAATGAAATAGGGTCATGTTTTTAACCTTGACCTTTTACATTGACCTTAGCTCAAACAGGCGGGACACCGCCCTCTGCAAAGCTATTTTACCTCGCGTGACATCTGAATTGTTTGAATACAGTAAACCAGTTCATAGCTAGACAACTGTTGCTGTCACTATTGTAGCTCATATTTCTAAACAGCCTTCCAATTAAATCTACGCCGCATATCTTTTTTAAAGATATTTCTTGTTTCCTGATAAAATTGTTATTTTTTTCTGCTATAAACATCGCTAGCACCGTCTTATTGAGTACATTCAATTAAATTGAATTTGTTCAAAAACGGTAATCCCTTGAAAGCATGGACCACGGAAGAACAGCAGGATGAGAAATTGTTCTGAATGTCAAAATTTTTACAACCATGTTATTGGCACCTATAGCTATGTTTTGTTTGTTTGTTTGATTTGAGGTTTAACGTCACCGTCAACACTGTAAAGGTCATTTTGGAGACGTTGCTTCCAATTTTGTGGGACTTTTACCCGACATTGAGATGAAATGACATCTCAAGTCCTGTCGCCCAATGAAACCAATAGGGTTTATTAGCATGGACAGTCCGCCTCGCAACGCAGTTCCTGGACAGGCTTAGATCCTCTTAGCGGTTTACCAGTACTAGTGTGCGGACCGGATTCAGCTCTGCGTGGAAGCATCATGCAGCCCATATATTTCTTCAAGCCCCAATGGGCGGGGGCTTACCTATAGCTATGTAAGAAACTGGATATTAAATTTGCAGGGAAATGCAACATAATGAAAAATTAAATTGATCGGACTTTCAAAACTTTCACCACTATCGGGTAGGCAACAAAAAACTATGTGAAAATGCAGCTGTCAAATGCGGCCCAGTTCGTCCTTTCAAAGGCAGTACTCAAAAGTACCAATTTTCATCCTGCTGAACCTGTCAAAGTAGCAGGATGGCAGCACATTAGGATGAGAAATTCTTCTGAATTTCAAAATATTTTCAACCATGTTGTAAGCACCTAAAAACTATGCAAGAAACTAGAAATCAAATTTAGCCCTTTCCCGTCTTAAAAGCGCACGGCCGCGAAAACCCAATTTTCGTCCTGCCACAAATACACCAGATGAAAAATTGTTTCAAATCACAAAACTTTTACATTCATATTTAGGCAACAAAACTCTATGTAAGTGGAAATTAACTTTGGCTCCTAACAGCGTTTAAAGCGAACGGCCGTGAAAACTCAATTTTCA
This sequence comes from Lucinisca nassula, assembly GCA_963580285.1. Lineage (NCBI taxonomy): Eukaryota > Metazoa > Mollusca > Bivalvia > Lucinida > Lucinidae > Lucinisca > Lucinisca nassula. The sequence continues at coordinate 2,608,952 of OY757022.1, forward strand.
TCCTGCTGGAAATGCAACATAATGAAAAGTTGATCGGACTTTCAAAACATTCACCACTATCGGGTAGGCAACAAAAACCTTTGTGAAAATGTAGCAGTCAAATGCGGTCCAGTTCTTCCTTTCAAAGGCAGTACTCAAAAGTACAAATTTTCATCCTGCTGAACCTGTCAAGTTAGCAGGATGGCAGCACATTAGGATGAGAAATTCTTCTGAATTTCAAAATATTAACCACCATGTTGCAGGCACCTACAAACTATGTAAGAAACTAGAAAACAAATTTAGCCCTTTCCCGTCTTCTGATTGGGCCAAATTTAATTTCCACTTTCTTACATAGATGTTTGTTGCCTACAATATGATGGTAAAAGTTTTGTGATGTGAAACAATTTTTCATCTGGGTGTATTTGTGGCAGGACGAAAATTGGGTTTTGGCGCTTTAAAAACGGGAAAGGGCTAAATTTGATTTCTAGTTTCTTACATAGTTTTTAGGTTTTTATCACATGGTGGTAAATATTTGGAAATTCAGAAGAATTTCTCATCCTGCTATGCTGCCATCCTGCTAACTTAACCGGTTCAGCAGGATGGAAATTGGTACTTTTGAGTACTACCTTTGAAAGGACGAACTGGGACGCATTTGACTGCTACATTTTCACATAGTTTTTTTGTTGCCTACCCGATGGTGGATTTAATTTCCACTTTCTTAAATAGATTTTTGTTGCATACAAGTTGATGGTAAAAGTTTTGTGATTTGAAACAATTGTTCATCTGGGTGTATTTGTGGCAGGACGAAAATTGGGTTTTCGCGGCCGTACGCTTTAAAGACGGGAACGGGCAAAATTTGTTTCTAGTTTCTTACATAGCTATAGGTGCCAATAACATGGTTGTAAATATTTTAAAACTCAGAAAAATTTCTCCTGCTGTGTTTCCATCCTGCAAAATTATTAGTTTCATTCTGCTGTCCGGCCATCCTGCTGACAATATTTCATCCTGCTGTCCTACCATCATGCTCACTTATTATGTTTCACCCTTCTGCCCTGCCATCCTGCTAACTTAATGTTTCGTCCTGCTGTCCTGCCATCCTGCTATTTTTGTCGAGCCGATTACAAAGGACTAGAATATATATATATATTTTATAATATAAACACTCTGATAAAGGGCAAGGGAACTTTTACAGCCGCCACACATACGGCACCAAGTGTAGCCAAGCCTATTATTTAAAAAAGCTTATCTACTGAAAGCATGGTATCTATAAAAGACTTGAAAATTGTAGAATGTACGGTATTTTTTTCCAGCGACCTCAGTGTTTATTTCGCAAGCAGTTTGCATAAAGACAGCCTGTATTCACTTCCTGAAAAAGGTAAACCTGTGTTAAAAAAGAATGAATACAGCTTCATGGGAGGCAACTCCTTCAAAAGTATTTTGTCTCCCATGTCAATAGGGGTCCACACTCAAAGAAAAAAATGCTCCTCAGGAGGAACTTTAACTCTTATCTTGCTGTTCACAACAAGCCCTATCTTTGCAAACAGTGTAGATCCAGATCAGATGGCTTCTGAAGAAGCCATCTGATCAGGATCTACACTGTTTGACATTTAGTTTATGAATTTGTAGCAATAAATTACATCAAGTAATTTGATTGGTTGATAGACAGAAATGGGTGTGGCTTAAATGAATATTCAGCATGATAAGGGTTAAGAGTGGACCTCTAGAGTTTATAGAAAAGCGATCAGGAAGTCCCGAAAGTTGTCTCCCCTTGGCGGAAAAAATCTGCCCGGTGTATCCATTCCCCTTAAGGGGAGAACACCTGGCAGATTTTTCCGCCATTTTTCAAAGGGAGACAACTTTCGGAACTTCCTGTTCCTTTTTCTATAAGCCCTGTCCCGCTGAAAAAGGGGTCTACTCTTAAAGGAAAGAATTTGCTCCTCAGGAGCAAATTCTTTCCTTTAAGAGTTGACCCCTATTGACATGCGAGACAAAAATAATTTTGCAGGAGTTGCCTCCCCTGAAGGTGTTCCCATTCCCCTTAAGCAAGCAAATAATAGAACCACCTACTGCAGCTATGCACTGCCTGCGACCTCGAAAAACAGAAAAAAAACAACAACAAACAATCAACAACAACAAACAAACATAGAATGAACCAATAACTGGATGTTTATTCGAAACCGATAATTATTCGAAACCGATAATTATGATTATACAACATTGACAGACTGTATTGTTGTCGGAGGATAAGTAGACAGTGACGTAAAAGAGTATACCACCATAGGCAGGTTTGATAGGTTCCATCGTTGTCATTATCATACCTCTCATTGGTTGGCAAGACAGACTTAACCGTTATTATTATCATTACCGAAGCTTCACAGTGGACAATGCTTAATAACAAAAATATTCGCTGAAGTCACTTTCAACTAGTTTCAAGACGACGCTTAGTGTCCATGTGAACACTAAGCAACGCAACGCTTTGTACACTAAGCAACGCTTAGTGTTCATCATGGACACTGTTCATATGGATACTATATATATAAGCGTCGTGTGAACACTAGGCGTTGTTACAACAGACCCTGCATATACACTACAAAAATGAATCGAATTGACAACGGCAAGTAATGTTCAAAAACGTTGCCACTACGAAATATGCGGACGAAAAACTAAACTATCCTGTACCAGGGGAAAGCGGCCAGATCGATTCAATGTATCGTTTTCTGTCTGATGATGGACAAATATGATTAAACCAGGACATTAATAACGCAAAATATTGTCAGTTTTGAAATTACATTGTTACAGTCTTGTCTGAGTGTAACAAAGTGTCTTGTTGATTATTAGAATCAGTGTTTTATGGAAATCATAAGTCATGCCATTTTTGTTTTAAGAGTCATTAAATTTGCGTCTATATACACGAAAATATGTAACTTGGCAAGACTCAGTTCAACCTGCTAAGTATCTTCTAGAGTTCCTAGTGCATCTTCTCCCATAACGCAAAATGAAAATCAACTGTTCTGTCTGCGTAAATGAGCACTCTACAGTCGAACTTCAATGGCTCAAATAATAATAATTTGGGACAACGCCAATCTGTCCGGGACAGGAGTAGTTCGAGCCACTTAGGGTTACTGCAAGGAGGAATAACGGGGTTAATTTTGGGACATCTTTTGAGTGTTCTGTAATAAAAGTGTATGCTGTGTGTACTCATTAGAATCGCCTCATCGAGGCGATTCTAATGAGTACACACAGCATACATTTGCAAGATAAAAGTCGAAAATCCCCTTAATTATTCCGCATTGCTTCTTATATAGAGGAATTCCCTAGGGACTCAAAAACGGGTTCGACTAAGCCATGGTAAACGAACCATCGGCCCAGGCTGTTCGAGCCATCGACGGTTCACTGAACATGCTGTTCTGGGTTTTCGTTGCTCCCTAATTCCGCGGGATCACTCACGCATGCTTTAGACACAATTTGTTGAACTGAGACAAAACACACGACAATAGATGTCAATAAAGGTTTATCAAGCGTTCAATTATAAAACGCATTATGGAAATATCATAAAAGACCACTAAATTGCCTTGTGGGTCAGTGTTTAACAAAACTTATAGGATGTCACATTAGCTGCGCATGCGTAGCGAAGTCTACCGTGAAACTTCGATAACACGAACATCTATCACTCGTTAACCACGGCTGTTCTCAACCCCGTTCTTAAGTCCCTAGGCGTCATGATAACAAGTCCGTGTAATGAACACCGCCTAAACCCCACTTTATATATAGAGGCAACTGCGGTAAACATTGATAAATATTATTTTTATTATTTCTGCTCGAGGACATAGGTTGTGGGTACTCGTTAGAACCGCCTCATTGAGGCGGTTCTAACGAGCACCCACAACCTGTGTTTGCTATAAATAAGAAAAATACCAGGGATTTTCATCAGAAAAGAAACCATTTTGAAGATGTGAAATGTGCACTATGTCGCATGGGTTTGTTATCGTTTGTTTGTTTGATTTGATGTTTAACGTCCCCGTCAACACTGTAAAGGTCATTTTGGAGACGTTGCTTCCAATTTTGTGGTTTGTTTTCGTATCGGAAACATTGAAATTTTCCCATAACTGTATGGAGAAATTAATTTTTTTGTACCAAATGGAATCCTCCTCCTTATATATAGCAGGAGTCCATTTCAAAATTTAGGGATGTCAGGTTGTGTTTTCTTCAAAAAACTATTTGGAAATTGGCTTAACATTTTGCAATCAGTGTAGGCCCTGATCAAAAGCCGCGTTCTGCGGCGCATGATCTGGGCCTGTACTGTTTGCTTTTTACATGTTTTGGGGTTTCTGGAACAAAATACAAACTCGTTTTGTAATTATGTACACTGTAAAGTTTTGGAACACTACACGTGTTTTGCTAGTGTTTTAGACTAAATCACCTACGTTTTCAGGGAAAATGCATATGTTTTGTACATGTTTCGAAACCGCTTTAAGCTTCAGAGTTGAAAAACGCCGGTGTTTTCAACTTCTACACAGTGTAGAAAAAGAAACACTTAAAAAAATATCTTACATTATTTAATGAATAATTATCATTTAAAGGTTGTTGCCAGGCCACATATAACATATTTAGCCAAATACTAACGCTGTTTGTACAGAAAAAAAAAACCTTCTTGTCCACAGGCAAAACCGGAAAACGCGCATGTTTCACCTGAAAACACATGCGTTTTCCAGCTTTAAACACATATGTTAAGACAACACAACTACGTCACGTGATTAAATTTGGATTCTGAAGATTGGCGCATTGTACATGTAGATCAATTTCTGCATTTTTTGAAAATCTTTTGTGTATTTTCCGTTTCTACCATTATACATTTGCACAACAGTCGGTAGAAGAAGATGTGTTGAGCGTATGAGGCGATGGAAAATTAGGATTTATATGCAGGTAAGTTTGAATAAACAATTCTCAAAGATTCTGATTCTGAAACAGGCATGGCAGGTGGGTGGGGAAGGCAATTAAGAGCGCATGTTTCTGGATAATCTTGTCAGTCATTAATTTGTTAAACTTTAACTTTGTGACAATAGAACGCATCTGTATCTGTGGAGACCTTTGTTGAATCACATACACATGTTTTTTGTTTGTTTGTTTGTTTAGGAGTTTAACGGTCCGATCAGCACTATTTAGGTCATGTCTAGCCGGACTACACTTCTTTGGCTGGCTTATATGTAAGCTGTTAACCGAGCAGCCATACGTCGCTAGGGCAACGTCAGATCAACGGCGGTGCAACGTCATGCGCCATGACAGAGCACCGACGTAGATGTGACGTTGCATAAACGTCATGACGTTGTACCGACGTTACAGTGACGTCACAATAACGCCATGTGCTTGCTGGGTAACCAGTATAGTGCACATTCTTTCGACAGAAACTGACAACTGCCCTTCTTGAATCGGTAGAAGGTACATAGATATTGTTTCTAATTGTTGCACTCATTAGTTTCAGTTGCGTAGCCGGAACAAATATCATTACAATCTAGTAAAAACATCTTTCTCGGGGCAGAGGCTACTCTTAAAGGAAAGAGTTTGCTCCCGAAGGGGAGCAAATTCTTTCTTTTAAGGGTAGCCTTGGGTAATTCCGTTTCTGCTACATTTTTTCTTTTACATTAGCGTAATGAGAGCTACTTCTGGTTCAGCAAACAGTGTAGACCTAGATCAGACACCAGTTATAGTACAGGAATTTAAATGTTCATTTTTTTTTCAGTTTACACTCGGAGATTAACAACTTATCAGTGCTGACAGTGCCTTATTATTTTGCAGAGAGTGTCCAAGAAGCATCTTTACCAAAGATACTGTCTACGCACCTTGTCAATGACGAGATAGAACTCGGCAAACGATGTGGCTAAACTGGATCTTGAAGTGTACTTCAAGTTGATTTGTAGGACTAATTCACAGCTACTAAGCTTCGGGCAACAAATAGTTTTTAAACACCATTTTGAGCCAGAAGGCTGCTGGATTTTTGCATTCTTTAAAAAAAAAAAAAAAAAAAAAAAAAGCTGAAAAAGAGATTCTAGTCCAGAAAAATATGTGCTTCACTAGACTTTTCGAATAGCCAGGAAAAGGGATCACACCCAGTCATTTCCAATGCACAGCTGCACTTGTAAAGAGTGTTAACCTTTATTCTGCTGAGCACGACGCCCCCGCCCATAGGGGCTTGAAGAAATATATGGGCTGCACGATGCTTCCACGCAGAGTTGATACCGACCACACATTAGTACTGGTTATCTGCTTGGAAGGTCTAAGCTTGCCCAGGAAAACTGATGCGAGTCGGCCCGCCCATGCATATAAACCCTATTGGTTCTATTGGGCGGCAGGGATTGAGATGTCGCTTCATCTCAATGTCGGGTAAAAGTCCCACGAAATTGGAAGCAGCGTCTCCAAAATGACCTAAATAGTGTTGACGGGGACGTTAAACCTCAAATCAATCAATCAATCTGCTGAGCACGATTAGCCCTAAGTTTGCAAACAGTGTAGTTTCAGGTCAGATGGCCTCTGAAGAAGCCATCTGATCAGGATCTACACGGTTTGTTATTCAGTTCATGAATTTAAACAAATACATTATCTCAAGAAATTTGATTGGTTGATACTCAACAAAGGGGTGGCAAAATTAATCATTTAGCAGGATAAGGAATATGAGTGTCAAAAGTCTTTTTTTTATCTGTTCAAAGAGCTGATTTTTACAAGACAAAGAAATTTTGTTAAATCATCTTTGCAAAATGCCCTGATATAGACTTGGATTTTGTGTTTTGGTAAGGATTTGCGTTTTCAATTTCTTATACCCATAGAATCTTAAACACTAGTGTAGGTGTGGTAGCTATAAGTTAAATAATATAAACTGGAGTGGCAATGATAAATGTTCAGTATGTTTTGAAATGAAAGGTTTTAATGTTATGAAATAAAACACACTATAGAAACAAAACATGTTTCAGTGTTTTAAAACTGTTACAGCCCCTAAACACGCGTTATGTGTTTTCAGGCAAAACACCCAAAACACGTGTTTTCACCAAAACATCAGTGTTTTTCACCAAAACATCAGTGTTTTAATAAAACACTTAAACACGTTTTAAAAGTGTTACAGAGAAGTGTTTTACTTTGTGTTTAAAACCAAAACACCCAGATTTAGAGTGTATTGCTATTTTGTCTAACCCGAAAGCCCCACTTTCCTCTGTATGAGGTTAGTTTTTTGTGGTGTTCATTACATGGCCTTAACACACATGACTGACGTTGTTTGTTGAATTTGTTAGTTTGTTTTGAGCTTTTACGTCCCCGTAAACACTATTTAGGTCATTTTGGAGACGCTGCTTCCGGTTTTGTGGGATGATTATCCGACATTAAGAAGTAATGACGTCACAAGCCCTATTGATAGTGTTTATATGCATGGACAGTCTGACTCGCACCACTTTGACGGGGCAGACATAGACCTTCTAAGCGGTTTACCAGTAATCCTGCGCGGTCGGTGTCAGCTCTGTGTTGAGGCACCTTGCAGTCCAATCTCTTAAGCCCCGAATGGGAGGACAGACGCGGTAGAGTAACTAGCCATGACTTCTTGACATACAGACGCACGATCACACGTTCCATGACAAATGCGTCTTTGAAATTCAGTCACCGTGTATTGAACACCACAACTGTAAACTGTACACTGACAAAATTGGGGTTTACAGAGGTATACATTATGTTTTCTTATTTCCACTCCAATCTGTAGGTTTTTGGTACTCGTTTGAACCCTTGATGTGGTTCTAACGAGCACCCACAAACTATGAGAACACGTTTTTCACAAAATGTAGATAACTGGCTTCCCAATAGGCACATAAGGTTCAAGCAACGTCGTACCAACGTCGATGCAACGTCATGACGTTGCATCGACGTATATACAACGTTGCCTACATATTGCCATTATACTTATTGCTCAATTTTTCATTATTGCATTGCTACCTAAAACTGAGCACATTGCGTTTAGGCAACGTCGCATCAACATCGATGCGACGTCATCGGTGATACGACGCTGTCACAACGTTGTATCTCTGGGGCCAGTTGTTCAAAACTAACGACGTCGTTAGTTAACGTATCGTTAAAACTTTGATCAGTTAATATGACAAATATGCTTATATTTTTTTAGCAAAAATACCAAAATTTTAAACATGGTACTTGCCAGAACAGTTAACAATATGACCACTAACGAGCTCGTTAGGCCAACGATGCTTTGAACAACTGGGCCCTGGTTGGTTGTTATTTAACTCGTTGCGTACTTGTCGCCTTGCTATTTGCCAGAACGTTTCGATCTCTGTAAAATTTGAATGAAGGCCAAGTACAAACGTCGATGGAAAATGATCTCATATATTCATAAGTTTGTAAGATCAATACAGGATCAACCGTTATGATGAAGCAACTTGATTAAATCCAGTCATAAATCATCCCAAATGTCCTCTTTTAGACTGAATTGGCACTGTCCCGAGATAGACGTTTCTCAGAAATATCTAAAATTGTCTCGACAACGACTAAAACTTTTGCGTTATACAGAATTGACGCAACAGGAAAAAAAAAACTAAAAAAAAAAAAAAACAAAAAAAAAAAAAAAAAAAAAGAAACAAAAAACAAACAACAACAACAACAACATTTTTTCAAGACTCATACGACTTGTGATCGAACATTTCTATAAAGCCCTCTTTCATTTATAATAACACGAAGTAAGGTTTGCAGAAGTATGCTGTATTTTTATCTGGCATAGACGTTCATAAGCCACTCTCGGCTTACATTTCCACTGAAATATAAGTGTCCGCACAAAACGTCCAACGGCTTGCTCTACCACTGAAATATGTGTCAGTACAAAACGTAGTCTAATTTTTGTGCGGACTCATATTTCAGCGGTAGTGAAAGCCGGAAGTGGCTACTAGTCCAGCATATTTTCAGTTTTTGTCACAGTTTTACTCAAATCATATTTATTCGATATTTCTGAACATTTTCTCGTTATTATAATTGGGCCCCGTCAAGCGATTTTGGTACTTATCGCCTATGCGAGCAGCGAAGGTTCAGGCGAGCCTGCGCATCCGCGCAGTCTCGCCAGAACCTTCGCTACTCGCTCATACAAACAGTGAATCAAGAGGAACCTTCAGACAGAAAGCCATATCCCTGGCCCCTCTGAATTGCTGGGCATGCGCAGTTAAAATTTGTCATGACGGAATGCTCGAAGACACAAATTCGCTTGGCGGGGCTCATATTAAAACTCGTTAGAACAGCACATCATAGTGTATTCTTTGATATCTGCCAACTTGTGACTGCTATTTAAGAAATAGATCAGCTCTAACTGTGATTTGTTGAGTAATAAATCACAGTTTGGAGGTCAGTTGTAAAGTAGACAAATCACGAGCGCGTAGCGCGCGTGATTTGTCTTCTTACAACTGACCGACAAACTGTGATATTTACTCAACAAATCGCAAACTAGAAGTGATTTATCTCGATTCTAACAGGCTGAAAATCGGCAATTACGTTGTTGTTTCCTTCAAAATCTCACAATTTTTCGCCATTATTAGAAGAAATCCCGCTAAAATTAACGACTGAAACACAAGCATTTACATCCTGTTCTAACGTTTTCGATGCGCGAAAATGACATTACACCGTCTAACGTCAAGTAAATCGACTAGTGACGTCATATATTGACAGTTTTTAATGACGTCACTCGTCACGCTCTTGTGAGCTGTGATTTGTTGGAGAATAAAACAAAGTTATTTTCCATTGCCATTATGGGCGCGCTGTGTTAGAATTTCTGTCAAAAGGTATAATTTTTTTTAAGAAAACCCTTGTAAAATGCGGTTTTCTCAAAACGTAAATTCACATTGCTGTGAAGATCATCTCAACTTTTCCTCCGCCCTTTCTGAATCAATACTGGCTTTCTGGTAGAAGCCCGAACTGTTCAAGGTCTTCATTCAATCGGTTAAGTTGGACTCTTGGAAGGATCTTCCCAGCAACTGACAATAAAATGATTCCACGATGATTGTCACGGATTTTTCGTTTGGTAGTTCACGCATCCTTGAATTCTTTAGGGAAAGCTTCTTTTCTCCGCATAATTTGAAATAACTGTGCTAGTTTCTCTACAACTTGAGGACTGCTGCTGTCTAGGTCTCTGCTGGCATGGTATTTGAACGCTTTCACTGTTATAGAGACGGTTTGAAACTCTCTGGGCAGCAGATTGCATTCCAACTGTAGTGGGGCTGGGCTCATGACGATTACACATCCGTTTGACATATTACATTTTTTCATATCTCCAAAACTGTCATTTTTCTGATGAATATTTGTAATATTTTTTTATTTATACTCTAAACATAGATTGTGGTGCTCGTTAGAACCGCCTCATTGAGGCGGTTCTAACGAGTACCCACAACCTATGTCTTGGAGCAGAAATAAGAAAAAAATAACCAGTTTTCTCTATATATAGTGGAGCTTAGAGGGTGACTCATTTCCCCGACTTTTTAACATGATGATACAATTATTGTTTCTTCTTTCATGTTTTGGCCAACAAACCAGAATTTTTCATGACAGGATCGATGTAAAACAATGTGAAAATTAGTAATAAAGGTTATTTACTTAACTTTCATTGATGTTTTGATTGTTTGATTTGAGGTTTAACGTCCCCGTCAACACTGTAAAGGTCATTTTGGAGACGTTGCTTCCATTTTTTTTGGACTTTTACCCGACATTGAGATGAAATGACATCTCAAGCCCTGTCGCCCAATGAAACAAATAGGGTTTATTAGCATGGACGGTCCGCCTCGCACCGCGGTTCCTGGACAGGCTTAGATCCTCTAAGCGGTTTACCAGTACTAGTGTGCGGGCCGGATTCAGCTCTGCATGGAAGCATCATGCAGCCCATATATTTCTGATGAATATTTGTAATATGTTTTTCTTATTTATACTCTAAACATAGATTGTGATGCTCGTTAGAACCGCCTCAATGAGGCGGTTCTAATGAGTACCCACAACCTATGTCTTGGAGCAGAAATAAGAAAAAAATATAACCAGTTTTCTCTATATATAGTGTAGCTTAGAGGGTGACTCATTTCCCCGACTTTTTAACATGATGATACAATTGTTTCTTCCTTCATGTTTTGGCCATCAAACCAGAATTTTTCATCACAGGATGGATGGAAAACGATATAAATATCAGTAATAAAGGTAATTTACTTAGCGTTCAATGAAGCATGAATAATATCCGGCCACGACCAACCCCGAACTTTCTTTGCTCGTGACCCGAGGTTGTTTACTTTGTTCGTGACTCGGCGATGTTGTTCTACGTATCTGTCTATCTTCATATACTGAGTCGGTCATACTTGGCCACTACTTCATACTTCGATGAAAAGCATTATCATTACGATAATACATCCGGGCGACATAGTGCATTTTTTACATCTCAAAAATGGTTATTTTTCAGATGAAATTCTGTGATATTTTTCTTATTTATGCTGCAAAAGAGGTTTAACCTCATTGAGGTGGTTCTAACGAGTACCCACAACCTATGTCTTGGAGCAGAAATGAGAAAAATAAGCTATACCCCCGTAAAACCCAGTTCTGTCTATATAAGGTGGGGTTAGGGTTGTTCATTTCAAGGACTTGTTTACCTGATGGACTTTTATCAGGATCAATTCATTTTGCAATTTAATTTTCAGATAAGAAAATTTTAATTTGAACAATTCTGTGAGCTTTTGAGACTGAAAACAAATATTTACCCTTACATATCAACCATGGCCAACAGTAAAGCTACTGATTTCGTCATTTTCTGCATTATTGCAATTTTTTGACAAAATTATCCCGAAATATGCAATAATTGTGGCATATGTTGCTTTGTGCATATGAACTGTGTATTGAATTTTCTGGCCTAAACATAACAAGCACATCATACGTGATAACATCACGAAAACACGCCTATATAATTTTGACCCCCTCGAACACCACTTGTATATAGTAAAATTGGGGTTTGCAGGGAAAAAACTTATATTTCTTATTTCTACTCAAAATATAGACTGTGGGTACTCGTTAGAACCGCCTCGAGGCGGTTCTAACGAGTATCCACAGTCTATATTTTGAGCAGAAATAAGAAAATTATCGTATTTTTTTCATCTTAAAATCTTCATTTTTTTCGGCGATAAAGGTGGCAATGTATTTGTATAGGCATGTTTTCGCAATGAATCTCGATTTTTATCCTATCCATGGGTAGAATAACATGGGCAGGATAAGAATATCTATCCCAGTATAAAATGCAAGATTCCCATATATGGTGTGAAAGAAAATAAGTTTTACATGGTCTTGAAAAATGATTTGAATTTTGATATGAAGATGAGACTGTCCAGGCTCATTGTCTTTATTAAGCCACGGTCACAAATCACTATTCGAGCCCCGTCCAACTACTTTGGGGCGAAATCGGGCTTGAGTCTGGCCGACGTCCCGCCGGATGTTTGGGCGTCGGTGGTGGTCGGGAGGAGCCCGGTAAAATTTTAACTCGCACTTAAAACTCTCACCGAATTCTCACCGACTTCTAGTTCGGTGGCACATCGAAATAAATTCAAGCAGAGCTCGTACCGAAGTCGGGACGATGTCGATGGCATCTGCTGGCATCCGGTGGTCGTAGAGCGGATCCCCACCAATAAGATAACCCGATAGGCAATCAAGCGGAATCCGCTCGACGAATCCTGTTTCGGCTGTCGCCGCTCGATCGCCGACTGGTTTCCTGCCGGCGTCCCACTGATTGAAGCTCGACTATAGAAGGACCCGATCTCCGATGCCTGCCACTTTCTTGCAGACCAGTATGTGCAGTAGTGGGATAAGAGGCATCTTGTTCCGCTTTTCTTTGAAGAATGTTTTCTTAGTCGTCAATAAATTGAAGGATGTTAAGCAACCAACCCAGCTGACCCATTTGTTGTACAGGCAGAAGAAGATGCAGTTTATATACCCCTGGACAACTGGACCATTCCCGGTGGGTATAAACCCGTCCCTCGCCCGGTGACGGGCCATGTCCGGCCGGGAACTGGGTGGACATCTGCGAACAACGACCGATGCTCGGCCGGCTAGTCACAATCGCCAGGTAAACACGTGCAGTGCACGGGCCGATTTGCTTCCTCACTAAAATTTGGCAGACACCGCCCCATTTCCGGCGGATGTCCCTCCAGGCTCCGCACGGGGAACTTTTTTTTCAAAACCGAGCCAGACATCAGCTTCCGACCCCTTCTCGACTTGGACTGCTAACCGAATTCTTACCGACTTCTAGGTCGGTGGCGCTTCAAATAAAAGTCGAGCAGAGCTCGTACCGACGTCGGGACGAAGCCGATGGCATCAGCTGGCATCCGGAGGTCGTAGAACGGGCCCGACCAATAGGATAATCGGGCAGTAATCGGCCGACGCCCGGCCGACACCCGACAGGTAATCAAGCGGAATCCGCTAGACGAATCCTGTTACGCCGACCGGTTTCCTTCCGGCGTCCCACTGATTGACGCTCGACTATATAAGGGCCCGATCTCCCATGCTTGCCAATTACTAGCAGTCCAGTAGAGTTGGTTGATTTGAGGTTTAACGTGCCCGTCAACACTGTAAAGGTCATTTTGGAGGTGCAGCTTCCAATTTTGTGGGACTTTTACCCAACATTGAGATGAAATGACAGCTCAAACCCTGTCGCCCAATGAAACCAATAGTGTTTATCAGCATGGACGGTCCGCCTCGCACCGCGGTTCCTGGACAGGCTTAGATCCTCTAAGCGGTTTATCAGTACTAGTGTGCGGGCCGGATTCAGCTCTGCGTGGAAGCATCATGCAGCCCATATATTTCTTCAAGCCCCCATGGGCGGGGGCCGAAGACCAGTAGGGAGCAATAGTTGCAGTGGGGGGTTAAGAGGCATCTTGTTCAGCTTTTCTTCGAAGACTGTTTTCTTCGACGTCAACAAATTGAGTGATGTTCAGCTACCAACCAAGCTGACCATTTGTTGTACAGGCAGGAGAAGATGCAGTTAATGAATCCCCTCGACAACTGGACTATTCCCGGTGGGTGTAAACCCGTCCCTCGCCCAGCGACGGGCCATGCCCCGCCGGGAACTGGGCGGACATCTGCGGAACATTGGCCGATGCTCGGCCGGCTAGTAACACTCGCCAGCTATACAGTCGGCGTACGGCCGGTAACCTGCAGTGCACGGGCCGATTTCCGCCCGGCGTATACGCCGATGCTTCCCCGCAAAAACCTGGCAGACATCGCCCGATTCCCGGCGGATGTCCCTTTTTGCCAAAACCGAGCCAGACACCGGCTTCCGACCCCTTCTAGACCTGGACAGCTCGGCCGACCACCACGTCTAGTATAGTTCGGCCGGGGTTCGCCGAATATGTGACCGAGGCATAAAGCTCGGCCGGGGTACACCGAAACCCTTTGTCTACACATTGAAAAACGCGATTTCAATGTAGATACGACGTTGATGCACCCTTGTTCAAGCTGACAGATATCGATAACAGGGTTCGAATTTATAAACTTTGGGGTAAATATCCAAGATTTTTTTTTAACTTCTATCCAAATCTCCCATTGAAATAAAATAATTTCTACCAGTTGACGGTTCGCCTGAGCCCTACCCCCTATGCACCCACCACTGGCATGCCCGAGGGCATAACACATGTTTGTTACATTTGCCTCGTGACGCATAATGTCATTGATTTCTCTATGATGTGGTTCAGTTATCACAACAGATGTTCAATATTCCATCATTAAAAATGAGCGTACTTTTATGATTTAATTAACCCATATATTCCAAGCGTCCAGAAAATAGGGGATTGGGGCTAGAAAACAGTGTAGACCAAGATCAGACGCCGCAGAACGCGGCGTCTGATCATGGTCTACACTGTTTGATGTAATAATTGATTTTTATTGGAAGAAATTACAACCGACAGAACACGCCCGGCACCCCTATAACTGGAAAGGTAAAAGTTAAAAAATTTCAAGTGAAAGGTTCGTATTTGTCTCGTATGGATTTATTCCGATTTTAATGGCTGTATGATGTGGCGTTTTTCTTTCAAGTTCCATTAAAACCAGTCAGCTGTGATCTTAACGTACCCAGATTCGCAATAATTGAATTACTGATGCTGCTGAGTCAAAAATTAATCAAAATTAATAAACTGGAAAATTTCAAGTGCTTGTGCCGAATGTCAACGATTTTGTCATGATTTTCGGGTAGATTGTTTTGTTTGTCAATCGACCAAAATTTACTAAGCGCAGCAGCATTATGTTGCTGATGTCCACGTGACTATCACTGATTTGTACGTAACCAAGGTAACGATTATTTACAGCCGCGCTATTCTTGTCACAGTGACGTCAGAGAGCTGTGTAAAGAAGCTAGGACTTTCTGTAAAACATGGACTGGGCTCATATGCTGGGACATTGGCAAACAGTGTAGACCCTGATCAGACGCCGCAGAACGCGGCGTCTGATCAGGATCTTCACTGTTTGCAAAATGGTTAAACCAAACAGTCTCGGATCAGGACCATTTTGACAATCGACCCATCAGTGCTGTCCTTGCTGCATCAAATGAAACATGTTAACTGCGTTTTCAAGCACTGACGGTGAACGATGACTCAAATCAATCTAGGTACATGTACCTAGTCATGGGGTGGCTGGGCGAGGCTAAAGTGTCCTGTATCTTGCGTCGCTGGGGCGTCCAACTGATTTTGGCTAACAGTCGAGCAAGGCCGGCTGGCCTTGCAGCGATTCTAATGGGTGCTTACAGCCTAAATTTGTGCAAGATAAGTCAAAGTCGAAATCTTCTTAATCAACCCTCACTATTTCTTATATAGCGGAATTCCCTAGGGACTCAAGAACGGGTTCGACTCAGGCATGGTAAACCAGCCATCGGTGTTCGAGCCATCGAAGTCAGTTTCACTGTATAGTTCGCTTGCATGGTGCTTCCACTGACCGAATATTTGAGGACTGGTAAATCGCTAAGAAGGTCCAGCCCGCACACTAGTACTGGTAAACAGCCTAGAGGATCTAAGCCTGTCCAGGAACCGCGGTGCGAGGCGGACCGTCCATGCTAATAAACCCTAACGGTGTCATTGGGCGACAGGGCTTGAGATGTCATTTCATCTCAGTGTCGGGTAAAAGTCCCACAAAATTGAAAGTAATGTCTCCAAAATGACCTTTACAGTGTTGACAGGGACGTTAAACCTAAAATCAAACAAAATAGACATGCCCAGACAAAGTGGTGCGAGTCGGTTCGTCCCGACTTTAAACCCTAGCGGCATCTTGGGGTGGCAGGGCTTGAGATGTCATTTCATCTCAGTGTTGAGTAAAAGTCCCACAAAATCCGAAGCAACGTATCCAAAAATAATCTTAATTGTGTTGAAGCGGACGTAAAACATTAACACCTCAGCAACAACGGTATGCCTTTTTGTACTCAGAATATGGATTGCGGGTACTCGTAGAACCGCCTCACATAATTTATAACCTTGTAAAGTACACTTTTCTCAGTATATAAAGTTGGGTTTACAAGGGGTTTTCAGTTCATGAACGTGTTAAAGTGATGAATGATGAAGGTTTGACAGTCAAACACGCCTATATAATTCTGCCCCCCCCCCCCCCTTGATCCCCACTTTTATACAGCAAAACTAAGGGTTTACAGGGGTAAACTTTATTTCTAAAATATAGATTGTGGATAAATGTTAGAACGGCGGTTCTACATGAACCCACAATCTATACAGAAAAAACATCAGTATTTTTCATCTTAAAATTTTCGTTTTGAGGCAGAAAAATGTACAGTGTATTTGTTGGTTGGTTGGTTGATTTGAGGTTTAACGTCCCCGTAAACACTGTGTAGGTCATTTTGGAGACGTTTTTTGTGGGACTTTTATCCGATATTGAGATGAAATGACATCGCAAGCCCTGTCGCCCAATGAAACCAATAGGGTTTAAAGGCATGGACGGTCCGACTCGCACCGCTTTGCCTGGACAGTCTTAGATCCTGTAAGCAGTTAACCAGTACTCGTGTGCGGTCGGATGCAGCTCTGCGTGGAAGCATTAGGCAGCCCATATATTTCTTCAAGCCCCAATGGATTTGTGTAAGCGACTTGAACAGTAAAGATTCTATGCAGACGCTATGTCTAAGACTTGTCGAAGAAGCAAATATATCAAAGTTGTCATTAAATGCGCTATTAAGACCACCGAAAATTAAGATCAATTCTGCTTTTAAAAGGTCATTTAGTAGAATGCAGTTATTCTTTCTTTAGGTTATCTGTATAAAGTGTCCTCTGGTCAGAGACCACCTTTGGAACTGTTCAAAAGTGGGTCCCAAAGGTGGTCTTAATATAGGAATTTTACCGTAATTATTATGAATTTAATATTTTGGAGAATTAAGTTGCCCTTATGACTGACACGGCAATGCCCAGAAATCAAGCAGTGTCCATTGCTAAACTGACAATCTTATAATATGTGACACAACGAAAAACAACCATATGTTATAATGATGTCCCATTTGATGCAGAAACAGCACTTTTCCTATAAACTTGAGATGTGTTTCTTCTTATTATTGTTCGCTAATCTCAGGAAATGCAACTACTAAATCTTGGTCGATGGAATCATGTAATAGTAGTGTCCCTTACTTGGCTTCGAAGTTTTTCATACCTTTTACCTGCTCCAACAAAACTACACATACAAAACTTTGTTTATAGACCCATCCTAGGCCAACAAGTTAATGAGAAAAAATCCACATGTTGATCTGCTCCTTTTCAAGCTCCTTCTGTGGAGTGTGGGTCATGTTTGTTGATGTTGGCTCGGTGGGGGACCCTATAAGTCCGCGGGTAGGCTCTCTTGCTTGATGCCTCCAGCTGACCTGTCTCATAGGCTACGTCGGTCGGTGTGTGCTCGGAGGAGGATGTGCTGTGTTTGCCGGGTCTTGTCCATCATCCGTTTCGGTTTCAAAACTTTGGGGTTGAGACATCCTGATGAAGATTAAATATCAGAAAGGCCTCTGTGTCACTAAATCAGGTATAGTTACGCCTTAATTTCAAGTAAACTGAACAAGCTTTTTTTCTTGGCCCGGCTAGCTAGTTTCGACCAATTAGGCATCATCCGAGACTATCATATATTTCCAAAATTCCGCAATGAAATCATCGATCCAAAGAACCAGTCAATATAACCCAAACTATAATGAAAGGCAGGGAGACATTTTACGGCCGCCACATAATCCCTTAACACCAGCTGTGCTGAAGTTAATGTTCTACAGAAGGAGCATCGATCTGACAACCCTAGAGTTCTCAAGGTTTTCTGGGTCAGACTAGCTAGATTCGGCCAATTAAGCTTCCGTGACACTGAAATATTTTCAAAATTCCGCAATCGAAGTAGCTTTTATTAACGGGCCTCCGTGACGTAGTGGATAAGAGCGCTGACTCTTAATCATTAGATCTCTTACCGCTGTGGTTCGAGCCTGGCTCGGGTCACATGTGAGACGCCAAGTTCTGCAACGGAAGGTCAGGTGGTTTTCCTCCGGGTACTCCGCTTTTCGCCCACCTCTGATTAAGGATCGGCTCGCTCGATATGAGTGAAATAATCTTGAAAGAGCCGTAACCCCCCTCCCCCCCCCCAAAAAAAAAAAAAAAAAAAAAATGATCGAAAAATGGTGGAAAGAGAACTTTGAAGAATCTGTAGTGGTTGAAAGAACAATTCCTTGATAAAGGTTGTCAAAAGCCGAAACGTCGGAGATAGTGGAGCAGTAATGCGAAAAATAAATGTGCTAAAAACTGTTTGTGCGTTAAAGATATTCAAAAAAGAAAGAAAAAAAAAAAAAAAACGCTTTTACAGGCCATGTAGTATTGGATCCTAACAATTATATAGACAGATGCGTAAGCTCTATTTATCATGGAATCCGATTATCGATTATATACTTTGTGCCCGACACAAGTTAATCGATCAATCGGTACGTGACTAAAAGGTTTTGTTTGTTTGTTTGTTTGTTTGATTTGAGGTTTAACGCCCCCAACAGTATAGGTCATTTTGGAGACGTTGCTTCCAATTTTGTGGGACTTTTACCACACATTAAGATGAAATGACATCTCAAGCTCTGTCGCCCAATGAAACCAATAGGATTTATAAGCATCGAAGGTCCGACTCACACTCCGGTTCCTGGACAGGCTTAGATCCTCTAAGCGGTTTTCCAGTACTAGTGTGCGGTCGGTTTCAGCTCTGCGTGGAAGCATCATACAGCCCATCTATACAGTGTTGACGGGGACGTTAAACCTCAATTCAAACAAACAAAATAGTCCAAAACATGTTTGTGCTACTGTAAATCGACCGGATCCAGAAAACTCGGAACTAACAGAAACGATAATAAAAGTTCACATCATCATTTTATAGGGATATTAAATCTGGCTTCGTAAAGATGTCAAAAACGCAGAGATTGAAAATGAAAAGTGAAAGCAAACAATAAAATGCTATGCACTCGAGGGAAATTATAGCCACTTTGATGAATATATCTGAATAAATTTGAATATCAACAGTTAAGGTAGAGCTTTCTTAGGCTTAAGCATATTCATCATGGGAAAATGAATTATATCGGTCTATATTCATACCGAAAAAAAACTAGTCTGCCGCCGCTCCGTGGATGCATAAACTTGCCATAAAGTGGCTACATGTTTTGTTTGTTTGATTTGAGGTTTAACGTCCCCGTCAACACTCTAAAGGTCATTTTGGAGACGTTGCTTCCAATTTTGTGGGACTTTTACCCGACATTGAGATGAAATGACATCTCAAGCCCTGTCGCCCAATGAAACCAAAAGGGTTTATTAGCATGGACGGTCCGCCTCGCACCGCGGTTCCTGGACAGGCTTAGATCCTCTAAGCGGTTTACCAGTACTAGTGTGCAGGCCAGATTCAGCTCTGCGTGGAAGCATCATGCAGGCCATATATTTCTTCAAGCCCCTATTGGTGGGGGCAAAGTGGCTCCATGTAATTCCACTGCTAAACCCAAGTATATATGAGCCCCGCCAAGCGAATTTGTGTCTTCGAGCATTCCGTCATGACAAATTTTAACTGCGCATGCCCAGCCATTCAGAGGGGCCAGGGATATGGCTTTCTGACTGAAGGTTCCTCTTGATTCACTGCTTGTATGAGCGAACAGCGAAGGTTCTGGCGAGACTGCGCGGATGCGCAGGCTCGCCTGAACCTTCTCTGTTCGCATAGGCGATAAGTACCAAAATCGCTTGACGGGGCCCATATAGTAAATTCCGCTATTAAGACCACCTAAAATTAAGACAAATTCTGTTTTAACAAGCTTACATGTATTTATTCTTTGTTCATGTTTTCTGCATACTGTGTCCTCTGGTCGTAGAACACCTTTGGGGCTATTCAAAAGTGGTCTTAAAGACCACTTTTGAACAGTCACAAAGGTAGCCTTAATATAGGAATGTATACTGTATATATACACTATGTTGCACGATTTTGCAACGTTATAGTCTATTGTTGGGTAGGGCTACTAGTCTCTGTATTCTAGAATGGTCAGTCAATATTGTACGTATACGCCAACAAACCAGTCCTATTTTCATTTTCCTCGACTTCAAAGCATTGACAGCACTGGTGGGTCGATTGTCTCTAAGCGTAGGCTGGTAAAATGATACTGAACCTTGACTTATACCCTTAAAACCCTGGGGCAAGTTGTTCAACACTAACGACATCGTTAGCTAACGTATCGTTAAATTTTTGATCATTTATTATGACAAATATGCTCATATTTTTGCTGAAAAATGGGAGCAGCTTTTGCATATGCAAAAGCTACTCACATTTTTTTTTTCAGCAAAAATACCAAAATTTTAGATATTGTACTTGCTAGAAATCTTAACAATATGACCACTAACGAGCTCGTTAAGCTAACGATGCTTTGAACAACTGGCCCCAGTACTTTAAGCAAATAGAAAAGACCCTGATCACAAGCCGTGTTCTGTCGCGTCTCATATGTATAGTGTGTCATTTTAGAACCTTAGACACACAATGAAATTTCACTATTAAGACCCACCGGAAGACTAATTACCCTGGAGAAACATATATAAAAGGTTTCAGTCATTCGTTCTGTGTGTATTCTGCACTCAGTGTCTCCTAGAAAAGAAACCATCTTTGGGACTGTTCAAAACTTAAACTGTCTTAAACTGTGAAATCTTTCGAAATCAAGACTGTTTGTGACTGTTGCTGGAACCCTGTCCCAGTCCTTGATGGTTCGTCGACAAAAACGATTGAAAACTTTATTCGAATAATTTTCGCATTACTTCTACACCATTTCCGACGTTTCGGCTTTTGGCAGCATTTATCAAGGAATTGTTCTTTCAACTATTACATATTCATCAATGTCTTCTTTTCACCATTTTGAATTTATTTGTTATAAATTGAAAAATATGTAGTTGTTGAAAGAATAATTTTTTGATAAAGGCTGGAGCAGTAATGCGCTAAAAACTGTTTGTGCGTTAAAGATATTTATTCTAATACACTTGCGTATGTAACGAGACGTCTGATTGGATAACGTCAAAATTTTTCGACGGTATATCATATCGTTTGTTATACTGTCGGAATTCCGACGTCATCTCCATAAGCTGGTATGTGGTTTTGCTTGCAGTAGCACACTTTTTAAGAAAACAACCAAACAACCGCATTAGAATGGGGATATTATTGAAAATTGTCATTTTGGGAGGTACTGAATCGTCCCAAATGACAATTTTGAATACAGTTATCCCCTAAGTGGCTCGAGAACCTCTGCGACCATGACGACTTGTTCGAGACAGGGGTAGTTCAAGCCTTTCTGGGGGTAATCATAGCAACATCTTAGGAGGCATAAAAAGGATGATTTAGGAATATTTTTTTCGAACTTTTTTTATTAAACGAAGGTATATTGTGTGTACACCGGGGCGATTCTAACAAATGTTTACAACATTTTTTCTTTGAGTACATGTATTAGATTAAAACACTGAGGAAGTTCGATCAAGTTTAGTTAAGTTTGGTTGCTGTTACTTTTTTATTTCAAACCCTCCTCCCTTCCTTATTTAATTCAAACTTAACTCTTATCATGCTGTTCACGACAAGCACTATCTTTGGAAACAGTGTAGATCCAGATCAGATGGCTTCTGAAGAAGCCATCTGATCAGGATCTACACAGTTTGACATTAAGTTTATGGCTTTGTAAGAATAAATTACATCAAGTAATCTGATTGGTTCAAAGTCAGAAATGGGTGTGGCTACACTGAATATTCAGCAAGATAAGGGTTAATAGGAATGTTGCTTATGTGACCCTCTACCAAATAGCTTAAACGGTTCCGCTACAATGAGCAAAATGGCCACCAGAGCTAAAATTAGAAAAAAAACATCAGCAGTTTACTTTACATAACAACTTCTCCGAAACCTTTGGACCAATTTGATTCAAACTTCACAAGAATGTCCCAACCAAAATGGGTTAAATCGTTCCGCTCCAGTGAACAAGATGGCAACAATCTATGCATGTGATGGTTATCTGCAAGTTGAAGATCTAACAAAAATGAAGAAGGTATGCTGTTCACAAGGTCAAAAATGGCCTTTTAAAAATCAAGGGGCTTAACTCTTCCCCTGTTCGTCCAATCTTAGACATTTTCGAACTCATCCAAGAGTTTATACATGCAAATGTTATTTGCAAGTTTCATGAGGCCCGAACAAAATTGAAAAATCTACGCTGTTCACAAGGTCAAAATTTGCCATATTTTCAGAATCAAAGGGATGTAACACTGTTATTGTTGATCGAACCTGATCCATTTTCGAACCCGATCCGAGATGGTATGCATGTCATTGTTATCTGCAAAATCGAAGTGAAGGCAATGATCAGGAATCGATACAATTAACCCACAGCTCCCATCAGAGACACCAAAGGGAAAGAAGCACAGACATGAAACAACTAGACCCTAAGGGAAGCATCAATAGCGGAAAGGAAAAAGGACAGTTACTTTCCCACAAAATGGTCAATGTCTATCAAAAACAAAATAATATAAGTGATACACACACTCAAAGACAAACCGTAATACTGATTGGACAGTACAAAACTTCTTGTTACGATATTTAAAATTTCAAGACTTCAGTATGTCTGTGTAGCTGAGATGAGAGTTTGTGTCTGACGTGCGGACAGTTGTTCAAAACTAACGATGTTGTTAGTAAAGGTAAAAAAAAAATGATAATTTGAGCCCCGCCAAGCGAATTTGTGTTTTCGAGCATTCCGTCATGACAAATTTTAACTGCGCAAGCCCAGCCATTCAGAGGGGCTAGGGATATGGCTTTCTGCCTGAAGGTTCCTCATGATTCACTGATTGTATGAGCGAGCAGCGAGGGTTCTGGCGAGACTGCGCGGATGCGCAGGCTCGCCTGAACCTTCGCTGCTCGCATAGGCGATAAGTACCCAAATCGCTTGACGGGGCCCATTTAATACTGCAAATATCGTAATATTTTTGCTGCAAAAATGTTTGCTGCAAAAATGTGAGTAGCGTTTGCAAGTGCTAGAACAGTAAACAATTGAGAACTAACGAGCTCGTTAAATTAACAATTCTTTCAACAACTGGCATTGGTTTGCCAACCCGAAGATAATGTTTATCATGACGAGGCCCATAAGGTTCTTTGAAACCCTGCAAGAAGCCAGAGCTGATTCACCCAGTACAAGAATCTCTTCCTCGCTGTCGAAGCTTCAGCTTTTTATAGGAAAAATGTCATATTTTCAGAATAATGAATAAATGTCTTGCAAACATAATGCCAAATGTCAAGTAGAGATATTGATGCACTCAGTCTAATTAAAGCGGAAATTCCTCCGCTATTGAAACTAGTCCGCCGAATCTCCCTAATCGA
This sequence comes from Lucinisca nassula, assembly GCA_963580285.1. Lineage (NCBI taxonomy): Eukaryota > Metazoa > Mollusca > Bivalvia > Lucinida > Lucinidae > Lucinisca > Lucinisca nassula. The sequence goes on from OY757022.1 coordinate 2,632,802, forward strand.
TCATATTCATAACGGTTGAAATGATGGGGTTATTCATTCGCGTTTGATATCAGTAATTGCCTTGATGTTTTTTACAGTTTAGGCAAAATTCCGATAAAGGATTTGCAACATGATTAAATTCGGCAATTTGTTGCGCGGAGTAATGATCCGAAAGCCTCCTTCGTCTAAACTAATTATAACCGTAAAAATCATCCAAAGATATTTGGGGAAGGAATTCGATTTCCAGGGCCTAAATTAATATCATAAACTGACAGATATTTGAACGTTAAGGAATGATTGAATTGAGCAATAGAGGGTTTTGGCGGTTTTGGATAAAAACTCATTTCTTTACAATCTCTTTTCGAAAATGACAGAGTATGATTCAAATTTGGTATGCCCCGGTCACAAGCTATTAGACTAAGAGTCGATAATAACGTATTTATTGTTGGGCGCTCTGGGGCCAGTTGTTCAAAACTAACGACGTCATTAGTTAACGTATCGTTAAAACATTTATTATGGCAAATATGCTAATATTTTGCTGAAAAAAATGTGAGCAGCTTTTGCAGATGCAAAAGCTGCTCACATTTTTTCAGCAAAAATACCAAAATTTTAGATATTGAACTTGCTAGAACAGTTAACAATATGACCACTAACGAGCTCGTTAAGCTAACGATGCTTTGAACAACTGGCCCCTGGTGCAGTGCTGAGGAATGGGGTTTGAGATCGTGAGGTAGCCGGTTCGATCCCCGCAAGCGCCACGTGTTGTTTCCTTGAGCCAGAGACTTTATCCACATTGCTTAGTACTGGTTTCTACCCAGAAAATGAGTACTAAATGTGTTACCCTCTATAAATAAAGGTCGATTATTATTATTATTTATATCTGGACAAGCTCTTCTATCTTAAACTTGGACATGCTTTTTCTCACATCACATCAACATGATGTTCAAGAAAGGACATCCTTGTTAACCCAACTTTATTTAAGGAACATGTGATATGAAATACCCCGCCCCTCCCTCATCCCCCGTCATGAGCTAGTGTCAATAAATTGAACTGCAATCAAACATATTTGAACAAATGGAAGTGAAGGCGATGCTCAGGAATCGATACAATTAGCCCACAGCTCCCATCAGAGGCACCAAAGGGAAAGGCACAAACATGAAACAACTAGACCCTAACAGAAACATCAATAGGACAGCTTCTTTCCCACAAAATGGCCAATTGGCTATCAAAAAAAAAAAAAAAAAAAAAAAAAAAAAACACAACAAAAACAAAAAAAAAAAAAAAAAACAATACAAGCGATACACACACACACTAAAAGACAAACCATTACAAAAATAAACCGCGAAAGAAGAACCGCTTTGGAACGGTCGGTGAAACTAATTCCACTTGTGTGTGTGTGTGTGTGTGGGGGGGGCTTAAATCGACTTTACGTGGCCGCAATCCTCGCCCTTATTTCCGTTGCGATTTAGACAAATAATTTGTTCAGACCGCATGAAGGCCTCCTAACTCATCAGTGCAACATCTCCGTGAACACAAAAATCAAACAACCACAGAGATGAAGAAACAACGGCGAGGACTCGACAGCAAGAAACCACTGAAATGCTGGAGCAAAATAAGACCAACAGTTAGACTCCGATGGGCCCGACCAGAGACACAGCATCAGGCACCAACCAACATTATAAAAAATTAAATTCAGTCTTATTCTCAGTAAGCCTTTACGCTGGAACCGTCATAGAATCTGAGACCTGATCCAACGGCGTACATTTAAAGAGGAAAGCAAAGTTATCAACCGTGATTGGGTTAACAACCATGCATGCAGTCTGCCGTATAGCATTTATGTTTTACCCTATCTTTTTATATCGAATAATGATTTTACGAAATTGGGTGCTGAAGTCATTGCATTTATAAATTTTTCCGAATCTATATACTAAATCACCATACAATTCGGGTTCCGATAGACCTTGTTGCAGAAGAGATTTAAGTCGTCCAAAATTGAATTTTGAAATTTAATGCGGAATGACGTCTATAAAAAATGAAAAGGCTTTGCTTAGTTTATGATACCAATAAACCTGATTAAGAAGTTAAGCAGTTAACAATTTATTACGAGTTTTGAAGTTAGTTACATGACTAGACACTTTGGCAAATCGAATAAATTGTGAAATATAAACGTCATAGGATTAGGAACATCACCATCCAAAAAAGGAAAATTTACAATCACAAAAGCAAAATCATCGCGTTGTTTATCATAAATTTTGCAGGAAACAAACCCATCTAGATATAAATCCAAAAAAGGCCTCGGTATCAGAAGAATTCGCATTATTTAACTGAAGTTTTGGGGGTAAATTTGTCTGATCAAACCATCGATATAGGTTTTGTCAATATTTAATAAATCATCCAAATATTTAGAAATCGAGCTAAAGTCTTCAATGATTTCAGATTGGTTTTCTTCGGAAAGAGACATCATGAAGTCTCTTTCATAACAAAACAAGAACAGATCAGCCACAAGGGGTACGCAATTCGTACCCATCGGAACTAAATAACATAGTTCCAAATCTTATGTAAATATTGTCAAGTAGAAAGGTAAAAGCTTCACACACTTTCTGACATGACCATGAAGTATAATTTTTATGTTCTTCAGAAGTGAAAAAAGCATTTCTTACATTACATATTTTATCTTATTGAAAATTGGGAATTTCTAGCTCTTTCGGGTTAGAAAGCAGCCATTGAAAACAATGTCTTATTTGACAGATATATGTTTTCAATATGGGTTAAGTAGGGTTTAGCATTGCATGTTTTGATTTATTTTGGTATAATATTGCATATTTTGATGTATTTTAATATGACTATTTGATATAGCATGTTTAAATATAGCAGATATAGCGGTTGTAAATGGGTGAGTTGGGACATGTACTGTCGGCCTTATTTTGCATATGGGTATTTTATACCCTTCATTTCATTTTCTTTTCTTTTTTTTTTTTGTTGTTGTTTTTGTTTGTATATAAATGTATATTTTTGAGAGCCTCATGGAAGATTAGCCATAATGCTAAATGTGTAACCCTCGTTAAATAAAGCCTTTACTTACCTACTTACTTACTTACTTACATGCAAGATAGAGGGAGTCTTTCTTATGAAATATCCATTCAGTTAAATTATTAAGTTTTTCTTTTATAAGGTTATGAGGTAGTGTAGTGTTGAGGATGGAAAAATCATAAGTTTGCAGACTTGAAGCATAAAAAGTCTGGATTTCAATTTATTTAAAACTTCGTTAGATTTTTTTATAGACCAAAACAGATTTTTCCCTGATCTTTCAAAGACTTTGTCGCAATATTAAATCACATGTTTCTTGATGACAATAAAACGTGAAGTTAATAATTCGGGAAAGTTCAGTGATGGTACAAGAGCTTGAATTTGCAATAAACCGTGCTTTGAAGCCTTTGTATGGTCTTTTATGAAGTTAAGGTAAATCCGACCGAACTTCAGTATAGTTAAAGTAGAAGTAAAACAAAGATCAGGAATCGATACAATTAACTTACTCCACCCACCAAAGACACAAAGGGAAAGAAACACAAACATTAAGCGACCAGACCATAATGGAAACCTAAACAAAGGAAGGCCATAAGGATAGTTACTTTCTCACAAAATGGCCATATGGCCATCCAAAATAAAAAGACACAAGTGATACACACAGTAAGTAACAAACAACAGCATAAATAAATCGCCACAGAAAAACCGCCTTGGAACGGTCAGTGGAAAGATTTCCACTGGGGGCTTAAATCGATTTGACGTGGCCACAATCCTCGCCCTTACCTCCGTCGCGATTTAGACAAATAATTTGTTCAGTCCGCATAAAAGCCTCCTAACTCATCAGTGCAACATCTCCGTGATCATGAAGTCTCTTTCGTAACAAAACAAGAACAGATCGGCCACAAGGGGTACGCAGTTCGTACCCATAGGAACAAAATAACATAGTACCAAACCTTAGGTAAATATTGTCAAGTAGAAAGGTGAGAGCTTCACACCGCTTCTGACATGACCATGAAGTATATTGTTTTTGCTTTTTCTTAGAAGTGAAAAAAGTATTTCTTACATTACATGCAAGATAGAGGGGGTCTTCCCTATGAAATATCCATTCAGTTAAATCATTAAGTTTTTCTTTTATAAGGTTATGAGGAAGTGTAGTGTTGGTGATGGAAAAATCATAAGTTTGCAGACTTGAAGCATAAAAAGTCTGGATTTCAATTTATTTAAAACTTCGTTAGATTTTTTATAGACCAAAACAGATTTCTCCCTGATCTTTCAAAGACTTTGTCGCAATATTGAATCACATGTTTCTTGATGACAATCAAACATAAAGTTAATAATTCTGGAAAGTTCAGTGATGGTACAAGAGCTTGAATTTGCAATAAACCGTGCTTTGAAGCCTTTGTATGGTCTTTTATGAAGTTAAGGTAAATCCGACCGAACTTCAGTATAGGTAAAGTAGAAGTAAAACAAAGATCAGGAATCGATACAATTAACTTACTCCACCCACCAAAGACACAAAGGGAAAGAAACACAAACATTAAGCAACCAGACCATAATGGAAACCTAAACAAAGGAAGGCCATAAGGACAGTTACTTTCCCACAAAATGGCCATATGGCCATCCAAAATAAAAAGACATAAGTGATACACACAGTAAGTAACAAACAACAACATAAATAAATCGCCACAGAAGAACCGCCTTGGAACGGTCAGTGCAAAGATTCCCTTTGGGGGGCTTAAATCGATTTTACGTGGCCACAATCCTCGCCCTTACATCCGTCGCGATTTAGACAAATAATTTGTTCAGTCCGCATAAAGGCCTCCTAACTCATCAGTGCAACATCTCCGTGAACACAAATAATCAAAGAACCACAGAGGTGAGACAACGGTGAGGACTCGACAGCAAGAAACCACTGAAATGCTGGAGCAAAAGAAAACCACTAGTTAGACTCCGATGGGCCCGACCAGAGACAGAGCATCAGGCACCAACCAACATTACGTTGAATTAGATCTCTCTAATTCTCAATAAGCCTTTACGTTGGAGCCGTCATAGAATCTGAGGCCTGACCCACCGGCGTGCAATTAAAGAGGGAAGCAAAGTTGCCAACCGTGATTGGGTTAACTACCATGCATGCAGTCTGTCGTATAACATCCATGTTGTACCCAATCTTTTTATATCGAAGAATGATTTTACGAAATTGGGTGCTGAAGTCATTGCGGTTATATATTTTTCTGAATTTATATATTAAGTCACCATAAAATTAGGGTTCCGATAGACCTTGTTGCAGAAGAGATTTAAGTCCAGTATTGAATTTTGAAATTAAATCAGAATGGCGTCTATAAAATTTTGAAAAGGCTTTGCGTACTTTATGGTACCGATAACCCTGATTAAGAAGTTTAGCCGTTAATAATTTATTACGAGTGTTGAAGTCAGTTACATGACTACACACTAGCAAATCGAATTAATTGCGAAATATAAACGCCATCGGATGGCGCACGAGGAACATCACCATCCAAAAAAGGAAAAAATACAATCCCAAAATCAAAGTCATCGCGTTTATCATAAATTTTGCACGAAACAAACCCATCTACAATAGAGAGATGTAAATCCAAAAACGTGGCCTCTGTATCAGAAGAATTTGCTTTATTTGACTGAAGTTCTGGGGGGGGGGGGTGGGGGGTGGTAAATCTGACTGATCAAACCATCGAAATAGGTATTATCAATATTTAATAAATCATCTAAATATCTAGAAGTGGAGCTAAAAGCTCCAATAATTTCAGATTGGTTATCAATGGAAAGCGACAACATGAAGTCTCTTTCATAACAATACAAGAACAGATCAGCCACAAGAGGTGCGCAATTCGTACCTATCGGAATGCCCACAATTCGTCTAAATAACTTAGTAAGGAATCTAATATAAATATTGTCAAGTAGAAAGGTGAGGGCATCACACACTTTCTGACATGACCAAACCGCTTAGATGAACTTTAAATGCTAGCGGTCTATTTGGGTGGTGTGAACCCATTGCTGAAGAGTGGACGGTGTCTCTTAAGACTGTCCAGAACATCTGGGGCCAGTTGTTCAAAAGAAACGATGACGTTAGTTAACGAATCGTTAAATCTTTGAATATTTATAATGGCAAATATGCTAATATTTTTGCTGAAAAAATGTGAACAGCTTTGCAGCTGCTCACATTTTTTCAGAAAAATAACAACAATTTTGGTATGAAATTGGCAAGGACAGTAAACAATATGACCACAAACGAGCTCGTTAAACTAACGATGCTTTGAACAACTGGCCCCTGTACTGAGTAACAATACATCTAAACGGCCAAGCTGATGACGACTGTCTGCCTCTTCCTGTCTTGTTGTCTAGTCCCTAGGACACTTCTTGCCTTGTGGTCGCCGTGCAGACTGAATGCGCAGGTTGACTTTGCTGGCAACAAGCCTGCGATCTGGCCAGCAGTCTGTTTCTACTCTAAGATAGAGTTTTACAAAGCTGTTTTAATTCTAGACTCTGCGACATCTCTAAGTATTCCATTCACTTCTGAACATATTTTGGGCATCAAAACCTTATTTTGAAACCAGCCGCAACGAATAGTCTATATATACGAGTAGAACGTCATTGGGCTCATTTACATTTTTGTTTATATCGGTCGTTTTCATGTTTATTTATGGTCGGCCATGTGACGAGTTCGGGTTGTCGACAAAAAAAAAAAAAAAAAAAAAAAAAATGAAAATATAAAAAATAAACGCCAGACTACCCGAAATCTCATACATGGGAGTAACCCAGCATAAAAATAAATCCTGGCTAGTACCACTGTATAGACATTCATATCCTACACAGTTGTTTTGTTAAGGTTTGAGTTTTACGGCCCTTTCAAGATTATTTCACGTATATCGAGCCGGACGTTAATCAGAGGTGGGCGAAAACCGGAGTTCCAGGAGAAAAAATAAGCTCCCGTTGCAGAAGTTTGCGTCTCATATGCATCCTTCCTGGTTGTGATGCTATACAAAATCGAGAATACGTAGGTGTTTCAATATTATGTGCGCTGTCGTAATGTCGTACTCGTATTACGGATCAGGGACCAGTTGTTCAAAACTAATGACGTCGTTAGTTAACGTATCGTTAAAACTTTGATCATTTATTATGGCAAATATGCCAATATTTTTGCTGAAAAAAAAATGTGAGCAGCTTTTGCGAATGCAAAAGCCGCTCACTTTTTTCAGCAAAAATACCAAAATTTTGAATATTAAACTTGCTACAACAGTTAACAATATGACCACTAACGAGCTCGTTAAGCTAACGATGCTTTGAACAACTGGCCCCAGTAATCGAAGTGACATCAAAACAGTCAACAATTCACGCTCAGAATATTGCGTAACAAAACCTAACTAGTGCCACAGAGAAAGCTATGCAAGACATCAAGAAAAGACACCTATATAATTTTGACCCCCTTGAACCCCACTTTTATATAGTAAAACTGGGGTTTCCGGGGGTTTACCTTATTTTCCTTATTTCTGCTCTAAAATATAGAATCTGGGTACTTGTTAGAACCGCCTCGATGAGGCGGTTCTAACGAGTGCCCACAATCTATATTTTGAGCAGAAATAAGAAAAATATCACATTTTTCTTCTTAAAATTTTCATTTTTACGGCGATAAAAGTGGCAATGCATTTGTATAGGCGTGTTTTCGTAATGAAAAAAAAAAAGAATCTTACAAGGTGTTAGGGGTAGAAGGAAAAGTCCGCCAATCTTCTTACCTGTCCATCTGTTTAACCTTGGTGTTTTGAACAACCCCTGTCTGCATTATGAAAACTCGCTTATACAAATGTATTGTAAATATTACCGTCGAAAAAACAAGAACCAAAAAAAAAAAAAAAAAAAAAAAAAACTACAACAACAGCAAAAAAAACCCACAAAAAAACAAAAAAACAACAACAACAACAAAAAAAAACGAGGATTTTATTATGAATAGTTGCGATATTTTTCTTATTTCTGCTGAAAACATAGATTGTAGGAACTCGTTAGTAGTACCTCCCTGGCGAGGCGGTTCAAACTAATACCCACCATCTATGTTTTGAGCAGAAATAATGAAATAATGTTTACCACTGTAAGCCCCAGTTTTATCAGCTAAAAATGGGTTAAAGGGGTTCAAAATTTCGTGATGAGAACTAACCCAATAGTCAATACATGAGCAGTAAAATTATGTTGAAACCAACAATTTTCGAAAAACAGTCAAAGCTGTCTTAGTGGCCATCTCTATAAAGCAATCAACCTGACTTAAACAAATCTGAAATGACAAATGCATTAAAACGCATCTGTATTAAGCACGTGCCTGTATTAAGCAAGCACATTTTTATTACCCTTTAGTTGTTTGTTAAATACAGGTCGGACTATATTTCACTATGAACATGTGTAAACCGCCCCGCCCATAGGGGCTTGAAGAAATATATGGGCTGCATGATGCTTCCACGCAGAGCTGAATCTGGCCCGCACACTAGTACTGGAAAACCGCTTAGAGGATCTAAGCCTGTCCAGGAACCGCGGTGCGAGGCTAATAAACCGTATTGGTTTCATTGGGCGACAGGGCTTGAGATGTCATTTCATCTCAATGTCGGGTAAAAGTATTATTGGAAGCAACGTCTCCAAAATGACCTTTACAGTGTTGACGGGGACGTTAAACCTCAAATGAAACAAAATCAAACAAAACTATGAACATGTGGGAATGTTCCAACGATCATGATTTCAGAATATTATTCTTATTGCTTTCTTTTGTTCTTTTTCTGATTTTATTGTTTATTTTTATTATATATTTTATAATTTTGCATAATACAGAAAGGTTATTCGCCCCCGCCCATAGGGTCTTGGAGAAATATATTTGGCCGCATGGTGCTTCCACGCAGAGCTTCCACGCAGACCAGAACACGAGTACTGGTAACTAAGCCTGCCCAGACAAAGCGGCGTGAGTCAGACCGTCCACTGCATAAAAGCATTTTGGTTTCGTCGGGTAGCAGGGCTTGAGATGTCACTTCATAAAAATCCCTCAAATTTGGAAGCAACGTCCCCAAAAAGACCTAAATAGTGTTGAAGGGGACGTTAAACCTCAATTCTAGCAAAACAAACTGAAAGGCTAAACGAAAGAAAATACAATGAATTGTCTCTTCATAGTAGTAGCCATAGGCGTAGCGATCGTTGCGCACAATTTCGCATGTGCGTAATGCAAACTATCTTGTGCAAAGAGAGATAATCTAAACATAAATCATGTGTTTTTTTACATGTTACGGGGACTGCTCTTAAAGGAAAGAATTTGCTTCCATCGGAAGCAAATTCTTTCCTTTAGGAGAAGTCCCCTGTTGAAAATGATTTTGTTTTTATTTCTCTTTTCGTGCGTAATAATCTTTCCCTTCTGGCCTCGCCATTAGTACCAGTTAATTTGAAAATAAATATGCAGTTTGATGTTGTTCCTTATGCTGACTGAAGAAGATGCCAAAGAAACTAAAATGTATTGTTTCAATTATCTCTGATTTCCTTTATTTATCGACAAAATCAGAAGCCTCCTTGGTGCAGTGGTTACGCTACTCGCCTTGCAAACCAGGGATCGCAGGATCGATCCCGGGCTTCTCCAGACTTTCGGATGAGTCTTTAAACCGAGGTCCCGTCTCCGTATGACCTTAGCTGTTGGTGGGACGTAAAACTAAAACTCACTCACCCACTCACTCATCGACAAAACCTGTCATAAAATACTGATTTATCGATTGGGCCACGCCCATAGGGGCTTGAAGAAATATATATGGCTGTATGATGCTTCCACGCAGAACTGAAACCGACTGGAGGATATAAGCCTGCCACGGCAGAGCGGTGCGAGTCAGACCGTTCATGCTTATAAACCCTATCGGTTTCATTGGGCGACAGGGCTGGAGATGTCATTTCATGTCAATGTCGGGTAAAAGTCCCACAAAATTGAAGCAACGTCTCCAAAGTGACCTTTACAGTGTACATGGGGACGTTAAACCAACTGACAATATTGATACAAAAATGACTATAATTACCCTGAGACAACTTTTAGAACTTCCTGTTAGGTTTCTATAGATCAGCACCCCTCCCCACACCAACACGGAAAAGAGTCTCTTTAGAATTTGCTTCAGAGACTTCTAGAAACGTCGGACAAATTCGAATCGGGTCACGCAGTGTTTTCGTCATGTGAACAAGTCCGTGAAATGATATCCTCTTTAAACCCCACTTTATATAGAGAAAACTGGGGTTTAGAGGGTTATGCATTATTCTTCTTATTTCTGTACCATGCCATTGGTTGTGGGTACTCGTTAGAACCGCCTCCATTAGCATGAGGCGGTTCTAACGGGCACCGCAAACCTAATAAGAAAATGCACTATGTCACACCAGAAAACGAGAACTGTCTCCGAGGTGATAAAATATTTTTCGTGCCCATCTCAACAGATATTAAAGTACAGGAGTAAACATTATTTTCATTTTTTTTGCTCGATTTGTTTTTTCTCTAAAACATAGATTGTGGGTTTTCGTTAGAACCCCCTCTTTAGCATCCACAATCTATATTTCGGAACAGATATATGTGAAATACGAGAGATGTTCGAAAACTTGCAAATGACATGCGGCAGGTGAATATTTATATAACTTGCCATTCCGGCAAACTGTGTGCCGTTCGAAGTTTGATTGTTTTAGATTATTCTGTTCGTATGCGGAGAGCGGAATCTCTGACCAGATTGCAAACTATATGTTACACAGGACGTGGCTGGCTCATTTATATGTGGGTCATCCGCCTTTAAATACTGGGCGAATAACAAAGCTGTGGCGCATATGGTTATTTGGTCCGCTTGTAAAAAACATGTGCAAGGCACTACACCGACCCTTCTTGTTGACTAAGCGATTTGGACATCAATTGCCAACCTCCTTGTGTCAATCTTTTCTGCGACTGCTATACTGTAATAATACTTTGCACTCTAAGAAAAAAAAAATCATTTCAAATTCATAATTTCAGAAAAGAATAGAATAAATATATACATACCTTCTCTTATAAGCAATCAATATTTATCTTCCCACAATCCTTTGAGACGTCACGTGATCCTGAATCTGGCTCTCCTTCTAGTTTGGCTAGTCACCATCGCATTGTCAAAACACTTTTCGCCAGCTAACAATAAAGTAAGAAACATTCTTATTGTCTGAATAAAAAAGTCTGGCTCCAGCCTACTTAGAAACAAAGTTCAAAGCAAAGTTTTTTTGGAAACTCGACTTTTTTTTCCTTTCACATCTGAATAGCTACCGAATGCGCAACAGGCCTGAATGTATCAAATGCCTCAAGACAGATTGCCTGGTAAAAATGTTAATTCCCGAACATCCCAGCCAATAACAAATTAGCGGGCGGAATAGTTGAGAGAAGACATCTCTTCGATACTGATACTGTTCCATGTCATGTTTGATACCAATTTTTGCATTCTTGTTATATGCTTTTATCCGGTTGTGACTGGTTGTATTCAGTAAATAGAGGATCTTACAAGGGTGTCCATGTATTATTGAATTTATTAAACTCGTTGAGGAAAAGGCATAAAATGCTCGGCAAAGGCCGAGCATTTTATGCCTTTTCCTAAACGAGTTAAATAAAGTCACGAGCATTGCCGAGCATTTTATGCCTTTCCCTCAACGAGTTAAATAAAGTCGAGAGCATTGCCAAGCATTTTATGGCTTTCCCTCAACGAGTTAAATAAAGTCACGAGCATTGCCGAGCTTTTTATGCCTTTTCTTCAACGAGTTAAATAAAGTCACGAGCATTGCCGAGCATTTAATGCCTTTTCCTCAACGAGTTAAAGAAAGTCACGAGCATTGCCGAGCATTTTATGCCTTTCCCTCAACGAGTTAAATAAAGTCACGAGCATCGCCGAGCTTTTTATGCCTTTTCCTCAACGAGTTAAATAAAGTAACGAGCATTGCCGAGCATTTAATGCCTTTTCCTCAACGAGTTAAATAAAGTCACGAGCATTGCCGAGCATTTTATGCCTTTTCCTCAACGAGTTAAATAAAGTCACGAGCATTGCCGAGCATTTAATGCCTTTTCCTCAACGAGTTAAATTAAGTCACGAGCATTGCCGAGCATTTTATGCCTTTTCCTCATCGAGTTGAATAAAGTCAACAGCATTGCCGAGCATTTTATGCCTTTTCCTCAACGAGTTAAATAAAGCCACGAGCATTGCCGAGCATTTAATGCCTTTTCCTCAACGAGTTAAATTAAGTCACGAGCATTGCCGAGCATTTTATGCCGTTTCCTCAACGAGTTAAATAAAGTCAACAGCATTGCCGAGCATTTTATGCCTTTTCCTCAACGAGTTAAATAAAGCCACGAGCATTGCCGAGCATTTAATGCCTTTTCCTCAACGAGTTAAATTAAGTCACGAGCATTGCCGACCATTTTATGCCTTTTCCTCAACGAGTTAAATTAAGTCACGAGCATTGCCGACCATTTTATGCCTTTTGCTCAACGAGTTAAATAAAGCCACGAGCACTGCCGAACATTTTATGCCTTTTCCTCAACGAGTTGAATAAAGTCATGAGCATTGCCAAGCATTTTATGCCTTTTCCTCAAAGAGTTAAATAAAGTCAACAATACATGAGCACGAAGGCAAGATTCTATTTATCATATGATATTTAAAACGCATTTTATTCACGATCGTTTACCGAAAATGTCAATATTTCGCCATTAGTAAACGTGACGTCGTTAATGACGTCGTACATGTAACGTTACGGAGCGTATCTAACTAATTTGCATAGTTAATCCGCCAGTGGATTATATAGGGATCAACCATGGTTGTTCATGCAGAAACATTCGCCTGGTCCCGAGGAAGCTGTTTGAACATGAGGCCGCCAGGCCGAATGTTCAAATATCTTCCGAGGGATCCGGCAAATGTAACTGCAGTGAAATAACAATGGCTGATCCGTTTTTGCAAACGTACGATTCCGAAAGCAAATTTTGACGAAAACGCCCAAAAACTCCATATATACTCCATATAAACTCCAAATGCGACCGGCGAACCAACATGGCGGCCAGTTTAGAATGTTGTTCACAATGACGTTGTTACGCAGTAACCATCTGACGTCATCATAGAACCATAAAACGCTACATTCAGGGCGATAACGTTACGTCGTTCAACGTAACGTAAACAAAGCAAGGCCCGTCTTGTAATATCAAAAGCTCAGCATCATTGTTCAAACAGCACGCGAATTTCATGATTTGAACATGGTTTTTAATGTTTGAGCACGGCTTTCGGACCATTTGACAATGGCTTCAAACAGCCATGCGCATAGGTATTTATGCAAGAAATAGGGATCAACCATGGTTTTTCATGCACAAACATTCGCCGGGTCCCGAGGAAGCTGTTTGAACATGAGGCCGCGAGGCCGAATGTTCAAATATCTTCCGAGGGATCCGGCAAATGTTAATGCAGTGAAATAACAATGGCTGATCGTTGTTCTTGCAAAAGTACGATTCCGAAAGCAAGTTTTGACGAAAACGCCCAAAAGCTCCATATAAACTCCATTTAAACTCTTCAAATGCGACCGGCGAACCAACATGGCGGCCAGTTCATAATGTTGCATACAATGACGTTGATACGCAGTAACCATCTGACGTCATCATAGAACCATAAAACGCTACGTTCAGAGCGATCACGTTACGTCGCTCAACATAACGTAAACAAAGCACGGCCAGTCCTGCGATATCAAAAGCTCAAAATCCATGTTCAAACAGCAAGCGAATTTCATGATTTGAACACGGTGTTTGCTATTTGAGCACGGCTTTCGGTCCATTTGACAATGGCTTCAAACAGCCATGCGCATAGATATTTATGCAAGAATCGAATTTATCATATGACGTCGCGTCCGAGAGTGTAATAACGCCATGTAATAAATTCGATAATCCACTAGTGGATTAAATATGAAAATTAGTTAGATACGCCCGTTACGTTACATGTACGACGTCCTCAACGACGTCGCGTTTACCTAAACCCAGACTCCTTAAAGGTAGGCAAGGTCCATCAAATTTACGCATACGTAAACAATAGTATCTTTGATGTCACGAGGGCTGAAACGAAGGCTAGGCTACTAACAGGAACATATACGTTGCAGGCCAATAGGGCAAGGTTTAATCAATTTAATGTTAATCCACAATGTCCTCTCTGTAATAAGCAACCTGAGGATAGAGAACACTTCATTGTCATCTGTGAGAGATTAAATTATGTAAGAGTACCGTACATTCTCAAAATTAGGACTTTGTTTAACTATTCCAGAGAAATTGACCACGTTCTAGAGACTCCCGAACTGTGTGTACAGCTTCTACTGGATTCAAGTCACCCGCATGTTACTCAGAGGCTTGAGTTTACCAACAGACAAACAGAACTTCTGGAGTTACATTCCCGGGAACTGATCCACGAGTTACACCTAAATCGCGTTCGTTTACTGAAAACTGACTAGGAAGTGCTGAAAGTACCAGAGAGCATAAGATAGGAAAACTTTAAAGACCACAAGTTTATCTGTGCAAATGAAATGAATTTAAATCTGTGATAAATATTCACTTCACAATCTGTGAAGGTGCCACGCAAAATAAACGTGGGGACACTAAGCTACAAGAAGAAGAATGGCGGAATATTGACATTTTTGTTAAACAATCGTTGAGGAAAAGGGATAAAATGCTCGGCAAAGCCTCGTATTTTATCCTTTTTCCTCAACTCGTTTATTAAATTCAATAATACATGAACACTCGTTTAAGATCCTCTATTTATTACATGGCGTTACACGTATTACATTCTCAGATGCGATAAAGACAGATCACGGTAACACGTCATTCGTTGTCACATTCTTCTAACACAAGGCGTGATATTCCCCTTACAAAACGGCAACATTTTAATCCTATTTTATTTTGGCAGTGAAATAAAAGCATATACGATTTGTTTGTTTGATTTGAGGTTTAACGTCCCCGTCAACAGTGTAAAGGTCATTTTGGAGACGTTGCTTCCAATTTTGTGGGACTTTTATCCGACACTGAGATGAAATGACATCTCAAGCCCTGCCATCCAATGAAACCAATAGAGTTTATAAGCATGGACGGGCCGACTCGCACCGCCTTGCATGGACAGGCCTAGATCCTCAAAGCGGTTTACCAGTACCAGTGTGCGGGTCGGTTTCAGCTCTGCGTGGAAGCATCATGCAGCCCATATATTTCTTCAAGCCCCGACGGGCGGGGGCCAAAATGCATATACGAATCATATTGTGAAAATATATATGATATTTTCAAAGTTTGAAAACTGACATCGCCATGTGCTGAATAACACGAATCATGGTCACTGCTAACAATTGTTAAATAGCTCAGATCAAAGATACTGTTGGCTAGCGCTTAACCCATATATGCCTAGTGGCCCTTTTTTGGGACATTGGCAAACAGTGTAGACCCAGATCAGACGCCGCAGAACGCGGCGTCTGATCTGGGTCTACACTGTTTGATCAAAGAACATACATTTTTGTACAACTTACATTAAACAAAACAAATCTGACACCCCTATAATTGAAAATGGACAACTCCAAATTTATAAGATGGAAGATTCCATTGTCATATATGGGTTAATAGCTCGCATCACAGACACTGTTAAGCAGCTAAATACCTCGCATCATGGTTACTAGATACTGTTAGCCAGAGCTAAATCTCTCGTATCATAGACACTGTAAGCCAGTGCTGAATAGCTTGTATCATAAACACTGTCGGCCAGTTCAAATAGCTCGCTTCAAAAACACTGCTAGCCATCACTAAATAGTTCGCATCATAGATACTATTACCAAGCGCTAAATGGCTTGCATCATTATACAATGCTAGCGATCACTAAAAAGCTTGCATCAAAGACAATGTTAGCCTGCACTTAAAAGCTCGTATCATAGACACTATTACCAAGCGCAAAATAGCTTGTATCATACTCGTATCACTAAATTTGGTATAGTTACACCTTAATAAAAATACTGTTATCCAGTACTAAATAGCTCGCATCATAAAGACCGTTACCAGGCGCGTTGTTATTCGATTTGATTTCAGGTTAAACGTCCCCCTCAACACTATATAGGTCATTTTAGAGACGTTGCTTCCGATTTTGTGGGACTTTTACCCGACATTGAGATAAAATGTCAACGCAAGCCCTGCCGCCCAATTTGCAGGCCTAGACACTGTTAGCCAGTGCTGAATAGCTCATATTATATACACTCTTAGCCAGTGCTGAATTGTTCGCATCAGGGACAGTGTAGCCATTGCTGAATAGCTCGCATCATACACACTGCTAGCCAGTGCTGAATAGATCGCACCATACAAACTGTTAGCTAGTGCGGAATAGCTCGCATCATACAAACTGTTAGCCAGTGCTGAATAGATCGCAACATACAACATGTAAGCCAGTGCTGTATAGATCACGCCATACAAGCTCTTAGCCAGTGCTGAATAGCTCGCATCAGTGTAGCCATTGCTGAATAGCTCGCATCATACACACCGTTAGCCAGTGCTGAATAGATCGCACCATACAAACTGTTAACCAGTGCTGAATAGCTCGCACATTACAAACTGTTAGTCAGTGCGGAATAGCTTGCATCATACACACTGTCAGCCAGTGCTAATAGCTCACATCATATACACTCTTAGCACGTGCTGGATAGCTCGCATCATACACACTTTTAGCCAGTGCTGAATAGATCGCACCATGCAAACTGTTGGCCAGTGCTGAATAGCTCGCATCATACACATTGTTAGCCAGTGCTGAATAGCTCGCATCATGCACAGTGTTAGCCAGTGCTGAATAGCTCGCATCATACACATTGTTAGCCAGTGCTGAATAGCTCGCATCAAACTCACTGTTAGCCAGTGTTGAATAGCTCGCATCATACACACTGTTAGCCAGTGCTGAATAGCTCGCATCATACACACTGTTAGCAAGTGTTGAATAGCTCGCATCACACACTGTTAACCAGTGCTGAATAGCTCGCATAATAGTCACTGTTAGTCAGTGTTGAATAGCTCGCATCATAGACACTGTTAGCCAGTGCTGAATAGCTCACATTAAACACACTGTTAGCCAGTGCTGAATAGCTCGCATCATACACACTGTTAGCCAGTGCTGAGTAGATCGCACCATACAAACGGTTAGCCAGTGCTGAATAGCTCGCATCAAACACACTGTTAGCCGGCGCTAATCAATAGCTCGCACTGTTTGACAGTCTGAATCGCGACGGAAGTAAGGCCGAGGATTGTTGCCACGTGGAATCGATTTAAGCCCCCCCCCCCCCACACACACACAGTGGAATTCGTTTCCGCTGACCGTTCCGAGGCGGTTCTTCTGTCGCGGTTTATTTTTGTTATGGTTTGTCTTTGGATGTCTGTGTCACTTATATTATATTTTATTTTGGATAGCCTATTGGCCATTTTATGGGAAAGTGACTGTCCTTTTGGCTTCCGCTATTGATGTTTCCATTAGGTCTATTGTTTCATGTTTGTGCTTCTTTTCCCTTTGGTGTCTCTTATGGGAGCTGTGGGTTGATTGTATCGATTCCTGATCATTGAATTCACTTCTATTTTGAAAAGCTCTTATCATAATCAGTGTAAGCCAGTGCTGAACAGTTCGCACCACAGACACAGTTAGTCAGTGCTGAACAGCACGCCTTATACACTCTGTTAGCAAGAGCTGAAGAGTTTGCTTCATAGACAGTGTTAGTCACTGCTGAATAGACCGCATCATTCACATTTTTAGCCAGTGCTCAATAGCTCGCTACATAGACACTGTTAGCCAGTGCTGAAGAACTCGCATCATTGACACTGTTATCCACTGCTGAAGAGCTCGCTTCATAGACAGTGTTAGCCAGTGCTGAAGAGCTCGCTTCATAGACAGTGTTAGTCATTGCTGAATAGACCACATCGTAGGCACTGTTAGCCTGTGCTGAATAGACCGCATCGTAGACACTGTTAGCCAGTGCTGTTAGCCAGTGCTGAAGAGCTCGCATCATAGACAGTGTTAGTCAGTGCAGAATAGACCGCATCGTAGACACTGTTAGTCACTGCAGAATAGACCGCATCGTAGACACTGTTAGCCAGTGCTGAATAGACCGCATCGTAAACACTGTTAGCCACTGCTCAACAGCTCGCTTCATAGACACTGTTAGACAGTGCTGAAGAGCTCACATCATAGACACTGTTAGCCAGTGCTCAATAGCTCGCTTCATAGACAGTGTTAGTCACTGCTGAATAGACCGCATCGTAGACACTGTTAGCCAGTGCTGAATAGACCGCATACTAGACACTGTTAGCCAATGCTGAATAGACGGCATCGTAGACACTTTTAGCCAGTACTGAAGAGCTCGCATCATTGACACTGTTAGCCAGTGCTGAATAGACCACATCGTAGACACTGTTAGCCAGTGTTGAAGAGCTCGCATCATTGACACTGTTAGCCATTGCTGAAGAGCTCGCTTCATAGACATTGTTAGTCACTTCTGTACAGACTGCATCGTAGACAGTGTTAGCCATTGCTGAAGAGCTCGCTTCATAGACAGT
The DNA here is from genome assembly GCA_963580285.1 of Lucinisca nassula. Classification (NCBI taxonomy): domain Eukaryota; kingdom Metazoa; phylum Mollusca; class Bivalvia; order Lucinida; family Lucinidae; genus Lucinisca; species Lucinisca nassula. The sequence goes on from OY757022.1 coordinate 2,651,403, forward strand.
GTTAGTCACTGCTGAACAGACTGCATCGTAGACACTGTTAGCCATTGCTGAATAGACCCCATCGTAGACACTGTTAGCCAGTGCTCAATAGCTCGCTTCATAGACACTGTTAGCCAGTGCTGAAGAGCTCGCATCATAGACAGTGTTAGTCAGTGCAGAATAGACCGCATCGTAGACATTGTTAGTCACTGCTGAATAGACCGCATCGTAGACACTGTTAGCCAGTGCTGAATAGACCGCATCGTAAACACTGTTAGCCACTGCTCAACAGCTCGCTTCATAGACACTGTTAGACAGTGCTGAAGAGCTCACATCATAGACACTGTTAGCCAGTGCTCAATAGCTCGCTTCATAGACAGTGTTAGTCACTGCTGAATAGACCGCATCGTAGACACTGTTAGCCAGTGCTGAATAGACCGCATACTAGACACTGTTAGCCAATGCTGAATAGACGGCATCGTAGACACTGTTAGCCAGTACTGAAGAGCTCGCATCATTGACACTGTTAGTCAGTGCTGAATAGACCGCATCGTAGACACTGTTAGCCAGTGCTGAAGAGCTCGCACCATTGACACTGTTAGCCATTGCTGAAAAGCTCGCTTCACAGACACTGTTAGTCACTGCTGAACAGACTGCATCGTAGACACTGTTAGCCATTGCTGAATAGACCCCATCGTAGACACTGTTAGCCAGTGCTCAATAGCTCACTTCATAGACACTGTTAGCCAGTGCTGAAGAGCTCGCATCATAGACAGTGTTAGTCAGTGAAGAATGGACCGCATCGTAGACACTGTTAGTCACTGCTGAATAGTCCGCATCGCAGACACTGTTAGCCAGTGCTGAATAGACCGCATCGTAGACACTGTTAGCCAGTGCTGAAGAGCTCGCATCATTGACACTGTTAGCCAGTGCTGAAGAGCTCGCTTCATAGACAGTGTTAGTCACTGCTGAACAGAATGCATCGTAGACACTGTTAGCCATTGCTGAATAGACCCCATCGTAGACACTGTTAGCCAGTGCTCAATAGCTCGTTTCATAGACACTGTTAGCCAGTGCTGAAGAGCTCGCATCATAGACAGTGTTAGTCAGTGCAGAATAGACCGCATCGTAGACACTGTTAGTCACTGCTGAATAGTCCGCATCGCAGACACTGTTAGCCAGTGCTGAATAGCTCACTTCATAGGTACTATCAACAAGTGCTGAATAGCTCGCTTTATACACACTGTTAACCAACGCTGAAGAGGTCGCTCCATTAACATTTGCTTCCAAATGATTACCTTTTCTTTTCAGAACAAGCTGGTGTCAAGGGAATGTGTGGCAGCCGTTTAAAGTCTCCATGCCCTTCATCATACTGTGGATTATATTTTCTTGTCCTTTGGGATCACTGATTTTACTGCGGAATTAAGAAAATATTTGAGGGTCACTGATGAGGCATAATTGGCCGAAACTAGCTAGTCTGGCCCAGAAAATTCTTGTACACTCCATGGTTTTCTCAGTCCTGTGCTGAAGTCCTTGATACCAAAGGATTACCCCGTTTTTCAGAATATTGCACATTGTGTGTTTCTAGTAAAAAAAAAAAAAAAAAAACACAAACACACACAAAAAACAAACAAAAAAAAAAAAAAAAATAAATAAATAATAATAATAATAATAATAATAATAAAAAAAAAACATAAATAAAAAAAAATCAACATGTAGGGGTGACAGGTTGTGCTTTCTTCAAAATTTATTTGGAAAATGACTGAACTTTTAGCAAATAAATTAGACGTCAGACGTCGCGTTCTGCGGCGTCTGATCTGGGCCTTCACTGTTTGCCAGGGTACCCGTTTTGGGGTTTCTGGTACTAAATGGGTTAAAATGTACGTTTACTCACATGCACAGAAACTAAAACTGGTAAACGACATGGCATCATTTTGCACCTCTTTATAATAGAGCTCTAAATGGAATGGTTTCGTGTTCAAGAAGTGCTTTTGCTCCTTTCTGCAGACTGGCTAATGAATTTTATTGTCTTTTATATATTAACCGTAACAAGGATCAATGGAAACAAAATCCTTGGCGAATTTAAGAACGAAGATAAATGGTCCAAGCACGCACGTGACGTGTAAGCAACGTCATATCAATGCCGACCCAACGTCATGGCGTTGCGTCGACGTTGATATGACGCTGCAAGGACGTCATATACCCAGTAGGATAATGATGGCATTGCAAGGAAACATCTGTTATACAATGTGCATTATTTCATATCTCAAAGAAATGGATACATGAACTTTTCTGACGAAAATTTATGAATTTCTTTTCGTCATTTATACTCTAAACATATGTTGTAGGTGTTCGTTAGAACTTCCTCATCGAGGCGGTCCTAACGAATACCTTCAACCTATGTGTTGGAGCCGAGATAAGATAAAGTACACTCCTGTGAAACCCAGTTTTCTTAATATAAACTTGGGTTTAGAGGGTTGTTTATTTCACGGACTTGTTTACGTAATGGGCAAAGGATGGAGAAAGCATACATTTTATATAGCTTGTCTGTACCATGAAAACCCTTCTTAACTCCACTTTATGTACCACAAACCTTCAACAGGCCTCCGTGGCCTATCGGGTAAGAACGCTGACTCATAATCATGAGGTCTTCCCCCCGCTGTGGTTCGAGCCTCGCCTCGGGCACATGTGAGACTCCCATGGCTGCAACGCTACGTTAACAGAGCAAGGCCAGTTTTGTGATATCAAAAGCTCAAAATCTATGTTCAAACAGCACTCTAATTTCATGATTTGAACATGGTATTTGCTGTTTGAGCACGGCTTTCGGTCTATTTGACAATGACTTCAAACAGTCCTGCGCATAGATACTTATACAAGAACGTTGAATCAGCGTTGCAACAACGCATTTACGTTGATCAGCGTTGATCGCCTGCTAGTCAAGAGTACAAGATATCGCGTGGCAACATTTTTGTTATTACACCTCACGTAACTTTCCCAACAAAACCACCATAACTTGTGAGTAATAGTTTTTTTTAGCTTACCTGAGCATGAAGTGCTCATGGTGAGCTATTGTGAACGGTCAATGTCCGTCGTTCGTCGTGTGTCGTGCGGCGTCAACAATTTGCTTTAAATGCTAACTCCTCCTAAACCCTTGAGCCAATTTCAATAAAACTTCATAGGAATATTGCTGAGGTGATTCTCTACAAAAATAGCTAAAATTGTTCCGCTCCGCTGAACAAGATGGTCGCCAGAGCTAAAAATAGAAAAATCTTCAAACGACAACTTCTCCTGTACCTTAAGGCCAATTTCATTCAAACTTTATAGGAATGTTGCTTAGGTGACCCTCTACCAAAGTGGCTAAAACGTTTTTGCTCCAGTGAACAAAATGGCCGCCAGAGCTAAAAATAGAAAATTCTTGAAACGGCAACTACTCCTGTACCCTTTGGCCAAATTTATTCAAACTTCATAGGAATGTTGCTTAGGTGACCCTCTACTAAAATAGCTAAAACGGTATTGCTCTGATGAGCAAAATGGCCGCCATAGCTAAAAAAAGAAAAACATCGTAAATTTGCTTCAAACACAAACTCCTCCTCAACCCTTGGGCCAATTTGTTTCAAACTTCACAGGAATGTTGCCCAAAGGAATACCTACCGAAACAGCTAAAATCGTTGTCCTCTGACAAACAAGGTGGCCACCAGAGCTAAAAATAGAAAAAAATCTTTAAACGACAATTTCTCCTGTACCCTGGGGCCAATTTTATTCAAACTTCATAGGAATGTTGCTTAGGTGACTATCTACCAAAATAGCTGAAAAGATTCTGCTCTGATGAGCAAAATGGCCGCCATAGCTAAAAATAGAAAAACATCGTAAATTTGCTTCAAACACGAACTCCTCCTTAACCCTTGGGCCAATTTGATTCAAACTTCACAGGAATGTTATGTAGGTGCATGATCCCCAAAGAAATAGCTAAAATCATTTCGCTCTGACTAACAAGATGGCCGCCAGAGGTAAAAATAGAAAAAAAAATCTTCAAACGACTACTCCTCCTTTACCCTTGGGCCAATTTCATTCAAACTTCATAGGAATGTTGCTTAGATGACCCACTACCAAATTGGCTAAAACGTTTTCGCTCTGATGAGCAAAATGGCCGCCATAGCTAAAAACAGAAAAACTTTGTAAATTTACGTCAAAACGCGAACTCCTCCTCAACCCTTGGGCCAATTTGATTCAAACTTCACAGGAATGTTAGTTAGGTGACTGCCAGTGCTAAAAATAGAAAAAATCTTCAAACGACAACTCCTCCTTACCCCTTGGGTCAATATGATTCAAACTTCACAGGACTATTATGTGGTTGACTCCCTACCAAAATAGCTAAAATTGTTCCGCTCTGACTAACAAGATGGCCACCAGAGCTAAAAATAGAAAAAAATCTTCAAACGACAATTCCTCCTACCCCTTGGGCCAATTTAATTCAAACTTCACAGGAATATTATGTCATTGGCCCTCTACCATATTAGCTAAAATGATCCCGCTCCGATGAACAAAATAGCCACCAGAGCTAAAAATAGAAAAACATTGTAAATTTGCTTCAAACTTCACAGGAATGTTGCCCAGGTGACTCCCTATCAAAATAGTTAAAATCATTCCACTCTGATAAACAAGATGGCCACCAGGGCTAAAAATAGAAAAAATCTTCAAACGACAACTCCTCCTGTACCCTTGGGCCAATTACAATTAAACTTCATAGGAATGACTCTCTACCAAAATAGCTAAAATGGTCTCGCTCCGATGAATAATATGGCCGCAAGAGCTAAACTTAGAAAACATTGTAAATTTGCTTCAAATGCGAACTCTTCCTAAACCCTTGGGTCAATTTGATTCAAACTTCAAAGGAATGTTGCCTAGGTGACACCCTACCAAAATAGCTAAGATCGTTCCACTCTGATCAACACGATGGCCACCAGAGCTAAAAATGGAATGTACTAGAGACAGTGACATTCAGGTGAGCGAATCAGGGCCCTCTTGTTTAGTATCACCCTGCGATAATTTCAACTATCATATGCGCGGAATTAGGCGCGCGTACGAGCTGGAGAAAAAGGGGGATAAACCAAAAATTGTAACAATGTCGAGAAATATTGATAAGAAAATGTTTTTAATTTTTTATTTTATTTTTGTTATATTTTTATTAACGCATATCAATACTTGAGGCTTTAATTAAGAAATAACGAAGTCACAGATGTTTTAACTGTTTTTTTACTATTACACTAGCTAACGTCGCTTATGTAGAAAATTGAAGGTATCCGAAAGTTTGGAACGTCAAAAGTCACGCGTGAGCTGTCCTGTATGAAAGCCCGTATGCAAACAAACACATGGATCTCTCGATCTTGTTCGGTATAATAAAATAAAACATTCCTGAGATGGTGAAAGTGAAAAAAGTCAGCCTTTGGAATATGAATTTATCATATGACGTCGCGTCTGAGAATGTAATAACACCATGCAATAAATTCGACAGTCCACTAGTGGATTAAATATGCAAATTAGTTAGATACGCCCCGTAACGTTACATGTAGGGCATCCTTAACGACGTCGCGTTTTTTATGGCGGAATATTGACATTTTTGTGAAACAATCGTGAATAAAATGCGGTTTAAATGTCATATGATAAATAGAACCTTGCATTCGTGATCATGTATTATTGAATTTATTAAACTCGTTGAAGAAAATGGGTAAATTGCTCGACACAGCCTCGCTTTTTATTTCTTTTCCTCAACTCGTTTAATAAATTCAATAATACATGGACACGCATGTAAGGTTCTCTGTATCAACCTCGGCAGAGCCTCGGTTGATACTCATAATTCTCATGGTGACATTTTCCACTATCACCCTCTCGGGAATGTAATATATTATGGATCATCATTAAGGTAATGAACCCATTTTACGCCATGCTTGATTTCGTGAATGTAAAATGGCTTTTTTTTTCCAGATGAAATCTGCTGAAAACTTCGTATTTCTGATCCTAATATAGTTTGTAGGCGATCGCTAGAACCGCCTCATTGAGGCAATTTTAACGGAAACTCACAATATATGTTTTACATCAGGAATATACTATTGTACAATTGTCATTTAGGGAGGTAAATAGGCGGTTTTACGGTCGGAAATTTTGTTTTACGGCGACGCGTCAGCGGAGCGGTAAAACGGAATGTGCGACCGTAAAACCGACGATTTACCTCCCCAAATGAAATTTTAAAAACAGGTATCACCATTCTAATACACTTATTCGGTTGCTTTGGTAGAAATTGGACTATTTTGCTGAAAGCGGCAAGCGCTGTGTGCTGCGTTAAAAGAAATGCTAGCCAAGTAAAAGCGTCGTTACGTGATGATGTCGGGTTTCCAGAATATACTGTCGCGCATCCAATCAGACGTCTCGTTACATTTGCAAGTGCATTAGAGAGAGGTTTAGAGGGTAAAATAGTCATTTTATGAACGTGTTAACGTAATGACCGACGTCAGTGATGGTATCCCAGAATTCTTAATATGATGCCTTCTCGGGTTCTAACGAGCACCCTCACTCAATCTCTGTTTTGGCTAAAAATAAGAATACAATCATATATTCTCGTCTGAAAATGCTTGTTCTGGAGATGTTTAAGACGAATTTTAATCACAATAACAGCTCGGTAGCTCAGTCGGATGCGCGTCTGACTGGTGATAAGGAGGACGCAGGTTCGATACCTGCCTGGGTCGGCAACATTCTTACGTGGAGATTGATCATGAAATCGTTTCTACGGTCATTCTCTTCCTTTCGCTGATTCAACAAGGGCCGTTTCAGGGTTAACCGCTTATGTGTCAGCCTGCCCAGCACAAGTGTTGATAGGTAAACTGACCGGCTCAAAAATGACCTAAAATAGTGTTGACTGGGTCGTTAAACTCCAATACAAACAAGCAATAATTACAGTCGCATGGGTATGTTATCAAAATGGTTGCCCATATCTAAGGACGATATACGTGTGCAATAAACGATCATCGATAGCTTGCATATAAAGCTGATGCTCGACTAGAAAACCATTAGGAAAACATGTCCGTGTAAAATAATGGCGTCCAACAGGGTGACAGAAATTACTCATTTTGGGTAAAAATGATGACAGCTTTCTAATTTCTGCTTTCAACAGAGATTGTGAGTGCTCGCTAGAACCGCCTCGATGAGGCGGTTCTAATGAGTACCCACAATCTATGTTTTTGAGCAAAAATAAGGCAGAAAATGTATACTCCCGTAAACTCCACTTTTCTCTATATATAAAATGGGGTTTAGGGGGTGTTAATTTCACGGACTTGCTCACGTGATGTACAGCTGAGCACGGACAGGATCAGAAATTATTTTCAGTATGAGAAGAAATTGATCTGCGAAAATGTAAACGAAGATGAAATCACGGCTTCAACAAATAATTGTATATGACAATCAGAAGTTAGACTGATGCCTGTTCTTGTAATTGAACGACTGCGTTTTAACATTGCGACCAAACTGGAAGAAAAGGAGCCCAAACGTACCGCAGCAAACACTGATAAAACTCGCGCACTCTTGTTATGTCTTTTATTTAAAGTGGATTATAAACACTGTATATTGTAGTACACGACCTCGTGAGACTGTAAATTTCGCAGTCTGATATGGACATTTATTTGGAAGAAATTAGTTTTTGTGGTTCGGCACTTGCCCAAATTCTATCCAATTTGTCGAAAGATGCGCGATAACAAAATATTATTTTGACCTTTGAATTGCGGTAATACATCAAAGTATGGCTTGTTTGAGCCGAAATATCTGGAAGAATGTCTGCAACGAACATCAATACTTGTCATTTTGAGAAATAACCACATTTATCAGAGGCCGTACAGATCCGTTTACGCTGCATTCCAAGCTATTCTAAAGAAAACATTATAATACACCACGGAAAGTCAGACAAATAGTGTAAACCCCAGATCAGACACCACATGAAGCGAGTTCTGATAAGAGTCTGCATTGTTTGCTTACGCAACAGAAATTAAGGAATTAAACGAAATAATGTAAGTGTCCCAGCGACAATCGACCTACTATCCCCATTGTAAAATCCTTGTTTGTACCAAAACAATGGGGTACTCGCATTCTTCTGTTGTGGTTTGTTTATGTTATGGCTTGTCTTTGAGTGTGCATATCGCTTATATTATATTGCTTTGGATAGCCAATTAGCCATTTTGTGGGAAAGTAGCTGTCCTTTTGGCTTTCCGCTAGTGATGTTTCCATTAGGGTCTAGTTGTTTCATGTTTGTGTTTCTGTCCCTTTGGTGTCTCTGATGGTAGCTGTGAGTTAATTGTATCGATTCCTGATCATTGCCTTCTCTTCTATTTTATATTGATATCTTATTATTCTTCTCGTAAATAGAGAACACGAGGACTGTTCAAATATGAATGCAACTAGAGCTGTCAGTGAAACTGACTAGGGCCCCGGCAGCGCTATCAGAGGAGTAGGAAAATTTGTGGACGGACAGACGGACGGACAGACAGACAGACAGACAGACAGACAGACGGACGGACAGAGTGATTACTATAGGGCACCCACACTTTCAGTGCGGGGCCCTAACTAAGCACATAAAAATGATTCCGTGATAGATTTCGATGAAAAATTTATTTTGTCCCCTCAAAGTATTCCCCTTTAACCGATATACAAACTTTCAGTCTTCTCATCCAATCAATGAATGTATTTTGGTAGTCTTTTCGAGGTATACTATGAAGGCACTGGAATATTGCAGAACCGAGGTGTTTGCGCTGTACAAATTTTCGACCAGAAAGGTATTTTTTTAGCCGCGGGAACAAAAAAAAGTCACACGGGGCAAGGTCAGGGGAATACGGGGGGTGAGGGAGTTCAACAACCTTTTCCTGCGCCAGATAGTCTTGCACAATGAACGCCTTGTGCGATGACGCATTGTCATGTAGCAATCTGACATTGGCCAAACCAGTTGCGGGTCTTCGTTCTTTGAAATATTTCTTTAATTTTCGAAGAACTTTATTCTTGTAAAACTTCGCATTTACAGATTTGCCTTTAGGCACAGCAACCTGAATAGCAGGGCCCTGATTTGAAAAGAATATGGCATACATTACCTTCTTGACGCTGATGGTCCGCTTTGCAATGCATGGTCTTTTGCAATACTTTGTTGCCCATATTTTGTTCTCAATCTTTCGTTTTGGCTCAAAAAAGTGAACACATGTCTCGTCACCTGTGACGACATAAGCGAAAGACCGTGCATTGTAATTTGGAAACTTTTTAAGCAACTTCTTGCCGCACTGAACGCGTGTCTTTTTCTGCTCATCTGTCAACAGATGGGGAATCCATCTAGCACAGATCTTTCTCATTTTCAAATCCCGTTTCAGAATTGTATGAGCTGCTCCTAATAAGATGTCAACCATACTAGCTATTTGCATAGTGGTGTATCGTGCATCGGTAGCAACTATTTCTTTCACTCTAGCAACCATCTTGGCAGATGTTGCTCTTTTCGGCCGACGATCATGTAGTGCATCTTCTGTTGAGCCGCCCCCGCCCATAGGGGCTTGAAGAAATATATGGGCTGCACGATGCTTCCACGCAGAGCTGAATCCGGCCCACACACCAGTACTGGTAAACCGCTTAGATGATCTAAGCCTGCCCAGGAACCGCGTTGCGAGGCGGACCGTCCATGCTAATAAACCCTATTGGTTCATTGGGCGGCAGGGCTTGAGATGTCATTTCATCTCAATGTCGGGTAAAAGTCCCACAAAATTGGAACCAACGTCTCCAAAATGACATTTACAGTGTTGACGGGGAAGTTAAACTTCAAATCAAACAAAACAAAATCTTCTGTTGAGCCTAGCCCACAGATGAATTTCTTACACCAACGAAAAACTGTCGGAAAAGACATTTCATTATGCCCATAAACCGAACATATTTCATCAAAATTGTCTTTGCACCGTATACCAAGAATACAACGATTCTTAATATAGGACCGTATTTCAAAGGCGTACTCTGACCTTCTTCCAACCATGTTTTGTATTAGTATACAAGAGTGGACAGTGTTTATCGAACGATATACATGGCTAAAGTGGACGGTTTTTAACAGGTTTGGTATCAATGTATAGGTAAAATGCTTTTCTACGCTGTGATATTTATTTCCAGGTGATTTTCGCATTAGTGCATGAGAAAACGTTCTAATTGCATTCATATTTGAACAGTCCTCGTACCAGGTGAGTGTCTTTTGATATCAAGTTTATCAGGCAAAGCTTCGAGAACGCTTGTAGAATCGCGAGGCTTGCCGAACGATTCTGCATGCGTTCTCGAAGCCGAACCTCAAAAGATACGAATCTGGTATTCTATTTATCATTTTATCCCCCCTGTACACTCTTAAATTAGCAATTTACGATCAGTTATTGGGGGTCCTCAGTGCGCCCTAGCATTATGGTGGTCGATAAATTTAGTATCAGCTAACCATATGTTTCCTATGATATTTGTTTTCAAGTAATTTTTACATTTTTCCCAGTAACAATAACATTTTTGTCATTAGTCCGGTTCATTCATATATATATATATATATATATTATATATAGGGTGTAACTGATAAATGAGGTTACACGGTCACATGACAGCATATTTTGTTCTTCTTATCCATGACCAAAAATCACCGTTCAAACCGCCTCCTTTCTAACGAGCATACAATTCTATGTTAGGACTTTTGCCTAAACAAATGCCACGAATCTTTCATAGGACTATGGAAGACAACAACAGCCGATAGCAGAGATATCTTATACTAATGGCAAACTAAATTGATAAGCCATTAAACGGGCAAAAGACCAAAGAATCACTTTCATGAAAAACGCAATCAATATGAGATGAACCCCAGGACAATAGAAAGAATGTAAATAGATGAATATTATAGCAAATCAATTTATTGCCGCCATCTTTAATCAAACGTCTCGCCAAAACTTCTTCGTGGTCGAAGACCGACATTGGAAATACTAATAAGTATCCGACATTACGCAAACACGCCTATACAAATACATTGCCACCTTTATCGCCGAAAAAATGAAAATTTTAAGAGGAAAAATTGTGATATTTTTCTTATTTCTGCTCAAAATATAGATTGTGGGCACTCGTTAGAACCGCCTCATCGAGGCGGTTCTAACGAGTACCCACAATCTATATTTTAGAGCAGAAATAAGAAAAATAAGGTATACCCCCGGAAACCCCAGTTTTACTATATAAAAGTGGGGTTCAAGGGGGTCAAAATTATATAGGCGTGTTTTCGTGACAACGGAATGTGATGAAGGAACAGAGTATTTAGAGAATACCAGGTCCATGTCTTGTGATATCAAGTTTATCAGGCAAGGCTTCAAGAACGCTTGTAGAATCGCGAGGCCTGCCGAGCGATACTACATGCGTTCTCGAAGCTGAGCCTGATAAACTTGATATCAAAAGACACGAATCTGGTATTGTATTTATCAGTTTATCCCTTTGTAAACTCTTCAAATTGGCAGTTTACGATCAGTAATATATTGTCCTCAGTGCGTCCCAACATTCAGACGCGGAATATAATTGGTCAGTATATTTAACTATTACAGGGGGAACAACCTACGTCAGAGCATTGACGTCATAACCATTCGTAGGTTTGCCGGCGTTTACTATACACAAAAGGCATTTGTCACAAAAAGTAGGCGCAGTCGGTGCATTAGGTCATAAAAGAATCAAACATACTGAAATCTGTCTCAGAAATGCGGCCCGTTCTTTAAATAATTCGACACAAGCTGATTTGGCAATGATGTCGGAACTACCATTGTTTACAGCGCCGAATCAAATCTTGTGGCGAAGCTATCGAAGACTTTTCAATGTTTCAAGGTGGAAATAGCTCGCTGATGGGATGCAAATATTGTTCGTTGCCAGCTGAAGTATGTTTTCTGAAGACTCGAAATGTACATATACAGTTTGTAGCATTTTATTTACCATATTTACACCAATATGGCCGCATCTGAAATGGGTACGACATTTCTACTGTGACGTAGGTTGTTCCCCCTGTATTAACTTACTGTTATTTTTCTTTTGATGTTTTTCAATGTATTTCTTCCAACTGTTTCAGTAATAATAATATTTTAGCCATTTTTGCTGGTAGTCCGCTTGCTTTACAGTGGGTAACTGATAAAACTCAATTCAGTTGCCAGGAACCAGTCTTGTCGAAATGAACATAGAGGCTCTCACATGAGTGTTCATGTATTATCGAATTTATTAATGAGTTGAGGAAAAGGGATAAAATGCGAGGCTTTTCCGAGCATTTCATCCCTTTTTCTCAACGAGTTTAATAAATTCAATGTCGAAATGTACAAAGAGGATCTTGCATGAGTGTTCATGTACATGTATTATCGAATTTATTAAACGAGTTGAGGAAAAGGGATACAAATGCGAGGCTTTGCCGAGCATTTTATCCCTTTTTCTCAACTCGTTTAATAAATTCAATAATACCTGAGCACGAATGCAAGATTCTTTTTATCATATGACATTTAAAACCCATTTTATTCACGATTTGTTTACAAAAATGTCAATATTCCGCCATTAGTAAAAGCGACGTCGTTAAGGACGCCCTACATGTAACGATACGGGGCGTATCTGACTAATTTGCATATCTAATCCACTAGTGAACTATCGAATTTATTACATGGCGTTATTACACTCTCAGACGCGACGTCATATGATAAACTGTTTAACAGAATGCTAACGCAGTCTTGCCGAAAGGATTTTGTCCTTGTTGGAAACTTTGAAGGTTGGGCGAGATTTAAGCCGAAGTCCCGTCTCCGTATGACGTTAGCTGTTAGTGGGACGTAAAACTCAAACACTCACTCACTCACTTTACTTATGAACCAACCAAGCATTCTAATCATTCTACGACTCTTCTTGACTTCAAAACTTTATTTCTGTCCACGGGGCAGCACCCGCCCATCGGGGCTTGAAGAAATAGATGGGCTGCATGATGCTTCCATGCACACAGAGCTGAATCCGACCCACACACGTGTACTGGTAACCCGCTTAGAGGATCTAAGCCTGCCAAGGCAAAGCGGTGTGAGGGTTGGACCGTCGATGCTTATAAACCCGATAGGTTTCATTGGGCGACAGGGCTTGAGATGTCATTCCATCTCAATGTTGGGTAAAAGTCCCACAAGATCGGAAGCAACGTCTCCAAAATGACCTTTACAGTGTTGACGGGGACGTTAAACCTCAAATCAAACAAAAGGAAACAAATCTGTCCACGGGGCCTCAAACGATTTATTTGTCCAGTTTTGGAGTTTGATAGCTGTATATAATTCACAGTGCAAAGATAGAAAATAAAGTCGAGAGTTGAGTGCCGAATTTGTAGCAGCCAGTGTGTTTGATTTGAGGTGAGTGAGTGAGTGTTTTGGTTTTACGTCCCACCAACAGCTAAGGTCATACGGAGACGGGACCTCGGTTTAAAGACTCATCCGAAAGTCTGGAGAACCCCGGGATCGGTTTGATTTGAGGTTTAACGTCCCCGTCAGCACTTTATAAGTCATTTTGGAGACATTGCTTCCAAATTTGTGGGACTTTTACCCGACATTGAGATGAAATGACATCTCAAGCCTTGTCGCCCAATGCAACCAATAGGGTTTATAAGCATGGACGGTCCGACTCTCGCACCGCTTTGCCTTGGCAGGCTTAGATCCTCTAAACGGTTTACCAGTACTCGTGTGCGTGTCGGGTTCAGCTCTGCGTGGAAGCATCATGCGGCCCATCTATTTCTTCAAGCCCCGATGGGTGGGGACCGTGTAGCAGCCAGTTAGAAACTTTAAAGTGGGAATGGGAATGTCGAGCTGTGAATCTCCGAGAAAAGGAGAAAAATGGCTCATGGTTAATGTGTGTATATGTGTGTGTCTTTCTACAAGCTCTAAAGGGCGTTGTCAGCTTTGCAATAATTAAGCGGTACAAACATCACCACACAATGTAGGAATATACCCTGCATTCAAGAACTGGTATTTGAGGGGTCTTTCAACTCTCAGACCATTAGAGATTGGAATTCGATCATTTCCTCTGTTAAAGAAGTAGGGAATGGGAATACCTACACGGGAGGCAACTTCTGCAAAGTTATTTTTGTCTCCTATGTCAATAGGGGTCACTCTTTAAGGAAAGAATTTGCTCTAAATTCTTTCCTTTAAGGGTAGACCCCTTTTTCAGTGGGATAGAGCTAACAGAAAAGCGGTCAAGAAGTCTCGAAAGTTGTCTCCCTTTGAAACAGGCGGAAAAATCTGCCAGGTGTTCCCGTTCGCCTTAAACACTATAAACATCATCACACAATGAAAGAATATACCCTGCATACAAAAAGTGGTGTTTAAGGGTCGTTCATCTTTCATACCATTAGAGATTGGGATTCGATCATTTCCTCTGTTAAAGAAGTAGATGATATCCTTCCCTGCAGGCACATAACGTAATTGTGACGTCACATTAACGTCGTTGCAATGCCATGGCGTTTATGCAACGTCACATCAACGTCGGTGTAACGTCGTGACGTTGCACCCATGTCGATTTGACGTTGCCCTAGCGACGTGTGCCTGCTGGGTTACCTCTTAGACAAGAGCTAGTATGGACTGGTGTCCCAAGGCAAAGGTTCTGGTGTACCTTGGTCATTTTAACATCTTTTGATGTGACTCGTATACCAACACATCACTTAACCCCTTTAACTTTAAATGGAAAAGGCTCTTCTACACAATACATTGTAAGTGTCCATTTCGAAAGATTTAGATGGTAGGTTCTCTAATTTATAGAACTTTATTTTGAAACTAGCCCAATTTTGTTAAACAGTGACGCTGCATATGTTACGCGGCGTCTGATCAAAGCCTACACTGTTTGCCAATGACACGTGTGGGATATTTCTATCTAAAATGGGCTTGTGCTACAACTCGCAGTCTAGTTGTAGCATAATTATACAGTTTCTTCGGAGAAAGGCTCATTTTAGCGATAAGCAAGAATATACCCTGTCAGCACAAAAAGCGGGACAACGTAGCGATACGACGTTGCCCGACAATGGCTCGACATGCTTGGCTGGCTGGGTATAATCTCACGTGCATCTAAAAAAATAAGTACTTGTTGCCAAGAAATTTGGAAATGAGCGACCGAATTTCTTCCATAAGTATCTGTGGCCTGGAAAAAATTCCCAAATCGCCCCTGGAACTATAGCAGTCATATGACTGGACTTTTTGATGAGGTTTGTGTTTTGCTGCCTCGCGGAATGATACTTTGTTGGTAAAACGTGATCACTGTATGGACTAGTTCCTGTTGAAGACATTGGAGAGTAAAAGACATAACCACGGCGTATTCAGGTCCTCACGGCGGAACATGGAGACGGTCCACCTATGGTGAGACCGATGCCTGTCGGTAGGGCAGAAGCTGCTCATATCGGTGTTGATTATTGTTTTGTTAACCCATTGTATACTAGTGGACTCTTCCATTGCTATATGTTTAGAAGCCTCCGTGGTGAAGTGGTTACGGTACTCGCCTTGTAAACCATGGGTCGCAGGGATCGATCCCGGTCTTCTCCAGACTTTCGGACGAGTCTTTAAACCGAGGTCCCGTCTCCGTATGACCTTAGCTGTTGGTGGGACGAGAATAAACTACTATATGTTGGACAAGTCCATTGGTCATATAAGGGGTATCAGGCCTATTTTTTTGTTTTTAGTTTTTATTGTATTTTTGACGGAAAATTCTGTTAGCAAATAATGAGGCCCTGATCAGACGCCGCGTTCTACGGCGTCTGGACGCTTCATTCTACGGCGTCTGATCTGGGACTGCATTTTTGCCATGGTATCCCTTAAGGCTTTCTCGCATGCAATGGATTAATGCAACTTCGGGGTACACCTAAGAGAATGCCAAAGTTCCGTGTTTTACATTTTGACTTATGGGTAAATTTTGGGCATCAGGGGACAGTTTCGCATTTGAGGGTGGATCTTTGGGTCAGTCATGACATGGTTGGTCATAGAAATCGGGATATGTGCAGTTTTGCCAATGTGGGTTTGTTGATGAGAATCTATATTTCATTAAGCGGAAAACGAAATGGACACTCCAGACGTCTGGAGCTGTGAAAGGTGAGGGTGTAGTGGGTTGTCGGAATTCAGTTAGCTTCAGTGCTATGAAGTGGCTGATTTTTTGAGGAGATTCCTGAAAGAGTTAACTGGTTATCATATACTTTCTGCTTTTTTTTTTTTTCTTTATACATGTATATCCAAGTGGCTAACCGAACAAGACTTTTCAGCAGGGGCCAAATACAGGTTCTTTGAGAGTAGCTTTTCAGGTAATGTCAGAATTTAGGTTCCATTGTGCTGTTTTGTATGTAACACTATTGGATGGAATAAGTAGAATGATGTTGCTGTTAGCCAATACAAAAAGGCCCCCGCCCATCGGGGCTTGGAGAAATAGATTGGGTTGCATGTGGTTTCCACGCAGAGCTGAAACCGGCTGTAAACCGCTTAGAAGGTCTGCCCAGGCAAAGTGGTGCGAGTCAGACCGTCCCTACATATAAACCCTTGTGGTTTGTTTGACCGGCAGGGCTTGAGATGTCATTTCATCTCAGTGTTAGGTAAAAGTCCCACAAAATTGGAAGCAACGTCTCTAAAATGATCCATTTAGTGTTGACGGGGACGTAGAACCTCATTTCAAACAAACGTTAGCCAATGCAAAAAGAGATGTATTTCATTGGTTGTAGTGTGGAACACGTGGAAGTTATGGCTCAATACTAAGGTGCGCTATCACTATATATAAAATACTGGTAAGTGTGGCATGGTTATCTCCCTTATATATAGCTTTTTTTTTCGATAATGTTGATGATGATGATGGTGATGATGTTGCTGCGGCTTCTGCTGATGATGGAGGTGATAACGACGACATCACGTGAACAAGTCCGTGAAATGATCAACCCCTAAACCCCACTTTATATGGAGAAAACTCGGGTTTACGTGAGTATTCATTATTTTTCTAATTTCTACTCCAAGACATAGGTTGTGGGTACTCGTTAGAACCGCCTCAATGAGGCGGTTCTAACGAGCACCTAAAACCTATCTTAGCAGTATAAATCAGAAAAATATCACGGATTTTCATCAGAAAAATAGCCATTTTGGAGATCTGAAAAAAATGCACTACTTCGCACGGGCGTGTTATCGTAATGACAACGGCAGCAGCAGCGATGACGATAATGACAATGACGATGACGATTATGGTTAATCCCGCCGAAACCACAGATGTACCTCATATCTTATAGCTATCGAAGGTTTTCCTCACGGACAATTACTAGTTGCCGACGATTCAACAATATTCCTCCTTTGGAAATGAAGCATTTACGGAGGCCGTGACAGCTCCGTCTGGGCACAAGACGTGTTCATCGTCGACGCAACGTTATGGCGTTGTTTTGACGTTAATACGACGTTGTCTATACAATGGGTGGCTGCTGGGCTAGTGTGTATATTTCTTCTGTTTCTTTTGTTTGTTTGTTTGAATTGAGGTTTTACGTCCCCGTCAACACTGTAAAGGTCATTTTGGAGACGTTGCTTCCAATTTTGTGGGACTTTTACCCGACTTTGAGATGAAATGACATCTCAAGCCCTGCCACCCAATGAAACCAATAGGGTTTATAAGCATGGACGGGCCGACTCACACCACATTGCCTGGGCAGGCTTAGATCCTCTAAGCGGTTTACCAGTACTCGTGTGCGGGTCGGTTTCAGCTCTGCGTGGTAACGCACAATGAAGCGCCGTGTGTAGCTATTTTTAGAAGTATAGTAAAATTCCGCTATTAAGACCACCTAAAATTAAGACAAATATCGCTTTTAAAAGCATATTTAGAAGATTTAAGGGGAATGGGAACACCTGGCAGATTTTCTGCCATTTTTCAAAGGGAGACAACTTTCGGGACTTCCTGTTCTCTTTTCTGTAAGCGCTGTCCCATTGAAAAAGGGGTCTATTCTTAAAGGAAAGAGAACAAATTCTTTGCTTTAAGAGTTGACCCCAATTCACATTAGAGACAAAAATACTTTTGCAGGAGTTGCCTCCCCTAAAGGTGCACCGATTCCCCATAAGGTTCATTTTCTTAGTGTTTTCTACATTCAGTGTGCTCTCGTAGGCGACCACCTTTGGACTGTTCAAAAGTGGTCATAAGACCACATTTGAATAGTCCCAAACGTGGTCTTAATATATTAATATACATGTATTCGTAATGGCTAAATTAAGAAGCAAATGCTGCTTTGCTAAGTTATCCAAATAATAATAATAATAATAATAATAATATGCGAGGCCAAGTTATTATGCTTTTTTTGGTGGGGCTATACGGGATTCACACGGGTGCGTCGCTTTGAAACTTGAAATACAAGCCCGTTACTTTACACAGAATATATAGAAAATGTACCATCACTTTTATGCATTTTTTAATGAATAATGACCTTTCCTGACTTCAAAAGTGTCACATTTAGAAACATTTTCATTTTATTTCATGATTGATTTGCAACTTGAAATACTAGTCCGCTGCCCTACAACAGCTTGTGAATTTATGATGGATTATGGCCCATTTCTGACTTAGAAATTGTCCCATTCAGATGTTTTTTGATTCATAACTCGCGTTATCTTTTGTGGATTGATTTTGTTTGTTTGTTTGATCTGGAGTTTAAGGTTCCCGTCAACACTGTATAGGTCATTTTGGAACCGTTGCTTCGAATTTTGTGGGACTTTTACCCCTCATCAAGATGAAATGACATCTCAAGCCCTGTCGCCCAAAGAAACCAATAAGGTTTATAAGCATGGACGATATTATATTACTAGTGGGCCCGACTCGCACCATTTTGCCTGAGCAAGCTTAGATCCTCTAAGCGGTTACCAGTACTCGTGTGAGGTCGGTTTCAGCTCTGCGTGGAAGCATCATGCAGCTATCTCTATTTCTTCAAGCCCCGATGGGCGGGGGCCGACATTTTATTTGTGTTTTCTACATTCAGTGAACTAAAAGACCACCTTGGGACTGTTCAAAAGTGGTCAGTTATCTAAATAATGATAATATTAATAATAATATGCGAGACCAAGTCATTATGCTAGTTTGGTGGGGCTATACTGGATTAACATTCATTACGGAAACACGCCTATACAAACACATTGTAATCTTTATCGCTGAAAAAAAGAAAATTTTAAGATGAAAAATTGTGATATTTTTCTTATTTCTGCTCAAAATATAGATTGTGTGTACTCGTTATAACCGCCACGATGAGTCTAACGAGTACCCACAATCTATATTTTAGAGGAGAAATGAGAAAAAATGAAAATAAGGTTTACCCCTGTAAATCCCAGTTTTACTATATAAGTGGGGTTCAAGGGGGTCAAAATTATATAGGCATGTTTGCGTGATCGTGCGTCGCGTCGCGTTCCGTCCCATTTGAATATTGCTTATAACTTTATTGCTTTTCATTTTGTGACACTTGAACCTTGTTACAAGACACAGTGAGGAGATAACTTAGGTAATTCCAACACGCAGTTTGCATGGATTATTTCCCCTTTCTTTCTTTCTTTCTTTCTATATATACTGCCATACGCCCTCGCGGACATTCTAGGCAGGTGTATATTACATACACTCCAGTTTTGCAGGATGAAAAGTAGAAGTAAAACAAAGATCAGGAATTGATACAATTAACTTACTCCATCCATAAAAGACACCAAAGGGAAAGAAATACAAACATTAAGCGACCAGACCATAATGGAAACCTAAACAAAGGAAGGCCATATGGACAGTTACTTTCCCACAAAATGGCCATATGGCTATCCAAAATTAAAAGACACAAGTGATACACACAGTAAGTAACAAACAACAACATAAATAAATCGCCACGGAAGAGCCGCCTTGGAACGGTCAGTGGAAGATTTCCACTGGGGGGCTTAAATCGATTTTACGTGGCCACAATCCTCGCCCTTACTTCCGTCGCGATTTAGACAAATAATTTGTTCAGTCCGCATGAAGGCCTCCTAACTCATCAGTGCAACATCTCCGTGAACACAAAAATCAAAGAACCACAGAGGTGAGAAAACGGTGAGGACTCGACAGCAAGAAACCACTGAAATGCTGGAGCAAAAGAAAACCAACAGTTAGACTCCGATGAGCCCGACCAGAGACAGAGCATCGGGCACCAACCAACATTATCTCTTTAATTTTCAATAAGCCTTTACGTTGGAGCCGTCATGGAAAGCCTACACAGTAATCATGTAATAATGGTAGGGTTCTTTAACCTGCACAGGGGATGGTTCTCCCTGCACAGGGGGCCTCCAGTTAACGTCCCGATCCGAAGGACGGTGCACTTAATGACATTCATCCCTGCAAATGATGGCAATGGAGCGTGTTCGGACACCGAAATTTTATCGCCGCTGCCGGGGATCGAACCCGGGACCTCTAGCATCAGAGGCAAGTGCACTTACCACTGAGCTATCACGCTGAACTTAGAAATTGTCCTATTCAGATGTGTTTTGATTCATAACTTACTTTGTCGTTGAGGAATTGATTTGGAACTTAAAATACTAGCCTGTTAAATCAGAGGATGGTACCATCACTGTGTTGTGCGTTTTACATGGATTATGGCCCTTTTCTGACTTAAAAAGTGTCCCATTTAGATACATTTTGTTTAATGATTTGCCGTGTTTCTGCCAGATGGTGCGGACTCTGCCCAGGCAAAGTGGTGCGAGTCAGACCGTCCCTACATATAAACGGGTCGGTCTAAAACGCTGAATTTCTTGCTGAATTCAGCGGCCTGCTGATCAGCTTAAGGGGTCTTAAACGCTGAATTGCTGATATGCTGAATTTTATCATTTACATGTTTTTCTCGGCGAATTGTGCTTGGTTTTTGGAATTTTGTTATTGTGCAGTTCATAAAATAGGAAGCAAGGATTAAGAGAACTGATTTTATTTGTTTTACTTTGTTTTATGGAAGAGCGACTGAAAATAGCCATAAAAAACAGTCAACTGCAAGTACCCCAAAAACGTTTAAATGACTGGACGTTTAAATGACTATTTGCAGTCATTCTATATTCCTGCAACTTACATGTGCGCCACCGAAGACATGGATCAGGCGGCGCATCCAAGCAGTCTATTCATAATATGCATGGACGCTCATCATGGAAACATGCCTATATACCCCCTAGAACCCCACTTTTAAGTAGAATATTCGGGGGCTGGATGGATAATCATTATTTTTCTTATTTCTGATCTAAAACATAGGTTGTGTGTACTCGTTAGAACCGCCTACAAAGTATTTCTATATTCTAACGGGCTAGAAAAACGTGTAATCAGATCTCGCCCACGTTCGATGAACAATCGGCTCAAATTTAGTGAAATATTCTTGAACATGCCGTAAAACCGAAATAAAACCACAACATATATTCCGGCTGATTATACTGTATGTACGTACTTACTTAATTTTCACCCTGACAACTTTAATGTGCCAGCTTCAGCTTAATATTTCACGGTTATGCCAAACATTTCTGAAAGAAAAAAAAAGTTCGTTCAACAGTGTTGACGTGGATCAAACAAAGAAACAAACATATTTTTGTATAATTCCCACAAGATTGGAAGCAACGTCTCCAAAATATAACTTGGCGACTGGGTGAGTGTGCGTGTTGGCGGGCGGGGGCGGGCGGGAGGCGCGTGTTAAACCTCGAATCAAACAAACATAGTACACACAAACTATTCTAATCGATTCGATTAACTACTGTATTCGAGAGCTAACAACTCTGTTAATGCACACACTTATCTAAATGATTGGATTAACTTCTGTTGTCCTACTTGTAGGTGTGAATTGTCCTACTTGTAGGTGTGATTTACCGCGAGGGCCTCAGCACACTTTAATTAACATGTATAGGATAATGCTATCTTTCCAATAATAATTTTTGAGTGCTCCATTGCCAATTAATGTGGGGTGTCAGGTTTGTTTTGGTAAGTATACAAAATAAAGTGTATGTTCTTGTTGCAAACAGCCTCATCCTGGTCTTCATAATTTCCAAGGTTCGCGGAAACAAATCAAAGGAAACAAAGTAACGGATTTAAACGGACTCCACCTTCTGCTTGATGCGTACATGTTAAATGTTCATTCACTGACAAAATACAGTAAAATTCCTTTATGAAGACCACCTTCGGGACTGATCAAAGTGGTCTTTAAGATCACTTTAGAACAGTCAAAAAGGTGATCTCTTAAAAGGAGACAGTAGGTGTAGACCCCCCCCCCCCCCCCAAAAAAAAAAAAGCCTAAGCAATTAATCACATTTTGAATAGTTTTATACTTTGTTTTGATTTGAGGCTTAATGTCCCTGTCAAAACTATGAGGGTCAATTAGGAGACGTTGCTTCCAATTTTGTGGGCCTTTTACCCGATATTGTGATGAAATGATATCTCAAACCCTGTCGCCCAATGAAACCAATAACGTTTATAAGCATGGACGGTCCGACTCGCACCGATTTGACGGGACATGCTTAGATCCTATAAGGGGTTTACCAGTGCTCGTGTGCGGTCGGTTTCAGTTCTGCGTGGAAGTATCATGCAGCCCATCTATTTCTTAAAGCCCCGATCGGCGGGGCCCACAAAATTGGGCACAGCGTCTCCAAATGACCTTAACGCAAAGTTGTGCGAATATGTAAACTCTGTTCATTTCATTAGACGGCAGGGTCTGATATCTCATTTGATCTCACTGTCGAGTAAAAATAGTCCCACAAAATTTGAAGCAACATTTCCGAAGCAATCGGGGTTTTCTTATGAAATTCTGTGACACGTCTTTGCGTGTACCCGGCCAGATCAGTCTGTTCAGCCGCGCAGCCGTGCGCCAATTGAAATTTATTCATTTCAGCTCAAAACAAAGATTGTGGGAACTCGATAGAACAGCCTCAGCGAGGCGGTTCTAATGAGTATCCACAATCCATTTGTGAGCAAAAATACGAAAAAAATGTATACCCTGTAAACCCCAGTTTAACTGTATCGAAGTGAGATTTAAGGAATTTAAATGCATAAAGGGAAGTTTTAGGGATGTAAATCCTACTTTTTTTCTTATCTAAGACTGAACGGAAGCCACAGAGACATGTATACCTTTTTGTGGTTGTGATTGTAGAGCTATAATGCAATTATCGATAACAAATGACATGCCGATAACCACTCAACGCCTTCGTTAGTCGATTATCAGGCTATCGTTTATTGAAATCCTATAAAGTAATTATCGACAACAACTGACATTCCAATAACCACTCAACGCCTTCGTTAATCGATTATCAAGCTACCGGTTATTGAAATCCAAACCTGAAGTCACGGAGCGGTTGACATTAATTATAAGTCAAGAGTCAAGGTTTATTTATTTATTTATCAAATAAATAAATAAATAAATAAATAAATAAATAAATAAATAAATAAAAACTGCTTTAAGCATACCGATCACCAAAGACACTGGTAAGCCTGTGCACCCGCAAGGACTGACCAGGAAGCTTAAATGGCAGAATATCTACAGTATTTATTATATGAATTCCGCTTTCACTGATTCTTTTAATTAAATCAGTGTTAGATCTTTGTGAGACCAAAGACACACTTGTCCTCTCATCAACGCTTTCATCCACCCTGCCTTCATTTTGGGGATAAATATTGTAAAGATAAAGACGGTTTGTGTGTTTGTTTTGAGGTCTAACGTCCCTGTCAACACTTTATAGGTCATTTTGGATACACTGCTTCCAATTTTGTGGGACTTGAGATGAAATGACATCTCTAGCCCTGCCATCACACTCAGAACATCTAAGCGGTTTACCAGTACTCATGTGCGGTTGGTTTCTTTTACGAAAACATGCTTATACAAATACAATGTAAAATTTTACCACCTTAAAAAAAAAAATAGATGAAAAAATGTAATGTTATTGTTATTTCTGCTAGAAAAATTTAGATTATGGGTACTCGTTAGGACCGCCTCGATGAGGCGGTTCTAACGTGTACCCAAAATCTATATTTTAGAGCAGAAATAACAAAAATAATGTTTACCCCTGCAAATCCCAGTTTTTCTATATAAAAGTGGGGTTCGAGAGGGTCAGAATCATATGGGCATGTTTTCGTGATGTCAGCTCTGCGTGGAAGCATCATGCAGCACAAATATTTCTTCAAGCTCAAATGGTCGGGGGTGGGGGTCGAAAAACAAAGACGGACGGATGGTGGAAGGACGGACGATAGATAGACAGATAGATAGATAGATAGATAGATAGATAGATAGATAGATAGATAGATAGATAGATGATAGATAGATAGATAGATAGATAGATAGATAGATAGATAGATAGACAGATAGATAGATAGATAGATAGATAGATAGATAGATAGATAGATAGATAGATAGATAGATAGATAGATGTGTTTCTTATAGCCAATATATTTCTAGATTTTATACACATTCTTATTTAAAATTTAACCCAAATAGGGTTAAATAAAAATTCAGCATATCAGCAGTTCAGCGTTTTAGTCCCCTTAAGCTGATCAGAGCTGGTTGCTGAATTAGCCAATAATTCAGCGTTTTAGTCTCACCCCATATAAACCCTTGTGGTTTGTTTGGCCGGCAGGGCTTGAGAAATCATTGCATCTCAATATATTGGGTAAATAGCCAATGCAAAAAGAGATGTTTGTTTGATTTGAGGTTTAACGTCCCCGTCAACACCGTAAAGGTCATTTTTGAGACGTTGCTTCCAATTTTGTGGGACTTTTACCCGACATTGAGATGAAATGATATATCAAGCACTGCCGCCAAATGAAACCAATAGGGTTTATAAGCATGGACGACTCGCACCGCTTTGCCTGGGCAGGCTTAGATCCTCTAAGCGGTTTACCAGTACTCGTGTGCGGGTCGGTTTCAGCTCTGAGCGGAAGCATCATGCAGCCCATATATTTCTTCAAACCCCGATGGGCATCGACCGTGTGTCTAAAGGTGGTTTGGGTTTAAATGCAATCATGAATGTTTTAACTCGTGTAGCAGTTTCTAAAGATGTTCGTTGATTCTTTGAAATGCTGGGTACATTTGTGTATAGTTGTGTCCACTCTATATACAGTGAAATTCCGCTATTAAGACCACCTAAGATTTAGTCTACGAGGGTAGGCTGAAAAGTTCTGAGCCTGACCAAGATCCAATGGTTTGCCCATGCTGAAAGTGCCTTATTTTTCAACAAAGTCTCCCTTCCTGTCCACACACTTCCTCCAGCGATGCTGGAGTCCTTGGATCCCAGTGGTATAGAAGGTCTCATCTTGGTCCCTGAAAAACTCCTCCACAGCAGCTGTCACCTCCTCGTCCGACCGATAATGCTGCCCAGCCAAGTGCTTTTTCATGTTTGGGAACAGGAAATAATCTGATGGAGCTAGATCAGGTGAATACGGAGTGTGATCGACAAGTGTGAAGCCACAGTCATGCACAGCAGCCATTGCGACAACCGATGTATGAGCAGGCGCATTGTCCTGATGGACAAGACCCCTTTTGTCAATTTTCCGGGTCGTTTAGCCTTAATTGCTTTTCGCAATTGTTTTAGCAGATCTGCATAATACTCCCCATTAATTGTTCTGTCCTTTTGAAGGTAATCTATGAATATTATGCCCTTGGTATCCCAGAAAACTGATGCCATCACCTTCCCTGCAGAGGAGACGACCTTTGCCTTATGGAGGGGGTGAGCCAGGGTGCTTCCATTGCATGGATTGTCTTTTGGTCTCTGGCTCAAAGTGATGAACCCAACATTCATCCTGTCAAGAAAACCAAAAATAGCCAAGTTGGCTGGTGACAGGTTCAGTCTGGTCAACTTTTGGTCAGGCGTCAAAAGCCGTGGCACCCATCTGGCGGAAACCTTCGACATTCCTAATTCACTGCGTAGAATGTTCTCTACTCGTTCACGGGAGATGCCAACAGTGTTAGCTAACTGATTCACAGTTAAACGCCTGTCATCCATCACGGCCCTGTGCACTTGGCTGATGGTTTCCTCAGTTGTTGCCGTTATGGGTCGTCTACACCGGTCATCATCTTCAAGGCGGTCCTTGCCCATCTTAAAATTTGCTGCCCACCTTTTCACGGTTGCATACGAAGGAGCATCATCCCCTAATGTAGCAACCATATCGGCATGAATGTCCTTAGGAGCTAACCCCTTTTTATGGAGGTACTTGATGGCACCACGATGCAAGAATTTTGTCATTTTCTCAAAAACGTGCAAGTACCAATTTTTAAAGTCTAGAATTTCTACATTATTGCAGGTAAACTTGAACTCATTTGAGTCAAATCAAGTAATAAAGGTTTGGATTTTATGAATACAAAATTTCATGGCTCTTTGATGCCTGCTTCTTGGTCAGGCTCAGAACTTTTCAGCCTACCCTCGTAATTCTGCTTTTAAAAGCTTGTTTAGTAGGTTGCAGTTATTCTTTTTTTTGTTGTCTGCATACAGTGTCCTCTGGTCATGGACCACCTTTGGGACTGGTCAAAAGTGGTCTTAGAGACCACTTTTGACCAGTCCCAAAGGTGGTCTTGATACTGGAATTTTACTGCATTTTAACTTCAATATGTCTGTTTATAAAAGAGGACAAGATTATAATGAAACACAACATACATTGTTTTGTTAAATTGACCATAGTGAGACTGGCACACGTGCCAAACGTGTCATCCTCTTGAAATAAAAGTATTATTATTAGTAGTAGAAGTATTATTATCTTTTATGAATCGATTTGAAACTTGAAATACAAGCCCATTACCTTACAGAGAAAATGGGTGGTGGAATGGATATCAACTAACTAAAAAAAATATTGAAAATAGATTGTAAAGATACAAATCAAATGTTAAAGGCCAAAGAGCATCCACTTGCACGTCTTATACATGAGGAGGGGATATATACATTGCCACTTTATGGAGAAACACTGCTGTGATGTAGTCCTTGCTTTGTGGTACCTGATTTCATAGATAATAAATGGTTGAGTAAAAAGAAAGAAAGAAAGAAAGAAAGAAAGAAATATCCATTTGAAAGCCATTATATCATTCAGTAATTTAGCCCTTTGTTATAGTTGATACCTGGTTAGGGGCATCCGTGTCCTAGTTTCTTTCGTGGTTGCTTGACTAACATTTTTCAGCAGAAAATTTATTCTCAAAGCGGATTATGGATACATGTTGACATTGCCTCATTGAGGCGAGTACCCAGAATCCATGTTTTCGGGGGAAAATTAGAAAAAACTCTATGCCCTTTAAACGGTGTTTATTAGACTGTTCATTGCACGGATGTAAAATACCATTGTTATGTGAAGCACGTACAGAATGTATTGTTTGGAAGCAGATCTCAAATACAAGGGCAAGTCAATAAGTAACCAGCCAACCAAGACTTTCATGTCTTGTTTCAATACATGTTTTATGCATGAGGCCAAATTGCACCCTTATCGTGCCATTCACTCATAATATATTTACCGTCAAACATGGCTAGCGATTCAAAAGCAAGCTTATCGTAAAAAGTTGAGTACCGTGCTATAGTTCGGTTATTGTTTTTGAAAGAGAATGCATTGCAGTTGGACCAATGTTTATGGGTCTTCTGCACAATCGTATGCAAAAGTTAAATTCTGGGTTGGGGGATTGAAACGCGGAAGAACGTCTTTGGAAGACGAAACGAGCTGGTGTACTCTGATAGGCGAATTAAAGGTCATTTATCACGAAAATTTACATATTTCTAGAATTAAGTATACTGAAAGAATACTTGAAGAGGTTCATTTAACTAAAAACCGCATTCGTTTCAAAGTTATGCTCATTTATATCTGATGCGTACCTATTTTCCACATAGGGTAACCTCCCTTGAATTTTGGTTGCTTTAGACCCACAATGCAATATTTTTTGACATCTATCTTCTTAACCTCCGAGGAGTACATTCAGAAGGAGTTCCAGTATACCAAGTACTGAAGGGGGTTAATTGAAATAAAAGATAAGTATAGCAGGTGAAATGAGTTTGTACAGTGCGAGGAGAGTGTTAGTATAGTTAAAAGCAAAATCAGAGGCCAGTGACTAGGGGGACACATTCACCACCCGGCACACAGCATCACTAAACTGTACCAGGGTGGGGAGCATGACTATTTGGCGGGGTAGAGAATTCTAATGAAAAATGGTTCTGGGAAAGAATGAAAATGTGTAGTAGTTTGTAGGGGTAGTGATGAGTCTGTATGCCAAAGTGTGGTTTTGTCTCCTCCTGATATATCTGAAATGAGGTATTCAGTTGCCGGATGGCAACAAGGTCATAAGTGACCTTGTACAGCATAGTGAGTCGGCTTTCTATGCGTCTCTGATCTAATGGACGCCACTGAAGGTTGTTCAGCATGTCAGTAACACTAGATGTATATCTGTAGTCACGAGCGGCCCATCTGGCAGCTCTGCGCTGCACAGATTCTAATTTGTAAATATCAGTGGACCAAACAGTGGAGGCATATTCAAACGGTGGTCTAAGGAGTGTATTGTAAGCTGTTGATTTTTGGGTCTGGTTATGCATTCTGATGTTCCGTTTTAGAAACCCCAGTGTTTGGTTGCCTTTCTTTGTGATGTTATTTGTGTGGGTACCCCAGCTGAGGTCATCCACAATGGTGACCCCGAGGTACTTGGCAGCAAAAACACATTCCAACTCAATGCCATGTAGGAAATACTTGGATGGGATAGGTTGTTTTAAGCGAGTAATGTGTAGGACCTGACATTTTGAGAGATTGAAACTTTTCCTATTGCTCAAGGGTCAGGAGATCATCTTGGGGGATGTTGGACTCGGACAGTGAAGTAATTGCCAGGTACATGACCGTATCATCGGTAAAAAGCCTAACTCTGGAGCGGACCTGTTCAGGGAGGTCGTTAATGTATGCCAGGAAGAGGATTGGTCCGAGAACAGAGCCCTGCGAGACACGATAAGATACAGGAATGCTGTCGGATGTGATGCCATTAATAACGACTGATTGTTTTGTTATCCAAAACGTCCTTTATCCAATTTAGAGTTGCCCCACTAATACCACAGTACTGCATTTTTTAAGAAGTGTTTCATGTGAAACCTTTATTTATTTTTTTTTTATATACATTATTTTAAGAGGGTAAAACACATTTAGCTATAAAAACTATTCTACCATGTGGCCCTCTTTATAACACATAAATCGAAAGCCTTACTAATATCTGAGGAGAAGGTATTCCCGTTTACCTTCAAAGACGAGATGCCCCTGGAATCTTGTTTCGAGTTCTTAAGTTATGAATAAAGTTTCTGATGTTGACCTTTAGGGGTGAGGTTAGGTCAACGGCGTCCGTGTTCAATCCTAAGATATTCCCTATATATTCTCCATAAGCCCTATCGGTCACGCGACGCACTTGAAGTCAAGGAATTTCTTGTGGTCAGTAGGTCTGTTGGACTTGCAACAGCGCTTGTATTGTCTGTCTCTCTTATGACACGACGGATCTCCTGGTTGACCCAAGGAAGACCATTGCGGGATCAAGTCATACGTACTGGTATGTGGGTGTCGATGCCTTCCTGGAGTCTGGTAACAAACTCATCCACTGAACTTGAATGTCAGAGGTAGCAAGATCGGACTGTATAATTAATAGAAATTCGCTCCTGGATGCTTTTAGCTGGTCCCAATCAGCTTCCTTATACAGCAAAATTTTACGAGGGACCTGCTTTGATTCTTTTGGCTTGGTGTTTACTTCGACCATTACTATGTCATGGTCAGACAGACCAGGGAGGATAGAGACTTTCTCTATGAGAGTGGGGTGGGACGTGAGGAAGAGATCCAAAATGTTTTGACCTCTAGTAGGTGAAGTCACAACTTGCTCCACGAGGCTGCCGTTGAAAGCTTCCAGGCATTCTCTATAAAAGGTTGGATGGCTGCAGTCGGGTTTGAGTGACATCAGCTCCCAGTTGACCTTAGGAAGGTTGAAATCCCTTAGTAAACAAATTGGGGAGCCAGCTTTTTGACGAGTGTTAAGTTGGTTCCTTATTCCTTATTCCTTATTCCTTGTTCCTTATTCCTTATTCCTTATTCCTTGTTCCTTATTCCTTATTCCTTATTCGATTTTCAACTTCATAGTACTTTGCCACGCGGTGTAACAGAACATTTGCGTATGTCCTAATCATCATCATTTTTACTTCTAAGCATGATGGTATAGGTTTCGAAATCCAGCAGGTATCACCGGCGAATAAGGAATAAGGAACAAATCCAAATTTTCCTTATTCCTTATTCGATTTTCAACTTCACAGTACTTTGCCACGCGGTGTAACAGAACATTTGCGTATGTCCTAATCATCATCATTTTTACTTCTGAGCATGATGGTATAGGTTTCAAAATCCAGAAGATATAAACTGCGAATAAGGAATAAGGAACAAATACAAATTTTCCTTATTCCTTATTCGATTTTCAACTTCATAGTACTTTGCCACGCGGTGTAACAGAACATTTGCGTATGTCCTAATCATCATCATTTTTACTTCTAAGCATGATGGTATAGGTTTCGAAATCCAGCAGGTATCAACTGCGAATAAGGAATAAGGAACAAATCCAAATTTTCCTTATTCCTTATTCGATTTTTAACTTCATAGTACTTTGCCACGCGGTGTAACAGAACATTTGCGTATGTCCTAATCATCATCATTTTTACTTCTAAGCATGATGGTATAGGTTTCGAAATCCAGCAGGTATCAACGGCGAATAAGGAATAAGGAACAAACCCAAATTTTCCCTATTCCTTATTCGATTTTCAACTTCACAGTACTTTGCCACGCGGTGTAACAGAACATTTGCGTATGTCCTAATCATCATCAGTTTTACTTCTAAGCAAGATGGTATAGGTTTCAAAATCCAGCAGATATAAACTGCGAATAAGGAATAAGGAACAAATCCAAATTTTCCTTATTCCTTATTCGATTTTCAACTTCATAGTACTTTGCCACGCGGTGTAACAGAACATTTGCGTATGTCCTAATCATCATCATTTTTACTTCTAAGTATGATGGTATAGGTTTCGAAATCCAGCAAGTATCAACTGCGAATAAGGAATAAGGAACAAATCCAAATTTTCCTTATTCCTTATTCGATTTTCAACTTCATAGTACTTTGCCACGCGGTGTAACAGGACATTTGCTTATGTCCTAATCATCATCATTTTTACTTCTAAGCATGATGGTATAGGTTTCGAAATCCACCAAGTATCAACTGCGAATAAGGAATAAGGAACAAATCCAAATTTTCCTTATTCCTTATTCGATTTTCAACTTCACAGTACTTTGCCACGCGGTGTAACAGGACATTTGCGTATGTCCTAATCATCATCATTTTTACTTCTAAGCATGATGGCATAGGTTTCGAAATCCAGCAAGTATCAACTGCGAATAAGGAATAAGGAACAAATCCAAATTTTCCTTATTCCTTATTCGATTTTCAACTTCATATTACTTTGCCACGTGGTGTAACAGAACATTTGCGTATGTCCTAATCATCATCATTTTTACTTCTAAGCATGATGGTATAGGTTTCGAAATCCAGCAGGTATCAACGGCGAATAAGGAATAAGGAACAAATCCAAATTTTCCTTATTCCTTATTCGATTTTCAACTTCACAGTACTTTGCCACGCGGTGTAACAGAACATTTGCGTATGTCCTAATCATCATCATTTTTACTTCTAAGCATGATGGTATAGGTTTCAAAATCCAGCAGATATAAACTGCGAATAAGGAATAAGGAACAAATCCAAATTTTCCTTATTCCTTATTCGATTTTCAACTTCATAGTACTTTGCCACGCGGTGTAACAGGACATTTGCGTATGTCCTAATCATCATCATTTTTACTTCTAAGCATGATGGTATAGGTTTCGAAATCCAGCAAGTATCAACAGCGAATAAGGAATAAGGAACAAATCCAAATTTTCCTTATTCCTTATTCGATTTTCAACTTCATAGTACTTTGCCACGCGGTGTAACAGAACATTTGCGTATGTCCTAATCATCATCATTTTTACTTCTAAGCATGATGGTATAGGTTTCGAAATCCAGCAGGTATAAACTGCGAATAAGGAATAATGAACAAATCCAAATTTTCCTTATTCCTTATTCGATTTTCAACTTCACAGTACTTTGCCACGCGGTGTAACAGAACATTTGCGTATGTCCTAATCATCATCATTTTTACTTGAGCATGATGGTATAGGTTTCAAAATCCAGCAGATATATACTGCGAATAAGGAATAAGGAACAAATCCAAATTTTCCTTATTCCTTATTCGATTTTCAACTTCATAGTACTTTGCCACGCGGTGTAACAGAACATTTGCGTATGTCCTAATCATCATCATTTTTACTTCTAAGCATGATGGTATAGGTTTCGAAATCCAGCAAGTATCAACTGCGAATAAGGAATAAGGAACAAATCCAAATTTTCCTTATTCCTTATTCGGTTTTTAACTTCATAGTACTTTGCCACGCGGTGTAACAGAACATTTGCGTATGTCCTAATCATCATCAGTTTTACTTCTAAGCATGATGGTATAGGTTTCGAAATCCAGCAGGTATCAACGGCGAATAAGGAATAAGGAACAAACCCAAATTTTCCTTATTCCTTATTCGATTTTCAACTTCACAGTACTTTGCCACGCGGTGTAACAGAACATTTGCGTATGTCCTAATCATCATCATTTTTACTTCTAAGCATGATGGTATAGGTTTCAAAATCCAGCAGATATAAACTGCGAATAAGGAATAAGGAACAAATCCAAATTTTCCTTATTCCTTATTCGATTTTCAACTTCATAGTACTTTGCCACGCGGTGTAACAGAACATTTGCGTATGTCCTAATCATCATCATTTTTACTTCTAAGCATGATGGTATAGGTTTCGAAATCCAGCAAGTATCAACTGCGAATAAGGAATAAGGAACAAATCCAAATTTTCCTTATTCCTTATTCGATTTTTAACTTCATAGTACCTTGCCACGCGGTGTAACAGGACATTTGCGTATGTTCTAATCATCATCATTTTTACTTCTAAGCATGATGGTATAGGTTTCGAATTCCAGCAAGTATCAACTGCGAATAAGGAATAAGGAACAAATCCAAATTTTCCTTATTCCTTATTCGATTTTCAACTTCATAGTACTTTGCCACGCGGTGTAACAGAACATTTGCGTATGTCCTAATCATCATCATTTTTACTTCTAAGCATGATGGTATAGGTTTCGAAATCCAGCAAGTATCAACTGCGAATAAGGAATAAGGAACAAATCCAAATTTTCCTTATTCCTTATTCGATTTTCAACTTCATAGTACATTGCCAAGCGGTGTAACAGAACATTTGCGTATGTCCTAATCATCATCATTTTTACTTCTAAGCATGATGGTATAGGTTTCGAAATCCAGCAGGTATCAACGGCGAATAAGGAAAAAGTAACAAATCCAAATTTTCCTTATTCCTTATTCGATTTTCAACTTCACAGTACTTTGCCACGCGGTGTAACAGAACATTTGCGTATGTCCTAATCATCATCATTTTTACTTCTAAGCATGATGGTATAGGTTTCAAAATCCAGCAGATATAAACTGCGAATAAGGAATAAGAAACAAATCCAAATTTTCCTTATTCCTTATTCGATTTTCAACTTCATAGTACTTTGCCACGCGGGGTAACAGGACATTTGCGTATGTCCTAATCATCATCATTTTTACTTCTAAGCATGATGGTATAGGTGTCGAAATCCAGCAAGTATCAACGGCGAATAAGGAATAAGGAACAAATCCAAATTTTCCTTATTCCTTATTCGATTTTCAACTTCACAGTACTTTGCCACGCGGTGTAACAGAACATTTGCGTATGTCCTAATCATCATCATTTTTACTTCTAAGCATGATGGTATAGGTTTCAAAATCCAGCAGATATAAACTGCGAATAAGGAATAAGGAACAAATCCAAATTTTCCTTATTCCTTATTCGATTTTCAACTTCATAGTACTTTGCCACGCGGTGTAACAGGACATTTGCGTATGTCCTAATCATCATCATTTTTTCTTCTAAGCATGATGGTATAGGTTTCGAAATCCAGCAAGTATCAACTGCGAATAAGGAATAAGGAACAAATCCAAATTTTCCTTATTCCTTACTCGATTTTCAACTTCATAGTACTTTGCCACGCGGTGTAACAGAACATTTGCGTATGTCCTAATCATCATCATTTTTACTTCTAAGCGTGATGGTATAGGTTTCAAAATCCAGCAGATATAAACTGCGAATAAGGAATAAGGAACAAATCCAAATTTTCCTTATTCTTTATTCGATTTTCAACTTCATAGTACTTTGCCACGCGGTGTAACAGGACATTTGCGTATGTCCTAATCATCATCATTTTTACTTCTAAGCATGATGGTATAGGTTTCGAAATCCAGCAAGTATCAACTGCGAATAAGGAATAAGGAACAAATCCAAATTTTCCTTATTCCTTATTCGATTTTCAACTTCATAGTACTTTGCCACGCGGTGTAACAGAACATTTGCGTATGTCCTAATCATCATCATTTTTACTTCTAAGCATGATGGTATAGGTTTCGAAATCCAGCAAGTATCAACGGCGAATAAGGAATAAGGAACAAATCCAAATTTTCCTTATTCCTTATTCGATTTTCAACTTCACAGTACTTTGCCACGCGGTGTAACAGAACATTTGCGTATGTCCTAATCATCATCATTTTTACTTCTAAGCATGATGGTATAGGTTTCAAAATCCAGCAGATATAAACTGCGAATAAGGAATAAGGAACAAATCCAAATTTTCCTTATTCCTTATTCGATTTTCAACTTCATAGTACTTTGTCACGGGGTGTAACAGGACATTTGCGTATGTCCTAATCATCATCATTTTTTCTTCTAAGCATGATGGTATAGGTTTCGAAATCCAGCAAGTATCAACTGCGAATAAGGAATAAGGAACAAATCCAAATTTTCCTTATTCCTTATTCGATTTTCAACTTCATAGTACTTTGCCACGCGGTGTAACAGAACATTTGCGTATGTCCTAATCATCATCATTTTTACTTCTAAGCATGATGGTATAGGTTTCGAAATCCAGCAAGTATCAACGGCGAATAAGGAATAAGGAACAAATCCAAATTTTCCTTATTCCTTATTCGATTTTCAACTTCACAGTACTTTGCCACGCGGTGTAACAGAACATTTGCGTATGTCCTAATCATCATCATTTTTACTTCTAAGCATGATGGTATAGGTTTCAAAATCCAGCAGATATAAACTGCGAATAAGGAATAAGGAACAAATCCAAATTTTCCTTATTCCTTATTCGATTTTCAACTTCATAGTACTTTGCCACGCGGTGTAACAGGACATTTGCGTATGTCCTAATCATCATCATTTTTTCTTCTAAGCATGATGGTATAGGTTTCGAAATCCAGCAAGTATCAACTGCGAATAAGGAATAAGGAACAAATCCAAATTTTCCTCATTCCTTATTCGATTTTCAACTTCATAGTACTTTGCCACGCGGTGTAACAGAACATTTGCGTATGTCCTAATCATCATCATCTTTACTTCTAAGCATGATGGTATAGGTTTCAAAATCCAGCAGATATAAACTGCGAATAAGGAATAAGGAAAAAATCCAAATTTTCCTTATTCCTTATTCGATTTTCAACTTCATAGTACTTTGCCACGCGGTGTAACAGGACATTTGCGTATGTCCTAATCATCATCATTTTTACTTCTAAGCATGATGGTATAGGTTTCGAAATCCAGCAAGTATCAACTGCGAATAAGGAATAAGTAACAAATCCAAATTTTCCTTATTCCTTATTCGATTTTCAACTTCATAGTACTTTGCCACGCGGTGTAACAGAACATTTGCGTATGTCCTAATCATCATCATTTTTACTTCTAAGCATGATGGTATAGGTTTCAAAATCCAGCAGATATAAACTGCGAATAAGGAATAAGGAACAAATCCAAATTTTCCTTATTCCTTATTCGATTTTCAACTTCATAGTACTTTGCCACGCGGTGTAACAGGACATTTGCGTATGTCCTAATCATCATCATTTTTACTTCTAAGCATGATGGCATAGGTTTCGAAATCCAGCAAGTATCAACTGCGAATAAGGAATAAGGAACAAATCCAAATTTTCCTTATTCCTTATTCGATTTTCAACTTCATATTACTTTGCCACGCGGTGTAACAGAACATTTGCGTATGTCCTAATCATCATCATTTTTACTTCTAAGCATGATGGTATAGGTTTCGAAATCCAGCAGGTATCAACGGCGAATAAGGAATAAGGAACAAATCCAAATTTTCCTTATTCCTTATTCGATTTTCAACTTCACAGTACTTTGCCACGCGGTGTAACAGAACATTTGCGTATGTCCTAATCATCATCATTTTTACTTCTAAGCATGATGGTATAGGTTTCAAAATCCAGCAGATATAAACTGCGAATAAGGAATAAGGAACAAATCCAAATTTTCCTTATTCCTTATTCGATTTTCAACTTCATAGTACTTTGCCACGCGGTGTAACAGGACATTTGCGTATGTCCTAATCATCATCATTTTTACTTCTAAGCATGATGGTATAGGTTTCAAAATCCAGCAGGTATCAACGGCGAATAAGGAATAAGGAACAAATCCAACTTTTCCTTATTCCGTATTCGATTTTCAACTTCACAGTACTTTGCCACGCGGTGTAACAGAACATTTGCGTATGTCCTAATCATCATCATTTTTACTTCTAAGCATGATGGTACAGGTTTCGAAATCCAGCAAGTACCAACTGCGAATAAGGATTAAGGAACAAATCCAAATTTTCCTTATTCCTTATTCGATTTTCAACTTCATAGTACTTTGCCACGCGGTGTAACAGAACATTTGCGTATGTCCTAATCATCATCATTTTTACTTCTAAGCATGATGGTATAGGTTTCGAAATCCAGCAGGTATCAACGGCGAATAAGGAATAAGGAACAAATCCAAATTTTCCTTA
This sequence comes from Lucinisca nassula, assembly GCA_963580285.1. Classification (NCBI taxonomy): domain Eukaryota; kingdom Metazoa; phylum Mollusca; class Bivalvia; order Lucinida; family Lucinidae; genus Lucinisca; species Lucinisca nassula. The sequence continues at coordinate 2,688,431 of OY757022.1, forward strand.
TTCCTTATTCGATTTTCAACTTCACAGTACTTTGCCACGCGGTGTAACAGAACATTTGCGTATGTCCTAATCATCATCATTTTTACTTCTAAGCATGATGGTATAGGTTTCAAAATCCAGCAGATATAAACTGCGAATAAGGAATAAGGAACAAATCCAAATTTTCCTTATTCCTTATTCGATTTTCAACTTCATAGTACTTTGCCACGCGGTGTAACAGGACATTTGCGTATGTCCTAATCATCATCATTTTTACTTCTAAGCATGATGGTATAGGTTTCAAAATCCAGCAGGTATCAACGGCGAATAAGGAATAAGGAACAAATCCAACTTTTCCTTATTCCGTATTCGATTTTCAACTTCACAGTACTTTGCCACGCGGTGTAACAGAACATTTGCGTATGTCCTAATCATCATCATTTTTACTTCTAAGCATGATGGTACAGGTTTCGAAATCCAGCAAGTACCAACTGCGAATAAGGATTAAGGAACAAATCCAAATTTTCCTTATTCCTTATTCGATTTTCAACTTCATAGTACTTTGCCACGCGGTGTAACAGAACATTTGCGTATGTCCTAATCATCATCATTTTTACTTCTAAGCATGATGGTATAGGTTTCGAAATCCAGCAGGTATCAACGGCGAATAAGGAATAAGGAACAAATCCAAATTTTCCTTATTCCTTATTCGATTTTCAACTTCACAGTACTTTGCCACGCGGTGTAACAGAACATTTGCGTATGTCCTAATCATCATCATTTTTACTTCTAAGCATGATGGTATAGGTTTCAAAATCCAGCAGATATAAACTGCGAATAAGGAATAAGGAACAAATCCAAATTTTCCTTATTCCTTATTCGATTTTCAACTTCATAGTACTTTGCCACGCGGTGTAACAGGACATTTGCGTATGTCCTAATCATCATCATTTTTACTTCTAAGCATGATGGTATAGGTTTCAAAATCCAGCAGGTATCAACGGCGAATAAGGAATAAGGAACAAATCCAACTTTTCCTTATTCCTTATTCGATTTTCAACTTCACAGTACTTTGCCACGCGGTGTAACAGAACATTTGCGTATGTCCTAATCATCATCATTTTTACTTCTAAGCATGATGGTACAGGTTTCGAAATCCAGCAAGTACCAACTGCGAATAAGGATTAAGGAACAAATCCAAATTTTCCTTATTCCTTATTCGATTTTCAACTTCATAGTACTTTGCCACGCGGTGTAACAGAAAATTTGCGTATGTCCTAATCATCATCATTTTTACTTCTAAGCATGATGGTATAGGTTTCGAAATGGAGCAGGTATCAACGGCAAATAAGGAATAAGGAACAAATCAAAATTTTCCTAATTCCTTATTCGATTTTCAACTTCACAGTACTTTGCCAAGCGATGTAACAGAACATTTGCGTATGTCCTAATCATCATCATTTTTACTTCTAAGCATGATGGTATAGGTTTCAAAATCCAGCAGATATAAACTGCGAATAAGGAATAAGGAACAAATCCAAATTTTCCTTATTCCTTATTCGATTTTCAACTTCATAGTACTTTGCCACGCGGTGTAACAGGACATTTCAGTGATTTATTGCTGTTGGGCCCTCACCGTTGTTTCATCTCTGTTGCTGGTAGATTTTTGTGTTCACAGAGATGTTGCACTGATGAATTAGAAGCCCTTAATGCGTACTGAACAAACTGTATGTCTAAATCGGGACGGAAGTAAGGGCGAGGATTGTGTCCACGTAAAATCGATTTAAGCCCCCCCCCCACCCCAGTGGAATTCGTCTCACTGACCATTCCAAGGCGGCTCTTCTGTCGCGGTTTATTTTTGTGATGGCTTGTCTTTGAGTGGGTGTATATTAATTTGCTTTGGATAGCCAAATGGCTATTATGTGGGAAAGTAACTGTCCTTTTGGCTTTCCGCTAGTGATGTTTCATTTAGGGTCTAGTTGTTTCATGTTTGTGTTTCTTTCCCGTGGTGTATCTGATGGGAGCTGTGGGTTAATTTATCAATTCTTGATCATTGCCTTCACTTCTATTTCGTAGATGGTGTCAGGTCTTCTGTGGTAGGTTGAACTTTGAAGCCTCAATGTCCGTCTAACAGTATTGGGATCAATCTTACTATGCCTTCTATATTTTATTTTTTAGCTGAAACCCTGCGACGCCGTCATCCATTTTGTTCATTTGTTTTGAAAAAAAAAAAAAACGTTTTGTGACGTCATATTTAGGCGTAACGTTAGCGGGAAACCTAAGCCTAATACCAAGAAGATAGAAATCGGCCCACGATTTGGGGAAACACAGTATCGGCCCTCGATGTGCTATACAATCGGCCCACGATTTGGAAATCGGCCCACGATCTGGGACCGGCCCTCGATCTGAGTCTTACAAATATGTTCCATAAAATGAGTAGGCTATACTTTACACGCAAGGAATGCACTGTAGAACTGAAAAGAGTACAGTGTACAAGTACAAAGCCCGATTGACTCAATCTTAGAATTAAATTAAACAGCCGAGAGTAGTGGTGGGTTGATTGTCTCTAAGGAGAACAGGAAAATTGTCCCAAGCCGAGACTGAAACTGTTCGTTTAACACTTAAATTTCAATAATGTCACCTTTATCCGGCTTAATATTAAGTTTAGCCACACCCATTTCTGACTTTGAACCAATCAGATTACTTGATGTAATCTATTCCAACAAATTCATAAACCGAATGTCAAACAGTGTAGATCCTGATCAATTGCTTCAGAAGCCATCTGATCTGGATCTACACTGTTTGCAAAGATAGTGGTTGTCGTGAACAGCAAGATAAGGGTTAAGCAAGCAGTGTAGACCTTAGCGTCGGATTAGGTATCCACAGTCTGCCGAGTCTCAGAACGCGAGGCCAGCCCAAATGTCAATTTTTTTACACTTCTGTCTAAAGTTACAGAGAGACGACTAGCGCTGCTATAAAAATACAATAAACTGGGTTTTGTACGTTATCAGCGACAGTCACGCTGAAAGCTTATATAACTATAAACTTTACGTGGATTGATAAGCTGCACTCTGATCATCAGTCCAGACAGCTGCAAATCCAGATCTTCATTTTGCATAGCTGCACTCTCAGAGCATCAGTCCACAGTGCTGCACACTCGAAGTATCAGTCTGCACAGCTACACAATCTGATCTTAAGTCCAGACAACTTCATTGTCTGATTGTCTGTCCACACAACTGCATAGCCTGATCATCAGTTTGCACAGCTGCAGTCTGATCATCAGTCCGCACATTTGCACATTCTGACATTCGTTCTACATAGCTGCAATCTCTGAGCAGCAGTCCGCACAACTACACAATCTAATCATAAGTGCACATAGCTGCACAATCTGAGCATCGGTACGCACAACAGCACAATCTGACCATCTCTGCCTACAGCTGTAACGTCTGATATTCAGTCCGCACAGCCTCAAAATCTGAGTATAAGTCCGCACATCTTCACAGTTTGGTCAACAATCCGCAGATCTGCACAGTCTGATCATCAGTACGCAGATCTGCACAGTCCACACAGCTGTACGTTCTGATCATCAATCCATACAGCTACTCAATCTAATCATAAGTCTACAAAGCTTCAAAGTCTGATCACCAGTTTGCACAGCAGATGAAACGTGCTGGATTTCGAAACCTTTACCATTATGCTTAGAAGTAAAAATGATGATGACTATGAAAACGCAAAAGTTCTGTTACACCGCGTGGCAAAGTACTATGATGTTGAAAATCGAATTAGGAGTAAGGAAAATTTAGATTTGTTCTTTATTCCTTATTCACAATTGAAACTTGTTGGATTTCGAAACCTATTCCATTATGCTTAGAAGTAAAAATGATGATGCATGATCTATACGCAAATGTTCTGTTACACCGAGTCGCACTGTGTTATGAAGTTCAAAATCGAATGAGGAATAAGGAAAATTTGGATTTGTTCCTTATTCGCAATTGAAATGTGCTGGATTTCGACACCTGTAGCTGTATGTTTAGAAGTAAAAATGATGATAAATCCACTATACGCAAATGTTCTCTTACACCTTGTTGCAAAGTACTATGAAGTACAAAATCAAATAAGGAATAAGGAAAATTTGGATTTGTTCCTTATTCGTAGTTGATACCTGCTTGATTTCGAAACCTATACCATCATGCTTAGAAGTAAAAATGATGATTAGGACATACGCAAATATTCTGTTACACCGCGTGGCAAAGTACTATGAAGTTGAAAATCGAATAAGGAATAAGGAAAATTTGGATTTGTTCCTTATTCCGTATTCGCAGTTGATACCTGCTGGATTTCGAAACCTATACCATCATGCTTAGAAGTAAAAATGATGATGATTAGGACATACGCAAATGTTGTGTTACACCGCGTGGCAAAGTACTGTGAAGTTGAAAATCGAATAAGGAATATGGAAAATTTGGATTTGTTCCTTATTCCTTATTCGCAGTTGATACCTGCTGGATTTCGAAACCTATACCATCATGCTTAGAAGTAAAAATGATGATGATTAGGACATACGCAAATGTTCTGTTACACCGCGTGGCAAAGTACTATGAAGTTGAAAATCGAATAAGGAATAAGGAAAATTTGGATTTGTTCCTTATTCCTTATTCGCAGTTGATTCTTGCTGGATTTCGAAACCTATACCATCATGCTTAGAAGTAAAAATGATGATGATTAGAACATACGCAAATGTCCTGTTACACCGCGTGGCAAACTACTATGAAGTTGAAAATCGAATAAGTAAGGCAAATTTGGATTTGTTCCTTATTCCTAATTCGCAGTTTATATCTGCTGGATTTTGAAACCTATACCATCGTGCTTAGAAGTAAAAATGATGATGATTAGGACATACGCAAATGTTCTGTTACACCGCGTGGCAAAGTACTGTGAAGTTGAAAATCGAATAAGGAATAAGGAAAATTTGGATTTGTTCCTTATTCCTTATTCGCAGTTGATACTTGCTGGATTTCGAAACCTATACCAGCATGCTTAGAAGTAAAAATGATGATGATTAGGACATACGCAAATGTTCTGTTACACCGCGTGGCAAAGTACTGTGAAGTTGAAAATCGAATAAGGAATAAGGAAAATTTGGATTTGTTCCTTATTCCTTATTCGCCGTTGATACTTGCTGGATTTCGAAACCTATACCATCATGCTTAGAAGTAAAAATGATGATGATTAGGACATACGCAAATATCCGGTTACACCGCATGGCAAAGTACTATGAAGTTGAAAATCGAATAAGGAATAAGGAAAAGTTGGATTTGTTCCTTATTCCTTATTCGCAGTTGATACCTGCTAGATTTCGAAACCTATACCATCATGCTTAGAAGTAAAAATGATGATGATTAGGACATACGCAAATGTTGTGTTACACCGCGTGGCAAAGTACTGTGAAGTTGAAAATCGAATAAGGAATATGGAAAATTTGGATTTGTTCCTTATTCCTTATTCGCAGTTGATACCTGCTGGATTTCGAAACCTATACCATCATGCTTAGAAGTAAAATTGATGATGATTAGGACATACGCAAATGTTCTGTTACACCGCGTGGCAAAGTACTATGAAGTTGAAAATCGAATAAGGAATAAGGAAAATTTGGATTTGTTCCTTATTCGCAGTTGATTCTTGCTGGATTTCGAAACCTATACCATCATGCTTAGAAGTAAAAATGATGATGATTAGGACATACGCAAATGTCCTGTTACACCGCGTGGCAAACTACTATGAAGTTGAAAATCGAATAAGTAAGGCAAATTTGGATTTGTTCCTTATTCCTAATTCGCAGTTTATATCTGCTGGATTTTGAAACCTATACCATCGTGCTTAGAAGTAAAAATGATGATGATTAGGACATACGCAAATGTTCTGTTACACCGCGTGGCAAAGTACTGTGAAGTTGAAAATCGAATAAGGAATAAGGAAAATTTGGATTTGTTCCTTATTCCTTATTCGCAGTTGATACTTGCTGGATTTCGAAACCTATACCAGCATGCTTAGAAGTAAAAATGATGATGATTAGGACATACGCAAATGTTCTGTTACACCGCGTGGCAAAGTACTGTGAAGTTGAAAATCGAATAAGGAATAAGGAAAATTTGGATTTGTTCCTTATTCCTTATTCGCCGTTGATACTTGCTGGATTTCGAAACCTATACCATCATGCTTAGAAGTAAAAATGATGATGATTAGGACATACGCAAATATCCGGTTACACCGCGTGGCAAAGTACTATGAAGTTGAAAATCGAATAAGGAATAAGGAAAAGTTGGATTTGTTCCTTATTCCTTATTCGCAGTTGATACCTGCTAGATTTCGAAACTTATACCATCATGCTTAGAAGTAAAAATGATGATGATTAGGACATACGCAAATGTTCTGTTACACCGCGTGGCAAAGTACTGTGAAGTTGAAAATCGAATAAGGAATAAGGAAAATTTGGATTTGTTCCTTATTCCTTATTCGCAGTTGATACCTGCTGGATTTCGAAACCTATACCATCATGCTTAGAAGTAAAAATGATGATGATTAGGACATACGCAAATGTTCTGTTACACCGCGTGGCAAAGTACTGTGAAGTTGAAAATCGAATAAGGAATAAGGAAAATTTGGATTTGTTCCTTATTCCTTATTCGCAGTTTATATCTGCTGGATTTTGAAACCTATACCATCATGCTTAGAAGTAAAAATGATGATGATTAGGACATACGCAAATGTTCTGTTACACCGCGTGGCAAAGTACTGTGAAGTTGAAAATCGAATAAGGAATAAGGAAAATTTGGATTTGTTCCTTATTCCTTATTCGCCGTTGATACCTGCTGGATTTCGAAACCTATACCATCATGCTTAGAAGTAAAAATGATGATGATTAGGACATACGCAAATGTACTGTAACATCGCGTGGCAAAGTACTATGAAGTTGAAAATCGAATAAGGAATAAGGAAAATTTGGATTTGTTCCTTATTCCTTATTCGCAGTTGATACTTGCTGGATTTCGAAACCTATACCATCATGCTTAGAAGTAAAAATGATGATGATTAGGACATACGCAAATGTTCTGTTACACCGCGTGGCAAAGTACTGTGAAGTTGAAAATCGAATAAGGAATAAGGAAAATTTGGATTTGTTCCTTATTCCTTATTCGCAGTTGATACCTGCTGGATTTCGAAACCTATACCATCATGCTTAGAAGTAAAAATGATGATGATTAGGACATACGCAAATGTTCTGTTACACCGCGTGGCAAAGTACTATGAAGTTGAAAATCGAATAAGGAATAAGGAAAATTTGGATTTGTTCCTTATTCGCAGTTGATACTTGCTGCATTTCGAAACCTATACCATCATGCTCAGAAGTAAAAATGATGATGATTAGGACATACGCAAATGTCCTGTTACACCGCGTGGCAAAGTACTATGAAGTTGAAAATCGAATAAGGAATAAGGAAAATTTGGATTTGTTCCTTATTCCTTATTCGCAGTTTATATCTGCTGGATTTTGAAACCTATACCATCATGCTTAGAAGTAAAAATGATGATGATTAGGACATACGCAAATGTTCTGTTACACCGCGTGGCAAAGTATTGTGAAGTTGAAAATCGAATAAGGAATAAGGAAAAGTTGGATTTGTTCCTTATTCCTTATTCGCAGTTGATACTTGCTGGATTTCGAAACCTATACCATCATGCTTAGAAGAAAAAATGATGATGATTAGGACATACGCAAATGTCCTGTTACAACGCGTGGCAAAGTACTATGAAGTTGAAAATCGAATAAGGAATAAGGAAAATTTGGATGTGTTCCTTATTCCTTATTCGCAGTTGATACTTGCTGGATTTCGAAACCTATACCATCATGCTTAGAAGTAAAAATGATGATGATTAGGACATACGCAAATGTACTGTTACACCGCGTGGCAAAGTACTATGAAGTTGAAAATCGAATAAGGAATAAGGAAAATTTGGATTTGTTCCTTATTCCTTATTCGCAGTTGATACTTGCTGGATTTCGAAACCTATACCATCATGCTTAGAAGTAAAAATGATGATGATTAGGACATACGCAAATGTTCTGTTACACCGCGTGGCAAAGTACTGTGAAGTTGAAAATCGAATAAGGAATAAGGAAAATTTGGATTTGTTCCTTATTCCTTATTCGCAGTTGATACCTGCTGGATTTCGAAACCTATACCATCATGCTTAGAAGTAAAAATGATGATGATTAGGACATACGCAAATGTTCTGTTACACCGCGTGGCAAAGTACTATGAAGTTGAAAATCGAATAAGGAATAAGGAAAATTTGGATTTGTTCCTTATTCCTTATTCGCAGTTGATACTTGCTGGATTTCGAAACCTATACCATCATGCTCAGAAGTAAAAATGATGATGATTAGGACATACGCAAATGTCCTGTTACACCGCGTGGCAAAGTACTATGAAGTTGAAAATCGAATAAGGAATAAGGAAAATTTGGATTTGTTCCTTATTCCTTATTCGCAGTTTATATCTGCTGGATTTTGAAACCTATACCATCATGCTTAGAAGTAAAAATGATGATGATTAGGACATACGCAAATGTTCTGTTACACCGCGTGGCAAAGTATTGTGAAGTTGAAAATCGAATAAGGAATAAGGAAAAGTTGGATTTGTTCCTTATTCCTTATTCGCAGTTGATACCTGCTGGATTTCGAAACCTATACCATCATGCTTAGAAGTAAAAATGATGATGATTAGGACATACGCAAATGTACTGTAACATCGCGTGGCAAAGTACTATGAAGTTGAAAATCGAATAAGGAATAAGGAAAATTTGGATTTGTTCCTTATTCCTTATTCGCAGTTGATACTTGCTGGATTTCGAAACCTATACCATCATGCTTAGAAGTAAAAATGATGATGATTAGGACATACGCAAATGTTCTGTTACACCGCGTGGCAAAGTACTGTGAAGTTGAAAATCGAATAAGGAATAAGGAAAATTTGGATTTGTTCCTTATTCCTTATTCGCAGTTGATACCTGCTGGATTTCGAAACCTATACCATCATGCTTAGAAGTAAAAATGATGATGATTAGGACATACGCAAATGTTCTGTTACACCGCGTGGCAAAGTACTATGAAGTTGAAAATCGAATAAGGAATAAGGAAAATTTGGATTTGTTCCTTATTCGCAGTTGATACTTGCTGCATTTCGAAACCTATACCATCATGCTCAGAAGTAAAAATGATGATGATTAGGACATACGCAAATGTCCTGTTACACCGCGTGGCAAAGTACTATGAAGTTGAAAATCGAATAAGGAATAAGGAAAATTTGGATTTGTTCCTTATTCCTTATTCGCAGTTTATATCTGCTGGATTTTGAAACCTATACCATCATGCTTAGAAGTAAAAATGATGATGATTAGGACATACGCAAATGTTCTGTTACACCGCGTGGCAAAGTATTGTGAAGTTGAAAATCGAATAAGGAATAAGGAAAAGTTGGATTTGTTCCTTATTCCTTATTCGCAGTTGATACTTGCTGGATTTCGAAACCTATACCATCATGCTTAGAAGAAAAAATGATGATGATTAGGACATACGCAAATGTCCTGTTACAACGCGTGGCAAAGTACTATGAAGTTGAAAATCGAATAAGGAATAAGGAAAATTTGGATGTGTTCCTTATTCCTTATTCGCAGTTGATACTTGCTGGATTTCGAAACCTATACCATCATGCTTAGAAGTAAAAATGATGATGATTAGGACATACGCAAATGTACTGTTACACCGCGTGGCAAAGTACTATGAAGTTGAAAATCGAATAAGGAATAAGGAAAATTTGGATTTGTTCCTTATTCCTTATTCGCAGTTGATACTTGCTGGATTTCGAAACCTATACCATCATGCTTAGAAGTAAAAATGATGATGATTAGGACATACGCAAATGTTCTGTTACACCGCGTGGCAAAGTACTGTGAAGTTGAAAATCGAATAAGGAATAAGGAAAATTTGGATTTGTTCCTTATTCCTTATTCGCAGTTGATACCTGCTGGATTTCGAAACCTATACCATCATGCTTAGAAGTAAAAATGATGATGATTAGGACATACGCAAATGTTCTGTTACACCGCGTGGCAAAGTACTATGAAGTTGAAAATCGAATAAGGAATAAGGAAAATTTGGATTTGTTCCTTATTCCTTATTCGCAGTTGATACTTGCTGGATTTCGAAACCTATACCATCATGCTCAGAAGTAAAAATGATGATGATTAGGACATACGCAAATGTCCTGTTACACCGCGTGGCAAAGTACTATGAAGTTGAAAATCGAATAAGGAATAAGGAAAATTTGGATTTGTTCCTTATTCCTTATTCGCAGTTTATATCTGCTGGATTTTGAAACCTATACCATCATGCTTAGAAGTAAAAATGATGATGATTAGGACATACGCAAATGTTCTGTTACACCGCGTGGCAAAGTATTGTGAAGTTGAAAATCGAATAAGGAATAAGGAAAAGTTGGATTTGTTCCTTATTCCTTATTCGCAGTTGATACCTGCTGGATTTCGAAACCTATACCATCATGCTTAGAAGTAAAAATGATGATGATTAGGACATACGCAAATGTTCTGTTACACCGCGTGGCAAAGTACTGTGAAGTTGAAAATCGAATAAGGAATAAGGAAAAGTTGGATTTGTTCCTTATTCCTTATTCGCGGGTTGATACCTGCTGGATTTCGAAACCTATACCATCATGCTTAGAAGTAAAAATGATGACGATTAGGACATACGCAAATGTTCTGTTACACCGCGTGGCAAAGTACTGTGAAGTTGAAAATCGAATAAGGAATAAGGAAAATTTGGATTTGTTCCTTATTCCTTATTCGCAGTTGATACTTGCTGGATTTCGAAACCTATACCATCATGCTTAGAAGAAAAAATGATGATGATTAGGACATACGCAAATGTCCTGTTACAACGCGTGGCAAAGTACTATGAAGTTGAAAATCGAATAAGGAATAAGGAAAATTTGGATTTGTTCCTTATTCCATATTCGCAGTTTATATCTGCTGGATTTTGAAACCTATACCATCATGCTTAGAAGTAAAAATGATGATGATTAGGACATACGCAAATGTTCTGTTACACCGCGTGGCAAAGTACTATGAAGTTGAAAATCGAATAAGGAATAAGGAAAATTTGGATTTGTTCCTTATTCCTTATTCGCCGTTGATACCTGCTGGATTTCGAAACCTATACCATCATGCTTAGAAGTAAAAGCGATGATGATTAGGACATACGCAAATGTTCTGTTACACCGCGTGGCAAAGTACTATGAAGTTGAAAATCGAATAAGGAATAAGGAAAATTTGGATTTGTTCCTTATTACTTATACGCAGTTGATACTTGCTGGATTTCGAAACCTATACCATCATGCTTAGAAGTAAAAATGATGATGATTAGGACATACGCAAATGTCCTGTTACACCGCGTGGCAAAGTACTATGAAGTTGAAAATCGAATAAGGAATAAGGAAAATTTGGATTTGTTCCTTATTCCTTATTCGCAGTTTATATCTGCTGGATTTTGAAACCTATACCATCATGCTTAGAAGTAAAAATGATGATGATTAGGACATACGCAAATGTTCTGTTACACCGCGTGGCAAAGTACTGTGAAGTTGAAAATCGAATAAGGAATAAGGAAAATTTGGATTCGTTCCTTATTCCTTATTCGCCGTTGATACTTGGAAAATTTGGATTTGTTCCTTATTCCTTATTCGCAGTTTATATCTGCTGGATTTTGAAACCTATACCATCATGCTTAGAAGTAAAAATGATGATGATTAGGACATACGCAAATGTTCTGTTACACCGCGTGGCAAAGTACTGTGAAGTTGAAAATCGAATAAGGAATAAGGAAAATTTTGATTTGTTCCTTATTCCTTATTCGCCGTTGATACCTGCTGGATTTCGAAACCTATACCATCATGTTTAGAAGTAAAAATGATGATGATTAGGACATACGCAAATGTTCTGTTACACCGCGTGGCAAAGTACTATGAAGTTGAAAATCGAATAAGGAATAAGGAAAATTTGGATTTGTTCCTTATTCCTTATTTGCAGTTGATACTTGCTGGATTTCGAAACCTATACCATCATGCTTAGAAGTAAAAATGATGATGATTAGGACATACGCAAATGTCCTGATACACCGCGTGGCAAAGTAATATGAAGTTGAAAATCGAATAAGGAATAAGGAAAATTTGGATTTGTTCCTTATTCCTTATTCGCAGTTTATATCTGCTGGATTTTGAAACCTATACCATCATGCTTAGAAGTAAAAATGATGATGATTAGGACATACGCAAATGTTCTGTTACACCGCGTGGCAAAGTACTGTGAAGTTGAAAATCGAATAAGGAATAAGGAAAATTTGGATTTGTTCCTTATTCCTTATTCGCCGATGATACCTGCTGGATTTCGAAACCTATACCATCATGCTTAGAAGTAAAAATGATGATGATTAGGACATACGCAAATGTTCTGTTACACCGCGTGGCAAAGTACTATGAAGTTGAAAATCGAATAAGGAATAAGGAAAATTTGGATTTGTTCCTTATTCCTTATTCGCAGTTGATACTTGCTGGATTTCGAAACCTATACCATCATGCTTAGAAGTAAAAATGATGATGATTAGGACATACGCAAATGTCCTGTTACACCGCGTGGCAAAGTACTATGAAGTTGAAAATCGAATAAGGAATAAGGAAAATTTGAATTTGTTCCTAATTCCTTATTCGCAGTTGATACTTGCTGGATTTCGAAACCTATACCATCATTGTTACGAGCCAGGCGTAGCAGAAAGAAAAAGCAAACAAGCCTTTTGGAAAAATTTAACAAAATTTATTTACAAGTTAACTTTAACCTGCAGAAGTAAGAAAATTAAATGTACTTAGCTCTGAATGAAATATCCTGAATGAATCTATTTTCCTTGATCCCACAGAATTCACAGTCCAAAATGAAAAGTAATATCCTTTAACAATCCAACACAGAATTTAGAAATAACTTTCCTTATAAGCCCAAACATCAAACTCCAAAGTCTGCCTCAATGAGAAAAATCAAGCTCTTTTATAGACCCTAAGATTTCTCTAGAACATTCCAGAGGGCTGTGGAATAAGATGATATAATTTTCTAAAAATAATGCAAACCTGAACTTTCTGGAAGGTTCCAAAGTACTTTTCCTTGTAAACATGTTGTTTACAAATAGAAATTAATCTGTGACTCAGTTTTCGAGAATCTTCTATAAGAAGATTAACAAGATATTTATAGCACTATTAGGTCACAGTGGGGTACAAGTGGGAATCAGAAAAATAAATTCTTATGCATAACACTCCCCCTCTTCGAGGAAAAGAAAGATTTATGTAATAAAGCTTTCTTTTGCTTTAAGAATAATAAAATATTGAGCATAGCATATAAAATTACACGTATCTACAATCCACTTTAGTAGGAAAGAAAAACACAACTCCTGACACCGCTCAGGCTCTTGAAAGGGCATCAGGGATAATGTTATCTCTCCCTCTGATATGTCTTATGTCTAAATTATACTCTTGTAGCATAAGACTCCACCTGAGCAACCGCTGATTTTTGTTTTTCATTTTATGTATGAAAGTCAGTGGATTGTGATCACTGAAAACAACAATCGGTGCAGTAGTAGGGGTAAGATAAACTTCGAAATGTTGCAGACTGATTCTTGCTCTGCATCTGTCTATGTTCGAGAATTAATCCTTCTAAGAGTCTATAAACATTTCTGTCCTTTCATGTTCTGGTATAAGAATACTAGGAGAACTCCATTCCAGTCATTGTCCAGCCAATACTGAATTTCTTCTTTAAGATTTTTCTGTTTTATAGGATTCATCCTGTATAGGTGTTGTTTTACAGGCTTAGAATCATTAATGTCCACATCGTGAAATATTTTGTCTGTCCGTGTTGGAACGTCAGGAAATAAGTGTTCATATTCAAATATCAGCTGTTTCAGTTCATTCCGCTGATTTGGCTCTAGATGTGACAGTTTCTGGTCAAGATTCCGTAGAATGTCAGAATTCTGTAGTTTTGATGATGTGGGATCCGACTTCACTGAATTAATATCCTCACAGTCATTGTCACATGAATTGAGTGGAACAGAGCTAACTAGATTGACTGATGTTAAAGATGTATTGTCCCTATCAATGTATTCCTTAAGCATGTTAATATGACATAGCTGCTTTAGCTTGCGCCTCCCAGGAGTGTTTATTATGTAATTTACGTCACTGATCTTTTTGTCTACAGTGTATGGACCATAATACCTGGCCTGCAACGATTTTCCTGGAATAGGCAAAAGAGCTAGTACCTTATCACCTGGTTTAAAATTCCTTTCTTTTGTCCCTATGTCATATAGCTGTTTCATTTTCCTTTGGGCTGACTGAAGATTGGTCCGAGCAGCCTCACAAGCTTTTGAAAGTCTAGTTTTGAAATCAGACACATACTGAAGTAAATTCAGGGAGGTGTCATCACTGGAGAGAAATTTCTCTTTGAGAAGTTTCAAAGGACCACGAACAGTATGGCCAAATACTAATTCAAATGGACTGAAGCCAAGAGATTCTTGCACAGATTCTCTAACAGCAAATAAAAGGAGATGGATGCCTTCATCCCAATCCTTCTCTGTGTCAAAACAATATGATCTTATCATGTTTTTCAATGTTTGATGGAATCTTTCAAGGGCACCTTGACTTTCAGGATGATAGGCCGATGACTTATACTGTACAATGCCAAGTTCATGCATTACTTGTTGAAATATTCCAGACATAAAATTTGAGCCTTGGTCTGACTGAATAGATTTAGGAAGCCCAACAAATGTGAAAAACTTCACTAAGGCCTTGACGATTGTCTTAGTTTTGATATTTCTTAAAGGAATGGCTTCAGGAAAACGTGTGGAAGCACACATAATAGTCAAAAGATATTCACAGCCAGACTTAGTTCTGGGCAAGGGACCCACACAGTCTATAATTATTCGACTGAAAGGTTCATCAAAAGCAGGTATAGGCTGCAAATGAGCTTTAGGTATAGTCTGATTGGGTTTTCCTACCATTTGGCATGTATGACAGGACCTACAATGCTGAGAAACATCTGATTTTAACCCAGGCCAGTAAAAATGATTAAGAATCTTGTGATAGGTTTTATTTACACCTAAATGTCCTGACATGGGAGTTTCATGTGCCAAGTTTAATATTTGGGAACGGTAAACCCGTGGAACCACTATCTGGTGGTTGACAGTCCACTCGTCTTCTGCTGAGACGTCTGGTGGACGCCATTTTCTCATAAGAATGTCATTTTTGACATAATAACCGACTGGGACCTGAGATACTTCCTGCTCATCTAAAGCACTTTCAAACAAAGGCGAAATTTCAGGATCCTTGTGCTGTTCTATAGCTAGTTGAGACCCGGACATTTTATCTTGGCCTAGATCGAAAGATGAGTTATTCTCATGAAAATCTGTCTGCTTATCAGGCAGGCTTGAAGACAGAGACCTTGTTATCTCGTCATTAAAAGACTGACCCAAAAAGGTATCAGTAAAATCAAAATCCTGTTTCCCATCAGTTTGCTTGGCCTTACGTGCCATAGCCCTTGTGACTGCACAAGACGGATAAAGATCAGGAATTTCCTGCTCAATGGGATCAGGCGGTTGGTCTATGCAAGGATTAGTAGTCAAAAGTGGGTTTACCACAACCTTATCTCCAGCTAAGTCATTGCCTAGCAACAAATGAACACCTTTAAAAGGTAAAGAAGGTCTAATGCCAACAGCCACTGAACCGGATACCAAGTCTGATGACAAATAAACGTTATGAAGCGGAACATTAACAAATCCACATTCCACACCCTGAATAAGGACACTTTGGCCCATAGAAGTCTTCTCAGAAAAAGGCAGAGTATCTGCTAGAATAAGAGATTGAGAAGCTCCGGTATCTCGTAAGATTTTAATAGGGGTAGGATGGGCATAACTGTCACCATTTAGTGACACAAAACCATCTGATAAGAATGGTTCATAACACTCCATAACTGTATCAGTCTCAGATAATTTGGTATCAGAAAGAGTTTCCTCCCTTACACAAGACTGTGGTTTTGGCCTTATAGAAGTCAAGCCTGTAGGCTTAAGTTCCTCTTGTCTTTCTCTTTCTTTTCTTCGCTTTAATTTTAAACATTCAGAGATCAAATGACCTGTATTTTTACAATAATAACAAACTACTTGAGATTGAGATAAGAGATTCTGGTCTTTGTTTTCACCAGAAGGTTTGGAAAAATTCTGGCTTCTGTTTTCACCAGAAGGTTTGGAAGGATTCTGGCTTTTATTTTCACCAGAAAGTTTGGGCATAGTACTAGATGTATGGCTATAACTACCAGAAGGATTACTGGGATAGAATCTTGGACCTGTCTGTGGATTATAAGGTTTTCGAGGATAAGGCCTGTTCACAAATGAGACTTTATGAGTCAAAGCATAATCATCTGCCAAACGAGAAGCTTCCTCCAAAGTTTCAACCTGTCTCTCATCGAGAAAAGATTTAATGTCTGAATTTATGCACCGTTTGAACTCTTCAACAAGGACAAGCTGTCTAAGTTTGTCATGATCAGAGCCTACTTTTTTAGAAGAACACCACCTATCAAATAACTGTTCTTTGGTTCGAGCAAATTCTATATGGGTCTGGGAAATTTCTTTTTTACAATTCCTAAATTTTTGCCTGTAAGCTTCGGGGACCAACTCATATGCCTTAAGAATAAGCTCCTTAACCAAATCATAGTCTGAGCTTTGCTCGACAGTCAGCTGAGTGTAAATGTCTCGAGCCTTTCCGACAACAACGCTTTGCAAAAGTAAGGTCCAATGCTCTTTTGGCCATTTTAAATTTTCTGCAACTTTTTCAAAATGCAAAAAATACTTATCTACCTCTTTTTCCTGAAATGGCGGAACTAATCTTATGTGCTTTGTGGCATCAAAGTAACTGCCAGAGTCAAAAACAGGGGTATGTTTCAACCTATCCTGACCCTGGAGTTCCATTTCCTTCAGCCTTAATTGAAATTGCCTTTCCCTCTCTTTTTCTTCAATACTATATCTCATTTTTTCCTTTTCTAACTCAATCCGTTCCTCCATTTCTCTTTGTTTTTCTTCCTGCTCTAATTTTTCTTTTCGAATTCGTTCTTCCATTTCTAATCTTTCCATCTGCATTTGTCTCTGCATTTCCCTTTCTTTTTCTTCCTTTTCCATTTTTTCTTTCTGTATGCGTTCTTCCATCTCTAATCTTAATTTTTCTAATTCAATTTGCCTTCCAATTTCAATTTGTCTCATTTGCAATTCAGTATGTGAAACCATAATGAGAGACAAAGCAGATGGATCGAAAAGTTCTTCATCAACAAAAAACTGTACCAAAATATTCTTAATTTCATGCTTCTTCATGCTTGTTTTGATAGCAGTGACCCCATAATGGGAAGCAATATCTAGCAAATCTGTCCTTTTGGCCAGATCAAACAACTCCTGAGTAGGCTGAGCCAAAAAGCTTCTCAAATCAAACGACATGTTTGCTTTTTGTTTGTATTATAACGTAAGTATGGTAATTCAGATAAAGGTTAATTTGACAAAGTTTTTTTTTTTTTTTTTTTTTGAAATGACAAGCTCAACCAAAATTTCACATGAAATGACAAGTACTATTTCACCTGAAATGACAATTCACATGAAATGACAATCCCCTATATGCCTATAGGGAAATACCAATTCCGTGAAGCAACTGCCGAGTCTATTTGATAAGAAATGACAATTACCTGCCGTCACATGAAATGTCGGTTTTAAAATGCTCAAATGGTTTTATCCCGGACGAGCCCCCAATTTCTGTTACGAGCCAGGCGTAGCAGAAAGAAAAAGCAAACAAGCCTTTTGGAAAAATTTAACAAAATTTATTTACAAGTTAACTTTAACCTGCAGAAGTAAGAAAATTAAATGTACTTAGCTCTGAATGAAATATCCTGAATGAATCTATTTTCCTTGATCCCACAGAATTCACAGTCCAAAATGAAAAGTAATATCCTTTAACAATCCAACACAGAATTTAGAAATAACTTTCCTTATAAGCCCAAACATCAAACTCCAAAGTCTGCCTCAATGAGAAAAATCAAGCTCTTTTATAGACCCTAAGATTTCTCTAGAACATTCCAGAGGGCTGTGGAATAAGATGATATAATTTTCTAAAAATAATGCAAACCTGAACTTTCTGGAAGGTTCCAAAGTACTTTTCCTTGTAAACATGTTGTTTACAAATAGAAATTAATCTGTGACTCAGTTTTCGAGAATCTTCTATAAGAAGATTAACAAGATATTTATAGCACTATTAGGTCACAGTGGGGTACAAGTGGGAATCAGAAAAATAAATTCTTATGCATAACATCATGCTTAGAAGTAAAAATGATGATGATTAGGACATACGCAAATGTTCTGTTACACCGCGTGGCAAAGTACTGTGAAGTTGAAAATCGAATAAGGAATAAGGAAAAGTTGGATTTGTTCCTTATTCCTTATTCGCAATTGATACCTGCTGGATTTCGAAACCTATACCATCATGCTTAGAAGTAAAAATGATGATGATTAGGACATACGCAAATGTTCTGTTACACCGCGTGGCAAAGTACTATGAAGTTGAAAATCGAATAAGGAATAAGGAAAATTTGGATTTGTTCCTTATTCCTTATTCGCAGTTGATACTTGCTGGATTTCGAAACCTATACCATCATGCTTAGAAGTAAAAATGATGATGATTAGGACATACGCAAATGTTCTGTTACACCGCGTGGCAAAGTACTATGAAGTTGAAAATCGAATAAGGAATAAGGAAAATTTGGATTTGTTCCTTATTCCTTATTCGCCGTTGATACCTGCTGGATTTCGAAACCTATACCATCATGCTTAGAAGTAAAAATGATGATGATTAGGACATACGCAAATGTTCTGTTACACCTCGTGGCAAAGTACTATGAAGTTGAAAATCGAATAAGGAATAAGGAAAATTTGGATTTGTTCCTTATTCCTTATTCGCAGTTGATACTTGCTGGATTTCGAAACCTATACCATCATGCTTAGAAGTAAAAATGATGATGATTAGGACATACGCAAATGTTCTGTTACACCGCGTGGCAAAGTACTATGAAGTTGAAAATCGAATAAGGAATAAGGAAAATTTGGATTTGTTCCTTATTCCTTATTCGCAGTTTATATCTGCTGGATTTTGAAACCTATACCATCATGCTTAGAAGTAAAAATGATGATGATTAGGACATACGCAAATGTTCTGTTACACCGCGTGGCAAAGTACTGTGAAGTTGAAAATCGAATAAGGAATAAGGAAAATTTGGATTTGTTCCTTATTCCTTATTCGCCGTTGATACCTGCTGGATTTCGAAACCTATACCATCATGCTTAGAAGTAAAAATGATGATGATTAGGACATACGCAAATGTTCTGTTACACCGCGTGGCAAAGTACTATGAAGTTGAAAATCGAATAAGGAATAATGAATAAGGAACAAGGAATAAGGAATAAGGAATAAGGAACAAGGAATAAGGAATAAGGAACAAGGAATAAGGAATAAGGAATAAGGAACCAACTTAACACTCGTAGCTTTTTGGACCAAAGCTAGAGATTTTTTGAACTCCTCAAAGCTAGTGGATATTAACATTTAGTATTAACTTTAAAACTGTCATATATTCAATTTCTATGATTTTTATTATAATTTTTCTTATGCCCCCTGATGGCTGTGATTCTAATTAATCTCCTTGAAATATATTTGAACTTTCATTTCTAAATTAAAATGTTTATTCAAGTTTTAAATGAAACTTTAAACTGTTTAAAACAAACTGTTCATATATAAATTCTTTAGTTAAGTTAAAAAAAAGTTTTTTGCATGTCTTATGAACTCATAACATGCTGTTTGATCTACATACAAACATGTAATCTGAAATTTAAATTATTTTAATATATTATTTGAATTTTAATTTATAGACCCTAGGTTTGAATTTAGAAGGAACTGTTTCTGTGTTTTGTATGAGGTCAATATCATTGATATCATCAGGTGGCTAAGTAATTTCTGATGATTGTAAAACACCAGGGCCCAGTTGTTCAAAGCATCGTTAGCTTAACGAGTTCGTTAGTGGTCACATTGTTAATTATTCTATTAAGTTCAATATTCAAAATTTTGGTGTTTTTGTTGAAAAAATGTGAGCAGCTTTTGCGGATGCAAAAGCTGCTCACATTTTTTTCAGCAAAAATATTAGTATATTTGCCATATTTAATGATCAAAGTTTTACCGACATGTTAACTAACGACGTCGTTAGTTTTGAACAACTGGTCCCAGATATATTGGTTGTTAAAAAGTTCAAAGAATTTGAAGTTAACTATGACATCGTAGAATACTTCATCAATATTTATTTCAAGGGAACTCATCATGTGGAGACTTTTATATATTTGAAATATGTCAGTTTTCGAATTGCAATATCTCAGAAACTTATAAGGAGACGGGCCTCCGTGGCCTAATGGATAAGAGCGCTGACTCTTAGTCATTAGTTCTCTCACCGCCGTGGGTTCGAGCCTCGCTCGGGTCACGTGTGAGACGCCAAGTTCTGCAACGGAAGGTCAGGTGGTTTTTCTCCGGGTACTCCGGTTTTTGCCCACCTATGATTAACGATCGGCTCGATATGAGTGAAATAATCTTGAAAGGGCCGTAAAACCCAAACAAAAAAAAGAAAAAAGAAACTTATAAGGATAATTTGATCCTGTTTTCAGATATCATATTTACCGAAGCAATGTGCTTTTAGTCCTTAATGATTTCACTATCATGATAAATGACCTTTAAGGTTGGAGGAATAGCGAATGCACTACACATTTCACATGGTAGCCTTTCAATGGCGAATGCACTACACGTTTCACATGGAACAGCGTTGATCCAAGTGGCAATTACATCGAAAAAGAAGAGATCGATGCCACCCAGAAAATGTTTTTTTTTTTATTAACTCGCCCTTAACCGCGCCATTGCAGTTATCTCTGTTAATCATGAATTTACATCGCTGTGAAAATCACCGATTTTGTGGGCATTGAGCCCTTTGATTTCCTGTCTAAGCTGACACAGATTTAAATGCGGTTCAATGGGACGTTCAAGTATTTTATTATCTGATAAATTATTTTTGTTTATAAATTCAGGGCTCAACGCTTCTTAATGTTACCTGGTTTTAAATGTTTGGATTAATCGAAATTTAGATTTACATAAGTGCCATGTTCTGCAAAATTCAATTTGAAAGACCTCATGATTTCAATATATTAATTGTCCTCATTCGAAACCCATTTAAGCTTGGGGAGGCGGGTTGGAGGTGTGTGTGTGTGTGTGGGGGGGGGGGGGGTGCAAAAGTGAACATTAGCAAACAGCGCAGATCCAGATCAGATGCCGCTGATTACGCTTTTTTACGTATTGAATGCCTTCGTCTATGTTTGAGTACATTTTACTACGCACATGATAACAAGTCCATAAATTGAATACCCCTGTAAATCCCACTTTGTATGGAGAAAACTGGGGCTTACAGGCTTATACATTATTTTACTTATTTCTGCACCAAAACATAGGTCATGGGCACTCGTTAGAACCGCCTCAACGAGGCGGTTCTAACGAGCACCCGCAACCTATATTTAGAATATAAATTGTCAAAATATCGCATTTTTTATCGGAAAAGTAGCCATTTTGGAGAAATGAAAGCATGCACTATGTCAGGCATCAGGGGACAGTTAATCGCAGCACTTTTTTGTCCGTGTCACACCAAGTTTTTGAATCGTTATCAACAACTCCTGGAGAAAGCGATAACTTCTGCTCCACACATGCATGAAATCAAAACAGAATACCAAAGAAACACTTCTCTGTTTGCATAGGCTGACAGCAGCAGCATTTCACTTACCCCACCCACTAATTTTACATACAAAAATCATGACTCCACCTCACTTTGACAGATCCTGTGAATTTACTCCCAAAACACCAGTACTTGGCACCTGTTGAAATGTCATGTACACTCAGTCACATGCAAAGAAATAGACAGAAAAGTATGCCATAACCAGTAAACTTTTTCAGGAATCCTCTTTGAAAAACAGCCACTTTTTAGTGCCAAAGCTACCTTCGTGAATTCAGATATGCCGCTGCACCTTGAACTTGCACAGCATCCAGACAGCCGGGGTTTTAGTTTCGTATTCCATTTCATAAAAGTACAAATACTCAGCAAATAAGCCCACATTGGCAAAAAATATCCTCATATCACAATTTCTATGAGCAACCATGCCATTATTGACCCTCCTACTATAATATTTTGAAAAACGTCCACCCTCAAATGCGAAACTGTCCCCTGATGCCTTAAGTTTGGAAGTTTCTTTGATTTTCTGCCATTGGTGATCCCACA